>JASXTE010000014.1:7375655-8093155 GCA_030280995.1 Hemileia vastatrix | reverse complement strand
AACTGCACATTTGGCAGTGAATTCCCACTTCCCTCATCACATAACCCTTCCACCGGCAACAATGAAACACCTCTCTACTAGGAAGCTACTTCACTCAACAATGAATGCTATTACTTTTCTTTTAGTTCTTTACTATAAATCTGACTCTGATTTGGAAGATGCTTTAGCTTATATGTGTTTTCTTTCCAAAAAGCGTTACATCATCACCAGGGGGCCAAATCTTTATCATGATCCTCAATATGATCTGGCCTCCATTCTCAACATTCCTCATTTAAACTTCACCCAACTTTTTAGAACTTCTCCCAATTCTTTCTTCAAACTTTATCAACTCATCTCCGATCATCCTATTTTTCATAAAAATTCCCATAACAAACAGCATAATCCTGCCATCCAACTTGCTGTTGCACTATGTTGCTTTGGCTCAAATGGAAACAGTGCTGCTGTAAGATATTTAGATAATCTCTTTAACATAGGATATGGTACCGTGATATTATACACCAAGCGCTGTATGATTGCTATCCTTTCCCTCAAGTCTCAAACACTTGCTTGGCCAACTCCAGAACAGGGACTTGAATCCTCTCAAGCAATGCAAGCTGAAGGTTTCCCTGGCTGTGTAGGATTTGTTGATGGCACAACTATACCTTTGAGTCAAAAGCCTGCTCATGATGGCAACCATTATTTTGATCGCAAAAAAAGGTTTCTTCAAAATCTTCTCCAATTTCTCATCCTTCATAAACTAACTCTTTATCTTCTTTCTAGATACTCTATTGCTGTTCAACTTGTATGCAATGTCAATAAAAAATTTATTGCTTTTCATAGTGGCTGCCCTGGCTCATGTCATGACACTTCTGTCTTCCAAAGAATGAGGATTTCTCAAACCCCTCACTCATAATTTGACGAATCTCAGTACCTCCTTGCAGACTCAGCATATACAAGTGGAAAGTACATTATACCTGCTTTCCGTGGTGCAAGTCTAGAAAGTGACCCCAAAACTGCCTTTAATTATCACCTTGCCCAATCAAGAGTACAAATTGAACATACTATAGGTATTTTAAAGGGACAATTTTCTAGTCTTTGGGAGCTCAGAATCCGATTTCAAAAAAAATTGGAAATCAAAACTGCAAATGATTGGATCATGACTTGCATTATACTCCACAATATCCTAGCTGATTTAAAGGATGAGTGGAATGATCTTTATGAAGAAGAGAATCCTGAACCAGAACCCGCTCTCCCCTCCCTTGAATCAAAAAACATTCATTCAACTGGCATATGCTCTGTCATTATGCCTATTACTCTCCAACATTTCTCTTCACCACCCTTTTAAATTATTTTTTTGTACTCTCCAAATGTCCTCTTTGTGTACTTTATTCACTTGGTTTGGTATTTTGGTTTATTGCAAATTCATTTTTTTTTTTGGAATTTATTGTGAATATCTTTTTTTTGGATGGCTCATTGGTTTTCTTTTACCAGCTCAACATGAAATCACATATTTTGTCAGTGATTTTTTTTTTCATTCATCACTCATATCCTTTTCATCCTCTCCTCAAACATCACTCAAATATTTTTGTTACTTTTAATTTCTCAACTCATCTCACCAGGTAAGTCTTTTTTTTTCTTTTTTTTTGTTTTTTATTTGCTAATCATGAATTTTTTTATTTTGCTTTTTTTAGTTTTTTTTTTGTAAGTCCTTTTTTTATTTATTTTCAAGGTTAGACTAATTTTTTTTTTCTCTTTTTTCTCTTTTTTTTTCTCTCCTTCACCCTCTTTAGCTGCCTCATTTCACCCCTTTTCCTCTCTCTTTACCTGCCTCAAGTCACTCCTTCTCCCCTCTCTTTGCCTACCTCAAGTCCCCCTTATTTCACCCTCTTTACCTGTCCCAAATCCCCCTTTCCCCCCTCTTTAGGTGACTCATGACCCCCCTCCCCCTCTCTTTAGGCGCCTCATGACCCCCCCTTCCCCTCTCTTTAGGTGCCTCAACACTCCCCCCTTCTCCTCTCTTTAACCGCCTCAAAACCCCCCTTCCCCCCTTCCACTCCCCTTTAGCCATCTCTACCCCCCCTCCTTCTTAACAAACAATTGCTAAAGATTGTTTGTTAAGAAGGAGGAGGGGCTAGAGGAGGCTTATGGGGAGTGGAAGGGGGGGAGGGGACCTAAATGGGGGTGCGTTTGAAGCAGCTAAAGAGGGGGGGAAAGGGGGGGGGGTTTGGGAAATCTAAAGAGGGGTGAAGGGGGGGTTTTAAGGTAACTAAGGGGGGGATTTTGGGGGGTTTTGAGGCAATTAAGGAGGGGGTTTCAGGGGGATTTTGAGACAGGCAAGGAGGGGATTTGAGGGTGGTTTTGAGGCAAGAAGGGAGGGATTCTATAGGGGATTTCAGAGAAATAAAGGGGGGGAAAGGGGAATTTTTATGGGAGTTAAAGAGGGGTTACCTACTTTCTAAAAAACCTGCTAAAAATTTGTTTTTTGTAATTTTTTTTTTTTTTGGCAGAATTTTAGAAAAAAAAATTTTTTACTTTCTGTTAAGGTCTTTCCATGTGAATTACAAAAAAAAAAGGTTTAGATTTTAATTTTTAATTTTTCTTCCAAATAATTTTACTGAAATTAATTTTTTTTTTAATTTATTGCTTTTGATTTTTCTTTTACTTATTTATTTTTTAAATTTTTTTATTTTTTTTTAAAAAATTATTTTGTCAGGATTTTCTGTGAATGTTTTTTATAACCAAACTTCAGGGTTTCTTTTTGTATTATTTTTTTTGAAATAATTTTTACTGAAAATTATTATATTTTTTTTTCTTTTAAAATTTTTTTTAAAGTTTTTTTTAAAAAAGGATTTAGCTTTAAATTTTATTTTAAAAGATATTATTACATGAGTTTTTTTTTAAAAAAAAATGTGTTGAATTTTTTTTTGTGATTTAAATTTTTTTCAGATCGAAAAAATGTCTTCTTCTTCAGATTCACCCCTTACTTCTCTATCATCTTCATCTTTATCCTCTTTATCATCTTCATCTTTATCATCTCTATCATCTTCTTCAAAATCAACTTCAATACAATTTTCTTCTAAATCATCAAAAAAAAATTAATGATAATCAGTCTCATCACAATAAAAGATATCAGAAAAAAAAAATTCTTCTTCTAAATGATCAAAAAAAAATTAAAGATAATCAGTCTCATCAGAAGAAAAGATATCTGAAAAAAAAAATTATCTGTGAAAGTTTTTTTTGTCATATCCCAAACATTTTTTTTCTTAAAACTAAAGTAGATAAAAAAATCAATATCCGAAAAAATTACCAGAAGATATCAAATATCTAACCAAATTTGGAGATGATCAAGTTGTTTCAGCTATCAGTAATACTTATAAGGCTCAATTCATTTTGGAAGTTCATTCATTTGATGGTGTAAAAGATGAAACTTTTAATCAACTATCAGATCTTATCATAACTCTTTATCAAATGGCTTTGGTTTGGTTACCTATAAGGAATACAAATTTTTTGGGTGGTATCATGATTGGATTTGGTTGGAGACCTGTTTTTTTTAAAGGATATTCTCTTGGTATGTCTAATAATTTTTTTTCCATTCTTAATATCATTTCACTTATTTCATTTATATAGGCATATATTCATTGCTCAAAAATATCACTAAAGCTCAAAAAGATCAAGATTTTTGCTTATGGGACTGTCAGCCTGTATATCCCCAAGACTGAGTAAAAAGTGCTTATAAGTTATGTTAAACACATGAACTATACATGGGAACAATAAATGAGAGTACACAAACAGTATACATAAGTAAAATTATGATAATACACAAAAAATGCCATTATAACACCTTATATACACGCATATATCCACCTTTTATAAGTCTTATGTACTTAATATTAAGTTGAAATATGTTAGGGTAATCTTAAGAACCTTAAGTATAAGGCTACATAATTTTTAAGTACACTTAAAGCTGTTATATTCATTGTTTTACACAAAAAACAAGAAATGCGCTTTATTTCACTTAAAAGCTGACTATATGCGCTATAAAATTGAGAATATCAAAATTGCACTTTGACAGATCAATTGGGCTCATTTAGAACTATTGATTTAACTATTTAAATGCATAAAAATAACACTTTTCAAATTTGGTGTTTTTTATGCCAGAAATGGCTTCTGTGTACTGGCCACATACTGCCTGCTTTTTTCCTGTGTGAATAGCTTCATTTTTAGCAAAGTTAGCTTTTTCACACTATAATTACCCCACATTCTACGCCCACTGTGGGGAAACACACTAAAATAGGCGACAGACGCTTATTTAGTGTCCTAGCTTAATTAATAATGCATTGACCTTGTTTATATGCACTAATTTCATTAATAACCTCACTCTTGGCACTTTATTTCATCACCACGCTTAAATTCGCCTACTTTTAGTCAAGGATTTACCCGTGCAAGCGCCTGCCAAGAACTGCATGTAGTTACCCCACATCTCACGCTCTTTTTTAAGTTTTTGGGTGGTTTCTCAGTCAATTTTGGTTATTTTTGAATGGGAATTTCACGTAGTATAATGTCAGGATTAGCCCCATTATTTCTACAGTGAATCCTCCTTATTATTAAGCTATTATTAACCTTAAAAAGTCTCATTTAGTCTTTTATATTATTGTTTTATACACATATACTCTCTTTTTGTCTTTTTCTTTAATTTTGATGGATTTCCCTTATTATCACAGTATTTTGGCGGTTGTTACTTGTCTAATTATGTCATGGATCACTAGGGATGTTGATGGGAAGGTCTATTAGTTATTTTGAGGCGTCATTAACTGTGTATTGGATGGTATATCAAGGGATTTATTGGGGAACTCAGTGTGTATAAAAGGAGGAGGTTTTTGGGTCTTGTTTCTACATTCTTTATCATTTAAAATTTACACAATATAACCAAATCAATTACAATACATATCAATTAGTACTTTTATAAGACTTTTGAATAGTATCTGAATTATATAATCTATTTTTCTACCAACTACAAAGATTGTAAGCCATATATAAGAATAGTGAGAATTATATTACTGAGACCTTTATATTTGATTATATTTTACAACTTAGTGGATTAATACTACAGTATTCATATAGGACCATTAAAATCTTCTAGACAACTGACCATTCAAGCTAGTTCACGTCCTTGTACTTGACCTTAGCCTGACATGTTTACTGGGTTAGGATGGATTTTGTGAAGTTGGATGAGTTTTGTTGAGTTGGATGGGGGATGGGTTTTGTGAGTAGAATCAGTTTTGTGGTTTTAATGGGGGATAGGGTTTGTGAGTTTGTGCAATGTTGGGTTGGGTGGGTTTTGTGGGTTAGTGGGATGTTGGGTTGGATGGGTTATGTGGGTTGATGTGTTTTGTGAAGTTGGATGGGTTTTGTGGGTTGGTGAGATTTTATCAGTTTTGAAATCAATAATGGATTTATCATTGTGTATGATTATCTATGATTATGTATTATTATTTATTATTATGCATTATTAGGGGGTATCAAAGTTAAAAATTTGTTATTATTGAAAAGGTATTTCCCAACACAAAAAGAAAGCCACCAACTTGAAATTAATCTTCAAGAAAAAAAAGTGTTTTCAGGGCACACAAAGGCATATTTTAAAACTTAATCATGGTTGATTTGGTTGAAAAAAGAGGTATTTTGAAATGGAAGATTTATAGCTTTGATACCCCCTATTATATACCTTCTATGACTCTTCCTATTTAGGATTTGATTGAGAGATAGATAGATGTACAGTATCTTCTTACATTCCTTTGTCATCATCTTCATTTTTTATTGTTTTTTTCTTTTCTTTTTAAACATTAGGTGGTTTTTTTCTCTAAAAATCAAAGTGTTTGTTAATTTTTTTTAATGATTATATAAAAATGAATAAATAAATAAATAAATGTCAATGTTTGATCATTGTCTTTAGTTATATTAGGGAGGTTAGGTTATATTTCATCAAGGTTTTTTTTGACACCAGAAACCAAAAGTTATTGATGGTCAGCCTTCAGCACAAAAATAATCAATGATGGTTTGTGTCTTATTCCACCTGAATGTTTTAACTGTCAGGAAATCAGTCCATCATTTATTGCCTTTAGAAATTTCAAACTTTCAGTCTGCCTCTCTGAAAGGTAAATCATCTTTTCCATAAAATGAAGATTATTATTAGGGAATTATTCTGGCAACATCCTAGTATTTTAAGGATACTAATTACCTGAAAATTATACAATATACTCTTGTGTACAACCCACTATGAATCACATATTTAATTTCCCAGAAACCTATTTACTTAAGCAAGTTAGAAGTATCTTGCTATTGCACAAGTTAGCAGTATTTTTCCTTCACAAACATTATAGTTGTCACTTACTTATAAGCAGGTATGAATGCTAAGGGATCCACAATTTATTTAATTGAAGAAGATAAAAATCCATATACATCAATTATCTTCAACAATTATTTTTGAAAATAGTTGGGTTATTAGACATTTTATGTGTCAATGTTCACCTCTTCTCTAACATTTTACTCCTCAATTTCTCATAACCACTTCTTGGACAACTATCAGAATATGCCAGCCTCCTTACCTTGCTGCACACTCCCACCCTCATCCCATCCTGTCTATTCCTTCTGTCCATTCAGATTCCTCCCCATCTCATCTGCTCATTCATGCCCCTTTTCATTATCAAGTATCTTAACCTCATCTCCCCAGGTAATTCATTTTTTCCCTTTTTTCTATGTTTTTATTTTTTTTTCTTGCTAATTATTATTATTATTTTAAAAAATTTTTTTTTTTCCATCTCATTTTTTTTGTAAATGGTTTTATCACCATGCAATATTTTTTTTTTTTTTTTTTTTGGGGGGGGGGACTTGCTACTTACTGAAATACTCTTGAAAAACAACTTTAACTATTGTACAAAACTAGCTGAATCTTTTTGGGGTTCATAATGAAAGCTAAATAAACTCATTATAAATTTTGAATGAATTTTTTTTTAGAAATCATTCCAAACACTGTACACTATAAGCACATAATTTTGACTCAGTATTATAAATTATAGTTCAAGATGGAGCTGAAAACCCAAGTAAAACTATCAATTTTTCAAGTGATACTTTTACTCTAATTTATTAATTATTTTAAATAGATTGAAACATATTAAAAATCATATTTAAATATTCAATATTAGGGGGTATTAATGTTAAGGAATCTGCAATTAGATTAATTGCAGATACAAATCATTATACCCCAACTAGTTTTCACAATTATTCTTTCTAATAATTGGGTTATTAGACCTTTTAGGTGTCAATTTTCACCATTGTCTTCCATTTTTATCTTCAATTATTCATAAACACATCTTGGACAACTTTCTGGATGTGCTAGCCTCCCTGCCTTTCTGCAAATTTCCATCCTGTCACTCTATCTGTTCAGAGCCCCTCTTCATCTCATCTGTTTGTTTCTTCTACTTTTCATTATCAAATATCTTAACATGCCTTGTTGTCATAGATTTTGTCAAAGGCAGCCTTTCCCCAGTTTTTCTTCAAATCCCATTACTCCCTCTTTCCCCCTCTCAGCTGAGAAATCAAAGGCCATTCAACTAAAAAAAGATGATCATCTCATACTTATCAACTGGCTGAGAATTAAAACTAATTATGATTCTTGTTTTAGTACTGATAATGCAACTAAAGTAGGACAGCCTCCTGCATCAAAATTCAATGGATATTGTCAGTATGTCTAGTATATAAGTATGATATAACAGTATTTATTTATGGTCCTACTACTTATTGATAAATGATTTAGTGATTAAACCTCAGGGGAAGACTAATAAAATAGTTATACTCAAATAAAACTCACAATAGTTGGATTTAAATGTGTGCTTAGTGGTGGAAAATAGATAAATAGAATATAGTTATAGCTTATATAATGATAATATCAACTTATAAAAGGCTTTATAATATATTTCTAAATGTTAATAATTGTATTGAAGTGTTTTATTGAAGTGTTTTATTGAATTTTAGTAAGTAATTGATGATAAATAACCATCAAAATCCCTCCTTACTTATACCCAAATCCCCTGGAGTGCACAGACCTTCAATCCAGATGATTTCACTGCTATCCCCGGCAATTACAGCACTTTTAGGGCCCATCACCTCCCCATGGCGTCCACTTCAAGCAGATTCAACACCCAGACCTCCGGTAAGGACCCTCCATCACAATTAATGATAACACAGACCCAAAACATAATTAGAAAATCCAGATAAAAGCTGTCAGTCTAAATATCCTTAGGACTGAGTATTTCTTATGCTTAAAATAAGATAACCTTAAGTAGATTAATCTTATATCTTAAAAATAAGGTTAAAATAATAATATATATTATTTTATTATATATATATATATAATTATTATTCTATTATATAACTTATAATAGTTTAAATAGCTTATCCATGGCCAAATAATATTTATTAAGGTGTTAATGGAGTCATAATATACTTATATTAAGTGATATGAAGTAATTATTGACATACATAAGCTTATATGTATACATAAATCTCATATTCAGTGAAATATGCAGTATATTATGTATATTTAGGTATATAAGTAGGTTTTAGCCCCTTAATAGCCTATAACCTTTGTTTTTCTGCTTATTTTAGGTCATATGGACGAAATCAGTGGACTCACAACGCCTACAGAAGCATAGACACCTATATCAGGCGTATACACCCCGTTTGGACAACTCAAATTACTTCCTTGGATGGTTATTCACGGATTTATGGGTTGGAAGGATGTTTCTGGGTTAATGTGGATGCTTGGGGATGTTATTGGGGGCTTGGACATTTTATTTTTTTCCTTTATATGCTTTTAGTTTCATTAAATCTCTTTTTGATTGTTTATTTTACCTGTTTCTTTATGGTATCCGCTTTTATCTGGATTTTCTATTTATGGTATGGATCAGTGTTATTATTAATAGTGATGGAGGGTCCTTACTGGAGGTCTGGGTGTTGAAACTGCTTAAAGTGGACGCCATGGGGAGGTGATGGGCCCTCACAGTGCTGTAATTGCCGGGGATAGCAGTGACATCATCTGGATTGAAGGTCTGTGCACTCCAGTGGATTTGGGTATAAGTAAGGAGGGATTTTGACGGTTATTTATCATCAATTACTTACTAAAATTCAATAAAACACTTCAATAAAATTATTAACATTTAGAAATATATTATAAAGCCTTTTATAAGTTGATATTATCATTATATAAGCTATAACTATATTCTATTTATCTATTTTCCACCAGTAGCATGCATTAAAATCCAAGTATTGTGAGTTTTATTTGAGTATAACTATTCTGTTAGTCTTCCCCTGAGGTTTAATCACTAAATCATTTATCAATAAGTAGTAGGACCATAAATAAACACTATTATATCATACTTATATACTAGACTATACTGACAAAAGCAGATACCATAAAGAAACAGGTAAAATAAGTAATCAAAAAGAGATAAAATGAGACCCAAAGCATATAAAGGAAACAAATGAAATGTCCAAGCCCCCAATAACATCCCCAAGCATCCACATTAATTGAGAAATGACCTTCTAACCTATAAATTCATGAATATCCATCCAAGGAAGCAGATTAAGTTGTTCAAAGTGAGTGTATGCGCCTGATATAGATGTCTATGCTTCAGTAGGCGTTGTGAATACACTTAATACGTCCATATGACCTAAAATAAGCAGAAAAACAAAGGTTATAGGCTATTAAGAGGCTAAAACCCACTTATAGGCCTAAATATACACAATATACTGCATATTTCACTGAATATGAGCTTTATGTATACATTTTAGCCTATGTATGTCAATAATTACTTAATATCACTTAAGATAAGTATATTATGACTCCATTAACACCTTAATAAGTATTATTAGGCTATGGATAAGCTATTTAAACTACTATAAGTTATATAATAGTGAAATAATTATATATATATGTATTAAAATCATATATATAATTGTTTTAACCTTATTTTTAAGATATGAGCTTAATGTACTTAAGGTTATCTTATTTTAAGCATAAAAAATACTCAGTCCTAGGGATATCTAGGCTGACACTCCCTCACCCAAAAAAACAATAAAAAATGTTAAGACATTTTAATTAAAAGTAAGGAGTGAAATAGAAAAATAATTTTTAAATTTTCTATAATACATATACTGAATAAAAGTATTATTTTGATTTAAATTTTTTCAAGAGATTTTTAAGATCAGAGATTTCATTTTCTCAAATCCACTGGTCATATGAACTTGATTTATTTTTAAATCTTAATAAATACTCAACTCCCTTTTATTTTGTAAGTTATCTCTTTTTAAGTATCTTTTCAATTTCTGCTTTTTCAACTATTTCTTCAGGTTGCTGTTTATGCCTTCCTGATCTTCTTGGAAATAGAGCAGTATCATTAGAATGGTATGGTTTTATAAGAGATGTCAGCCTAAATATCCTTAGGACTGAGTATTTCTTATGCTTAAAATAAGATAACCTTAACTAGATTAAGCTTATATCTTAAAAATAAGGTTAAAATAATAATATATATTATTTTATTATATATATATATAATTATTATTCTATTATATAAATTATAATAGTTTAAATAGCTTATCCATGGCCTAATAATACTTATTAAGGTGTTAATGGAGTCATAATATACTTATCTTAAGTGATATGAAGTAATTATTGACATACATAAGCTTATATGTATACATAAATCTCATATTCAGTGAAATATGCAGTATATTATGTATATTTAGGTATATAAGTGGGTTTTAGCCCCTTAATAGCCTATAGCCTTTGTTTTTCTGCTTATTTTAGGTCATATGGACGAAATCAGTGGACTCACAACGCCTACAGAAGCATAGACACCTATATCAAGCGTATACACCCAGTTTGGACAACTAAAATTACTTCCTGGGATGGTTATTCACGGATTTATGGGTTGGAAATATGTATTTGGGTTAATGTGGATGCTTGGGGATGTTATTGGGGGCTTGGACATTTTATTTTTTCCTTTATATGCTTTTAGTTTCATTAAATCTCTTTTTGATCTTTTATTTTACCTGTTTCTTTATGGTATCCGCTTTTATCTGGATTTTCTATTTATGGTATGACTCTGTGTTATTATTAATAGTGATGGAGGGTCCTTACTGGAGGTCTGGGTGTTGAAACTGCTTGAAGTGGACGCCATGGGGAGGTGATGGGCCCTCACAGTGCTGTAATTGCTGGGGATAGCAGTGACATCATCTGGATTGAAGGTCTGTGCACTCCAGTGGATTTGGGTATAAGTAAGGAGGGATTTTGACGGTTTATTATCATCATTCAATTACTACACTTCAAATAAACATTACACTACAATTATTAACAGTCAGAAATATATTATAAAGCCCTTATAAATTGATATTATCTTTATAAAAGCTATAACTATATTTTATTCTTCTATTTTCCACCACTAGCACGCATTTAAATCCAAGTATTGTGAGTTTAATTTGAGTATAACTATTCTATTAATCTTCCCCTGAGGTTTAATCACTAAATCATTTATTAATAAGTAGTAGGACCATAAAATAACACTATTATATCATACTTATATACTAGACTGTACTGACAATTGGGGGTCTTTCCTTATATTTTACTTATTATTTAGTATAAGCCTTGGGACGTGATTTTTACCTTAGTACAACTCAAAATTAACCAAATATTTGGGTCTGCTGCATATTAGTGGGTCATCATAACTCATTGATTGCGGAAAAGAATCCTTATAATAATTGTACTAATTTTTTATCATAAAAATTAGATATTTACAGTAGTAACTGTACCCAATATAAACCCAATTTCACTTGGTATTTGGACACCAATATAACACCCAATAAAATTGGTATTTGGCTAAAGCTTGGTAAGCTAATTATTCACCCTTATAGAGGTCTAGTTGAACTTATTATTATATTTTTAACAGATTTTTTCGAATTTTTCTTATATTTTATTTAAATAAATAAAGATATAAATTCAGGGTAAGCTCCATTGCTTTTTTATTAGTAATATAATTACTAATATCTTTTGTCTACTAATTCCAAAGAGTTTTTTCCTTTTGTAGACGTAAAATATTGTTATTCTGAACAATATGAGTGCTCCTCAGGATAGTGTAAGTGAACAGCCTGCTTATAATACCAGGTCTAAAGCTAATAAAAACTTTCCAGGACATCACCATGGAGGGACAACAGTACCCCCAGCCAGAAAGCATGAGTATAGAGGAAAAGGACGCCCTCTTAAAAAAGATAACTATCAAAAAGACGTCTCCTCCTCTTCAGGATCAACTGTCCCACCTGGCCAAACAGGTTCTGAAGCTAGAGGAATCAAAATCTCTCATGTTCAAAGAAGTAGAGCAGTTGCAAAACAATTGCAAGGTAGGATTTCAGCAGATGAATCAGGCAATGGCAGAATTAAAGGGAGGCCAGCCCAGTCAATCAAATCAGCAACCCCCTACCCAAGGAGGGTCCACTCACTCCCAGGAGAAAATCCTGGTAGACAAATGGAAATGGGACTGGTTTCACCAACAGTGGACAAGCCACAGTTGCAACAGGGATCCACCCCCTCATCTGACTTCCTCAGCTCACCCTTACAAGGGAAAAAAGCGCCAAAAATCAGGCCTGGCAACCATCCCTTGGTAAGTAACTTACCCTCTCAGATTAGACATAATACTGATAATTACAATATAGGTAATTCTATTGATGTAAAATCTGTACAAAAAATAGAGGAGGATTTAAGAAATTTAGGTTTTAGAGTAGATACACCTGACTTGTCTTTTATCCATAATAACAGTACTATATACAATGATAATACAGTTAATCCTCAGTTGCAACCACCTACTAGTGAGATGAGAAGTTCACAGGAAAGTGAGAGAATTGAAAAGGAGGACATGGAATATTTTAACAATAATCCAACTGTCCATAGAATTGTTTCAGCATTGTGGAATAGAATGACTGATTGTGAGGAACAGACAGTTAAGCTCACTAGTGATACAATTTCATCCTTAACATTGAACATTTCTCAATTAGCAACACGTAATAAAGAATTAGAGAAAGAACATTTGTCTCTAACTCTTAAATATGATTCATTGAGTAATAAATATAATGACCTTTCAAACAAATTTTGTGAGTTAGAAAAATTATATGAAACACACTTATTAAAGACTGAATCAAGAACAAAGTTATCTTTTGCACAGACAAATCAAAGTGTCTCTGAGTTGCTACAAAGATTAACTAAAGTTGAGATTGAAACTGCCAATCTACTAATGAACCAGGATAATCATAAGTATAATCAATATAATAATAATCCTTTCATTGGCAAAAGTGAATCTCATTCCTTCCCTGTACCACCACAATTAAAACCATCTGGTGGTAGTGTCAAATCTGAAAATGTAAGTCACAAATCCGTGCAGGAAGAAATACAAGACCATTTATCAAAAGTAAATGAGTTGTTGAATTTACCTAAGATTAGTGAGATAAAATCCAATCAGAAGAACTGGCCTAAAATAGATCAGTACCCAACTTATGATGGGGAAGCCAGCTCTGATTGGCAACATTTTATTCAAAGAATTGACAACTTGAAATTCTCATATAAGTTACCAGATGAAGAGATAACATCAAAATTAATTTCTTTATTTAAGGATGTTGCTTTATTATGGTTTGAGGCTGTCTTAAGTGAGGGTAGAGACTACTCTTGGGCTGAATGGAAACAACTTATTGAAAAACAATTTGGAGGTTCTAAATTCAGGCTTACTCAGCAGAGACTGTATGAGAAGACTAGGTATAATCCGTTGAATGGTGACAAACCTATGGTATTTTTAATGAATTTAAACAAAATATTAAAAGCCATTGAGCCTCATATGTATTTTAACTTATGGAAAGATAAGATAATATACAAATTACCTATATCTGTCAGAGACATTGTTGTAGCTAGAACATTAAATGTTACTGAATATTCTGATTTTATTAATATTTGCAATGAAATATTATTAAACCATAAGTATGAATCAAGGTATTCCACTTATAAACAAAATGTTGAACCTGTAAAATCTCAGAATTCAAAAACACTTCAGGAGAAGCAGAAAAAACCTACTGCACCTGTAGTACCTAAAAAGTATGAAACAAATACTTGTTATAAGTGTAACAAACCTTGGGTAAAAGGTCACAAATGTGAGAAAAACATAAATATTGTTGAAAATCAACGTGAATCTGAAACTGAAACTGAAAAAAGTAAAGAATCAAGTGATTATGACAGCAATATCTCATATAGTGATGAAAATGAAGTCTGTATGTTGGAAGATGATTTGTCCATCTTTGAAAATCCAATATTAAATATGGACTCAAATGAATCTTTAATGAATTTTGAGGATGCTGAAATCATTAAGGATATACAAGCTGATAACTTTAAAATGACACCTATCACGGTTCCAGCTATCATTTCTGGTGAAAATGTTAATATAGTATTGGACACAGGAGCTGCTGGTTCAGTTGTTTCCACTAATACATTACAGAAAATTGATAGTGAATATAAGTTTAAGCTTGAACCACTTCAGAATAAAAATTGGAGAGGTTTTGGATCAGTACTACACCCCATTGGTAAATGCAAAGCTGCTGTTTTCTTTAAACACCAACATGGTTATGTAAGGGTAACTTGTGACTTTGTAGTAATGGATAATACAAATTGTAGTAACTGTTTTATCATTGGAAATGATATTCTGACTAAATTTGGTGTAAAATTAGACCCTGCTAATAATAATTTTACAATTGGCATGAATGGTAAAAGGAAATTTAAAATAAATTCTTTTAACACAGTCTTACACATTGAGTCAGTAACAAATTCCCCGTCTAAAGGAAGAGAATCCAATGAGTTGGAACTTCTGGAAACAGAAATTTCAAAAGCATCATTTGGCACTCAGATAAGTGAAACTGAGAAAGATAATATTTTGGAATTAATTAAAGCTTTTCCAATGGCTTTTGCACATGGTACAAATGAACTTGGCCTTGTAAAAGATCATGAAATGAAAATTAGTTTAACCTGTGACATGGATAATATTCCTGCTAGTCTTAAAAAGAAACCATATCCTGCTTCACCAATGAAGAGGAAAGACATAGAGGATAATATTAAGATGTTATTAAAGATGAACATTCTTGAGAAGGTTGAAACTACACCAAAATATTGTGTAATATCATCAGTGCTGATTTCTTATGAACTAGATAAAGCAAGACTGTGCGGTGATTATAGAGCATTAAATACATTTACAGTAGATGATATTTATCCCTTGCCAAGGATTGCCTCTATACATGCTACCCTTAAAGGTGCTAAATATATAAGTTGCCTGGATGGAAATAAAGGGTACCATCAAATTCCTGTTGAAAAGAATTCACAGAACTTTTTGTTGATAACAACACACATGGGAATTTATAAGTATGTCAGAATGCCATTTGGACCAAAGAATGCTCCATCAGTATTTCAGAAGTTAATGGATATAACATTCCATAATGAAATGATTGAGGGATGGTTAATGGTATACATTGATGACATCATAGTGTTCTCTAAAACTTTTGATGAACACTTAATCCATTTAAGGAAAGTATTTCAGAAAATGGATGAAATAAAAATGACCCTTGCATTGAAAAAATGTAAATTTGGGTTTGAATCTTTAAAAGTGCTTGGTCATATTGTATCTGGCTTACAAATATGTGTAGACCAAAATAAAGTGGCTGCAATAAAAAATATTGGCATTCCTCAAAATGTGAAGGATGTACAATCTTTTCTTGGAATGTGTGGTTATTATAGACAATATATAAAAAACTACCAATCAATTGCTGCACCACTGACCACACTGATAAAGAAATCAGAAGCTTTCATTTGGAATAATGAAAGACAACAAGCTTTTAATAAGTTGAAAGAATGTTTAATGACAGCTCCTATCTTGGGATTACCAGATTTCCAATTACCTTTTGTATTATATACAGATGCAAGTTTTATTGGACTGGGTGCTGCTTTGCATCAAAAACAACTTATTGAAGGTAAAATGTCAGAAGTAGTAATCTGCTATATTTCACGTACTCTGAGAAGTAGTGAATTAAAATATGGTGCTACTCAACTTGAATGTTTGGCAGTAGTATGGGCTCTTGAAAAGCTACATTATTACCTTGAAGACCAAAAATTTGAGTTAATAACTGACTGTAGTGCAGTTAAGTCACTCTTAAACATGAAAACTCCTAATAGACACATGTTTAGATGGCAATTAGCTGTACAAGAATACAGAGGACGGATGACTATTACACATAGAGCAGGAACCTTGCACTCTAATGTAGATCTGTTATCTAGAGTACCTCTGCCTAATAATGATGATAATCCTGCTTATGTTCCTGAATCAGAGATTATTAACATTTATGGCATTTATATTGTAGATATTGAGGATGAATTTATGCAATCAATTCTTGATAATTATAATTCAGATCCTGACTTAAGTAAATTAACTACAATATTAAATGATCCATCTAATGCTTCAATGAATGTTTTAATAAAAACATTACCAGATAAGTATAAAGAGGCATTAGAGAAAGGAAAATTTTCCATTGAGGATGGTTTTATATATTACAGGAAAAAATTAAGTAATGTAATTGTAATTCCCCCTTCAATGAAGGAGTTAATGTTAAGTATATGTCATGATGATATATTAGCAGGTCATTTTGACTACCATAAAACATTAACCAGAGTAAAAAACACAGCTTGGTGGATTAACATGTCTGAGGATGTTCAGAAATATGTTGAAACATGTGATTCTTGTCAAAAATCTAAAAGATTAACAGGAAAAAGAGCTGGTTTATTACAACAAATTGAGCAACCAAAAGCTCCATGGGAAATCATTAACATGGACTTTGTAACAGGTTTGCCAATAGCAGGGCATAAGAGTTATAACTCCTGCTGGGTAATTGTAGATAGATTTACAAAGATGTGTAAATTTATTCCTACCCACAAAGAGGTTTCTGCAAAGGACTTAGCTTTTTTATGGTGGACACAAATGTTAAATACAGCAGGTTTCCCCAAAGCAATAGTTTCTGACAGAGATCCTAAATTTACTTCTGAGTTCTGGACGTCACTTATGGATGTTTCAGGGTGTCAATTAAAACTTTCTACAGCACACCATCCACAAACTGATGGGCTAGCAGAAAGAATGATACAAACCTTAGAAGATATGATAAGAAGATACTGTGCTTTTGGTCTTAATTTTAAAGACAATGACAAATTCACGCATGATTGGGTAACCCTTATCCCAGGTTTAGAATTTGCATACAATAGTACAGTACATTCTGTCACTGGCAAAAAGCCATTTGAGTTATGGTTGGGTTATGTACCTAATACCCCTGCTAAAACTCTTAATAAGTTACCTAGATTGGATATTCATCCAGGTACTAAATCTTTTCTTCAGATGCAAGAATTATGCAGAAAACATGCTCAAGAATGTATAAATAAGGCTTTTGAGTATGAAAAGAAAAGATGGGATAAAGCCCATAAAGAACAAATGTTCAAAGAGGTTGATGAAGTCCTTATTTCAACGCTACATTTCAATTTAAATGGTAATGTTAAATTGAAGGATCCATTCATTGGACCATTTGTAGTTAAAAAGATGGTTGGTAATAATGCTGTTGAGGTTATTCTATATGCACCTTATGATAGAAAACATCCAGTATTTCCTATTTCTCTTATAAAACCATACCATTCTAATGATACTGCTCTCTTTCCAAGAAGATCAGGAAGGCATAAACAGCAACCTGAAGAAATAGTGGAAAAAGCAGAAATTGAAAAGATACTCAAAAAGAGACACCTTACAAAAGAAAAGGGAGTTGAGTATCTACTAAGATTTAAAAATAAATCAAGTGAATATGACCAGTGGATTCCAGAAAATGAAATCTCTGATCTTAAAAATCTCTTGAAAAAATTTAAATCTAAATAATACTGTTCATTCAGTATATGTATTATAAAAATTATTTTTTATTTTTTATTTCATTCCTTATGATTAATTAAAATGTCTTAACATTTTTTTTTATTGTTTTTTTGGGGTGAGGGAGTGTCAGCCTAAATATCCTTATGACTGAGTATTTCTTATGCTTAAAATAAGATAACCTTAACTAGATTAAGCTTATATCTTAAAAATAAGGTTAAAATAATAATATATATTATTTTATTATATATATATATAATTATTATTCTATTATATAAATTATAATAGTTTAAATAGCTTATCCATGGCCTAATAATACTTATTAAGGTGTTAATGGAGTCATAATATACTTATCTTAAGTGATATGAAGTAATTATTGACATACATAAGCTTATATGTATACATAAATCTCATATTCAGTGAAATATGCAGTATATTATGTATATTTAGGTATATAAGTGGGTTTTAGCCCCTTAATAGCCTATAACCTTTGTTTTTCTGCTTTTTTTAGGTCATATGGACGAAATCAGTGGACTCACAACGCCTACAGAAGCATAGACACCTATATCAAGCGTATACACCCAGTTTGGACAACTAAAATTACTTCCTTGGATGGTTATTCACGGATTTATGGGTTGGAAATATGTATTTGGGTTAATGTGGATGCTTGGGGATGTTATTGGGGGCTTGGACATTTTATTTGTTTCCTTTATATGCTTTTAGTTTCATTAAATCTCTTTTTGATCTTTTATTTTACCTGTTTCTTTATGGTATCCGCTTTTATCTGGGTTTTCTATTTATGGTATGACTCTGTGTTATTATTAATAGTGATGGAGGGTCCTTACTGGAGGTCTGGGTGTTGAAACTGCTTGAAGTGGACGCCATGGGGAGGTGATGGGCCCTCACAGTGCTGTAATTGCCGGGGATAGCAGTGACATCATCTGGATTGAAGGTCTGTGCACTCCAGTGGATTTGGGTATAAGTAAGGAGGGATTTTGACGGTTTATTATCATCATTCAATTACTACACTTCAAATAAACATTACACTACAATTATTAACAGTCAGAAATATATTATAAAGCCCTTATAAATTGATATTATCTTTATAAAAGCTATAACTATATTTTATTCTTCTATTTTCCACCACTAGCACACATTTAAATCCAAGTATTGTGAGTTTAATTTGAGTATAACTATTCTATTAGTCTTCCCCTGAGGTTTAATCACTAAATCATTTATTAATAAGTAGTAGGACCATAAAATAACACTATTATATCATACTTATATACTAGACTGTACTGACAAGAGATATAGAAAATACAGGATGTTTTCTATCATATGGTGCATATAGAATAACCTCAACAGCATTGTTACCAACCATCTTTTTTACTACAAATGGTCCAATGAATGGATCCTTCAATTTAACATTACCATTTAAATTGAAATGTAGTGTAGAAATAAGGACTTCATAACCATCTTTGAACATTTGTTCTTTATGGGCTTTATCCCATCTTTTCTTCTCATACTCAAATGCCTTATTTATACATTCTTGAGCATGTTTTCTGCATAATTCTTGCATCTGAAGAAAAGACTTAGTACCTGGATGGATATCCAATCTAGGTAATTTATTAAGAGTTTTAGCAGGGGTATTAGGTACATAACCCAACCATAACTCAAATGGCTTTTTGCCAGTGACAGAATGTACTGTACTATTGTATGCAAATTCTAAACCTGGGATAAGGGTTACCCAATCATGCGTGAATTTGTCATTGTCTTTAAAGTTAAGACCAAAATCACAATATCTTCTTATCATATCTTCTAAAGTTTGTATCATTCTATCTGCTAGCCCATCAGTTTGTGGATGGTGTGCTGTAGAAAGTTTTAATTGACACCCTGAAACATCCATAAGTGATGTCCAGAACTCAGAAGTAAATTTAGGATCTCTGTCAGAAACTATTGATTTGGGGAAACCTGCTATATTTAAAATTTGTGTCCACCATAAAAAAGCCAAGTCCTTTGCAGAAACCTCTTTATGAGTAGGAATAAATTTACACATCTTTGTAAATCTATCAACAACTACCCAGCAGGAGTTAAAACTCTTATGTCCTGCTATTGGAAAACCTGTTACAAAGTCCATGTTAACTATTTCCCATGGAGCTTTGGGTTGCTCAATTTGTTGTAATAAACCAGCTCTTTTGCCTGTTAATCTTTTAGATTTTTGACAAGAATCACACGTCTCAACATATTTTTGAACATCATCAGACATGTTAATCCACCAAGCTGTGTTTTTTACTCTGGTTAATGTTTTATGGGAGTCAAAATGACCTGCTAATATATCATCATGACATATACTTAACATTAACTCCTTCATTGAAGGGGGAATTACAATTACATTACTTAATTTTTTCCTGTAATATATAAAACCATCCTCAATGGAAAATTTTCATTTTTCTAATGCTTCTTTATACTTATTTGGTAAAGTTTTTTATTAAAAAATTCATTGAAGCATTAGATGGATCATTTAATATTGTAGTGAGTTTACTCAAGTCAGAATCTGAATCATAATTATCAAGAATTGATTGCATAAATTCCTCCTCAAGATCTACAATATAAATGCCATAAATGTTAATAATCTCTGACTCAGGAACATAAGTAGGATTATCATCATTATTAGGCAGAGGTACTCTAGATAACAGATCTGCATTAGAGTGCAAGGTTCCTGTTCTATGTGTAATAGTCATCTGTCCTCTGTATTCTTGTACAGCTAATTGCCATCTAAACATGTGTCTATTAGGAGTTTTCATGTTTAAGAGTGACTTAACTGCACTACAGTCAGTTATTAACTCAAATTTTTAGTCTTCAAGGTAATAATGTAGCTTCTCAAGAGCCCATACTGCTGCCAAACATTCAAGTTGAGTAGCACCATATTTCAATTCACTACTTCTCAGAGTACGTGAAATATAGCAGATTACTACTTCTGACATTTTTCCTTCAATAAGTTGTTTTTGATGCAAAGCAGCACCCAGACCAATAAAACTTGCATCTGTATATAATACAAAAGGTAATTGGAAATCTGGTAATCCCAAGATAGGAGCTGTCATCAAACATACTTTCAACTTATCAAAAGACTGTTGTCTTTCATTATTACAAATGAAAGCTTCTGATTTCTTTATCAGTGTGGTCAATGGTTCAGCAATTAATTGGAAGTTTTTTATATATTGTCTATAATAACCACACATGCCAAGAAAAGATTGTACATCCTTTACATTTTGAGGAATGCCAATATTCTTTATTGCAGCCACCTTATTTTGGTCTACACGTATTTGTAAGCCAGATACAATATGACCAAGCACTTTTAAAGATTCAAACCCAAATTTACATTTTTTCAATGCAAGGGTCATTTTTATTTCATCCATTTTCTGAAATACCTTCTTTAAATGGATTAAGTGTTCATCATATGTTTTAGAGAACACTATGATGTCATCAATTTATACCATTAACCATCCTTCAATAATTTCATTATGGAATGTTATATCCATTAACTTCTGAAATACTGATGGAGCATTTTTTGGTCCAAATGGCATCCTGACATATTTATAAATTCCCATATGTGTTGTTATCAACAAAAAGTTCTGTGAATTTTTTTCAACAGGAAGTTGATGGTACTATTTATTTCCATCTAGGCAACTTATATACTTAGCACCTTTAAGGGTAGCATGTATAGAGGCAATCGTTGGCAAGGGATAAATATCATCTACTGTAAATGTATTTAATGCTCTATAATTACCGCACAGTCTTGATTTATCTTGTTCATAAGAAATTAGCACCGGTGAAATTACACAATATTTTGGTGTAGTTTCAACCTTCTCAAGAATTTTCATTTTTAATAACATCTTAATATTATCCTCTATGTATTTCCTCTTCATTGGTGAAGCAGGGTATGGTTTCTTTTTAAGACTAGCAGGAATATTATCCATATCACAGGTTAAACTTATTTTCATCTCATGATCTTTTACAAGGCCAAGTTCATTTGTACCATGTGCAAAAGCCATTGGAAATGCTTTGATTAAGTCCAAAATATTATTTTTCTCAGCTTCACTTATCTGAGTGCCAAATGATGCTTTAGAAATTTCTGTTTCCAGAAGTTCCATCTCATTGGATCCTCTTCCTTTGCACAGAGAATTTGTTACTGACTCAATGTGTAAGACTGTGTTAAAAGAATTTATTTTAAATTTCCTTTTACCATTCATGCCAATTGTAAAATTGTTATTAGCAGGGTCTAATTTCACACCAAAATTAGTCAGAATATCATTTCCAATGATAAAACAGTTACTACAGTTAGTATTGTCCATTACTACAAAGTCACAAGTTAATCTTACATAACCATGTTGATGTTTAAAGAAATCAGCAGCTTTGTATTTACCAATGGGGTGTAGCACTGATCCAAAACCTCTCCAATTTTTACTTTGAAGTGGTTTAAGCTTAGACTAATATTCACTATCAATTTTCTGTAATGTATTAGTAGAAACAACAGAACCAGCAGCTCCTGTGTCCAATACTATATTAACATTTTCCCCAGAAATGATAGCTGGAACCGTGATAGGTGTCATTTTAAAGTTATCAGCTTGTATATCTTTAATGATTTCAGCATCCTCAAAATTCATTAAAGATTCATTTGAGTCCATATTTAATATTGGCTTTTCAAAGATTGACAAATCATCTTTCAACATACAGACTTCATTTTCATCACTATATGAGATATTTCTGTCATAATCACTTGATTCTTTACTTTTTTCAGTCTCAGTTTCAGATTCACATTGATTTTCAACAATATTTATATTTTTCTCACATTTGTGACCTTTGACCCAAGGTTTGTTACACTTATAACAAGTATTTGTTTCATACTTTTTAGGTACTACAGGTGCAGTAGGTTTTTTCTGCTTCTCCTGAAGTGTTTTTGAATTCTGATTTTTCACAGGTTCAACATTTTTTTTATAAGTGGAATACCTTGATTCATACTTATGGTTTAATAATATTTTATTGCAAATATTAATAAAGTCAGAATATTCAGTAACATTTAATGTTCTAGCTACAAAAATGTCTCTGACAGATATGGGTAATTTATATATTATCTTATCTTTCTGTAAGTTAAAATCCATATTAGGCTCAATGGCTTTTAAAATTTTATTTAAATTCATTAAAAATACCATAGGTTTGTCACCATTCAACAGATTGTACCTAGTTTTCTCATAAAGTCTCTGCTGAGTAAGCCTGAATATAGAACCTCCAAATTGTTTTTCAATAAGTTGTTTCCATTCAGCCCAAGATTAATCTTTACCCTCACTTAAAACAGCTTCAAACCATAATAAAGCAACATCCTTAAATAAAGAAATTAATTTTGATGTTATTTCTTCATCTTGTAACTTATATGAGAACTTTAAATTGTCATTTTTTTGTATAAAATGTTGCCAATCAGAGCTGGCTTCCCCATCATAAGTTGGGTACTGATCTATCTTAGGCCAGTTCTTCTGATTGGATTTTATCTCACTAATCTTAGATAAATTCAATAACTCATTTACTCCTGATAAATGGTCTTGTATTTCCTCCTGTACGGATTTGTGACTTACATTTTCAGATTTGACACTACCACCAGATGGTTTTAGTTGTGGTGGTACAGGGAAGGAATGAGATTCACTTTTGCCAATGAAAGGATTATTGTTATATTGAGTATACTTATGATTATCCTGGTTCATTAGTAGATTGGCAGTTTCAATCTCAATTTTAGTTAAAATTTATAGTAGCTCAGAGACACTTTGATTAGTCTGGGAAAAAGATTACTTTGTTCTTGATTCAGTTTTCAACAAGTGTTCTTCATACAATTTTTCCAACTCACAGAATTTGTTTGAAAGTTCACTAAATTTGTTACTCAATGAATCATATTTAAGAGTTAGAGACAAATTTTCTTTCTCTAATTCTTTATTACGTGTTGCCAGTTGAGAAATATTTAATGTCAAGGATGAAATTGTATCACTAGTGAGCTTAACTGTCTGTTCCTCACAATCAGTCATTCTATTCCACAATGCTGAAACAATTCTATGGACAGTTGGATTATTGTTAAAATACTCCATGTCTTCCTTTTCAATTCTCTCACTCTCCTGTGAACTTCTCATCTCACTAGTAGGTGGTGGAAACTGAGGATTAACTGTATTATCATTATGAATAGTACTGTTATTGTGGACAAAAGACAAGTCAGGTGTATCTACATCAAAACCTAAATTTCTTAAATCCTCCTCTATTTTCTGCACAGATTTAACATCAATAGGATTACCTATATTGTAATTATCAGTATTGTGTTCAATCTGAGAGGGTAATCTACTTACCATGGGATAGATGCCAGTTCTGATTTTTGGCGCTTTTTTCCTTTGTAGGGGTGAACTGAGGAAGTCTGATGAGGTGGTGGATCCCTGTTGCAGCTGTGGCTGGTCCATTGTTGATGGAACCAGTCCCACTTCCATTTTTCTACCAGGATTTTCTCCTGGGAGTGAGTTGACCTGCCTGGGATAGGGGGTTGCTGACTTGGTTGACTTGGCTGGCCTCCCTTTAGCTCTGCCAGTGCCTGATTCATTTGCTGAAACCCTACCTTGCAATTGTTTTGTAATTGCTCTACCTCTTTGAACATGAGTGACTTGGATTCTTCCAACTTCAGAACCTGTTTGGCCAAGTGGGACAGTTGATCCTGAAAAGGAGGAGACGTCTTTTTTATAGTTATCTTTTTTAAAAGGGCGTCTTTTTCCTCTATGCTCATGTTCTCTTCCTGGGGGTATTGCTGACCCTCCATGGTTATGTCCTGGATAGTTTTTGTTAGCTTTAGACCTGGTATTATAAGCAGGCTTTTCACTTACACTGTCCTGAGGAGCACTCATATTGTTAATAATTACAATATATCACGTCTACAGAAAGAAAAACTCTATGGAATTAGTAGACAAAAGTTATTAGCAATTTTATTACTAATAAAAAAGCAATGGAGCTTACACTGAATTTATATCTTTATTTATTTAAATAAAATATAAGAAAAATTCAAAAAAATCTGTTAAAAATATAATAATAAGTTTAACTAGAACTTTATAAGGGTGAATAATTAGCTTACCAAGCTTTAACCAAATACCAATTTAATTGGGTGTTATATTGGTGTCCAAATACCAAGTGAAATTGGGTTTATATTGGGTACAGTTACTACTGTAAATACCTAATTTTTATGATAAAAAATTAGTACAATTATTATAAGGATTCTTTTCCGCAATCACTGAGTTTTGATGACCCACTAATATGCAGAAGACCCAAATATTTGGTTGTTTTTGAGCTATACTAAGTAAAAATCACATCCTAAGGCTTATACTAAAAAATCAACAATAATCAAGGAAATACCCCCAATTGTCAGTACAGTCTAGTATATAAGTATGATATAATAGTATTTATTTATGGTCCTACTACTTATTGATAAATTATTTAGTGATTAAACCTCAGGGGAAGACTAATAAAATATTTATACTCAAATAAAACTCACAATACTTGGATTTAAATGCGTGCTTAGTGGTGGAAAATAGATAAATAGAATATAGTTATAGCTTATATAATGATAATATCAACTTATAAAGGCTTTATAATATATTTCTAAATGTTAATAATTGTATTGAAGTGTTTTATTGAATTGTAGTAAGTAATTGATGATAAATAACCATCAAAATCCCTCCTTACTTATACCCAAATCCCCTGGAGTGCACAGACCTTCAATCCAGATGATGTCACTGCTATCCCTGGAAATTACAGCACTGTGAGGGCCCATCACCTCCCCATGGCGTCCACTTCAAAAATATTCAACACCCAGACCTCCAGTAAGGACCCTTCATCACAATTAATGATAACACAGACCCAAAACATAATTAGAAAATCCAGATAAAAGTGGATACCATAAAGAAACAGGTAAAATAATTAATCCAAAAGAGATAAAATGAAACCCAAAGCATATAAAGGAAACAAATGAAATGTCCATGCCCCCAATAACATCCCCAAGCATCCACATTAACCCAGAAAGGACCTCCCAACCCATAAATCCATGAATATCCATCCAAGGAAGCAGATTAAGTTGTCCAAACTGAGTGTATGCGCCTGATATAGATGTCTATGCTTCTGTAGGCGTTGTGAATCCACTGATTACGTCTATATGACCTAAAATAAGCAGAAAAATAAAAGTTATAGGCTATTAAGAGGCTAAAACCCACTTATAGACCTAAATATACATAATATACTGCATATTTCACTGAATATGAGCTTTATGTACACATTTAAGCTTATGTATGTCAATAATTACTTAGTATAACTTAAGATAAGTATATTATGACTCCATTAACACCTTAAAAGTATTATTAGGCTATGGATAAGCTATATAATAGTGTAATAATTATATATATATGTATTAAAATCATATATATAATTGTTTTAACCTTATTTTTAAGATATAAGCTTAATGTACTTAAGTTTATCTTATTTTAAGTATAAGAAATACTCAGTCCTAGGAATATATAGGCTGAAAGATATCTTCTAATGGCCAATTAATTACAAAATAAGACAAAGGGAAGGATTTATCTTTTGATAAAAAGATATCTGAATATTTCAAGAACTATGAAGCCATATAAAAGAAGGCTAAGACTCTTTCATCTTCCACTAGATTTGGTATTACTGATCTTGATATCAGTAAGGGCATCAAATATATAGACAATAAGATTGACTGTTTATGTCCTTACTTTACAGAGATGGATTCCATATTTGGAGAGTAAGCCAATGTTAATCCTGCAAACATTCTGGATGGAGAAGATGATATCTCCAAACATGATTTTGAAAGAAATATTTTTCCTTCCTCTTCTACTCAAGCCTCCCCTCATTTGACTTCCATCAATCAAGATTACTTTTCAATAGATCCTTATGGAAATATAAACCAAGCCAATCTAAAAACGGTGAGCTTTTATCTTGTGTCTAGTTGTTTTTTTTATTTATTTACATCATTTTTTTCTAAAAAGGCTAATTAATGAACCCAGGATCCTCAAGCAAGCAATTCTGAAAATAGCATCAATCATGAAGAGGAAAATTTTACCTGAAAAAAAAAGCAAAGACCATCAACTACTATGAATTTCAACATTCAAAGAAAAAAAACAGATATATGTTTTCCCAAACCCTCTTTTCTTCCATTGATTATTTTTTGGAGAAATGTGATGCTGGTAAGTGATAGCATATCTCTTAATAATTTAGTGAGCTTTTCTTTTCTTTTTTTAATAATCCTTTTCACTCTAGGTAAAGTTGAAGTTGCAAGAGATACTCTTAACTTTCAATAGAAGCAATATGAACTCTCTTTATACAGGGATGATAGAACACAAGACTTTAAGGAGAAGAAATTTGAGCTCTCTTTTCAGAGGGAAGAGAGGGCACATGACTTGGAGGAGAAAAAATTTGAGATAAAGGAAGAGGAGAAGGCTCTCAAGTAAAATTTCCTATTGGATCAGATAAAACTTAAGTATAAACTTGAAGATGGTTCAAAAAAGAAAGTTTTCTTGATAGAATGTGTTAAAGCTAATAAATCTGTTGAGAAAATTGAACACTTAATGAAAATTTTTGATGACTAGTTTTTTTTATTTTGTACATATTTTATTTCAAATTTTTTTTAGAAAGTTTTCTTGATAGAATGCATTAAAGCTAATAAGTCTGTTGAGGAAACTGACTGCTTAATTGAAAATGTTTGATGACTAGTTTTTTTTATTTCATTCATATTTCATTCCAAATTTGATTCAAGTCAAAAATTTTACACATCTTATTTTAAAATTTGGCAATAGACCCCCCCCTGCAACTTACTGTGGGAGGGGGTAAGGATTACCAAAATTTCATTTTATTTTATAAATAATTCAGTAAATCAATTAAAAAAGATAATCAATCAAGTAAAAGAATCCCAAATACTACCTGTCAATGATTTCATGAGTGAGTAAATTCAAAGAAAACATATGACAATGATGTTATTATGAACACATTCATAGAATATAATTTAATGAACACCTTTATACAGCACAAGGGCTTGATGGTACAATAATTAATTTGATTGATTATCTTTAATAACTGATAAATTAAAATATTAAGAAAAAGATTAATATTTGGAAATCCTTTAATTACTGTATCTAGAGCCCCTCCCTAATTTTTAGTAGCCATTGACCCTTCACCCCTTACCTTACTTACCTGCTTTATCAAACTTTTATTGATCTGAAAATAACATCTAAAATGAGTAAAATTTTTGCAAGATTCCAATCCAGGAGGTGCCTTAGTAGTTTGATGATTATCTCTTGAAGAATTAAAAATTACTTCAATAATCCTGTTTCCTAATCAAAATTCCATGATAAATTTATGATACTGAAAGTATAGTCCATGGCCTTTGATCTTCCAGTAATAGGATTGATATAACAGAAAAGCCAAAAATTAAGCGTATTAGAATCAGTTTTGTCAACATGGCTCTGGATATGAAATCCTCCATAGTTTTTGATGACATTAGAATAAAAGATATAACTTTTACTGAGTTCAACCCATTCCATATCTGTTCAATTGGGAAGTCCAGCTTTCTTGGCCAGTTAATGATTAGATTGAAATGCACAAATATATACTTTTTTTGAAGAAATTGGCCAAGAAATAATTGAGTTATCCAAATCTTTGGGAGATAAAAGCCTAGATAATCATCAGATAAGAGTTTCAGAAGCCTTATTCATTAATTATGCAATATAAAAACACAAAATAAACTAAGTGATATTTGGAAAAAAAGTCTCAACTTTAAAGGTCAATATCTCAGGAACCACTGAACCAAATTCAAATCTGTTTATGGGAAATGACAGATAGGCTTCAGGAGTGTCTTCATTTAAAGAACATGCGTTTTAAACAAGCCTAACCCTAATTTGTTACATAAAAAATTAAATAATTTATTTTAAATTAGGTAAAGAAAGGCTCAACTTTAAAGGTCAATTTCTCAGCAACCACTGAAAAGAATTCAAATCTGTATGTGAGAAATCAAAATTAGCCTTCAGGAGAATCTTTAGATAAAAGGAAATTAGACTTGAAAAAACCTAACCCTAATTCCAAGTCTGATTTTTAGATTTTTACAAAAACTTGAAAAGTGGTGAAGGAGATGAGAACAAGAGGAGTTTTATAAGTCCACTGTTATCCAGATAAGAGTCATACATATATTTAAGTATGAATTTTTCTTAGAAGAAATGAGATATCTTATAGGAATGAAAAAAAGGAGATGAAACTTACTTTGATTTAAAAGTAGGAAAAATAGAGTGAGAAAGATTGATGTTGGAATTCGGGAGAAATTGAATATGGAGTAAGTGAAATGCATAAAGAATGTGCAATGTATGTGTTTTAATGATATGGAACCAAAAAAAAGTGAAATAGGGGAAAGGGGGGATAATGACCATGCCAAGGAGGGATGAAGAGTAGGATGATGGAGCTGAAAAAGAAAGATAAGAGGGAGATAAAAAAAGGTTAATTTTAACATTTAAATCAAAAATAACCACTTATATAAAAATTTAGAAACAAAAAAGAAAAAAAAACAAAAAAAAATTATAATTAGCCAGCAAAAAATTAAAAAAATGAATAAAATGACATACCTGGAGAGATGAGATGAGAAAATAAATAAAGCAAAATTTTTTGATGGATGTTTGAGGAGAGGAGGAAAAGATATGAGGGATGAATGAAAAAAAGAAGCAGTGAAAAATTATGCAATTGCAGAAAATATGTGATTTCATGTTGAGCTTGTGAATGAAAACAAATGGGACATCCAAAAAAGACATTCACCATAAATTCAAAATAAAAATGAATATGAAAAAAACAAAAATGCAAAACCAAGTGAATGAAGCACACAAGCTGAACATTTTGAGAGTATGAAAAAAATAAAATAAAAGGGTTGTGTTTCAAAATTTTGGAGGGTGATTGGCATAATGACATAGCATATGCTGGTGGAGAGAATTTTTTTGTGCTTCAAGGGAGGAGAGAGCTGGTGCAGTTTTGGGATCTTCTTCTTCATAAATATCATTGAAAAGACATATAACCTAAAGTTTCTTCCAAACCCAATTTAGAATTCTTCAGGCTGAGTTCAAGTACAGGGACCTGAATAGCTTGATTAGTCAGTTTTCTAGAGAATTTTAATGGTCCTATATGAATACTATAGTAAAAATCCAATAAAAATTAAAATATAACTCAATATAAGTGTCAGCCAGGCTACTAGACTTACCCAGTAAATAATTAATTATTTACAAGAGTAGAGCTACACCTTTACCTCTCATTTTGTTAGTTATACTTACTTTATAAATTACTTGTAATCTTTTAACTAATTAATAAGTAAAATTAAGTAAATATATAATTCTAATGTTCCCTCATTTTTTCTTCTTTGACAGAGTCCTCATGAAAGCTGAAAAGTAGAGTAAATTATAAAAATACTAAATATTAAAATAAAATATTTTTCTTTTTCTTTGAAATATACAGAAAACTAAGTAAATCAAATAATTTTAATCAAAATTGATGTATACAGATAAATACTGTATATGAGAAAAATATTTATAGAACATACTTTAATATTGGAAATTTCTATTCTGTGGGATTTTTCTCTCTGAGATACTTATGAATGTAGACATGTGGTTCCATATTTTTTCTCTTTTTTGCCTATATAAAGCCCTTCATTCTGGCTTTTTCATTTCATCTCATCCTTTCTTTACAAATATATTTTATATACACAAAGCCAATCTATTACTACTATTACTACCTTATTATTTAAATTTGCGTACTTCTAACACTTTAAAGTAATAATAATAATACATATATTTACCTTTTTATTGAGTAATAACATATAAAGAAATAAATATGTACAAATCTTGAAATCTTGAGTTTCCTTCACCTTTTATTGCAGTTGGACCACTGGAGAATCTTCTAGACAAAAAGTTCCCCTCAACAACTGGGAGAATTTCCAAATAGTCAATGACCCATTAGTATCTTGACACCAGCGACCATTGGACCATTGAATCCAACACCTATAGCAACTTTTTGGACTATTGACAAACGATGAACTTCAAAGGCACGTGACTAATATTTCTGCCACAACTGGGATTCAAAACTTGCCCCAAATTTTAAGGTTTATATAAATGTAATTGTCCTATATATTTTTAGTGACTATAGTGGTAATTATCTGTAGGTCACACTCTGCATATTCCATATTATATGTATATCTTTTTTACTCTACACTCTGTAGTTAGCATTTAATTGCTCAAATTACAGGGGGAAGTGTCAGGTATATATTTTTTTTCCTAGTTGACAAAAATAGAACAGAATTGTTCTTAGTCCTAGAAGTAATATAATTTAAATTATTTAATTAAAAATATTATATTATTTAATTTTTTCAGTTGACTGATTGTCCTGATAAATAAAATATTATTTTATTATTCCAGTTGATATTTAGTCCTGGTAATTAAAAAATAAACAATATATAAATTAATTATTTGATTAAAAATTTATATTAATTAATTATTTCAGTTGAAAAATTTTCCTGATAGTTAAAATATTATTTTATTATTTCAGTTGAAATTTAGTGCTGGTAATTAAAAGATAAAAATATATAAATTAATTATTTGATTAATAAATTTTATTAATTTTTTCAGTTGAATATTGCTCCTGATAATTAATATTTTGTTTTATTATTTCAGTTGATTTTTGGTTCTGATAATTGATATATTTTCATTATTTCAGTTGATTAGTAGTCCTGATAATTGATAAAAAACTTTAAATATTTTTTATTTTATCTCTTATTTTTTTCAACAAAGAAGAATAAAAACTGACAAAATATTGAAATTTTTGTTTCTCAGCTCAAGTTATACAAACAATTGCTGAGTTAAATATTTCTAATACCAATGATGAGGAATTGGATCTCATTGATTATGATGCAAATTCTGTAAGTTCTCCTTTAACTACAAAATGTTCTCAAATTATTCAATTAGTAAACCAAACAGTATCTAGAAATGCAGGAGGTGGAAATCAAGAAGGAACATCCTCCCCTGGATTCCAAGTCCCAGGTACCCCCCTAGAAGATATTTCAAAAGGCTTCAAAATAAAAAAGATTCCAGTTCAGCAACAGGTAAAAAACTTGTCAACTCATATCAAGGAGTTGAAGTCAGAGAACCTCAAGTTAAAGACAAAGGTAGATTTGCTAGACAAAAAAAATAAAAAGTATAGAGACTTCTCTCCAAGAGAAGAAGAAACCTCTACAAGCAGCAAAACTCCCTCCACAGTTGGCTCCTCAGCAACAGTAAAAAGTGGAAGTATCAAAATGGCAGTGGTACTGGCTAAACACCCAATGGGATACACTTCAGGCTTAGAAAATTCAACAGGCTCCTCAGGTAGGGCCCTCCAGGCCCCAACACTTCAGCTCAACCCCTCCTGACCCTTACCAAGGAGGCAGAAGAAAAAAAACAATCACATTCAAATTATGCAAAACCATGGTAAGGCCTTCTATTGAATCTCAAGTTCCTTTTTTTGTTACTGATTCAGTTCCTTCAGATAACTTTGGGATGGGAGATGACACTTTGAGACAAGTAGAAGCTGGTTCTAGCAGACAAATTAATCAATGTTCAACTCATGTAAATACTCCTTTAGTTTTGATTTCTACTTCAATGATAAACCCAGATATGGCTATTATTGATGGATCAAATTGATCCTGAAGTATATGAGACTCTTGAAAACTACTCTGTCTCTCTCCTGAGAAATTCTCCTGATGTAGCAACTATTAATGACCAATATTTGAGAGACATTATCACCCAACAAAATCAGATAATGAACAACCTACAATTGACAAAAACACTTAATAGCTTGTTAACTGAACAAGATAACCAGGCATTTAAAAGTGAGTTGAATAGGGTTTCTGATGAGTTGTTTAGGTACAAAGTAAATTATGAAAAGAAATTTTCTTTGTGGCAAAATATCAAAAATGATCTATCCAAAGTACAAGAGACTATTTCTATCTGTTTCCAAGAGCTAGAAGGTCATAAATTAAACTTGAAAAAACTGAATGACCATTATTCATCTCTGAAAAATAAGAACCAATTATCATTTGAAACCATCAATGAGACATTAGCTAGTATTCCAAGGGTGAAAACTATGTTAAAAAACATTGAAGAACAACTGAACTCATTTTTATTTTACCAAAAATACTCTTTCACTTCTTTGAAAGAACCTGTTGCACAAGCTACTCCAAATAAACCTGAGCCAAGTTCCTCTAAAGGAAAATTAGTGCAAGAGAAGCCTGTAGATATTTCTGAGTTTCCATCAAAAAATGATGATGCACCCTTTCCATCTACAGATGGGTTAAATAATGATATTGAAGCTCAATTAGAGAAGTTTAAACTTCTTCTTACACAGAAACAAGTAAGAAACAAGGAAATTACCTCAAATCAAAAAAATTGGCCCAAACACTACACAATATAGGGGGTGGACTTGCTAGCAAGTCCCCAACCTGAACTCAGACAGAACTCAGATGGAACTCATATTGAACTCTACTTGAAGACCCACCTAAAACTTTTCTGCAGAGTGGTGTTCATCCCTGATTTTATGGTTCCTTTGTCAATAGCTCAATGTTTGTTCAATCTGTGGTGAATTTGAGTCCAAGGTTGCAGACTTGCTAACAAGTCTGCCCCCCATATTGCATGGTGAAACTTGACCAATATCCAACATTTGATGGTGATTCTTCCTCTGATTGGAAACAATTTATATGCAGAATCGATAATCTAAAAAACTCTTATAAACTACCAGATGAATAAATTGCGTCTAAATTGATTTTTTTCTTTTCCAATGTTGCCCTCATGTGGTATGAATCTGTCCTTTTGGATAATATTTATTACTCTTGGAAGAAGTGGAAAAAATTGATTAAAACACAATTTGGTGGTTCAAAGTTTAGGTTAGCCCAACAAAGGCAGTATGAGGAATCTACATTTAGCTCATACTCTACAGAAAACCCTATTGAGTTCCTGATGAAACCAGTAAAAATCCTGAGAGAAATGGATCCAAAGATGGATTATGAACTATGGAAGGACAGGACCCTTTATAAATTTCCAATGTCTTTGAGAGACTTAATTGTTTCAAGAACTGAATTCTTAAGGGAGCCTTTTTCTTTTATTAATAATTTTAATGAAGTTCATTTAAACAACAAGTATGAGTCTAAAAAGTTCTTTCCTAGACCTTCCGTGGAGAAACCCTCCAACTACCAACAAAAAATTCCAGAAAAAGTTGGTGAACCTTCTGCCCCTGCTGGACCTAAAAAATATGCAACAAAAAATTGCTTTAAATGCAGCAAGCCCTGGAAGAAAGGGCATGTTTACAACAAGAAAATAAACCTTGTTAAACAAACAGAGGAGCCTGCTGATGACAGAATTGCACTGGATGATACTTCAAGTGATTGTGTCAGCAACATTTCTTATGAGTCTAACCAGGAAATCTTGATGCTGGAGGAAGATATTCAGTATTTAAATAATATTAAAATCAAAAACAATTATTTATCCACAGTTGAAGATGCTGAAATCATAAGAAACTTTATGGACACCTCAATAATTATTACCCCTCTCAAGACACCAATCTTGGTTAATGGAAAAATCATTGAGGTTTTTTTGGATCCAGGAGCTGGAGGAAGTGTTGTATCTGAAAAAGAACTTGCTTCAGTTGATCAGGATTATAGATCAAAACTTATGCCTTTCACTTCTGAAAATTGGAGAGGCTACAGCTCTGTTTTGTCACCCATTGGTAAATACAAAGCTACAGTGTTTTTCAAATATAACCATGGATTTGTAAGAGCCATGTGTCCTTTGTAGTTATGAAAAATGATAAATTAATCAATTGGTTCATATTGGGAAATGATATTTTAACCAAATATGGCATTAAACTTGATCCTTTAAACAAATTCTTCACAATGGGGTTGAATGGGAAGAGAAAATTTAAAATTTCCTCCCCCAGAAAATTAATAACACCAGGATTGAACACATTTAACTCTGTGGTTCAATACAAAGGAAGATCTACAAAAGATATGTCTCCCCTCTTGTCTGAAATTAACACAGCTTCTTTTGGAGAACAACTTTCTGGTGAGGAAAAAGATTCCATCATTCAGTTGATTAAATCTTTTCCTATGGCCTTTGCTCATGGGTCACATGAATTAGGATTGGTAAAAGAAGAGATGAAAATTTCATTATCTTTCCTATTAACTGAGATACAGCCTAGTTTAAAGAAGAAGCCTTATCCTGCTTCTACCACAAAGAGAAAAGATATTTAAGACAATATCTCTACCCTTTTAAACATGAATATTATTGAAAAGGTGGTTGAAACACCTAGACATTGTGTTATCTCACCTGTATTGATTTCTTATGAGAAAGACAAATCCAGGTTATGCGGTGATTATAGAGCATTAAATACTCATATTGTGGATGATATCTATCTTTTACCAAGAATTAGCTCTATCCATGCTACCTTACAAGTTGCTAAATACAGAAGCTGTCTATATAGTTATAAAGGATACCGCCAGGTACCTGTTGAGAAAAATTCACAGAATTTTCTAATGATTGCTACTCATATAGGTATTTGTAACTATATTAGGATGCCATTTGGCCCCAAAAATACCCCTTCAGTTTTTCAAAAAGCTATGGATAACACATTCCATCAAGAAATAATTGAAGGATGGTTGATGGTTTACATTGATGATATCATCATATTCTCCAAAACATTTGAGGACCTCCTTAACCACCTATGTAAAGTGTTCCATAAAATGAATGAGATAAATATGACACTTCCTTTGAAAAAAATACAAATTTGGCTTTCATTCCTTGAAAGTGCTTGGTCATGTTGTCTCAGGATTACATATATGTGTTGACCAGAGCAAAGTGGAAGCCATACAACAGGTAAAAGCTCCTACTAAGGTCAGAGAGCTCCAAAGTTTTTTGGGAATGTGTGGAAACTATAGAAAATACATTAAAAACTATCAGGTAATAGCATTACAACTCACCCAATTAACTAGGAAAGATCTTGCTTGTGTCTGGAACAGTGAAAGACAAAGAGCTTTTGATGCTATGAAACATTGTTTGATGTCAGCACCAATTCTTGCCTTGCCTGACTTTACTCAACCATTTTTTTATACACTGATGCCAGTTCTATTGGCCTTGGTGCTGCTCTCCACTAAAAACAAGTTATGAATGACAAAGTATCATAAGTAGAAATTTGTTATATTTCAAGAATCTTGAGAAATAGTGAATTGAAATATGGTGCCACTCAACTTGAGTGTTTGGCAGTTGTGTCAGCTCTGGAGAAACTAAATTATTATCTGGATGACCAGAAATTTGAGCTTGTCACTGACTGAAGTGCAGTAAAATCCCTCTTAAACTTATAAAAACCTAACAGACACATGTTCAGATGGCAGTTGGTTGTTCAGGAATACAGATGAAGGATGACAATAATTTATAGGGCTGGTATTGTTCACTCAAATGTGGATATTTTATCAAGGTTACCTTTTACAAATGATGAATTTAATCATGCATATGTTCCTGAGGATGAAATAGTTCACATTCATGGGATATATGTGGTTGATTTGAAGAAAGAGCTATTACAGATTATTCTGGAATCATATGATAAAGGCAAAGACTTGAAAAAGCTGTGTACTATATTAAATGATCAAAAGAATGCTTCAATATAAGAATTAACTAAAACCCTTCCACAAAATCACCAAAATGCTTTGGAAAAAGGTATATTTTTAATTGATGAAGGCTACCTCTATTATAAAATAAATTTGAGTAATGTTATTGTTATTCCTCCTTCTATGAAAGAGATCATCTTGAAAATTTGTCATGATGACATATTGGCAGGACATTTTGATCTTGATAAAACATTGATTAGAATTAAGAACACTTCTTGGTGGGCTAATATGTCTGAAGACACCAAACTATATGTTGAATCCTGTGATTCTTGCCAGAAATCATACTGATTAACTGGCAAAAGAGCTGGATTGATGCAACATATTAAATCTCCTCATGCACCATGAAAAATTATAAAAATGGACTTTGTAACAGGACTACCCATTTCTGGGAAGGACAGTTGTAAATCTTGCATGGTTATTGTTGACAGATTTACAAAAATGTGTAAATTCATACTTACTCATAAAGATGTTTCCACTAATGAATTAGCCTTCTTGTTGTGGTCTCATATGTTTAATACTGCTGGTTTCCCAAAAGCCATAATCCTGACAGAGACCCTAAATTTACTTCTGAATTTTGAATGTCTCTGATGGATTTTTGCGGTTGTGATCTGAAGCCTTCCACTACCCATCACCCTAAAACTGATGGATTAGCTGAAAGGATGATTCAGACTTTAGTTGAATGATAAGAAGATATTGTGCCTTTGGCCTTGAGTATAAAGAAAATGACAGGTTAAATTATGATTGGGTCACCTTACTAATGGTCTGGAATTTGCTTATAATAGCACTGTGAACTCTGTTACTCAAGGAAAGCCTTTTGAGCTCTGGGTTAGATATGTTCCAAATACTCCTGCCCAAATTCTAAATAATAAAATACCTTAATTTGATTTACATCCTGGTTTAAAATCTTTTCTTCAAATGTAACAAATTTGCAGAAGTCATGCTCAAAAATGAACTGAAAAATCTTTTGAATACGAGAAGAAGAAGCGGGACAAATACCATAAAGAATGCACTTTTATTAAGGGTGATGAAGTACTGATTTCTACAGTCCACTTCAATTTACAAGGTAATAACAAATTAAAAGACCCATTGGTAGGTCCATTTGTTGCCAGAAGAATGGTTGGTGATAATGCAGTAGAAGTTATCCTGTATTCCCCATGTGACAGAAAACATCCTGTTTTTCCAATATCTCTTTTGAAACCTTACACATCCAATAGTGATATATTCCCAAAAAGGAGGGGAAGACCAAAGAAGACCCCTAAAGAAATCACTGAGACAGCAGAAATTGATAAGATTCTAAATGACAGAATTATCACTGCTGAAAAAGGTGCTGAATACTTATTTATATTCAAGAATAAATCTTCTGAATATGATTCTTGGATACCTGGGAAAGAGATATCTAACCTTCCTGCTCTACTAAAGAAATATAAAAAGAAAAAATCATAGAATTTTTTTTATTTTTTTTCAGAGTGAGGGAGTGTCAGCCAGGCTACTAGACTTACCCAGTAAATAATTAATTATTTACTAGAGTAGAGCTATGCCTTTACCTCTCATTTTGTTAGTTATACTTACTTTATAAATTACTTATAATATTTTAACTAATTAATAAGTAAAATTAAGTAAATATATAATTCTGATGTTCTCTCATTTTTTATTCCTTGAAAGCATCCTCATGACAGCTGAAAAGTAGAATAAACTATAAGAATATTAAATATTAAAATCAAATATTTTTATTTTACTTTTAAACATACAGAAAACTAAGTAAATCATATAATTTCAATTAAAATTGATGTATGCAGATAAATACTGTATATGAGAAAATTATTTATAGAACATACTTTAATATTGGAAATTTCTATTCTGTGGGATTTTTTTCTCTGAGATACTCATGTATTTAAACTTGTGGTTCCATATTTTCTCTCTTTTTTCCCTATATAAAGCCCTTCATTCTGGCTGTCTCATTAAACCTCATCCTTTTTCTTACAAATATATTTTATATACACAAAGCCAATCTATTACTACTATTACTACCCTATTATTTACATTTGAGTACTTCTAACACTTTAAAGTAATACTAATAATAAATTTGTTTACCTTTTTATTGAGTAATAAGATATAAAGAAATAAATACATACAAATCTTGAAATCTTGAGTTTCCTTCACCTTTCATTGCCATTTGACTGCTGAAAAATTTTCTAGACCAAAAGCGCCCCTTGACAATAAGGGTCTCAGTAATTTAATCTCACTAATGATAAGTGGTTTACAATTTATAGTTTGTAGAAAAATAGAGATAATAATTCAAACACTATTCAAAGACTTTAAAAGTACTTTAAAAGAACTAATGAATTGTTTTGTAATTGTAATTGTTATATGTTTTAATTGTAATGATAAAGAATGTAGAAAATATGCCAGAAACCCCCTCCTTTTATACCCATTAAGTCCCCAATGTTCCCTCTTGAGTTCCTAGTAACAAAAGAAGAATCATATCACATTCCAAAGTACATGAATAATGTGTGTTAATCCATAAAAAATAGAGTAATGACCAAAATAAGAGCGTATGCATGTAATTCAAAAAATAAAAGACTAAATAAGGAAGGGAATGTAATAGATATAACAAATTATTAAGGGGTATCAACAGTAGAAATGAAAGGGATATTTATTCCAAATTAATATGTGAAATCCCCATCCAAATATGACCAATATTGACTGAGAAACCATTGAGAAACCCAAAATAAGATGTGAAATGTGAGGTAGCTGAATGCAGTCTCTTGGAAGGAGCTTGAATGGGTAATTCCTTGACTAAATAGGCAAATTTAAGTGTGGTAGTGAATTATAGGTGCCAATCTGGAGGTTATTAATGAAATTAGTGCATATAATGAGGTCAATGCACTAATAATGAAATTAGGACACTAAATATGCACCTGTCTCTTATTTCAGTGTGTTTCCCCATAGTGGGAATACAATTTGGGGTAAATATAGTGTGAAATTGCTAACTTTTCTAAAAATGAAGCTATTCACATGGGACAAATGCAGGCAGTATGTGGCCAGTACACAGAAGCCACTTCTGGCATAAAAAAACATCAAATTTTACAAGAGTCATTTTTCTGCATTTGAATATTCAAATAAATAGTCCTAATTAAGAAATATTGATCTTTCAAGGCACATTTTCAATATTTTTAAATTTATAGTGCATATATTCAACTTTTAAGTGATTTAAAGTGCATTTCTTATTTTTTTCAATAAAACAATGAGAACAATAGCTTTAAGTCTACTTAAAAATTATGTAGCCTTATATTTAAGGCTCTTAAGATTACCATAACATATTCCAACTTAATATTAAGTACATAAGACTTAGAAAATGTGGATATATGTGTGTGCATAAGGTATTATAATGGCATATATTGTATTTAATTATTATCTCACCTATGTATACAACTTGTATACCTTTATTAGTTGTTTCCATGTGTACTATATGTGTTTAACATAGTTTATAAGTAATTTTTACACATTCCTGGAGATATCCAGGCTGACATTATGCATTATCAAGCATTTAATGATCCAATCAATAGTGACTTTCTTTCTTTCTCATTACATTAAGAAGTTCTGCAAGAGAGTCATCTGGAAGAAGAAAGAAAATAAAGATAAAAAGGATGAAGAAGAAAAACCAAAGTGCAACAAGAAGAAATAAAAAGCTAAGTACACAATATTATAAGGAAACTAAAGGATTTAAAAAAAACTCTTTGGACATAAGGTTTTTTAGTTAAACAAGTGAGTAATATTTTATTGCTCTGACTATAATCAAAACAAAAATAAAATTGAACCACTCTTAAAGCAACCTGTATTTAGATATAATTCAGTATTTTATTTTTATTTAGAACACAATAATAAAGTTTTTAGAAAAATATATAAAAAGTAACTAAATTGTTAATTGCTAAAATATAAGGTAATGTAAGTAATTGTGACTACAAAGTAAAAACCCAAAGCCTTTAAATATGCAAATGAGGCCCTCTGGGACGTTACTAAGGGTACAAAAGAAAAGAAACAAATAAAATGAAGTGATACAGAAAAATAAGGGCTCTACGTAACTATTTACAAAAACAGAACAAAAAACCCAATTTATCCATCCCTTTAAACCCTGTAACCATGTAAGAGAAGAAATAGGATACTAATTTGATCAACAACAGAATAAATGTAACTATAGTAATTACAAACATGTTACATTTTGTTGTATTAGAAAAAATACAAATTTTAAATGAAACAATTATATTCTATACTATCTGGGATGTAATTATTTTATATCTAACTATTATGGCTTGAAACATTATTGAGTAAGCAATTTAATCAGCTGTACTAGTATAATAAATTTTGTAATTAAACAAGTATTTTAATAAAATCAGTTTTATCAAAATAAATAACTTATATTTTAAAATAAAGGTTTTACTTGTTTAATGTATTTGTTTCATTAATTAATTAATTATTTTATTTTATTTTATTGGTCCAATTGTGAGAAAAATGCAGTGCTCAATAACTTTTTGATGTATTTTTATTCTTATAATTTAATTTAACAAATTAATTAATTAATTAATTACATTATCAGTTGATATTTTTACTTATAATATTTTGTAATTAATTAATTATAAATTTATAATCATTGAGCACAAAAGACATACTAATCTTTTTATAGAATATAATTTTATTTTGTATTTAAATGTATATACATTATATATAATAATAAAATTAATATGACAATTTATTTAAAACATATTGTTATATAATTTTATTTTAATACAACATTTAATTTGTATATATTTAAATCAAATTTTTCTTATTTTAATTTAACATAAGCTTTTAATTTCCTTTCAAAATAGCCTGGCTGAAACTCCCTCACTATAAAAAAACAATTAAAAAATGCTAAGATTTTTTCTTTTTACATTTCTTCAAAAGTGTAGGGAGGTCAAAAATTTCTTTTCCAGGTATCCAAGTATCATGCTCAGATGATTAATTTTTATATCTCAATAGATATTCACTACCTTTTTCAGAAGTGATAATTCTATCATTGAGCATTTTTTCAATTTCTACTGTTTCTGTGACTTCTTGAGGATTTTTCTTAGGTCTACCTTTTCTGTTAGGAAATAAGTCACTGTTGGAAGTATAAGGTTTAAGTAAGGAGATGGGGAAAAATGGATGTTTTCTATCATAAGGAGAATACAATACTACTTCTACTGCATTATCACCAACCATTCTTTCAACAACAAATGGTCCCAAAAAAGGATCCTTTATTTTTTTATTGCCTTGTAAATTGAAGTGGACTGTAGATATCAGTACTTCATCCCCCTTTTCAAAAGTGTATTCCTTATGGGATTTTTCCCATCTTTTCTTTTCATATTCAAATTCCTTATCAATACAACTTTGAGCATGTTTTCTGCATAGTTGTTGCGTTTGCATAAAAGATTTAACACCAGGGTGAAGTTCCAACTTTGGTAATTTATTATTGAGATTTTGCCCAGAAGTATTTGGGACATAACCTAGCCAGAGCTAAAAAGGTTTTCTTTCAGTGACATAATTTACAATGCTGTTATAAGCAAATTCAAGGCCTGGTAATATAGTAACCCAGTCATGTGTAAATCTGTCATTGTCTTTATATTCTAATCCTAAGGTACAATACCTTCTAATCATATCTTCTAGAGTTTGAATCATTCTCTCACCTAATCCATCAGTTTGAGGATGGTGAGCAGTAGATAATTTTTACTCACAGCCACATATATCCATTAAAGACATCAAAAATTCAGATCTAAATTTTGGGTCTCTGTCAGAGATAATGGCTTTTGGGAAACCAATAATGTTAAAAATGTGTAACCACCATAAGAAAGCTAAATATTTGGTGGAAACTTATATATGGGTGGGAATGAATTATCACATCTTAGTGAATCTATCTACTATTACCCAACAAGAAATATAACTGTCTTTTCCTGCTACAGAAAGACCAGTGAAAAAATCCATGTTAATGATTTTCCATGGAGAATCAGGTGCTTCAATATTTTACATTAATCCTGCTCTTTTTCAAGTTAATTTATTAGATTTTTGGCAATAATCACAAGATTCAATATACAATTTGGTGTCTTTAGATATATTAGCCCACCATGCAGTATTTTTTATTCTGACCATGGTTTTTCCTAGATCAAAATGACCTGCCAATATATCATCATGAGAAACATTTAAGATGGCTTCTTTCACAGAAGAAGAAATTAAAATAACATTAGTAAGTTTTCTCCTTTAATAAATGTAACCATCATCAATTGAAAACTTTCTTTATTAAAATCATTTTGGTACTTTAGGGGAAGAGTTTTTATTAATTCTTGAACTGAAGCATTCTTTGGATCATTTAAGATTGTGACTAATTTATTTAAATCAGAATCTTTTTCATATGAATCCAGAATTAATCTCAATAACTCCTCATCCATATCAACTATATATATACCATGTATATGGATTGTGTCATCTTCAGGTACATAAGCCAAGTTGGAGTCACCATTTGGTAGAGGTAATCTAGACATAATATCTACATTGGAATGAGCATTTACAGCTCTGTGTATAATTGTCATTTTGCCCCTGTATTCTTGAATGGCTAGTTGCCACCTAATCATATGTCTGTTTGGTGTTTTTAGGTTTAATAGGGATTTAACTGCACTACAATCAGTAACCAACTTAAATTTTTGGTCATCCAAATAATAATAAGGTTTTTCCAAAGCCCATACAACTGCTAAACACTCTAATTGAGTGGCACCATATTTCAATTCACTATTTGCCAGCCTGGATAACCCCTTGACTGAGTAAAATGTACTTATGAATTATGTTAAACACATGGACCATACATGGGAATAATTATTAAAGGTACACAAGTTGTATACATAAGTAAAAAATATGATAAAATACAATATATGCCATTATAACACCTTATATACATGCATTTATCAACCTTTTATAAGTCTTATGTACTTAATATTAGGTTGGAATATGCTAGGATAATATAAAGAGCCTTAAACATAAGGCTAAATAATTTTTAAGTAGACTTAAAGCTGTTTTTTTCATTGTTTTATGTGAAAAACAAGAAATGTGCTTTAAATCACTTAAAAGTTGACTCTATGCACTATAAATTTAATAATATTAAAAATAACTTTTGAAAGATCAATTTTTCTTAATTAGGACTATTGGTTTGGCTACTCAAATGCATAAAAATAATACTTTTCAATTTTGGTGTTTTAATGCCAGAAATAGCTTCTGTGTACTGGCCACATACTGCCTGAATTTTTCCCATGTGATTAGCTTCATTTTTAGCAAAGTTAGCCTTTTCACACTATAACTACCCCACATTCTATTCCCACTGTGGGGAAACACACTAAAATAGGTGACAGGCACTTATTTAGTGTCCTAATTTAATCATAGGTGCATTGACCTTATTATATGCACTAATTTCATTAATGACCTCAAGCTTGATACCTTTAATTAACTACCACCCTTAAATTAACTTAAAATAGTCAAGGATTTATCCATGAAAGCACCTTCCAAGGACTGCATGTAGTTACCCCACATTTCACTTCCTTTTTTGGGGTTTTCAGTGGTTTCTCAGTATTTTTGGATGGGGATTTCACATAGTATATTTTCATAATTAGCTCCATCATTTCTACTGTTGATCCCACTTCAGATTTTGTAATATTTAGTTTTATTATTTCTCTTTTTAGTCTTTTTTTAGTTATTAAATGCATACACTCTCTTTTTTTCTTATTCTTTTATTTTAATGGATTATCCCTATTACATCAGGATTTTGGTGGGTGATATCATTCTAATTATTTTATTGGTCATTCTTTATTTTATTGGACAGGTTTATTAACTATAATGGGGTGTAATTAGCCATGTATAATGCTGGTAAATTAAGGGGGTACATTGAAGGATTATTGGGTATAAAAGGAGGGGGTTTTTGGTCTTGTTTTCTACACTCTTTATCATTACAATCAAATATATAACCAATACAATTAAAATACATATCAGTAGCACTAATAAAGTCTTTGAATAGTATCTGAATTATTACATATATTTTTCTACCAACTATAAGATTGTAACCCATATATGATTAGTGAGATTAAAATTACTGAGACCCTTATATTGAGTTAAATTTTAATACTTATTGGATTTGTACTACAGTATTCATATAGGACCATTAAAATCTTCTAGAAAACTGACTATTCAAGCTATTTCATGTCTTTGTACTTGAACTCAGCCTGAAAATTGGGGACCATTCCTCAAGAATTCTGTTGGTTGTCTCCCAGTAAGTAAAAATTCAAAAAGAGGCTATAAGTAAATAAAATCCTCATAGAGATATTTGGATAATTAAAATAGATTGGGGTTACTTATATATTGATTTCAGAAAAAGACGCCCTGCTATATAATAAAATTGTGATATTGAATCAACAATTTTACCACTAATTTAACTAAAAATTATTATTAGTGGGAGTCTTTCAATAGACCAATTAATTTTGTGATCTTTTCAGATGATAAACCAGATAATAAAAACTGATTAATTGTTTCTTTGAAACAGGATTCTTAGTCCCTTTTATTAGCTTTTTAAACTCACTTATTATTTATAAAGAATATTACTGACAAATTTTCTTTTTTAAATTTAAAATCATGGCTACATATTGTAGACCAGTTAAATTAAGTGACAACATAAAAGCATATTTGACTTTTGGAACTTATTAATTCACTTAAAACCTACAAGTAAGGAATTATTTGACTTCATTAGTGTTAGTTATTAATGATAAAACTCCATTTTTAAGTTATAATATCTTATTTTCAAATCTTTGATTTAAATTCCACATAAAAATGTGTGATAACCATGTTGACATTGTGAGTAATAAGAAAAAACCTTATATCTTAAGATATAGAGCTGATGGATCTGTTACAAGACATCCAAATGGAGGGACAGGACTCTCCTAAAAAAAGCACCACACCACAAATATCAGTAGAGGAAAGGGAAAGTTTATTAAATCAGATAACAATCAAGAAATCAAAAATTTCCTTACAATAACAAATTCACCCCCTCTCCATGCTTCTAAACACTCTCACCATCAAGGTCAACAATATTATGCACCAAATGAACAATTTAGAGAAAAGAGATGCACAGGGCTTTATAGAAGTCAACCAGGCTCTAGTGAGACTCAGGGCTCAACCAACAACAGTAGTTGAAAACCCTTCCAAAGTGGCAACAGCAACACCTCAAGCCTAAGAGGAGGATCAAAAGATCACAGTCAGCAAATGTAAATGGGATTGGTGCTCCCAGAGCTACAACAACCCTCCACACCAGAGATCAAGCAGCCATCCTTACTGGGGAAAGGTAAAGAGAGGCAGAGAAAATTGGATAAGACCTTGTTAAGTCATCCATCTTCTCATAATCAATTATATGACACTAACTTTCAAGGGGTCCTAATGGTCTAGAAGAATTTACGGTGGTCCAAACTGTGTTGAAGATGGAAAACTCAGGGATTTTAATCACAGTACATAGTTCTTATCTTTTATAATTTATTACTCAAATAAAAGGGAAGGGATTATTTTATTATTACTTAAAAGGATTTAAATTATGCAAAATGTAATGAGTAAACCAGTTATAGTAGTAATAGAATTGTTTTTGGTTGTATTTAATAAAAATGTAAGTAGTATGGAATGAAGAAAACAGCACAAAGTGGAAGTCCTTTTATAGGCAAAAAGGAGAGAGAGAACACGGAGTTAAGAAGCCTACATAAAAGAGTGTGAGAGAAAAAGATCCTTCCAAAATAAGAAATTACAAATAACAGAGAGTACTAAAAAGATGTGCCAATAAGATATATTTTAATGTATATATCAATTTATTTAATATATTTTAAAGTTCACTTTTTAAATGTCACTCTTAGTAAAAAAAAATTGATTTTTAATTTTTAGAATTTAAAATAATTTTATAATTTTAAATAAACTAATTTGAATTTTTTTCAATTTCAGTATTAGTATATTTTTATCTCTTTTAACCTGTCATTGAGCACAGTGTTAGGGAATAAAAATATAAGGGACATTAATATTAATTTAAATATTTACTAAATTAACTTATTGTAATTAGTTAATTTATTACAAGTAATTTTAAAGTAAATATAATATAATTGATAGTAAAATAATAAATAAAAAGGCCTGGCTTCATCCCAGTAAATAATTAATTATTTTACTGGGTAAGTCTAGCAGCCTGGCTGACACTAACAATGAATTACTCATAGGTAATGAGATCGATATAGATTTATTGAATATAATTGATAAAGATTTAAAATATTATTCATTTGAAAATATCATTTTAAATATGTCTTTACATGATGACAATGTACATAGTTTTATTGATCACAAGGATAATACTAGTCATATTAAAATGGAACCAAATGAAATGAATCTTGAGAATGATGATGAGTCTTCTGATTTGGAAAAAGAAAAAATTGAATATTTTTTAAAAGAAAATCCAATGGAATCAAAAATCATCAGCAAATTGTTATTAAGAATTGAAAAATTGGAAGAATTCTCTAAAGAGTCAAACAATAATACAGAAAGTGTATTATTAAGCCTTACACAATCATTGAGTACTACAGCCAATAGATTAAAAATCATCGAAAGTTAAAATAATGAATTAATAAATGAAAATAAAATATTAACCTCTGAGATTAAGAATTTAAAAGATAAATAAGAACATTCTCAGAATATTATGGCTACCATAGAGGGACATGTAATATTGTCTTTTTCAAATGTGAATGATACTTTAACTCATGTATCTGTAATAAAGGATAGGTTAAAAAGAGTGGAAATTGAAGTAGCAAATATTTTGAAAAATAATGAAAAAAATAAATGACAACATCTCTTATATGGGTAAAATATCACTTAATATGGAAAATTCATATGAAAAAAAAATTATTGAAAAAGAAAATAGTGTCATGGGCTCTAAGAATAAAAAGTCAGTGAAAGATGAAATACATGACAATCTATCAAAATTAAGTGAATTACTTAAAATTCCTCAGGTTAGGGAAGCAAAAAATAACCAAAATAACTTGCCTAAGTTAGATCAGTACCTTTCTTTTGACAGGGATTCAAAATCTCATTGGCAACAATTCATTCAGAGAATGGATAACTTAAAATTTTCCTACAAATTACCTGATGAAGAAATTACATCAAAAATAATATCTTTATTTACAGATGTGGCCATATTATGGTTTGGATATGTATTGAGTGAGGGAATTAACTACTCCTTGATTGAATGGAAGGCACTAATTGAAAGGCAATTTGGTGGCCCAAAATTTAGAATCACTCAACAAAGATTGTATGAGAAAGACAGATATAATCCAATAGCTGGGGATAAAACAAAAGTATTTTTAATGAATTTAATAAAACTCATGAAAGCCATGGATCCAAAAATAGATTATGATGAGTGGAAAGAAAAAATAATATATAAATTTCCTATATCAGTCAGAGAAATTATTGAAGCTAGAGCTGAAACCATCAGAGATACTTCTGGGTTTATCAATACACCACACAATATGGGGGGCAGACTTGCTAGTGAGTCCCCAACCTTTGACCCAAACTCACCGCAGATTGAACACACATTGAGCTATTGATAAAGGAACCCTACAATCAGGGATGAACACCACTCATCAGAACAGTTTTAGGTGGGTGTTCAAGTAGAGTTCAGTATGGGTTCAGTATGAGTTCAGTCTGAGTTCCATCTGAGTTCAGGTTGAGGACTTTCTAGCAATTCCACCCCCTATATTGTGTAATGATATATGCAATGAAATATTATTGAACCACAAATATGAAACCAGGTATAATCATTACAAGCAAAATGTTGAGGTAGTAAAACATACTACAAATAAGTTACCAGTGGAGAAGAAAAAACCTTCAGCTCCCCTTGTCCCTAAAAGAAAATAAAGTAACATTTGCTACAAATTTAATGGACCTTGGGCTAAAGGTCATACTTGTAAGAAGATAATAAATGTTATTGAAAAATCACAAGATTCTGAACCAAGTAATCATGAAGATGAAAAGGAGGAATCTAGTGAGGATTTTAAAAGTAACATATCTTACAGTGATGATGAAAATGAGATATATGTATTAGAACAGGATATTATGTTCCTGAATCATGCAATACCTCAAACAGATACATCTTTAACTTCCATTGAGGAAGCTAAAATAATTAAAGATGTAACTCATGATACTTACAAAATCACACCTATTATAGCACCTGTTACTATATGTGGAGAAAAAATGAATGCCATTCTTGACACTGGGGCTGCAGGTAGTGTAGTTTCTATTAATACATTAATGAAACTTGATAGTAAGTATAAAGAAAAACTTAAACCTGTACGGAAAAAGAACTGGTGGCATTTTGGTTCAGTATTAAACTCAATTGGAAAATATAAAACTGCTGTATTCTTTAAATATAATAATGGATATGTAAGAGCAGTATGTGAGTTTGCAGTAATAGATAATAATAATTGTAGTGATTGGTTTATTATTGGCAATGACTTATTGACCAAATTTGGCATCAAAATAGATCCTGCAAATATTTTCTTCACTTTAGGCATGAATGGAAAAAGAAAATTCAACATTTGCTCTGAAAATACAGTTTATTCCATTGCTCCTAAAGAAGAACAACTCCAAGATGGAAGAACCACCTCTGAAGTGGTAGAATTGGAAATTAAATTCAAAAAGCCTCTTTCAGTCCTCAACTCTCAAAAATTGAAGAAAAAAATATTTTTAGATTGATAAAATTTTATCCTATGGCATTTGCTCATGGTTCAAATGAACTAGGATTTTTCAGAGACCATGAGATGAAAATATCTTCAAGTTGTGATTTGGATAATATTACTGGCAGCTTGAAAAAGAAACCTTAATCAGCTTCTCCTGAAAAAAGGAAAGACATTGAAGACTGTCGCGTGTTAAATGACACTTGAAGCAAAAGTACCTCAACTGCCTCACTATTAAAGCTTTAACTCCACTAGAGACGCGTGAAAAGCAACCTTGGGGAAATTAAATTTGATTGTGTTCTCAAATTAGTTGTGCTATTCAAACTTTGAATTATAATAAAAGTAAAGACACTTATACTTTTTAAGCATAAGCAGCACAATCTAGCGCTAAGATTGAGGCAATATTTGAATAGGGGGTAATGGTGGATCTGAGAGTAAATTATGAGGTCTGTGAAGTGGGAACAGGGCAGAAGAGATATAAGGTTAGATGATTGATGGGAACTCTTGTGGATTAAATGTTTCTGTGGGTATATGATGGCGGGTTGATTAATGGGTCAGTGCGAGGAGGAATAGGATATTTAAAGGGGGTTACTTTGGTTCAACATTCCCTAGAATTAAATTATAAAATATATTTGTGATAGTAGTAAAAATCTTAATAGCCCATTGTTATATATGTCCTTTTATTTCTTAATAATAAATTTCATTAAATCCTAAATACCTAAAACTTCCCTTTGATTATTAAGTTTCAAACCTTTGTGAGATTTACCACAATAGTTAGTGTACTTACCATATACATTAATTATTCCTCAAAGATTATCTCAAACCATTGTTAGTTACCTATATCTATCTTAAAATCACTTCCTCAAAGTAATCCTCTGTGCTTTGAAGTTGTAATTTCCCTCTTCCTATTATCTCACTTACTTTGAGATCACCCTCAAACCTGTGCGTAGGTTGTCTGGTGACAAAGACATGCATAAAATGTTGTTAGAAATGGGTATTGTTGAAAAACTAGACACAAAATCTAAGTATTGTGTTATTTCACCAGTTTTAATCTCTTATGAAAAAGATAAGGCAAGATTATGTGGTGAGTACAGAGCTCTAAATATATTCACTGTAGATGATATTTACCCTCTACCAAGGATAGCTTCTATCCATGCTACCTTACAATGTGCAAAATATATTTCATGTCTGGATGGAAACAAGGGTTACCACCAGATTCCTGTGAAAAAGAATTCCCAAAATTTCTTACTCATAAACACACACATGGGGATATATAAATATGTTAGTATGCCTTTTGGCCCAAAGAATTCCACTTCAGTCTTCCAAAAATTTATGGATAGTGTTTTTCATCAGGAAATGGTTGAAGGGTGGCTTCTAGTTTATATTGATGACATCATAGTGTTTTCAAAAACATATGATGAGAATTTAAATCACCTGAAAAGAGTATTTCAAAAAATGGATGAAATTAATATGACAATTACATTAAAGAAATGTAATTTTGGGCTTCAATCCTTGAAAGTACTTGGACATGTTGTATCTGGATTGAAAATTTGTGTTGACCAGAATAAAGTGGCAGCAATAAAAAACATTTAATACAACTAAAAATGTGAAAGATTTTCAAATTTTTCTTGGTATGTGTAGATATTATAGGTAGTACATAAAATACTACCAATCCATTGCAGCTCCCTTAACAACATTATTCAGGAAAAATGAGGCCTTCATTTTCAATAATGAAAGACAACATTCCTTTGATATATTAAAGGAATGTTTAATGTCAGATCCAATATTGGAACTGCCAGAGTTTAGCCTCCCTTTAATTTTGTATACTGATGCAAGCTTTACGGGGTTAGGTGCTGCTTTACAGCAAAAACAGACAATAAATGGGAAATTATCTGAATTAGTTTTCTTTTATATATACAGAACCTTAAGAAAGACAGAATTAAGGTATGGTGCCATCCAGATGGAATGTTTAGCTTTTTTGTGGGCCCTGGAGAAACTTGACTACTATCTGGAAGACCAGAAGTTTGAATTAATAACAGATTTCTGTGCAGTAAAATCATTACTAAACATGAAAACACCTGATAGGCACATGTTTAGATGGTAACTAGTTGTACAAGAGTACAGAGGTAGAATGAAAATCACTCATAGAGAAGGTACATTGTATTTTAATGTGGATTTATTATCCAGAAGTCTTTGCCAAATGATACTGACAACCCAGCTTATGTGCCTGAAAATGAGGTAATAGATATATTTGGGATTTATATAGTAGATTTAGAGGAAGAATTTATGCAAACTATATTAGAAAATTATTCATATGATAAATATTTGTCTAAATTATCTACCATCTTAAATGATCCAACAAATGCCTCTATGAGTGCATTAATTAAAACCTTACCTCCAAAGTGTAAAAATGCATTGGGAAAAGGTAAACTGTCAATTGAAGATGAATACATATATTACAGAAAAAAGCTAAGTAATGTAATAGTTATACCACCCTCTATGAAAGAGTTAATGTTAAGTACTTGTCATTATAACATCTTATCTTTTTATTATTGATTTTAACAAACATTAACTAGAGTTAAAAATACAGCCTTGTAGATAAACATGAAAGAAGATGTACAAAAATACATTGAAACATGTGACTCTTGTCAAAAATCTAAAAGATTGACTGGTAAGAGAGCTGGGTTGTTACAAGAAATAGAGCATCCAAAGGCTCCATGGGAAATTATAAACATGGACTTTGTCACTGGTTTTCTATTAGAAGGAAAAGAAAGTTTCAATTCTTTCTGGGTAATTGTGGATAGACTAAAAAAAATGTGTAAATTTATCCCTACCCATAAAGAGGTATCTGCAAAAGACTTAGCATTAATATGGTAGACACAAATGATGAATACTTCTGGGTTCCCCAAAGCCATAATCTCTGACAAAGACCCTAAATTTACTCCAGAGCTCTGGACATCTTTGATGGAAGTATCAGGTTTTAAATTGAAATTGTCTACAGCACACCATCCACAAACTGATGGGCTGGCTGAGAGAATGATAGAGACTCTGGAAGATATGATCAGATGTTATTGTGCCTTTGGATTAGAATACAAAGACAATGATAATTCCCAAATTACTGGGAAAAATTTACTCCTGGCCTTGAATTTGCTTAAAATAGCACAACTCATTCTGTAACAGAGAAAAACCCATTTAACTCTGGCTGGGATATGTACCAAATACCACAGTAAATCATTTAGAAAAATTACCAAGTTAAGATATACACCCTGGTACTAAATCTTTTATTCATATGCAAAATAATGTGTAGAAAGCATGAAGAAGAATGCATTCAAAGAGAATTTTAATATAAAAAGAAATGGTGGGATAAATCTCATGAAGAATTTGAATCCAAAAAAGGAGATGAAGTCCTAATTTCAACACTACATTTTAACATACAAGGTAATGTTAAATTGAAGGATCCCTTTGTAGGGCCTTTTGTAGTTAACAAAATGGTTATTAATAATGCTGTGGAAGTCATATTATATTCCCCATTTGATAGGAAAAATCCAGTTTTCCCTATCTCATTAATAAAACCTTACCATGCAAATGATCCTGACTTATTTCCAAAAAGAAGAGGGAGACCTAAAAAGAAATCCAAAGAAATTGTGGAAAAAGCAGAGATTAAAAAAATACTCAAGAAAATAATCCTTACTAAAGGAAAGGAACTGAGTATTTATTAAGATATAAGGGAAAATCAAATGAATTTGATAAATGGATACCTGAAAAAAAAAATTCAAATCTATCCTCCCTTCTTAAAAAAATTTAAAAAGAAATGAAATTCTTTTCAACCAGCTGAGGGTTTAAAAACCAGTAATCATAATATTTAATTATGTTTTATTTTTTTTAAGAATTAATCTTTAATGCTATAGAATTTTCTGAATACCTGAAAAGTAAAATAAAAAATGTATAACTTATCATTTTTTTATTGTTTTTTTGGGTGGGAAAGTGTCAGCCTGAATATCCTCAGGAAACAGTAAAAAGTACTTATAAATTATTTTAAAAACATGGACTATACATTGGAACAATAAATAAAGGTACACAAGTTGTATACATAAGTAAAAATCATGGTAAAATACAATATATGCCATTATAACACCTTATATACACGCATTTATCCACCTTTTATAAGTCTTATGTACTTAATATTAAGTTGGAATATTCTAGGATAATATTAAGAGCCTTAAAAATAAGGCTTCATAATTTTTAAGTAGACTTAAGGCTGTTGTTTTCATTTTTTTGTGTGAAAAACAAGAAATGTGCTTTAAATAACTTAAAAGTTGACTATATGCACTATAAATTTAATAATATTAAAAATAACTTTTGACATATAAATTTTTCTTAATTAGAACTTCTGATTTGGCTACTCAAATGCATAAAAATAACATTTTTCAATTTTGGTGTTTTTCATGCCAGAAATGGCTTCAGTGTACTGGCCACATACTGCCTGCATTTTTCCCATGTGAATAGCTTCATTTTTAGCAAAGTTAGCTTTTTCACACTATAACTACCCCACATTCTATGCCCACTGTGGGGAAACACACTAAAATATGTGACAGGCACTTATTTAGTGTCCTAATTTAATTATGGGTGCATTGACCTTATTATATGCACTAATTTCATTAATGACCTCAATATTGGTGCCTTTAATTCAATACCATGCTTAAATTTTCCTAAATTAGTCAAGGACTTACCTGTGAAATTTTCTTCCAAGGAATGCATGTAGTTACCTCACATCTCACAGCCTTTTTTGGGTTTGTTTGGTGCTATCTCAGTCAATATTGGTTATTTTTGGATGGGTATTTCAAATAGTATATTGTCATAATTAGCCCCATCATTTCTACTGTTGATCCCCCTTAATATTGTGTAATATTTAGTGTTATTATTCCTCTTTTTAGTCTTTTATTTTAATTTATTACACACATACACTCTCTTTTTTGCTTATTCTTTTATTTTGATGGATTATCCCTATTACATCAGGATTTTGGTGGGTGATATCATTCTAATTATTTTATTGGTCATTCTTTATGTTATTGGAAAGGTGTATTAGCTATAATGGGGTGTCATTAGCCATGTATAATGCTGGTAAATTAAGGAGGTACATTGAAGGACTATTGGGTATAAAAGGAGGGGGTTTTTGATCTTGTTTTCTACCCTCTTTATCATTACAATCAAATATATAACTAATACAATTACAATACATATCAATAGCACTAATAAAGTCTTTGAATATTATCTAAATTATTACATCTATTTCTCAACCAACTATAAGATTTTAACCCATATATGATTAGTGAGATTTACATTACTGAGACCCTTATATTGAGTTATATTTTAATACTTATTGGATTTGTACTACAGTATTCATATAGGACCATTAAAATCTTCCTTAAAAATGACTATTAAAGCTATTTTATGTCTTTGTACTTGAAATCAACCTGAAACTATTTCTTAAGGTTCTTAAAATATAACAAATAACTACTTATGAGTTTATATCATTAATAATTTGTTTTTGGTGAGGAGAAGCTCATAGTCCAACAAAACTTGCATATGTGCACAGTAAAAATGGTTTATTAAAATCTGGGAAATCAAGAATTGGAGCAGACATTAAACATTTTTCAATGTATTAAAGGCTCTCTGTGATTCATTATTCCAGATAAAAGTAACATCTTTTCTGGTTAATTTAGTAAGAGGTAAGGCTATGACTAGATGATTTTTTATATATTGTATATAATAGCCACACATTCATAAAAAACTTTCAATTTCTCTTACAGAAGTTGGTGCTTTCACATTTTGAATTGCAGAAGATTTGTTTTGATATACACAAATTTGTAAACCTGACACAACATGACCTAGAACTTTCAAGGATTGAGAGCCAAATTTTAACTGTTTCAAAGATAAAGTCATGTTAATATCATACATCTTTTGAAAAACTCTATTCAAATGATTCATGTGATCATCAAAGGTTTTAGAAAAAAATATTATGTCATCAATATAGATTATTAACCATCCTTCAATTATTTCTTGATGAAAGGTAATATCCATCACTTTTTGAAAAACTGAAGGGGCATTTTTAGGACCAAATTGCATTCTAACATACTTATATATTCCCATGTGTGCAGCAATTAGCATGTAATTCTGATATTTCTTTTCAACAGGAATTTGATGATAACCTTTATTACCATCTAGACAACTAATAAATTTTTCACCTTGCAAGGTAGCATGTATTGAGTTTATTCTGGGTAAAGGATAAATATCATCCACTGTATAAGTATTCAATGCTCTATATTCCCCACATAATCTACATTTATCTTTTTTATAAGATATTAAGACAGGGGAGATGACACAAAATTTTGTGGTAACATCAACCTTCTTAATAATGTTCATTTTCAAGAGGGTAGTGATATTATCCTCAATATCTTTTCTCTTTTTTGGAGAAGCAGAATATTGTTTTTTTAAAGCTGAGAGGGATTAAATTCAAGTTACAAGATAAAGAAACTTTCATTTCTTCCTTAACAACTACTAATTCATGAGATCCATCAGAAAAAGATATAGGAAAAGATGTAATCAAGGCAATTATAGAATCTTTTGATCACCACTTAAATGATCACCAAATGAAGCATTGTTTACTTGAGACAATAAACTATCCATTTTTTCTGTTAATATACTTTTTCATTGAATTAATGAATTATAAGATTTTAAAAGGTGTGCAGAAGGTTTTTCAGAGGAAGAAAGTTTAAATTTTCTTTTTTCATTCTTTCCCAATGTGAAAAAATTGTTTGTAGGATCTAATTTGATATCAAACATGGTTAAAATGTCATTTCCATAATAAACCAATTGCTTAAGTTGTAATTTTTCTTATACTTAAAGAATACAGTGGTTTCTTATTTTAAAATGGGACATAAAACAGAACCATAACCTCTCCATTTTTCAGATGTCATAGGTAATAATTTAGTATGATAATCTTCATCTACAGAAGCTAGTGCTTTCTTAGACACTACACTTCCTCTAGCACCAGTGTCAAGAACAACCTCAAAATTTTTACCATTTATGATAACAGGCGCTCTCAAGGGAGATATAAATATAGAGTTGTCAGTAATATCATTTATAATTTCAGCATTTTCTGCTGAAGATAAATTCAAGCTACAAACCTCTGATAAATTATCTAAATATTGGACTTCTTGTTCCAGCATTAGAATTTCATTTAAAGAATAATTTTCATAAGAGATATTACCATCACATTCACTAGAGGAATCCTTAATGTCAGATTCAGGATTATCTGTTTCCTCAGATTTTTTAACAAGGTTTACTTTCTTGTCACAAACATGTCTTTTCTGCTATTCTTTGTTACATTTAAAACAAGTGTTTGTTGCATATTTCTTTGTTGCAACTGGGGCAGAAGGTTTTGCAGGTTTTTTTGGGAATTTCAATGAAGGTCTTTTCTGATCATTATAAGATTGTAAGGGATAATTCTTTGGTTCATATCTATGTTTGAGTAGTACTTAATTACATATATTAATAAAAGAATAATGTTCTCTTACATGCTCAGTTCTAGCTACAATCAAATCTCTGACTGGATTTGGTAATTTATAGAGAATTTTGTCTCTCAAAATATCATAATCCATTTTTGGATCTATAGCTCTAAGAATTTTTTTTATTTTTATAAGGAAAAGAATAGGTTTTTCATCTGAGGAGGATAAATATTTAGAGTTCTCATATAATCTTTGTTGTGCCAACCTGAATTTTGAGCCACCAAATTGATTTTCAATTAATGCCTTCCACTCATTCCATGTATAGTGATTGTTATCCAATAAAACAGACTCATACCACATCAATGCTACATTGGAAAATAAATAGATTTATTTAGAAAAAATTTCCTCATCTGGAAATTTATAAGAACTCTTTAATTTATCTATTCTTTGAATAATATTTTTCCTATCAGATGAAGAATCACCATCAAATGTAGGATATTGATCAAGTTTAGGCCAATTCTTATTTTTACTAGGCTTGTTAACTTTAAGATTGGGATTATTTGTACTAATCCATTCTTGAATCTTAGAAAGGTGTTCATAAATTTCATTAGTTAAAGAAACAGCTGGTTCATCATGAGTATTAAATTTTTTGTTGGTCACAAAATATTTCATAGACTCATTGTCAGATTGATTTGTGGCTACATTAAAAGAGGACATTCTTTTTTCAGGTTTTTTACCTTTATTTTTAACAGTAGAATTTTTTACTACATTATAATGTTCATCAGGAAGAACTGGTAATGTAGAAATTTTTTCCTCAAGATTTGATAATTTATTTCTTAACATAGGAATATAAGAAAGTTGATCATTGACTTTTGCAAGAGATAGAAAATTTCTGTCTTCCTCTACTGAGAATTTATTACTCAAATCTTGGAAAGAAATTTTAAATTTTTTCAATCTACTGTGTAAGGTTTTATTATCATTTTTAATGACATGTTTTCATCTATGAGGGGTTTCAATTCCCTAATAACTTTATGCAGATGATGATTTTTATCTGAAAGTGATTTGTGATCATTTTTTATAACTTTTTGTTGAGCCAGTAAATGATTTAAAGTGTCTTTTAATTTAAAATAAGCTGTATCTTGTACAGATGAACTCACTTTACAATGTAAATGCAAATTATTTAATCTGTCATTTTCATGCTTTAATAAATCTTTTAAAAATTTATCTTTTATTACACTAAAATCATGAGAATCTTTTAAAATATCTTCAGAAGTTTGTTCAAGTAAGACATAAATTTCAGGTTCAAAAGAATAATTCTTAATTGCAAGAGAAGGATTTACTAAATAAGTTGAAGTTAAAAGGAAAGGATCATCAAATGAAAATTTACTGAATACATCATTTGGACTACTTATAACAGGAATTTGTTTCTTGAGAGGTTTTACAGCTTTATCACCACTTTCAGCAAAATTAACTGAAGAGGAAGGTTTAGTATTATACATATTAACATGTCTATCAAAAAGACTGCTTACAATGGTAGAGGAGGAAACTTCCCCTTGGCCTGAGACTTCTTTTTTCTGCTTCCCTGGTAAGGATGTACAGGTGGAGGATGGTAATTGTGTGTCCTTGATGGGCCAGGTTGATTATTTCAAGGATGTATCACACTCCTCTGGTAATGATTCATGAGATAATCACATTTCCATGGGTCTACCTCCTTAGTCTTTGAGGGTTTGTTGAGGAAGATGTGGATTTTGTTGTATAATTTGATCACGACTTTGGCTTCTCTTTAACAGCTCTTGAATCTGATCTCAAAGTGTATTAACTCTGGCTTTTTACCTCATATTTTCTACTTTCATTTTTTTATATGACCTGATAGGTTGTTTACCTGCTGTTCCAGAGGTATTTTTTATATTTTTAAGGGATTTTTCAGATTTATTAGAGGTTTGACTTCTTTCTGAATTGTTGGAGGAGAAGGTTTATCACTTCTCCTGAAATTACTATTTCATGAAGAATTTGATGGATTTCTGTCAGCTGAAGAATCTTCATAAGTTAATTTTGAAGAATCTACAGATTCAACATCAACATCTACCTCTATTTCAAAAAAATTTAAATTATCCATGCTATTATTTAAATTTCTAGACATAAAATTTGTATCCTGAAAAAAAATAAAAGTCAATTTACAATAATTTTAAATTTAAATTTAAGAGATAAAATATGTAATTAATATTTTCACTCAAAAATATGTGGAAAAAATTTTAACTTACGATGATTTTTATTTATGTTATAAAACAATAATAAAAGTTATGTATTATTTTAATTCATTTAATTTGATTATATTAATTAAAATAATAACCAAAAAAAGTTATTTGAGACTAAAAACTAAATGTTATTATTGTCAACTAAACTATCAAGTATTAATGAATAATTAATCAAAAAAATACTGATCTTCTAGGACTAAGAGAATTACTCTATTATTTTAAACTAGGAAAAAATTTAAAAAAATGATTACTTACATGCAGTGACTCAGCAAAAATAGCCAATGACACTGTTATTGCAATTAAAGCTCAAAGTTAAATTTGATAGAAGCAAAGGTAAACTTACTATAGTGATCAAAAAATCACACTAAATAATATACTAATTTAAGTTTATATAAACCTATTGTCTAAAAACCTGGTTCAAATAACGGCCGTGGCAAAAGTTTATTTTTTGCACAAGGGTGGTCTGTGCATCAAGTCATTTGTCCAGCAAATCAAAAATCATTATTATTAGGAAAGCCTCCCAATTTTTGGAAAGTTTTCTAGAAGAAGAAAGAAAATAAAGCTAAAAAGGAAGAAGAAGAAGAAGAAATAAAAAGCTAAGTGCACAATGTTGTAAGGAAAATAAAGGATATAAAAACAACTCTTTGGACATAAGGTTTTTTAGTTAAACAAGTGAGTAATATTTTATTCCTCTGAATATAATCAAAACAAAAATAAAAGTGAACCACTCTTAAAGAAACCTGTATTTAGATATAACTCAGTATTTTATTTGTATTTAGAACACAATAGGGGGTATCAATGTTGACCAATCCACAATTAAATTAATTTTGGATAAAATTCATTATACCCCAATTATCTTCTGAAATTATTTTTGCTAATAATTGGGTTATTATACCTTTTACATGTCAATTTTCACCTCTATCCAACATTTTTATCCTCAATTTTTCATAACCACATCTTGGAAAACTTTCTGGATGTGCCAGCCTCCCTACCTTACTGTGAACTCCCATACTGTCTATTTATTTCTGTGCAAAACCCCTCCCCATCTCATATGTTTTTTTCTTCTCCTTTTCATCTTCAAATATCTCAACATTCCTCATTGTCATAGATCTTCTCAAAGGCAGGCTTCCCCCAATTTTTCATCAAATCCCATTACTCCCTCTTCCCCCGCTCAGCTGAGAAATAAAAGACCATTCAACTAAAAAAGGATGACCATCTCATACTTATCAACTGGCTAAAAATAAAAACTAATTATGATTCTTGTTTTGGTACTGAGAATGCAACTAAAGTAGGACGGCCCCCTGCATCAAAAGTCAATGGCTATCTTCTAATGGCCAATGAATTAAGAAATAAGACAAATTGAAGGATTTATCTTTTGCCTAAACAGATGTCTGAATGTTTCAAGAATTACCAAGCCAAATACAAGAAGGCAAAGACACTCTCATTTTATACTGGTTTAGGTATTACTGACATTGATATCAGTAAGGGCATAAAATCCATAGATGATAAGCTTGAATCTCTATGTCAATAATTTAAAGCGATGGATGCTACTTTAGGAGAGTAAGCTGATGTTAATCCTGCCAACATGTTGGTTGGTGAAGATGCTATCTCCAAACATGATGTCAAAAGAAATCTTTTCCCATCCTCTTCCTCCACTCAAGCCTCCCCTGTTCTAAATTCATTGAATCTAGATAGCTTTCCAATAGATCCTTATGGTGATATAAACCAACGTTTTAGACAATCCTATAGTACTAGCTATGGGCCTTGACTAAGGGAGTTGGAATAAAACTGGAGAGAAAAACCCCTGTCCCTTTGAGAAATACCAGGTGAGATTTACTTGCTACAGCAAATCAGAGACTGTTACAATATCCCTTCCAAAAATATTCTTGACTGCTTAACAAGTCAAGACAGCAGCCAATAACATACCACTGAGAACCAAAGAACCTGAAATGCAGAAAAATTTACACCAGAAAAACAAACACTGTGCACTTGTTGCACAGGAAACAGCAATAATACTTGATGTAGGTTGCAAAGCTACATCAGAGAAAACAGTTGCCAAAGTTAAGTTAAATGAAGAACTAACCTTGCAACGAACCCAGCCAATTGTGGCCAAAAAACAGTGAAAGCTGAGTAAGGAACAAGGATATCACCTCCAGATGGTTTTATTATAAATAAGGTTGCCCCAAACTGTCTTATTCGCTATCTAAGAGCCCATGCACACCAACAAATTTGGTGTTTTTGACCGCCAAATTTCATAAAACCCCTCTAGAAACGCTTCCCAGCCTTCTAGCGCCAAGGCAGGCAGTCCGCCCGACGTCAGGAGGCTGGCCTGAGGCAGCCGGACCACCCTGAAGCCAGAAAACCACCAAAAACCTCCAAAAATACCCAAAATACTTAGAAAAATCTACTACAACTACTAAAACCTTTAAAACACATAATTAGGCTATAACAACATTGTGAAATAAAACATAGAGCAAAATTAGCTCTTTCTAATGGTACTAAGAACTTAACCCTAAGACTTAAGGTTAGCCTGTAAAACACAAAAAACAAAAATAAACAGCTATCTTCTTAAATAAAAAATGAGGAAATAACCCCTTAATACTTAAAATCTGAAAAATGTCATCAAGACATAAAATATAGAGAAAACCCAGGGCTATCCAATAGTAGTATTCACATATTGGTAGTCCCAATATTTGCTGAATAATTCCAGAAAAACACCCAATTATTTAAACAATTCCATTTAAGACATATCAAAACAACGCCAAACAGACCAAAAAAGGGCTAGACCAATGTTGGAAGACCACAACATGATCCCACTTCAGTAGCTTTTTATTTCTTGTCTAGTTATTTTATTTTTTTTATTTCTAAAAAGGCTTATGAATGAACCCAGGATCCTCAAGCAAGTGAGTCTGAAGATAGCAACAATGATGAAGAGGAAAATTTTACCTCCAAAAAAAAGCAAAGACCATCAACTACTTTGAATTTAAACAGTCATAGAAATCAAAACAGAGATAGTTTTTCTCAAAGCCTTTTTTCTTCCATTGATGATTTTCTGGAGAAACATGAATGTGGTAAGTGATAGCATACCTCTTAATAATTAAGTGATCTTTTCTTTTCTTTTGTTAATATTACTTTTCACTCTAGGTAACATTCACCACCGGAAATCTAGGGGTGAATTGCTAGCAATCCCCTCTCTTGAAATTTAGAGTGTCCCTTAATTATGCCAGGTTTATGAATACTTTATAAACATAAGTAAATTAGAGTTAGATTTACATTTATTCTCAGATTGATTATAGACAGAATATCAACTGATTCCAAATTATGCACAATTTGATCCTCCAGAACTTGATTTTGGTCCTCTGATGAGCACAAATTGAGCACAAATTGATCTAACCTAAGCTTATGCATATATAATAATTCAGGATACTTGCTCTATTAAATTTGATAATAAAATAAAATATTGATGAATTTATATAAAAAAAATTATTATGTAAGATATTAAATTATAAATTTAGGCATCATAGGAGGGCACTTAATAGAACTTAATTATACTATGTGAAACCTTAATACTGTATCACGCAGTTTGAAACATTTAAAACAAAATGTGTCATGATGGGCAATGAAATTGCTTGGACAGACACTTTCAAAATTAATACTGACCATAATACACAAGTATGAAGCCTTGGCATCTATCCAATAAAAGATTTTCCTTCTGATAAATGGATTTTTCTCAGTTACTCCCTGCTAAAAAGTGTCCTTGTGAGGTTTGTCTGACCTTCAGGGGGGTAATTTGGCTACATCACACTACTTCTATTTCCATGATTGACCAAAACATCATCCTCATTTCCATCTAAAGAGTTGATCTCATCTGACTGTGGCTGATCAAAGGGGTCCACCACAAGTTTAGCCAAAATTTTGGTGAACACTTTTTTGATGGATAGTGACTAACTGGTGCTTTCCGAAATTGTCCACCTGAAGTTAGGCTAAACTTCAGGAGGATAAATTTATTATGAATACCAAATTAACTGAAGAATACTTTTGCCCTAGCTACTCTGAATCATAAAAGTGTCCAACTGAGGTTTAGCCATAATTCAGGTAGACACTTTTGGAAAGGCACAGTCTGATGGGTTTAATATCTATATATGGCAATAAGTATCAGTTTTTTATCAACATGGAACTAGAATTAATTTAATATGGCCAAGGTGTCCACCTGAAGTTTGGACAAAATACAGTTGGAAATTTTTATGAGGATTACTTGATGAAATGAAGAAGACTTGCAATTACTTTCCATCATAAAATTTTCAAACTTAAGTTTATCAAAAATTGTGGTGACACTTGCCAGATCCAGTAATATGGGATCAACTCTCTATATGGCAATGAGAATCAATTTTTAGTCAATCATGGCATTAGAAGTAATTTTATATGAACAAACTTTCCTACTGATTTTTGGCCAAAAATAAGTTGGAAATGTTTATGAGGAATACTAGATTGACTAAAGAAGACTTGCACCCTACTACTGTCCATCATAAAAGTGTCCACCAGAAGAATTCTCAAACTTGTGGTTGACACCTTTGGCCTGGTCCAGCCATATGGGATCAATTCTGCATATGGAAATGAGGATATAATTTGTCAATCATGGTACTAGAAGTAATTTGATATAGACAAAGTGTCCAACTAAAGATTGGAAAAAAATCAGTTGAAAACTTCATTTAGTTTTTCAAAAAATCAAATTAAGTAGAATTTTATTCCTGATGATGCCCATTTTATCCAACACCTCTTCTGAGCCTTGAAAGTAGGCATTTAGCTTTAATTTTGAATTTCATATAAAATCCCTATTATTCAACCTATTTCTTTTTATCCCTTTTTTTCTTTTAGATATCAATTAGTTTTATTTAAAACAAATAATTTTCATAATTTTTTACCTGTATTTAATAAAATTATTAAAGGTTTAACATCACCCTGTAAGCATTTAGCACATGTTTTTTTGCTATACTAATAAAAATAATAATATACTGGTAACAAAAAATTGATCAAATGATAAAATATTAATAAAACAGAAAGATCAAATACCAGTGGATATGTTTTAAAAAAATACCAGTTGCACTGAAGAAGAGCTGCACCCTAGATACTCACCATCAAAAAAGTGTCCAGCACAAGTTCGGCCAAACTTGTGCTGGGCACTTTTGGTCAGTTGCAGTCATATGAGATCAATTCTCGCTATGGAAATGAAAAAATTATTTGATAAAAAACTTCACTAGAAGTAGTTTTACATAGCCAAATTTTCTACCTAGATTTCATCCAAACCACAGGTGCACAATTTTTTATCTTTAAAAAAAAGTCAATTTAGTACAATTTATCCCTGATGGCTCTCATTCGCTTCAACACCTCTACTGGCCTTTGATAGTAGGAATATTACTTGGATTTCTTTTTTCATATTTGATCCCTTTAACTTAATTTTTTATTCCTAATATTTCTTTTGGATATCAATTAATAATTTTTAAAATAAACTATTAACATATTTTTATACATTTATTTAATAATATTATAAATGGCATAACATCACCTGGTATGCATTTGGCACATGAGTTTTTTCTATACTTATAAAATTAATATTATAATGACAACCAAAAATTAATCAAATGATATTAATGATTGAGGAACAAATATAAAATACCAGTAGACATAATTGTAAGAAATACTAGATGAACTGAAGAAAAATTCTACCCTAGCTACTCTCCATCATAAAAGTGTCCAGCACAAGTTTGGCCGAACTTGTGCTGGACACTTATGGTCAGGTGCAGTCAGATGGGAGCAATTCTCTCTATGGAAATGAAGATAAATTTTTGATATAAAATTACACTAGAAGTAGTTTGATATGGCAAAATTTTCATGCTGAAGTTTTGGTAAAAGCTCAAGTGGATTTTTTTTTATTTTTAGAAAAAAGAAAATTTAGTGCAAGTTTAGCCCTGATTGTGCTAATTTGATTCAACATCACTTTTTTCTGTTTATGGCATGAATTTAACTTGGATTTTAATTTTCATCTTTGATTTCTTTTATTTTACTTTATTCCTCTCATATTGCTTTTGGATAGAAGTTTATTTTTTGTAAAATAAATCATTTTCATATTTTTTTACCTTTATTTAATAATATTATAAAAGGTGTAACATCACCCAGTATTCATTTGGAACACAAGTTTTTTCTATACTGATAATATTAATAATATAATGGTGACAAAAAATTAATCAATTGATAAATTTGAGTGAGGCACAAAGATTTAATAACAGTGGAAATTTTTATAAGAAATTTAAGATGATTTAAAATGACTTTCACCCTGGCTACTCTTCATGATAAAAGTGTCCAGAACAAGTTTGGCCAAACTTGTGCTGGACACTTTTGGTTGCATTCCGTCAGACACAATCAATTCTTTTCATGGAAATGAGACTGAATTATCACTCCATCATTGCACTGAAAGTAGTTTTATATGGACAAATTGTCCCCTGGAAGTTTGTCCAAACCTAAGGTAGACAATTTTTTCCTTTGGTAAAAAGTAAATTTAATCCATGTTAATCTATGATGGTGCCCATTTTTTCTGAAGCCTCTACTGGCTCATGATAGCAGAAATTATACTTAATATCTTTATTTCATGTTTGATCTCTTTAATTTTAATCTTACCCTTTTATTTATCCTTTAGCTTTTAAATATCAATTTTATTTTGGTAAAACTGATAACTTTCACATTTTTTTACATTTATTATATTATATTATTAAAGTTGTAAAATCACCCAGTGTACATTCATTACACATGTTTTTGCTATACTAAAAACATTAATAATATAATGGTGACTAAAAAATAATCAAATAATAAATATGGATGACACAGAAAGATCAAATACCCATAGACATTTTTAAAATGAATATAAGATTAAGTGAAGAAGAATTGCACCCTAGCTACTCTCCATCATAAAAGTGTCCAGCACAATTTCAGCTGAGGTTGTTCTGGACACTTTTGGTTGCATGCAGTCAGATGGGATAAATTTACTCAATGGAAGTTAAAATGAATTTTTGCTCAATCATTGCACAAGAAGTAGCTTTATACTGCTATACTATCCTCCAGATTTTTTGGAAAACCTCAGGTGGACACTTTTATTAATTAAAAAAAAGAAAATATATTCCAAATCTAGAACTGGTGGTGCAAATTTGGTCTGAAAACTCAAATTATCTTTGATGGCAGAAATTTTATTTGAATGTTTAATTTCATATTTAATCACTTTTATTTTACTTTTTTATTCCTCTTTTTGCTTTCAAATATCAATTTATTTATTGTAAAACTAATACTTTTCATATTTTTTTTACTTTTATTTAATAAGATTATGAAAGATGTAGCATCTCCCAGTATGCATTTGGCTTACAAGTTTTTTCAATACTAATAAAATTAATAGTATAATGGTGAAAAACAATGAATCAAATTATAAATATGAATGACACAGAAAGATCATATACAAGTGGATTTGTTTTTAAGGAATACCTGATGAACTGAAGAAGACCTGCACCCTAGATACTCACCATCATAAAAGTGTCCAGCATAAGTTTGGCCAAACTTGTGCTGGACACTTTTGGTTGCATGCAGTCAGATGGGATAAATTTACTCTATGGAAATGAAAATGACATTTTGCCCAATCATTGCACAATAAGTAGTTTAATATTGCCAAAATGTCCTCCTGATGATTTTTCAAAACTCATCAGGACACTTTCTTTGGTTTCACAAAAAAGATAATATAGTGCAAGTTGAGCCCTGGTGGTGCACATTTGATCTAACACCTCTACTTGTTATTGATAGTGGGAATTTTCCTTAGATTTTTTTTTCTTATTTTATCCCTTTTATTTTACTTTTTTATTGCTCATATTGCTTTGTATATCAATTTTTAATTTTTAAAATAAATAATTTTCATACTCTTATACCTTTATTTAATAATATATGATTAAAGGTGGAACAGCACCTGGTATGCATTTTTCACATAAGTTATTACTATAGTAATAACGTTAATAATATAATGATGACAAAAAATTAATCAAATGGTAAATTTAAATGACACAGAAAGATCAAATTCTAGTGGAAATGTTTATAAGAAATCCCTTTTGAGTTTAAGAAGATTTTCTGTATGCCTACTCTCAATTATAAAAGTGTCCAGCATAAGTTCGGCTGAAATTGTGCTGGACACTTTTGGTTGCATGAAGTCATATGAGATAAATTCTCTCTATGGAAATAAAAATGATATTTCACTCAATTATTGAAGTAAAGAATGTTTAATATTGTAAAATTGTCCCCTGGAAGTCTGTCCAAACCTCAGGTAAAAATTTGTTAGCTATACATAAAAGTAAGTTTAGACCAAGTCTTGACCTAGGGGTCCCCAACTGTCCCAACACCACTTCTGGCTCTTGATAGTAAAAATTTTACTTGTATTTTTTATTTCATATTTGATCCCATTTATTTTCATTTTACTTTTCTATTACTCTTTTTAATTTTAAATATCAATTTATTTTTTTAAAAACTAAACATATTCATTTTTTTTTAACTTTATATAACAATATTATTAAAGGTGTAACATCACCAATTTTGCATTTGGCATGCAGGTTTTCGCTATACTAGAAACATTAATAATATATATGGTGACAAAAAATTAATTATAAGATAAATATTAATGATAAAAGAAAGTTAAAAACCCAATAGAAATGTGAAAAACAAAAAACTGATTTACTGAGAAACACTTCCACCCTAGCTACTCTCCATCATAAAAGTGTCCAGCACAAGTTCGGCCAAACTTGTGCTGGACACTTTTGTTCAGGTGCAGTCAGATGGGATCAATTCTCTCTGTGGAAACTAAATTAAAAAAAATGCTAAATTATTACATTAGAAGTAGTTTGGTATGGCTGAATTGTCCACCTTGAGTTTTTCCAAACCTCAGGTGAAAAATTTTTTATCTTTAAAAAAAATTAAATTTTTTCAAATTTAGCCCTGATGGCACCCATTTGTTTCAACACCTCTACTGGCTCTTGAAGGCAGGAATTTCTCTTGAATTTTTCTTTTTCATATTTGATCTCCTTTACTTTAATTTTTTATCACTCATGTTACATTTGGATATTAATTTATAATTTTGGAAAAAAAATCATTTTCATATTTTTTTTAACATTTTTTAATAATATTATAAAAGGTGTAATATAAAATGGCATACATTTGGCGCACAAGTTTTTTCTATACTAATAAAATTAATAATATTCTAATGACAAAAAATTAATCAGATAATAAAATATGAATAACACAGAAAGATCAAATACCAGTTGACATGTTTTAAAAAAATAACAGTTGCACTGAAGAAGACCTGCACCCTAGCTACTCTCCATCATAAAGTGTCCAGCACAAGTTCGGCCAAACTTGTGCTGGACACTTTTGGTCAGGTGCAGTCAGATGGGATCAATTCTCTCTATGGCAATGAAAAAAATTATTTGATAAGAAACTTCACTAGATGTAGTTTGATATAGCTGAATTTTCCACCTAGAGTTCATCCAAACCACAGGTACACAATTTTTTATCTTTAAAAAACAGTCAATTTAGTACAATTTATCCCTGATGGCTCTCATTTGCTTCAACATCTCTACTGGCCTTTGATATTAGGAATAATACTTGGAGTTCGTTTTTCATATTTGATCCCTTTAACTTAATTTTTTATTCCTCATATTGCTTTTGGATATCAATTAATAATTTTGAAAATAAATTATTTTAATATTTTTATACATTTTTTTAACAATATTATAAAAGGTGTAAGGTCACTCAGTATTCATTTGGCACACAATTTTTTGCTATACTTATATAATTAATAATATAATTAAGACAAAAAATTAATCAAACAATATGTATGAGTGAGGCACAAAGATAAAATACCAGTAGAAATGTTTGTAAGAAATACCATATGAACTGAAGAAAAATTCTACCCCAGCCACTCTCCATCATAGAAGTGTCCAGCACAAGTTCGGCCGAACTTGTGCTGGAAATTTTTTGTCATGTGCAGTCTGATGGGATCAATTCTCTGTATGGCAACAAAAAAATTTTTTTATCAAATTTCACTAGAAGTAGTTTGGTTTAGCTGAATCATCCACCTGCTGTTCTGCCCAATATCAGGTGTATAATTTTTTATCTTTAAAGAAAAGGTCACTTATTACAATTAAGCCCTGAAGGCTCCCATTTGCTTCAACACCTCTACTGGCTCTTGATAGCAGGAATTTTACCAGTATTTTTTTCATATTTTAACTCTTTGACTTTTATTTTACTCTTTTATTCCTCTTTTTACTTTTAAATTTCAATTTAATTTTTGTAAAACTATTCCTTTCCATATTTATTTACATCTATTTTAAAAAATTAATGAAGGTATAACTTCACATGGTATGCATTTGGCACACAAGTTTTTGCTATACTAATAACATTAATAATATAATGGTGATAAAATATTAATTGGATGATAAATATGAAAGATACAGACTGATAAAATACCAGTAGACATGTTTATGAGAAATACAAGATGAAGGAACTGAAGAAAATTTCCACCCAAGCTATTCTCCATCATAAAAGTGTCCAGCACAAGTTTGGCCGAACTTGTGCTGGACACTTTTAGTTACGTGCAGTCAGATGGGATCAATTCTCTATATGGCAACAAAAAAACATTTTTTATTAAACTTCACTACAAGTAGTTTTGTTTAGCTGAATCATCCACCTGTTGTTCTTCCCGACCTCAGGTGTATAATTTTTTATCTTTAAAAAAAGGGTCACTTATTACAATTTAGCCCTGATGGCTCCCATTTGTTTCAACACTTCTACTGGCTCTTGAGAGCAAGAATTTTACTAGTATTTTGGTTTTTTATAATTGATCTCTTTGAGATTAATTTTATCTTTTTATCCCTCATATTGCTTTTGTATATCAATTTATTTTTTGTAAAACAAATCATTTTCATATTTTTTTACCTTTATTTAATAATATTATAATAGGTGTAAAATCACCCGGTATGCGTTGGGCACACAAGTTTTTGCTATACTTATAATATTAATAACATAATGGTGACAAAAAATAAATCAAATGATAAGTATGAGTGAGGCACAAAGATCAAATACCAGTGGACATGTTTATGAGAAATACCAGATGAACTGAAGAAAAATTCCACCCTAGCTACTCTCCATCAGAAAAGTGTCCAGCACAAGTTCGGCCGAACTTGTGCTGGACACTTTTGGTCACATGCAGTCTGATGTGATCAATTCTCTCTATTGCAATGAAAATGAATTTTTCTTCAATAATTGCACTAGAAGTTGTTTGATATGGCAAAATTGTCATCCTGAAGTTTTGGTAAAGCTCAAGTGTATTTTTTTTTATTTTTACAAAAAAGAAATTATAGTCCAAGTTTAGTGCCACTGGTGGGCGTTCACCCCATCATGTCTACTTGCTCTTGATGGCAGGAATTTTACTTTAATTTTTTATTTCATATTTGATTCCTTTAATTTTACCTTTTTATCCCTCATATTGCTTTTGGATATCAATTTATTTTTTGTAAAACAAATCATTTTCATATTTTTTTACCTTTATTTAATAATTTAATAAAAGGTGTAACATCACCTGGTATGCATTGGGCACACGAGTTTTTGCTATACTTATAATATTAATAACATAATGGTGACAAAAATCAATCAAATGATAAATTTGAGTGAGGCACAAAGGTCAAATACCAATTAATCAATAGTTCTTTTTAATATTATTAATTTTTTGATTAAATAAAATTGTAATAATGAATTATATTTTTCATCCACAATTTCACTCTAATGATTCCCACTGCACAAAAAGGGTTCACTTGGTCCTTTCTTTACTGCTTGTGCATATATTTTATTGCCCACATTACTACAACTTTTTGTAGTGATTATCCCACATCTGATTCAGGAATATTTTTAAACAATATAAGTTTTTTTTACAAAAGACCTTATCATATCCAATATCCCACAAAAAATACAACCTGTTTTTGTATTAAAACCCGTTAATTATTAAGAAATTGTTAAAATAATTAGATTAGACCCTGGCACAGCTAGATCCATACCAACCGACCTAAAGTCTTTTCAATATTGAAAACAATTAAATAAAATTATGATATCATACTAACTTATGGGCACCAACCATAATTCAGCACTTCTCATTTGCTCTGCTACAAAATGAGTGCATGTAGCATTTTTCTAATGTTGGACTGTTTTTCTTCCTTCCCTCACACCTTTAGTCCAGAATGAAAATTTAGTATGAGTTTTGGTCAAAATGGTTTGCCAGTGTTATCTGTATGCAATATGAATTCATATTGCATATTTCTATTTATGCATAAAATATACTTGTTAAGCATCATTTTTTTGCATTTTTCAATCATTATGCATATTTATGCATATTCATATGCATATTCATCATACAGATTTATATGCATATTAATATATTTTATTCATATACATATATGCACCTTTTTTTTGCATATTCAATATGCATATTTATTCTTCATAGTCATTATGCATACACTTTGGATAGGCATTTCACATCAATTTTTAGCATGCAATAAGTATCCACCATGCAAATTCAAATGCATATGCATCTATATCATACACGCAACATATATTCAAGTTTAATATTTGAATATTAAGGTATGCTAAGTGATGTTGTTCAACCTTTTGCCAAACCTGAGATTAACTGATGTTCAATGTGGTTCTTAAGCTCTGCTCAAGGAGGGATTGTTCTGGATTCAATCTGTGACAGTTTATTTTTTCAATGTTTTTTCATCAGATTTAAAACATCTTTCTGACAGTTTCAGGATGGATTCCCAACAGTTTCCTGAAAAATTCCTGATGGTTTCAAATAGAGGGAACTGCTAGCAGTTCACCCCCAGATTTCCCGTGGTGATTCAAGTTGAAAGAGATACTCTCAACTTTCAAAAGAAACAATACGAGATCTCTTTACAAAGGGATGATAGGGCACAAGACTTGGAGGAGAAGAAATTTGAGCTTTCTTTACAGAGGGATGAGAGGGAACATGAATTGGAGGAGAAGAAATTTGAGCTTTCTTTAAAGAGGGATGAGAGGGCACATGACTTGGAGGAGAAGAAATTTGAGCTTTCTTTACAGAGGGATGGGAGGGTACAAGACTTGGAGGAGAAGAAATTTTAGCTTTTTTTAAAGAGGGATGAGAGGGCACATGACTTTGAGGAGAAGAAATTCAAGATAAAGAAAGAGGAGAAGGCTCTTGAGTACAATTTCCTATTGGATCAAATGAAAATCAAGTATCAACTTGAAGATGGTTCAAAAAAGAAAGATTTCTTGAGAGAATGTTTTAAAGCTAATAAATCTATTGAGGAAATTGAAAGCTTAATGAAAATTTTTGATAACTAGTTTTTTTTATTTTGTTTACAAAGTTTTCTTGATAGAATGTGTTAAAGCTAATAATCAATCCTTGGCACACACTCCTCACTGAGATTTGTAACATTTTATTGCAACATTTTATGTTATTTTTTTGTTTGGCTAAGTTAATTTTTTTTTATTTCTTTATGGTGATAATTTCATATGTACTGACTTTTTAAAGGTCTTGATTCTAGATGATTTTTTTTTAAAAAATTTGAAAACTCATACATTTTTTCTTCTTTACATACAAATCATTAAATTTACTTTTCTAAATACAGCTAAGTAAAAAAAACTTTATATCTGTTTTAAAAATTTTGCAATACCCTCCCCTGCATTTTATTGAAGCAAGGGGTGGGTTTCAACAAAAATTTTCTAAGTCATCAATTTCACATGTCAGATTTGAAAATTTGGCAATACCCTCCCCTGCTTTTTATTGAAGTAAGGGGTGAAAAACACCAAAATTTAATATAATTACATAAATTAATATATAAGCCACTAATATATATCAATATCCCTAGTTTTAAAGTAATGACAGCTCCTCTAGCCAAAATGTGGATAAAATCTAGAAACAAATGTTTGGGACTTTCCACAAGTGTAGGCCAAGGAACCCCATGAAACAAATAAATGTTGTCATGATTACCATTTATACAACACAAGGTTGTTGGTCCATTACTTTAGTTTAGAAATTTGAAATATAAGAGTTATTTATAAAAAATTTATGAAAAAATAAAAAATATTTGATGACTCTACTCATCCCCATACTTTTTTTGATCTACATAAAGTTTTTTGATATCTGTTAAATTTACCTTCTTTTTTTACCTTGTTTATTTGGTGGATTAATTTTTGACTGATTTGAAAAGAACATCTGAAATGTGTGAACTCTTGACAAGATTCCAATCCAGGTGGAGATTTGGTCATTTGGTGATGATCCTGAGAATATTTCCAAATTGTTTTAATCACACCATTTCCCAAACCAAAATCAATCATGCACTGATGGTCTGTAGAATATAAGCCATCTCCTTTGATTTTAGCTAGAGATGGTATTGGTTGGCCAGTTTTCAGATTGATATATGAGAAAATTACAAAAGTAGGATAATTGGTGTCATTACTATCGATATGAATTTTTTTTTGGAATCCTGAATGAGTAATAATAACATTTGAAAATAAAAGACATTGGTTGCTAATTTTTACCCATTCGGAGTCACACCAATTTGGTATTCCAACTTTGGTAGCAAGTTGATGATTCTTTTCAAAAGCTTTATTACAGATTTTTTTGAGGAAAAGAGCAATAAAAGTATTGAAAGAAGGTAAGGTATCCCATAAGCAAAAAATTTCATCTTTTTCAGCTTTAGATAAATTTTAAAGTAAGGAATAGATGCCTATGGAAATAAAATTAGTGACATGATTTTAAGAAAGAAATATATATTATCAGACTTACCAAGAGAATAGCCTATATCAAATCCTGGTCTCCAACCTAATCCAATCATAATACCACCCAACAAATTTTTATTCCTTATTGGGAAGCAAACCAAAGCCATTTGATATAGTGTTATTATGAGATTGGATAGTTGATTAATGGTTTCATCTTTTGAACCATTCAAAGAATGATTTTCATAAATAAATTGAGGTTTAAAAAAATTACTGATAACTGCTTTAATTTCATTGTCTCCTGATTTGGTTAAATATATTAAATCTTCTGGTAACTCTTTTAGATAGGAGTTTTTTTGATCCATTCTAGTTTTATAGTACTCAATATTTGATATATGGCCAAATAAGCAATCCAAATAAATTTTCATTTTTCAATTTCTTTTATTCTTCTGACTTCAAACATCATTATATTTTTTTGATATTTTGGATGATGATTGAAATGAAGTTGAATTTGAAAAAGATGAAAAAGAGGATAAAGAGGATGATGATAGAGAAGTAAGAGGTGATTCTGACAGAATAGAAATTTCTTTCTCTGAACAATTGGATGATGATTGAAATGAATTTGAATTTGAAAAAGATGATAAAGAGGACAAAGAGGATGATGATAGAGAAGTAAGAGGTGATTCTTACAAAATAGACATTTTTTTCTCTAAAAATAAAAAATTTGTGTCAAAAACCAAAAAAATATAACTCAAAAAATTTAGTTTGTTTATTCAACCTTAAGAATTTTACTGATAAAAATTAATCCAAATTATTCTTTTTTGAAATAAACTCAATTACTAAAACTTTCCTTGAAAAAAAAATCAAACAAAAATAAAATAAAATAAAATAAAAACAAACATCAGTAAAATTATTTCCCAAAAAAATGAATTTTAAAGTTATTTTGTGTTAGATATACCAACCAAAGTCCTGGAAAAAAAAATGATAAATATAAATTATAATCAAATATTTAAACCAAAAATAAAATGTGTATCATAAAAATTATTCTCAAAAAAAAAATTATAAACACACCAAAATTATTTTTGAATCAGCTTGAACTGTAAAAAAATTTTTATTATAATATTCTGTAAAAAAAAATACAAAAAAAAAATACAAAATAATGTTAATAAAAATTATAAAAATTATATTTTACAAACTCCCATATTATCCCTCCTTGTCTGCCTCATTTACCTCTTTTTGGTGTCCTCAACCCCCCCTCCCCCTTCTTGATCTCCTCAAAACCCCCTTACCCCCCTTTTTCACCAGTTCCTCCCCCCTTTTCCTCCCTTGAGGTGCCTTTTTCCCCCTTCAGGCAGCTCTTTTCCCCCCTTTACCCCTTTTACATTACTCCCCCCCTCTCCCCTCCCCCTCTCCCCTCCCCCTCTTCCACCCCTCCCCCCTTATCCCTTTCCCCACCCTCCACCCTCCCCTCTTTCCTTGCCTCCTCCCCATAGGTATATACCTAAACAAATCACTAAGCGATTTGTTTAGGGATTAAAGGGTGGAGGAGTTTAGGAATGGGGGGAGGGGGGAGGGTGGGGAAAGGGATATGGGGGGAGGGAGGGAAAGGAATAAGGGGGTAGGGGGGGAGGGGGGGAAGCAGTGGAGGGGAGAGGTGTGAGGTGGCCTAAAGGGGGGTATAGGGGGCCTAAAGAGGGAAAAAGGGGGGCCTAAAGGGAGGCAAAAGAACGCTTAAAGGGGATAAAAGGGGGGAAAGGTGGGGAAAGGTGAGGAATGAGGGGTGAGGAAGGGAATAAGGGGGAAAGGGGGGATTGAGGCAGTCAAGAAGGGGTAAAAGGAGGGAAAAAGAGCAGGACAAGAGAGAAAAGAGGGAGAGAAAAAACAAAAAAAATTAGTTTAACCTTGAAAAAAAATTATTGAAGCACTTAAAAAATAAAAAATAAAAAATAAAAAAAAGCAAAAAATAAAAAAAAAATATAAAAAAAACATGATTAGCAAATAAAAAATCAATAAAAATAAAAAAAATGACTTACCTGGTGAGATGAGTTAAAAAAATGCAACCAAAATATTTGAGGGATGTTTGAGGAGAGAAGGAAAAGGATATGAGTGAAGATTGAAAAAAAGAAACACTGAAAAAATATGTGATTTCATGTTGAGCTGGTGAAAGAAAACTAATGAGCCATCCAAAAAAGAGATATTCACTGTAAATTCAAGAAAAAATGAATATGCAACAAACAAAAATACCAAGCCAAGTGAATAAAGTATACAAAGTGGAAATTTGGAGAGTATGAAATCAAAAAATTAAAAGGGTTGTGTGTCGAAATGGTGGAGGGTGATTGGCATAATGACAGAGTGTATGCCAGTGAATGAATGTTTTGTGATTCAAGGGAGGGGAAAGCTGGCACTGGTTCAGGATCCTCTTCTTTATAAAGATCATTCCACTCATCCTTTAAATCAGCTAGGATATTGTGGAGTATAATGTAAGTCATTATCCAATGATTTGCAGTTTTGATTTCCATTATTTTTGAAATTGGATTCTGAGTTCCCGGAGACTAGAAAGTCTTCCCTTTAAAATCCCAATAGCATGTTAAATCTGTAGTCTTGATTTGGCAAGGTGATAATTAAAGGTGTTTTGGGGGTAATTTTCTAAATTTGCACCATGGAAAGCAGGTATAATGTACTTTCCACTTACATATTCTGAGTCTGTAAGGAGGTACTGAGATTTGTCAAAATATGAGCCATGACTTTGAGATATCCTCATTCTTTGGAAGACAGAAGAGTCATGACATGAGCCGGGGAAGTCACTATGAAAATCAATAAACTTTTTATTGACATTGCATACAAGTTGAACAGCATTAGAATATCTAGAAAGAAGATTAAAATTCAGTTTATGAAAGATGTGAAATTGGAGAACATTTTGAAGAAAACTTTTTTTGCGATCAAAATAATGGTTTCCATCATGAGCAGGCTTTTGACTCAAAGGTATAGTTGTGCCATCAAAAAAACCTACACATCCAGGGAAACCTTTGGCTTGCATTACTCAAGAGGATTCAAGTCACTGTTGTGGAGTTGTCCAAGCAAGTGTTTGAGACTTGAGATAAAGGATAGCAATCATGCAGTGCTTGGTGTATAATATTACAGTACCATATCCTATGGTAAAGAGATTATCTAAACATCTTACAGAAGCACCATTTCCATTTGAACTAAAGCAACATAGTGCCACAGCAAGTTGAAAGGCAGGATCACACTGTTTGTTATGGGAATTATTATGGAAGAGAGGATGATAGGAGATGAGTTGAGAAAGTTTGAAAAAAGAATCAGGAGAAGTTTGAGAAATTTGTGTGAAGTTTAAATGAGGAATGTTGAGAATGGAGTGGAGATCATATCTGGGATCATGATAAAGATTTGGCCCCCTTGGGATGATGTAAAACTTTTTGGAAAGAAAAGACATATAAGCTAAAGTGTCTTCCAAACCAGAGTCAGTGGCTAAAACTAAAGTGATAGGATTCATAGCTGTGTGAAGTTGCTTCTTAGTAGAGAGGTGCTTCATTATTGTTGGTAGAAGGTTTAGATGATGAGTGGGAAGTGGGAATTTTCTACCAAATGAGCAGGTGTGGTGTGTAGATAGAAAAAAATGTTATGTGTTTGCCACCAAAATTAAGTATCATAGAGTGATGATATACATAAGGATGGCATTCAAAATTATATGTTATGTGACTTGCTTAAAAATCAATCATGGATGTGATGAGTTTGGGATCAGGAATTAGGAACGGAAATTGGGGTATAAGAGGCAGGATATCGCATTATCTTGGATTCCTTATTCACTAGCCCTGTGGCTAGTGGATAAGAATCTTCTGCAATTAATAATTTCTGATCCCAGGAAAATAAATTCCTGATCCCTAATTTTGGATCCCTGAACATTGATACCCCCTAATAATAAAATTGTTAGAAAAATATGTAAAAAGTAACTAAATTGTTAATTGCTAAAATATAAGGTAATGTAAGTAATTGTGACTACAAAGTGAGAAACCTAAGCCTTTAAATAGACAAATGAGGCCCTCTGAGATGCTACTAAGGGTAAAAAAGATAGGAAACAAATAAAATGAAGTGTTATGGAAAAATAAGGGTTCTACATAACTATTTACAAAAACAGAACAAAGGACCCAATGTATCCATCCCTTTAAACCCTTTAACCATGTAAGAGAAGAAATAGGATACTAATTTGATCAACAACAGAATAAATGTAACTATAGTAATTACAAACACATTACATTTTGTTGTATTAGAAAAAATCCAAATTTTTAATGAAACAAATATATTTTATATTATTTGGGATGTACAATTTTCTATATCTAACTAATATGGCTTAAAAAATATTGAGTAAGCAATTTAATCAGTTGTACTAGTATAATAAATTTTCTAATTAAACAAGTATTTTAATAAAATCAGTTTTATCAAAATAAATAACTTATATTTTAAAATAAAGGTTTTACTTGTTTAATGTATTTGTTTAAATAAATAATTAATTTTTTTTATTTTATTAGTCCAATTGTGAGAAAAATGGAGCTCTCAATAAATTTTAAAGTATTTTTATTCTTATGATTTAATTTATATAATTAATTAATTAATTACATTATAAGTTGATGTTTTTACTTATAATATTTTGTAATTAATTAATTATAAATTTATAATAATTAGGGGGTATCAAAGTTAGAAATTTGAAATTATTTAAAAGGTATTTCACAACACAAAAAGAAAGCCACAAACTTTACATTAATTCTCAGTAAAAAGGTGTTTTTAGGGTACAATATGCCATACATTAAGAAACAATCATGGTTGATTTGGTGGGAAAACGAGGTATTTTGAAATGGAAGATTTCTAACTTTGATACCCCCTATTAAGTACATAAAAACATACCAATCGCTTTATAGAATATAATTTTATTTTGTATTTAAATGTATATACATTATATATAATAATAAAATTAATATAACAATTTATTTAAAACATATTGTTATATAATTTTGTTTTAATATAATATTTAATTTGTATATATTTAAATACAATTTTTCTTACTGTAATTTAACATAAGCTTTTTCTTGCCTTTCAACATAGCCTGGCTGACAACTTCTCATTTCCCTTAGTGAATCAAATCAACCTTTCAAAATTCGAATTGCATGCTCAATCCTTACTCAAGACTTGGCTAGATAAGTTTTGAGTCAGGATTTTTTCACTAGTTTCATCACCAGTCCCATGTAAATTTGGGATCACATATGTACCACTAGTGTAAGAAGAGTCAGGAAAAAGATATTGATTTTAATCAAAGTAACTTTCTGGTTTTTGAGAAATCATGAATTTTTGAAAAACTGAAGAGTCATGGAAAGCACCATGAAATACAGAATGAAATGTGATTAACTTCATATTTGTATCACAAACTAACTGCAGAGAAATAGAATACCTGCACAAAGCAAAAGTAAGAGACGATTTGTGAAAGATTTAAAAACATGTCAGATATCCATGAGATCAAGGGCCAGAGCATTAGTGGTTGTCTGGAGCTGTTGAAAAAGTGAAGGACTCATGTTAGTTTTTTGGGAAAAAAATAAGGGCAAGAGTAATCAAGGATGGGAGAAATTAAGGGTTGGATTATGATGTTAGGGAGGGGTCTTAAGACTTAATGCACAATGTACTGTGTGTGTATAGAAAAGCCCCTAAGGATTAGGTGAAGGAAAATTTGAAGGTATGAGCCTTTGTGTACCTAACTCTGACTAATCAAGTTAAGGGGAAGAAGTGCTTGAAAGGCTTGGATGTACCTAACAGATGGTGTGTTAAGGGACAAACACACTGTTGAAGTATACCCCTTATTCATGGGTGTACTTTGAAATAAAATGACTTACTTGGTACCTTTTTTTTGGGATGTGCTTGAATGGTGTATATGCTCATGTTTGACACCCACTATTAGGGGGTGTCAGTTCTGGCAAATCCGCACTTAAATAAGTGCAGATTTCCAAAACACACTAGCCCCAATACTGGTGGATTTCAAAATGAAATAAGTCACTTATTTCACTCAAATCCGCACTTTCTCAACCAAAAGTGCTGATTTCACCATCAAGTCCCATTTCACTGATTTGTCAGCATCATCCCACTCATATGCAGCACTCCACAGCATAACACTTTATAACTCAAAACATCGTACATCATTTACATCTTCATATCATATCATATAAGAGTTATGCCTTCCTCACTTTCAAATCGTGATAAATTACATAAAGAAATGACTTTCACGGCTCTTGAACTGCTCTTGGACTCTGATTGCAATTCTGATTCTGATCTAGAAGAAGATTTTGTCTTTTTATCAAAAGTGGCCACGAAACATTACCTTCTTCCCAGAAAGCCTCAAGTACTTCATACCCCCAAGTACACCATCCAAACACTTCTTAAACTATCTACACCCAGTTTTAGACAGCTGTTCAGGACTTCTCAGGAATGTTTCCTTAAATTGCTTGAGCTTATTCAGGATCATCCCATATTTCACAATAATTCTCAAAAAGAACAACGACATCCTTCAATTCAATTGGACATCACACTATGGTGTTTGGGTTCAAATGGTAATGGAGCCGCTTTGAAAAGTTTAGAAAATGTCTTTGATTTAGGGTATGGTTCAGTTAACACTTATACCAAACAATGTATCACTGCCATCAACTCCTTGGAATCTCAACTTCTCACCTGGCAAACAAAAGAAGAGCGACTTGAATCATCTCAGGTTATGCAAGCAGAGGGCTTCCCAGGATGTATTGGTTTTGTTGATGGTACTAATATTCCTTTGAGCCAGAAACCTGCTCAAGGTGGAAACAATTACTTTGACCGTAAAAAGAGGTAGATTATTTTTAACTCCTTTCATTCTCTTTGAAACTAACACAAACAAATATATCTTCTTTATAAATATTCAATTAACGTTCAGCTTATATGTGACGTAAACAAAAAATTTATATCATTCTTTGCTGGCTATCCTGGCTCATGTCATGACTCCTACGTCTTCCAAAGAATGCAAATTTCAAATGAACCTGAAAAATTCTTTGATGAAGATCAGTATCTTCTTGCAGATTCTGCTTATGTGAATGGAAAGTATGTACTTCCTGCTTTTTGGGGAGCAGCTTCAGAAGACAGTCAAAATGCCAAGTTCAACAATCATTTGGCAAAGTCAAGAGTCCATATTGAACATTTTATTGGAATCTTGAAAGTCCGTTTTTCTAGTTTAAGGGAATTAAGAAGTCCTCTTAGAAATAAATCTGAAGTGGAGGCAGTGATCAACTGGATTCTGTGTTGCACTATACTTCATAACCTACTTTCTGACCTCAAAGATCAATGGTTAGAGCTGTATGAATATGAACAAGTTGATTCACCTCCGACTATATCCAACACTTTTATTTCTCAATGAACTAGTATAAGGGCAAAAATTCTTCCAATAACACTCCAACATTTTTCAACACCATTTTTAATTTTTTTTTTCATTCTCTTCAAATGATCAATTTGCATGTGTTATTCACTGAGAATGGTAAATTTTTTTGCATATTTATTTGGTTTTTGAATTTGCTGTTAAAGTCTTATTTTTTTATCTCTCTGTGTTTTCTGTCAGCCAGGCTATTCCAGGAGTCCAGTAAATGATATATAACTTATAAAACCTGAAAGAGTGGGTAAGAATTGTATTTAATGAATATAACTTAATATTTTATTGAATAATGAAATTATATAAGTATTTTATTATATACAAGTGTTACAATAAATTTATTGGTTATATAAATTTTTACATACAGTTAAATTGAACATAATATAATATATTCTACAAATAATGGCGCATTTTTATGTATTTAATAATTATAAATTTATATTTAATTAATTGAAAAACATATATTATAATTATAAGTGTAAAATTGACTTATAATATATTTAAATTAATTACTTAAATTTATATATTAAATAATACCTCTCATATAATACTAAACAATAATTAATGACGCTTCTTTTGACCCTTAATTGTGTTAGAAAAAACAAATAAATTAATTTATACTAAATTGAGATTAATTACATGTTTTGTTGCGTCAAAGTATTTTTTGTTTCACTTAAAATATCCTTTAATCAGACTGTACCATCTGTTTGGAATTATTTTTCTCATAGTTCCTATGTTCCAATCTTGTTTAGTTATTCACTATTTTCACTTACTGATTTGGGAATTAATGGCGGGAAAATTGGATTCTTAATTGGGGTTTTAATTAATTGTTTCATGTTTTTCTCTATATTGTTATGTTTCATTTACTCTTTGATATATTTGTTTTATTCTATTCTAATCATTGTATTTACAAATATAGTAGCGCTTCAGAGGACCCATTGCCTATAAAAGGGCCTTGGATAATCCCCTGTAGCCTCATCACTTATTAAACACTCAACAAATTAAATAACTATTTTATTACGTTTATATTTTTTTATTATTAATACAAATCTAATTAAAAGTCTATATAACAAATTAAAGGTTTCTTTAAGTCTGATAGTAATTAAAAGTGTTTTCCGCGCAGAACCCTTACATTAAATAATATTATTATTAATAAATACCAAGCTTTTGTCATCTCTCAAAGTTGTTCACCGTTGTTTTCCCTCTTAAATAAAATTAAAAAATACTATTACAAATTATACCTCTTATTTTCCTTGTCCTCCTCCTTCTCTTCTCCTTTTCTCCTATTTTTCTTACCTTCTTCTAGGCGACTGACCGACAACTGGGGGCCTTTCCAAACGACGACGACGATCGAGCCTGGCGACGAACGACAAAACGCACGGACCACCTAGCAAAAACAAAACTTTTGCCGCAACTGTGTTTCGAACTTGGGTTCGACATCTTAGGTTTATATTATATTAATTTTTATATTATTTTGAAGTGATTTTTTGATCACTATAGTAAGTTCACCTTTGCGCCTCTCACTCATATTACTATATTTTTATTGCAATAACAATGACTGTGGCTTAATTGCTGATTCACTGAGTGTAAGTGTTCAAATATTAAAAAAATTTTTTCCTAGTTGACCATTATAGAGTGTTAAATCCTCTTAGTCCTAGAAGAATTAACATTTTTATTAATACAAATTGAATTATTAATTTAATTTTTTTTTATTATTAATTATTGTTAATTTTGGTTGACTTAAAAGTACATTGTTCTTAGTCCCAAATATATTGCCATATTTAATATTGGTAATTAATTGGTTGAATTAACTTGATTGTTATTCCCAATTTAACCTTGCAATCCATTTTTTTTAAAAAAAAATTAATTTTTCAATTATTACTTTATATTGAAAATTATTTTTTCTATAATTTAATTAAATAAAAATTTTTTTTATTATTTGGAGCAATTATTGAATAACTTTTATTATTTTTTTTTTAAAAATAAAAAATAAAAAGTAAATTAAAAATCTTCCCACTAATATGTCCAACAATTTGGCAGAAAAAATGGATAACATGCAAGTGGATGAAATAGAAATTGACTATGATGCTGACACTGTAAGTTCTTCTAAAGTTGGTCATAAAAAATCTTATACTAACACAAAGAATTCACATACTGCAGGATGTGGAAATGACAGGAAATGCAAACAAACCAAACCCCCTTCCCCCAGTACCACAGAAGGAAGTAAAGCCTCTAGTGCCTCAAGAAGGTCTTCCAAAAGGCTTCAAAATAAAAAAGCTTCCTCTGCCACAACAAATCAGCAACCTATCCAGTCATATAAATGAGTTGAAGACAGAAAATATGACGTACAAAGCAAAGGTAGACACATTGTGGGATCAGGTCCAAGAACTCAGGAACCAGATTCAGGCCCAGGCCCCTCCTCAGTTGCCTCCCAATCAGCCTCAGTTTCAGGCTCAACATTCACAGCCACCCAGCTCAACCATCCAAAATCCAAATACTATGGAAGTAGAGAAATGGAAATAGGATTATCTAATGAGTCACTACCAACAGAATGTGCAACACCCTCCTCATCATCAGCCTGGCCCATCCAGAACACCCAATTTCCATCCACCTCCTCATCCCTACCAACAAGGCAGGAGAAAGAAGGCCCAAGCAAAATCCCAAACCCAGTCCCAGGGGAAGTTTCCTCCTCTGCCATGGTAAGTAATTTGGTTGATAGTCACTTGGGTATGTTTTCTAATAAATCTTCTTCTGCAGGTAATATTATTGAGCATGGTGAAAGAACAGTTAAACCTGTTAAAAGACAGCTTCCTGTAACTAGTAGCCCTATTGATGTAATTAGCAAATTGTCATTTGATGAACCTTTACATTTAAATTCTACATCTTTAATTAATCCCTCTCTTGAAATTAAAAATGATTCTGTTCCCCCTGAAATCTATACCTTAATTGAAAAAACTTCTGAGGAAATATTGAAAGATACCCTTGATTTTAATATTGTGAAAGACAAACATGTGAGAGATGTGTTAATCCATGAAAATGATAGATTGAATAATTTACACTTGCAATGTAAAGTGAGTTCTTCTGTACAAGATACAGCTTATTTAAAAATCAAAGAAACCTTGAATATTGTTCTTAGTCAACAAAAACAAATAAGAAGTGACCATAGAGCTATCTCAGATAGAAATATCAGTCTACATAAGACCTTGAGTGAATTGAAACCCCTTATTGAGGAAAATTATTTATTCAAGAATGAAATAAAATCTCTGCAAAATGAGATTAAGAAGCTAAAAAATGATTTCCATGCACTAAGTACCAAACACTCAGTTTCTGAGGACAGAAATGTTCTATCTCTTGCAAAAGTAAATGACCAGATGTCTGAAATTCCAAGAATAAGAAACTATGTGTCTGACCTACAGGAAAAGTTCTCAACCTTAACCATCAATAATGATTTAAATAAGATTTCTGTTAATATGCTGCATAAAAATAAAGAGAAAAAACCTGAGAAAGGTTCATCCTTTCTTCCTCATATTTCAACCATTAAACAAACTGACAATGAGTCTGTAAAATCTTTTGCTACTAGCAAAAAATCTTGTGATGGTCATGAACCAGCTGTTTCTGTAAATAATGAAATTTCTGAACACCTGGCTAAACTTCAGGAATTATTAATAATAAATAATTCAAACCAAAAAGTGGACCATCCTAGTAGTCAGAAAAATTGGCCTAAGTTAGACCAATATCCTACCTTTGATGGTGATTCTTCCTCTGATTGGCAACACTTTATCCAAAGAATTGATAATTTAAAGAGATCTTATAAACTACCTGATGAGGAAATTGTTTCTAAGCTAATTTCTTTATTTTCCAATGTAGCCTTGATGTGGTATGAATCTGTCCTCTTAGATTACAATCATTATAAATGGAATGATTGGAAATCCTTGATTGAGAATCAGTTTGGTGGTTCAAAATTCAGGTTAGCTCAGCAGAGACTGTATGAGAATACTAGATATGTATCCTCCTCTGTTGAAAAGCCCATTGTTTTTCTGATGAAAATAACTAAAATCCTTAGAGCAATTGATCCAAAGTTGGATTATGATATTTGGAGAGATAAAATCTTGTATAAATTACCAAATTCTCTTAGGGATTTGATTGTTGCTAGAACTGAGCATGTAAGAGAAAATTCTTCTTTCATTAATATCTGTAATGAAGTACTACTCAACCATAGATATGAACCAAAGAATTACCTTAGTAAATCTTATAATGATCAGAATAAACCTTCTATAAAGCTCCCAGAAAAATCTGGTAAACCCTCTGCCCCAGTTGCACCTAAAAAATATGCAACAAATACTTGTTATAAATGTAACAAACCGTGGCAGAAGGGTCATGTTTGTGACAAGAAAATTCATCTTGTTGAACAAAATGAAGACACTGATGAAGTTGAACTTGATGTCAGTAATTCTTCCAGTGACTGTGAAAGTAATATCTCCTATGACAATGAATCTGTTAAAGATGTTTTAATTTTGGAACATGATGTCCATTATTTAAATAATAAATCTGAAGATTGTGTATTGAATTTATCTTCAGTAGAAAATGCTGAGATAATTAAAGATATTACTAACAATTCTATTCCTATATCCCCTTTAAAGGCACCTGTTATCATTAATGGTAAAAATGTTGATGTAGTTCTTGATTCTGGTGCTGGAGGAAGTGTAGTATCTGAAAAATCTTTGGCTTCAGTGGATAAGGAATATTTGAGTAAATTATTACCTATAACTTCTGAAAAATGGAGAGGGTATGGTTCTACCTTATTTCCTATTGGCAAATACAAAACCTCTGTATTCTTCAAATATAATGGTGGTTTTGTCAGAGCTATTTGTGAGTTTGTTGTCATGAAAAATGATAATTTGATCAATTGGTTTATTATGGGAAATGATATTTTAACCATGTTTGGTGTGAAACTGGACCCAGAAAATAATTGCTTTACCTTAGGAATGAATGGGAAAAGGAAATTCAAAATTTCCTCTCCTAGAACTTCTGGGCATTTGTTGAAATCTTGTAACTCACTGATCCAATGTAAAGGTAGAACAACAACTGAAATGGATGATTTATTACATGAAATAAATACCGCTTCTTTTGGTGATCAGTTGACTAGTGAACGAAAGGATTCTATTGTTGCCTCTATTACCTCTTTCCCTATGGCTTTTGCTCATGGTTCTCATGTCTTGGGAATTGTTCAGGAAGAGATGAAAATTACCTTATCCTGTAATTTGAGTGATATTCCTCCTTCCCTTAAGAAAAAACCGTATCCTGCTTCTCCATCAAAGAGAAAAGATATTGAAGATAATATTGAAACATTATTGAAAATGAAGATCATTGAGAAAGTTGATGTCACCCCCAAATATTGTGTCATCTCCCCAGTCTTGATTTCATATGAAAAAGATAAAGCTAGATTATGTGGAGATTACGGAGCTTTAAATACTTATACTGTTGATGATATTTATCCTTTACCCAGAATTAATTCAATACATGCTACCTTGCAAGGTGCAAAATTTATTAGTTGTCTGGATGGTAATAAAGGTTATCATCAAGTTCCAGTTGAGAAAAATTCTCAAAATTTTTTGCTTATTGCTACTCATATGGGAATATATAAGTATGTTAGGATGCCATTTGGCCCTAAAAATGCTCCTTCAGTTTTCCAGAAAGTCATGGATAACACTTTCCATCAAGAAATTATTGAAGGTTGGCTCATGGTTTATATTGATGATATTATTGTTTTTTCTAAAACTTTTGATGAACATATGATTCACTTGAATAGAGTTTTCCAAAGAATGGATGAAATCAATATGACCTTATCTTTAAAAAAGTGTAAATTTGGTTTTCAATCTTTGAAAGTCCTTGGCCATGTTGTGTCAGGCTTACAAATTTGTGTAGACCATAATAAAGCTGCTGCTATTCAAAATGTAAAAGCACCAACTTCTGTAAGAGAAATCCAAAGTTTTTTGGGTATGTGTGGCTATTATAGACAATATATTAAAAATTATCAGGTCATAGCCTTGCCTCTTACAAAACTAACCAGAAAAGATGTTGCTTTTCTCTGGAATAATGACTGTCAGAAAGCTTTTGATACATTAAAAAGTTGCTTAATGACAGCCCCTATATTGGCTCTTCCAGATTTTAACAAGCCATTTGTCCTTTATACAGATGCTAGCTTTATTGGTCTGGGTGCTGCCCTTCACCAAAAGTAAATTATTAATGATAAATCCTCAGAAGTTGTAATTTGTTATATTTCAAGAACCTTAAGAAATAGTGAATTGAAATATGGTGCCACTCAATTGGAGTGCTTAGCAGTTGTTTGGGCTCTTGAGAAACTTCATTATTATTTGGATGACCAAAAATTTGAGTTGGTAACTGAATGTAGTGCTGTGAAGTCCCTCTTAAACCTAAAGACACCTAACAGACATATGTTCAGGTGGAAACTTGCTGTTCAAGAATACAGAGGAAGGATGACAATTATCCATAGAGCTGGAAATGTTCACTCTAATGTTGATATGCTCTCCAGATTGCCTCTGCCAAATAATGACTCCAATCCTGCTTATGTACCTGAAGATGATACTGTTCATATCCATGGTATATTTATAGTTGATATGGAAGAGGAGTTATTACAGTTAATACTGGATTCATATGATAAAGATTCTGATTTAAATAAATTGGTTACTATTTTGAATGATCCTAAGAATGCTTCAATTCAAGCATTAATAAAAACTCTTCCTGCAAAGTACCAAAATGCTTTAAATAAAGGAAAGTTCTCTATTGAAGATGGTTATATATATTATAGAAGGAAGCTTACCAATGTAATTGTTATTCCTCCTTCAATGAAAGAAACTATCCTCAAACTTTGTCATGATGACATATTAGCTGGTCATTTTGATCTTGAAAAAACATTGATTAGAATCAAAAACACTGCATGGTGGGCTAATATGTCTGAAGACACAAAATTATATGTTGAATCTTGTGATTCCTGCCAAAAATCTAAAAGGTTAACAGGTAAGAGAGCAGGGTTATTACAACATATTGAAGCACCTAGTGCTCCCTGGCAAATCATTAATATGGATTTTGTCACTGGTCTTCCTGTTGCAGGTAAAGACAGCTTTAACTCTTGTTGGGTAATAGTTGATAGATTCACAAAAATGTGCAAATTTATTCCAACCCACAAAGATATATCCACCAAAGAATTAGCTTTCTTATGGTGGTCTTACATGTTTAATATTATTGGTTTTCCAAAAGCCATTATCTCTGATAGGGATCCAAAATTCACTTCTGAGTTTTGGACCTCTTTGATGGATATTTGTGGCTGTGATTTAAAATTGTCTACAGCTCACCATCCTCAGACTGATGGTCTAGCTGAGAAAAAACTCTGGAAGATATGATTAGAAGGTATTGTTCCTTTGGTTTAGAATATAAAGACAATGACAGATTTACTCATGATTGGGTCACTCTTTTGCCTGGTCTTGAATTTGCATATAATAGCACTGTTCATTCTGTCACTGAGAAAAAGCCTTTTGAGCTTTGGTTAGGTTATGTCCCAAACACTCCTGCTCAGATTCTCAATAATAAATTACCTAAGTTGGAACTACACCCTGGTGTAAAATCTTTTATGCAAATGCAACAGCTATGCAGAAAACATGCTCAGAGTTGTATTGATAAAGCATTTGAATATGAAAAGAAAAGATGGGATAAATCCCATAAAGAATACACATTTAACAAGGGTGATGAAGTGTTGATCTCTACTGTCCATTTCAATTTACAAGGTAACCACAAATTAAAAGATCCTTTTGTAGGACCATTTGTTGTTAAAAGAATGGTTGGTGATAATGCAGTAGAAGTTGTATTGTATTCTCCATATGATAGGAAACATCCTGTCTTTCCCATTTCTTTGCTTAAACCTTATACTTCCAACAGTGACTTATTTCCAAAAAGAAGAGGAAGACCTAAGAAGAACCCTCAGGAAGTCACAGAAACAGCAGAAATTGATAAAATTCTCAATGATAGAATTATCACTTCTGAGAGAGGTACTGAATATTTATTGAGATATAAGAACAAATCATCTGAACATGATGCATGGATACCTGGCAAGGAAATTTCAAATCTGCCTGCTCTGTTGAAAAAATACAAAAAGAAAAAATCTTAGCATTTTTTTTATTGTTTTTTTAGAGTGAGGGAGTGTCAGCCAGGCTATTCCAGGAGTCCAGTAAATGATATATAACTTATAAAACCTGAAAGAGTGGGTAAGAATTGTATTTAATGAATATAACTTAATATTTTATTGCATAATGAAATTATATAAGTATTTTATTATATACAAGTGTTACAATAAATTTATTGGTTATATAAATTTTTATATACAGTTAAATTGAACATAATATAATATATTCTACAAATAATAGCGCATTTTTATGTATTTAATAATTATAAATTTATATTTAATTAATTGAAAAACATATATTATAATTATAAGTGTAAAATTGACTTATAATATATTTAAATTAATTACTTAAATTTATATATTAAATAATACCTCTCATATAATACTAAACAATAATTAATGACGCTTCTTTTGACCCTTAATTGTGTTAGAAAAAACAAATAAATTAATTTATACTAAATTGAGATTAATTACATGTTTTGTTGCGTCAAAGTATTTTTTGTTTCACTTAAAATATCCTTTAATCAGACTGTACCATCTGTTTGGAATTATTTTTCTCATAGTTCCTATGTTCCAATCTTGTTTAGTTATTCACTATTTTCACTTACTGATTTGGGAATTAATGGCGGGAAAATTGGATTCTTAATTGGGGTTTTAATTAATTGTTTCATGTTTTTCTCTATATTGTTATGTTTCATTTACTCTTTGATATATTTGTTTTATTCTATTCTAATCATTGTATTTACAAATATAGTAGCGCTTCAGAGGACCCATTGCCTATAAAAGGGCCTTGGATAATCCCCTGTAGCCTCATCACTTATTAAACACTCAACAAATTAAATAACTATTTTATTACGTTTATATTTTTTTATTAGTAATACAAATCTAATTAAAAGTCTATATAACAAATTAAAGGTTGCTTTAAGTCTGATAGTAATTAAAAGTGTTTGCCGCGCAGAACCCTTACATTAAATAATATTATTATTAATAAATACCAAGCTTTTGTCATCTCTCAAAGTTGTTCACCATTTTTTTCCCTCTTAAATAAAATTAAAAAATGCTATTACAAATTATACCTTTTATTTTCCTTGTCCTCCTCCTTCTCTTCTCCTTTTCTCCTATTTTTCTTACCTTCTTCTAGACGACTGACCGACATTTTCTTTCATCAACTCAACATGAAATCGCATATTTTCAGCAAACGCATATTTTTTCAGTCACTCTCTTTTTTTTCTTCACTCATATCCGTTTTCTCCTCTCTTCCTACATCACTTAAACAATTTCACTTATATTTTTTTTCTCAACTCATCTCTCCAGGTAAGTCATTTTATCTTTTTTACTTGATTTTTTGCTAATTTTTGTTTGTTTTTGGTTTTTTTGGTTTTTTTTTTTTTTTTTTTTGTAAGTGGTTTTTTTTAAATTTATAGGTAAAATTAACCTTTTTTTTCTCTCTCTCTCTCTCTCCCTCTTTTCTCTCATTTTTCCTATTCTTTATCCCCCCTTGGCCTGGGCTTTTTTCCACCTTTACCCTCTCCTAGGAATGGATACTTCCCCCTTTTCCCCCCTCCTTGGCTCACTCTAACCTCCCTTCATTCCTCTCCAACCCCCCTCCAAATCCCCTGAATCCCCCCTCCAAACTCTCCCAATCACCCCCTCTAACCCCCCTTCAATCCGTTCCTAACCCCCCCCTCCTATCTCCCTCAAAACCCCCCCTATCCCCCCCTCAAAACCCCCCTACCCCCCCTTAAACGTTCCTTAATAATTTGTTAGAAAATCGTTAAGTGGAATTGAGGGGGGGTAGGGGGGTTTTGAGGGGGGGATTGGGGGGCTTTGAAGGGGGGGAAAATAGGTGGATTGAAGGGGGTGCTGGGGGGGGGGGGGTTGGAGGGGGTTTGGGGGGGATTGAAGGGGGGTTTGGAGGGGGGTTTGGAGTGAGATTTGGAGGGGGGTTTGGGGCAGATTGAAGGTGGGTTTGGAAGGGGGTTTGGAGGGGTTTAAAAGGGGATGTGAATGGGTTGGAGGGGGGGTTTGTACAATAGTTTTGGGGAGGTGGGAGAGGGGTTTGGAGCGGGGAATTTAGGGGAATGGGGAAGTGATAAAAAAATTTCACAGTTTTTTGAATTTTTTTTTTTTTTTTTTTTTTAATTTTAGAGAAAAATATTCATCAAGTTCAAGTGAAATAAAAAAAATTCTTATTAGTCTTTTGAGGATTTTTATTTTTTTAATTTAAATTAAGTGAGTTTTTTTTTTAATGTATAATTTTGGGTGTTTGAAAAGTAACAAATTTTTAAGTAGAAAAATACATGTCTTTAACTTCAGATTCACCACTTACCTCACTTTCATCTTCTTTAACTTCATTATCATCTTCAAATTCAAATTCTTTTCAATCATCATCTAAAACATTGACAAAAAAATAACAGTATCAAAATAAAAGAAATTTTTAAAAAAATTCACTTGGATCAAATATTTGGCCATATTTCAAAAATCAAGTACTATAAAACTAAAGTTGAAAAAAAAAAACAATATCTGAAAACGTTACCAGAAAATATACATTATTTAACTGAAACTGGAGGTGATGAAGTTAAAGCTGTTATTAATAATACTTTCAAACCTCAATTTATTTACAAAAACCATTCTTTTAATGGTTTAAAAGATGAATCATTTAATCAACTCTGCGATCTCATCATAACACTCTATCAAATGGCTTTGGTTTGCTTACCTTTAAGGAATAAGAATTTTTTGGGTGGAATCATGATTGGTATTGGATGGAGACCAGGATTTGATAAAGGTTTTTCTCTTGGTATGTTTAAAAATTTTTCTGTATTTTTTAATATCATTTTTCTGAATTTAATTCAAATAGGCATATATTCTTTACTCAGATCTTTATCTAAAGCTGAATTAGATAATGATTTTAGAAAATGGAATACTTTACCTTCATTTAATTAATTTCTTGCTCTTTGACTTAAAAAACTCTTCAATAAAGCTTTTGAAAAAAATCATGAAGTTGCTATGAGACTTTGAATACCAAATTGGTGCAACTCTGAATGGGAAGATATTAGCAGTGATTATCTAATGTTTTCAAATGTTATAATCACTCATTCTGGATTTCATAACCAAATTCACACCAACTCAAATGATGCAAATTACCTCAATTATGGAATTTTCACATATATTAATCCTATCACTGGACAACCTATTCTGTCACCTGCAAAAATTAAAGGACATGGATTATATTTCCTGGATCATAGATGTATAATCGATTTTGGATTAGGACATGGATTATATTTCCTGGATCATAGATGTATAATTGATTTTGGATTAGGAAATGGAATCATCAAAACAGTTTGGAATTCTTCTTATGATAATCACCAAACCACAAAGGCTCCTCCAGGTTTGGAATCTTCTCAAGACTTCACGCATTTCGGTTGCTCTTTCCAGATCAGTCAAAAGTTAATCCAACAAATAAACAAGTTAAAAAAAGAAGAAAAAGGTAATAAATTTAAAAATTCTTTAGGTAGATCTAAAAAGTATGGGGATTCATAGAGTCACCAAATATTTAACATTCTTCCATAAATTTTTAATAAATAAATATGATACTTTAATTTATGAAATTAAATTAATGGGCCAACGACCTTGTGTTGTATAAAAGGTAATCATGATAACATTAATTTGTTTCATGGGGTTCCTCTAGCCTATACCTGTGGAAAGTCCCAAACCTAGTTTCTAGACTTGATCTGCATTTTGGCATGAGGAATTGTCATTACTTTAAAAGTAGTAAATTTGACATATCTTATTTATATATTAATTAATTTATGTAATTATATTAAATTTTGATGACTTTCACCCTTTACTTCTGTCAGTATAGTCTAGTATATAAGTATGATATAATAGTGTTTATTTATGGTCCTACTACTTATTGATAAATGATTTAGTGATTAAACCTCAGGGGAAGACTAATAAAATAGTTATACTCAAATAAAACTCACAATACTTGGATTTAAATGTGTGCTAGTGGTGGAAAATAGATGAATAAAATATAGTTATAGCTTTATATAAAGATAATATCAATTTATAGTTGCTTTATAATATATTTCTAAAGGTTAATAATTGTATAGTAGTGTTTGTTGGAGTTGTAGTAATTGAATGATGATAAATAACCGTCAAAATCCCTCCTTACTTATACCCAAATCCACTGGAGTGCACAGACTTTCAATCCAGATGATGTCACTGCTATCCCCGGCAATTACAGCACTGTGAGGGCCCATCACCTCCCCATGGCGTCCACTTCAAGCAGATTCAACACCTAGACCTCCAGTATGGACCCTCCATCACTATTAATAATAACACAGATCCATACCATAAATAGAAAACCCAGATAAAAGCGGATACCATAAAGAAACAGGTAAAATAAACAATCAAAAAGAGATTTAATGAAACTAAAAGCATCTAAAGGAAACAAATAATATGTCCAAGCCCCCAATAACATCCCCAAGCATCCACATTAACCCAGAAACATCCTTCCAACCCATAAATATGTGAATAACTATCCAAGGAAGTAATTTTAGTTGTCCAAACTGGGTGTATGCGCCTGATATAGGTGTCTATGCTTCTGTAAGTGTTGTGAGTCCACTGATTTCGTCCATATGACCTAAAATAAGCAGAAAAACAAAGGTTATAGGCTATTAAGGGGCTAAAACCCACTTATATACCTAAATATACATAATATACTGCATATTTCACTGAATATGATATTTATGTATACATATAAGCTTATGTATGTCAATAATTACTTCATATCACTTAAGATAAGTATATTATGACTCCATTAACACCTTAATAAATATTATTAGGCCATGGATAAGCTATTTAAACTATTATAAGTTATATAATAGAATAATAATTATATATATATAATAAAATAATATATATTATTATTTTAACCTTATTTTTAAGATATAAGCTTAATATACTTAAGGTTATCTTATTTTAAGCATAAAAATACTCAGTCCTAAGGATATTTAGGCTGACAACTTCACTAAAATTCAGGGGAGGGTATTGCCAATTTTTTAAATCTGACATGTGAAATTGATGACTTAGAAAAATTTGGTGGTACCCACCCCTTGTTTCAATAAAATGCAGGGGAGGGCATTGCCAATTTTTTAAATCTGAAATGTGAAATTGATGACTTAGAAAAATTTAGATAAGCAAACTTATTGACTTGAAAGTAAAGATAGAAAATTTTTATTATATTTTCAAATTTTTGTCAAAATAAAAGTATAAGCAAACTTATTGACTTGAATGTAAAGATAGAAAAAATGTATGATATTTTCAAAAATTTGTCAAAAAAAACGTACTATATTCAAGACCTTTTATAAGTCAGCATATAAGAAAATATTACCAAAAAGAAATCAAACAAAATTAAATTAACTAGAAAAACAATTTATCAATTGAAAAGGTCAAGTAATTTTTTAATGTTCTCATAAGATTGGCCATTTTTTACACATTCCATAATGAAATCTTTTTTTTCAAAACTCTCTTGTTTTTCCAATTCACAAGTAGCCATTTCTCTTTGAAATTGACAGTCATTTACTCTTTCCATCTGCTCTGCCTCAATTTTTTTTTCTTCCAAATCTAAGGCTTGCTGATCTTTCCTTAGCATATGATCAAACTTCATCTTCTCAAAGTCAAGGGAATTTTTCACAATAGTTGATTTTGCTGAGAAAATTAAATTGAAATAAATAAATAAATGAGTTAATGATTAAGATATATAGTAAAAGAAACTTACTTATATCTTTTTTTTCAAAATAATCCTCAAGGGAGCCAAATGAGCTTGTTGAAGTATTACCATGTTTTAATAGATGGTTCAAGTTCATTGAAGTTGAGGCTCGACGCTTTAGTTTGGAGTTTGAACAAGAGGCTTCAGGAAGTTCATCTAAAGCAGCTTCTAAAGTGGGATTCATATTTCCAGAATTGAGATTATTTAATGGAGATTGAGTTTGAGTAGGAGGAGACTAGAAAGAATGAGAAATTCAGAGAAGAATTGAAGAAAAAACAAAAGGTAAACATACATTTAAATTTTGGGCCTCTGAGGATTCAGATTTGCTGCAATATAATTGTTCTGCTTGATAGTCAGGATCATCTTCAGCTGAACTATGGTTAGAAGGTGGAGGGGATTTATCCTGTTGATGTACAGGTATTTCAGGAGGATTAATTGATGGTTGAGATCCAGAGGGTATATTCTTAGTAGTATCATGTAGAAACCAAGGGTTTACATCAACTCGGGAGCCAAAAAGATTATCCATTTCCTCATAGAAAGGACACATGACATTGAGCTTTTTGGAAACAGTAGTGATTCCAATCTCCAAATCATCATTGTCAATACCAAAGCCAGTTTCATTTGCAGCATGATGAGTCTTTTTATATTTTGATTGGTAACTCTTAAATCTCTCCTTCATTTGTTTAAGATTGATATCTATTCTCCCCCTTGTTTTCTTCCTTACTTCATTGGCCATCAATAAGTAGCCATTAACCTTTGAAGAAGGTGGACGTCCAATACAAGTGGACTTTTCACATCCAAAACATGCTTCAAAATTTGATTTTATTTTAAGGAAGTTGATTATGATGAGATAATCATCCTTTTTAAGCTGACCTGAACCTGACTTTTATTTTTCAGGTGTAGGGCTTACTTTACGAGGAGACTTTTGTGACGAAGCAGATTTTTGAGTTACCTTTTGAGATTTGGAATGTCTGGGAGGCATTATGAAACTGGCACATAACAAGAAAAAAGATTATGAAGTAGAAGAAATAAGTAAAAAAGAATGTAAACATGCCTGGTCAAAATATTGAAAATGTCAGGAAGGGGTGTGTGCCGAGGATTGATGGGTAGGTAGCGAGGAAGGTCAGTGTGTCACATGTGACAGGGATGTTTTGTGGCCAAAATGTGGTTGTGAAAAAAAACGGGAAAAAAGTGCTGATTTGAGGTCATAACTGACATGTGAAAATATGTAATTATTTGTGATATTTTATTCATTTATTTTGTTATGTTCTTTTAATCCAACTTTATTTTAATAGCGACATGTCGTACTGCTTCAATACTGAACTGTCATACACATGGTTAGTTAATACATAATCTATCATGATGTGATATGTCTCTGTTTGTGTGCTACTCAATCATATTCTACTTATGTATTGAGCGAGAACACTCAAGTATTTAATAGTATCCCTATCTGAGTAGATTTCTTTGTCTTTCCATTCTCACTCAATATTATTTTATTTTACCTTCATAGGTCTGATCATTTTTCTTATCTCTTATTATTTCATATATTGATAGTCTTATTATCATCTTATTAATTTAGGTATTAGCAGCAGAGACCATTATCTTGCTTAAGGCACGAGCGACATTTTACTGATTAGTCGCATTATTATATTTAAAAGGTTGGATAGTTGTTGTAATTAGCTTGGTCTTTCCATTCTCACTCAATATTATTTTATTTTACCTTCATAGGTATTAGCGGCAGAGACCATTATCTTGCTTAAGGCACAAGCGACATTTTACTGATTAGTCGCATTATTATATTTAAAAGGCTTTTATGACACCCTTTTTTGAAATAAGTGACTTTTTTGCAAAGTGTAAGTGCTGATTTGGTTTGAAATCGGCACTTAAGTTAAGTGCAGATTTGCCAGAAATGACACCCCCTATTATCAGATGGGAAACATTCTTCTTCTTCTTCTTCCTTTATATAAATACATATATATATATATATCTAATAATAATATGAAAAATTTTTTTAAAAAAATCTTGATCATCAGTAACGTTCTTGTTATGGAAGTGGGGGACACTACAACACATGTTTGTTTCGCCATGGTGCGCAACAAGTATGCAACAGTTGTGCAACACAGTTACAAACCCCAGAACACATTTTACTTTTCTGCCCTGCTCTCACAGAATTAAGGAAGTCCCTCATATTAAAAGCCAAAACTCAAAAAGTTCCTTTTCATACATCCGCTCTCCTCTCTCCTTCTAATCTTATCTCAGATGTTGCCTCCTTTCTTGTTAACCCTGGTAGATTTTTAAACAATTTACCTTTATCGGCCTAAGTACAAGTTGTCTTCTCCACCATATTAGTTCCTCCCTTATTGCACGGTTTAGCATTGTTCTCCTTTTTTAACCACTTGTAATTACTTATATTGTCTGTGTTTCCTTCATGCCCCTTGTTGGGTGAGATTGTAAGAAATAAAAATAAAATAAAAAACACAGTTACAAAACAAATGTTTTTTTATTTTTTTTATTTAGCACTTAAGACTGACCCACTTAAAACCTTTTAAGAAGTGACAAAAAAAAATTAATTGTGACTGAACTTTTTGAGTCAATCGTTGCACCCTAAGATAAAACAAAAAACTGTTTGTAGTGCTTTAGTGTTAGTGTTAGTGTTAGAGGGAGGGGAGGGTAGGGGAGGGGCGGTGGATAGATTTTTTTTTTTTTTTAGCAACAAAACAAAATAAAATAAAATATAAAAACACATAAAAAATAAGATAAAAACAAGTTTGATGTCTAAAAAAAAAAAAAAAAAAAAAAAAAAAAAAAAAAAAAAAAAAAAAAAAACATCATATCCCTTCTCATAATTAAAAACTCAAGACGTCGCTTTCCCCCCACCCCTTCTCCCACCCCTCCCCCCCCCAAGAAAAAAAAAAAGAAGTAAAAAAAAGTAAAAAGTAAAAGACTAAAAAGTAAAAAGTAAAAATCAAAAGACTAAAATTAAAAAGTAAAAGCAGAAGACTAAAAACTAAAAAAGCAAAAGACTAAAAACTAAAAACTAAAAAAGCAAAAGACTAAAAACTAAAAACTAAAAACTAAAAAAGCAAAAGATTAAAAACTAAAAACTAAAAACTAAAAAAGCAAAAAGCAAAAGACTAAAAACTAAAAAAAGGAAAAGACTAAAGTGAAAAGCTAGTCAAACACACCATACACAACAGCCATACTCTAAATTTTGAAAATTTGCATCATATTTTTTTTCGAGTCAAATAATCCTTTGATTTATGGATTAATTCTTTTTTTTCCAGTCAAATTATGCACTTACCCTTTTACTTCGGAGGCCTTTAAAGCACCTTTTTATTTATGGTGTTTTCGTTCTATTGAGTTAGCAGTATCTCTCGCTTGTGGCTACCTTCCTCCGCTGATGATGGTGTTAGAATACCACGAATTTTCTTGTTGTAAAGGTTAGTGTTAGATTTCTATTACTACTTCATTTCATAGAGGTTAGCGTTAGGTTGTCATTACTTTTAAAAATCCTTGAAGTTTTTCGTCATCCTTTAAGTTGGCGTCATTGTTCTGGTAGCTGGTTAACGTCACTCTAGAGTGCGTAAAACAGCTGTACACGACACTTGATTTGAAAATGGATACTTAAACCAAAAATAAAAGGCTAAATACATAATTTGACCGAAAAAAAGGAATTTCTAAATATAGAATATGTCTGTTGTGTATGGTGTGTCCGACTAATTTTTACCAAGACTAAAAACTAAAAAAGCAAAACTAAAAAAGCAAAACTAAAAAAGCAAAAAAAAAAAAAAAAAAAAACCTAAAAAATACTAAAAAATAAAAATAAAAAAAAGTAAAAATTCAAGAAAAGATTTCATCTCACAACATTTTGAAAACCAGCAGTATCCGGGAATTTTTAATTTTTTTAATTTTTTTTGGAGATGAGGATAAAAGAGACTCTTTACACAATCAGTATATATATATATGCCAAGAATAGTTGAATTGAAAAAAGAAATCATGGAATAAGGTTGAAAGCAGCAAGATATCGGTGCAACCGACTTAGAACGAGCGAGTAGGAAATGGATGGGATGAGAGGCCTGGCTGGTACTGACATATCTCTTGAGTAGGTAGATGTAGACGCTCAGTCATAAGTGAGAATTTTATATAGCAAGTGAAAGCTTATGTACTACTACTGACACAAACTAAGTCAATTTTTTTTTTTTTCTTTATAGAAAATCCTGACTTTTCCAGAAACCATTTCTGATAGTTAAGCTGATACAACTAACTTGAAGAAAAGCTTGCAGAATTTTTGACGAGAAAAAAAAAAAAATCAATATTGTTCTCACCAAACAAATGATGTGCCTATTCAAATAAGGGTTGGGGGGTCACCTCCTTTTGAATAGGGAAATTATTTTTTTGTGAGTCTTTTACTTTTTCGTCAAAAATCACGCAAGCTTTTGTGACTTGGCTGTATAGCTGCATGATTTTTTCTTTCTTTCTTTCTTTTTTTTTTTTTGCGAAAGGGGGTGAGGGTGGTAGTTACATTCAACTTCAACTTCCTAAAATTAAAAATAAAAAAGCTGCATTGATATAGACATATATATTATACTATATATTTTGTAAAGTAATATGAGACAGCTTCTAATATAAGATTGCCAGACTTATTATATATATATGTGTGTAGATATGTACATGAAGGAAAAAAAATCTTATTGTAACAACCAAGCTTTTTGTCTTTGAGCTTTTCTTTGAGCTTTTTTTTGTTTGAATAGTGCAATTTCAGCCTTTGTCAATTTTTTACCATCTAGATGAGCTCGTTGATGAATATCACGAGAGGTACCAACGACTTTGCCGTTTGTTGCTTCAAGACTTGATATTGGATTAATTTTTTTTTGCATAATATAGAAAACAGTCAAGGCAGATATACAAAGGTCGATCAAGGAAACAATTTTAGTGACATAAATCATCATCATCATTAAGGATTTCAAGAGAGAAAACTATTTACCTCTTTTCCCATCCTTCGACATCAAAATAAGCACTAGCTTGAGTCCGGCTTCTAGAATATTCTGAAACTCGACTTGGATCAAACGATGGATCACTTTCGAATCGGCCGTTTTTAGCATTGAACCGAGCCATAAAGGTAGGTGTTTTGGCATAAGATGTTTTTGAAGAAGAAGGCACCATTTTCATCAAGGTTTTGTCTAGGTAAGCTAGTTCTGGGTCGATTCCATTTAATAATTGGTGTTCTTGTTGACGAAGTTGATAATCATTAGATTCTTGATGATGTTCTTGTTCATGATAACGATCAGGATCATGACCATTATCATAATCATGATGCGAGTAGGTATTGGATGTAGCGTTTTGTTGAGTTGTATCCCTCCCGGAGTCAGGTGGAGAAGAATGGTGGACAGGATCGGTGGAAGAAGGATGGAGAGTAGTAGTAGTAGTAGTAGTAGAAGATAACTCTGAGGCAGTATGATCCGGAAGAGTTGATGATTGGAGTAGTGATTCGAACGGATTAGACCAGGTTGTTTGATTAGTTTTAACGTTCAAAAAGTAGTATGCACCAGAACTACAATGGATACGAGAATATTAAAAAGACGAGACATCAGAAGACGAAGAGAAAGCAGACAAAGGGTAAGGGAGGGGATTGGGATTATAGGGATGAGAGTACTTTGGATGATAGATTGCTCTCCAATCACCATTTGAGAGAAAAGGAGATGAATGGGGGTGTTGAGCAAATGTTTTTTCAGAAGGAGAAGAGGATTGGTGTTGTGAGAGTGGAGAAGAAGACATGTTGAGAGCAGGGGGAGAAGGAAGAAGGAAGAAGAAGAGAGAGGATTATGCAAAGTGGGGATATGCAAAATGAAGGACTCTGTCAGATGAGAAAGAAGGAGAAGAAGAAGAAGAAGAAGAAGAGAGAGGATTATGCAAAGTGGGGATATGCAAAATGAAGGACTCTGTCAGATGAGAAAGAAGGAGAAGAAGAAGAAGAAGAAGAAGAAGAGAGAGGATTATGCAAAGTGTGGATATGCAAAATGAAGGACTCTTTCAGATGAGAAAGAAGGAGAAGAAGAAGAAGAAGAAGAGAGAGGATTATGCAAAGTGTGGATATGCAAAATGAAGGACTCTTTCAGATGAGAAAGAAGGAGAAGAAGAAGAAGAAGAAGAGAGAGGATTATGCAAAGTGGGGATATGCAAAATGAAGGACTCTTTCAGATGAGAAAGAAGGAGAAGAAGAAGAAGAAGAAGAGAGAGGATTATGCAAAGTGGGGATATGCAAAATGAAGGACTCTGTGAGATGAGAAACAAGAATCCATGAAGTCATGAAGACATCAAGTCATGAAGACATGAAGTCATGAGATGGACACCAGCAGTTGATGGGATGACTGCACTGAGGGATGGAAATGCAAGGGATGGCCATTGTTCTTTCTTCCACTGGTGATCAGTAGTTTCCTTTGATGGGAAGGAACTTTTGCCCAAGCTTTTCAACTCCAACACAATGGTTTATTATTTCAAGTGGATATATATCCCTTGTCTTGTCATCTGTCCCTTTTCTTATTAAGTCCATCCATCTCTTTCAATCCTAATCATCATCCACATCTACACCACCATCTACTTGGGTTTGGTCTTCATTTTTCTTGTTTTTCATTCTTGATTTTCCTCTTCTCAAGCTCCAAAATCCCCTATGGCTGATGCCACTAGTAAGTTATCTCCACTCCATACATCCCTTCTCTTCCTCACGTCCTTTCTTCTTCAGCTTTCAATGCCACTCCCAAGCGTCCTGCCCTTCCTACCTTGGATTTTAGGGACCATGTTGGTTTCTGTTTTGTCTCGTCTGAGTGTCTTCATCGTTTGGTTCCTCATCCTTTTTTTCTTTCCTCATCAGGATCTCACTGATAACTACATCGATCTCCATCCAACTGCTCACTCCATTGCTTCTTCTGGTCTTGGCCATCCCCGTGGAAGCACTCCCCTCTCCGTCCCTGGCTCTCGTCGCTCCACGCCTTCCCGTAGCACTCATAGTCCAGCTGACAAAAAGTCTCTCCCCAACTTGAGCGCACTCCTTGATCTTCTTGATGCCGACAGTCTTTCTTCTCCTCCTGATCAGTCTTCTTCAACTACCATCTATGAAAAATCTGTCCTCGATGCCTCTCGTTATGAGCGTTCCAATTCTCATCCACCACCTCCTCCTCGTCTTCACCGCGCCTCTTCTCTCCTCGTTCCTTCGCCCCATAGAGCCCCACGCCCTTTTGCTGTTCGTTTTTTCCATTCTTTCCTTCTTTTCTTTTTTTGCCCACACAGTTTCCTGTATTGATCCTTCTTTCCTTCTAGTCTCCACATCATCAATTTCGCCAAAAAATCATCCCCTCAACATCTAACAACTTGATCGACCACTCAATTCAAGAGCACCAGTCCCCCCATTTCCTTCTTCTTGAAGGTCGTCTAGTGACTCCTGCTCCGAAGCGTCAGACTCAAGTGTTACCTTCTGATGCTGATCCTCCTCCTCAGCCCCTCTCAGATCACTCATCCCTTGAAAACTCTCAGGACGATCATCATTCCCTTCGCCAGAATAATATTTCCTCATTTTTGGAAAACCATCCCTCTTCTTACACCTCACAATCCCCCAATCGACCCACCAAACCTTTACACTCCAGGTCTGATACTGCTCCTGTTCATCCGACTTATGACACTTCCCCCACTTTTCCTTTTGGGACAGTGAGATACAAACGGAGTGAATGTCCTGATCAACATTCTGAGATGGCTGAAAAAACGCCTCTTCAAGCTTCTAAACATCCTGAGAGCGTCCCTTTGCAACGTATGACTACAGTAGACAGAATGGCTGCTGCCGTGATGGAAGGTGCATCAGAATGTCCATGGAAAGATTTCGCCCCTAACTCCCTCCTTCAGTTCAATAAATCTCCTGCCGGTGATCTGATCAATGAGCCTATCATTCCAAATGCCATTCAAAGGTCTAAAATTCTCGAAGAACTCGTCAAGCCCATTCAACCTGTTTTACATTCAAGTGCTACAGCAGCTGAGTCTCGTAGGCCTCTAAGTCTTTCAGGTAATAGCGATCTGCCACTTTCATTGATCAATGAGGTTGGTGACCCCATCTTTCTTTACCTTGCTTATGTTTAAAATCATGGTTTATAAGAGTCATGATCATATTTAGAAAAATTTAGTTTTGATTAACCTCTCCTTTTTTTTTTTTTTTTTTTTTTTTTTTTTTTTTTTAGGCTCGATCTGAAATCCAACACATCACTTCGCGCTCACCCGCAAACGGCATACCTCAATTTAGAAGGTCTTCCACTGACATGGGTGATCACTTGCATTTCTATCGAGCGAATGAACAACCTAGGCGTGACCACTTTCTCAATCAACCTAAAAAGCATGCAAAAGAATCCCGCAATAGTGAGCCTCATGAACCACTGGGAGCAGAGAATCATGAGGATGAGGAAGCTGAGGGTAGATATAAAATTGCTGAATTAGTACGTATGGGTCAATCATAGTAGCTTTTAAAAGTCATTTCATTTATGTTATCGCTGTTTCCTCTTAGTTATCACATATTCAGGCGGATCAGCGTGAAAAAGCTGCCCTGGCTGATGCATTATCACATGCCCGGCAAGAGGTAACTACCTTGCGTGACGAAGTTCATTTACTACGCAAGGCTGTTGAAAAGTTAGCTGAACGCCACGCAGACAATCACAATCACTTTGTTTATCATCAACCTTCTCCTCCTAAATCGTCTTCTCGCCATCGGTCTTCTCATTCTCAAGATCGGGTCACAAATGTTGAAGAACGGCCTTCACCATCATCACCATCTTCTCCTTCTTCTGAAAACGATGTTAGTAAGAGATTGCCCAAGAAGTCTCATTCACGTCAAAAGTTACCTTCGTCTGCTCCTCCTCAAGGACTTACAGTTCGTCCTGAAAGTTCAACCAAGTTTGATTCAGCTACACGGCGACATAAACCGATTAGTAATAGTGATGATGAAGATCTGTTTTCTGGCTGGGTTAATCGTCACAAGTCAAAGACAAAGGAATTGAATCATCTAGATGATCCGAATGAGGTGAGGTTTTTTTTTTCAAATAATTAATAAAGTATAATCATTTTTAACATCTTCCTGATTTTTTTTTGTCTTGTCAAGAATTTGGACGATTGTGGAGACATTTCAGCGTCAGCTCGACATGTGCTTAAGGAACTTTCATTAGCTATTTCATTTACCCGGTGTGTAGATGCGTTAATTATGAGACCTTTGTTATCTAGTCAAGGTGAATTGGTTAATGGGGGAGAACGGAGAAGGAGACAGGATTCTGAGATTTTAAAGGTTGAGAATTTAGAAGGGTTGTTATGCCGATTGAAAGCTTGGGAGAGGCTTTGTAGGAATCGGGGGGCTTGATTTATATATATGTTTAAGGGTATATAATAATTAGGTGGCTAGATGATAAGTCTATACATATGTATGTTATTATGTGTTTTTCTTTCTTTTCTTTTTCTTCGGTCTGTTTCTGCTTATGATGATTATTATGGATAACAAACTTATACCTTTTTTATTTTATTTTATTTTATCCTATTGCTAAAAAGTTTGATTTATTCTGTTTTGTAATGATTCACATCTTAATTTCATTATTGTAGGATTGAGTGAGTGAGTGAGTGAGTGAGTGAGTGAGTGTTGGGTTGGTTGGTGGTAAGAGCATCTACCCCCCCCCCCCCCCCCCACCCCCCCTATTGCCTCAAATATTCCACAACAAAATGCATATCACCTGCGTCATTTGTTGCCAAAATACAAGACCACACCCTCGTTTCGGCAACTTTCGCCAAAGAAATAATTTTTTAATATATACTTAAAATATATTGATTGATTGATTGATCCATTCCTTCGCGTTTTTGATTCAAAGTGCAAATTGTATAAATTCTTCATGGATCTGTAAATATGTATGTACATACATTGTCATCACTCTATCATACATAAATAGTGGGCAAAATATGAGTAATGTTTTTTTATTTTTTATTTTTTATTTTTATTTTTATTTTTCTTGAATTTAAGTGGCTAGTGGCTATTTTCCATGTACTGGCCACATGAATCATGCCAGCTTACTCACTTAACTTACCATCATGAATCAAAAACATGTAATTTTTAATTTTTAATATTTAATATTAAACATTTAATTTTTAATATTTAATTTTAAATTTTAAATTTTAAATTTTAAATTTTTAAATTTTTAAATTTTAAATATTAAATTTTAAATTTTTAAATTTTTAAATTTTAAAATTTTAAATTTTAAATTTTAAATTTTTAAATTTTTAAATTTTTAAATTTTTAAATTTTTAAATTTTTAAATTTTTAAATTTTTAAATTTTTAAATTTTTAAATTTTTAAATTTTTAAATTTTTAAATTTTTAAATTTTTAAATTTTTAAATTTTTAAATTTTTAAATTTTTAAATTTTTAAATTTTTAAATTTTTAAATTTTTAAATTTTTAAATTTTTAAATTTTTAAATTTTTAAATTTTTAAATTTTTAAATTTTTAAATTTTTAAATTTTTAAATTTTTAAATTTTTAAATTTTTAAATTTTTAAATTTTTAAATTTTTAAATTTTTAAATTTTTAAATTTTTAAATTTTTAAATTTTTAAATTTTTAAATTTTTAAATTTTTAAATTTTTAAATTTTTAAATTTTTAAATTTTAAATTTTAAATTTTAAATTTTAAATTTTTAATTAATATTTAATTTTAAATTTTAAATTTTAAATTTTTAATTAATATTTAATTTTAAATTTTAAATTTTAAATTTTTAACTTTTAATTTTTAATTTTTAATTTTTAATTTTTAAATTTTAAATTTTAAATTTTAAATTTTAAATTTTAAATTTTGAATTTTGAATTTTGAATTTTGAATTTTGAATTTTGAATTTTGAATTTTGAATTTTGAATTTTGAATTTTTAAAGTTTAATTTTAAATTTTAAATTTTTAAATTTTTAAATTTTTAAATTTTTAAATTTTTAAATTTTTAAATTTTTAAATTTTTAAATTTTTAAATTTTAAATTTTGATTTTTTAATTTTTAACAAATAAAAATGAATTAACTTCCACAATATAAAACTTATTATCTTATTGGGAAAAAGACTAATTATCCACTAGCTGAGTTTACATCAAAAATTTAACTGATAAACAAGCTAAAAAAGATAATCTAGAGAAAATAATAACCCAGAAAAAATTCAGAAACATGGTTTTTAAAAATATTAAAATAACTAATTTGGTGTCTGAGCCATCATAAATTGAACTGATATAGTTTTTTAATCTTTTATTTGTACTTAACTTTTCAACTTCTAGTTTTTTTTCCTTCTTTTTTTCATCAGAATTTCTTTTTCTGTTTTTCAACCTGGATATCTACAGGACTGAGTAAAAGTTACTTATAAGCTATGTTAAACACATGGACTACACATGGGAGCAATAAATTACAGTACACAAATAGTATACATAAGTAAATTTATGATAATATAAGAAATATGCCATTATAACACCTTATATACATGCATATATCCACCTTTTATAAGTCTTATGTACTTAATATTAAGTTGGAATATGTTAGGGTAATCTTAAGGACCTTAAATATAAGGCTAAATAATTTTTAAGTAGACTTAAAGCTGTTATTTTCATTGTTTTATGTAAAAAATAAGAAATGTGCTTTAAATCATGTAAAAGTTGATTATATGCACTATAAATTTAATAATATTAAAAATGCACTTTGACAGATCAATTTTTCTTAATTAGGAATATTGATTTGGCTACTCAAATGCATAAAATTAACACTTTACAAATTTGGTGTTTTTTATGCCAGAAATGGCTTCTGTATACTGGCCACATACTGCCTTCATTTTTCCCATGTGAATAGCATCATTTTTAGCAAAGTTAGCTTTTCACACTATAATTACCCCAAATTCTAAGCTCACTTTGGGGAAACATTCTAAAATAGGCGACAGGCGCTTATTTAGTGTCCTAGCTTAATTACAAATGAATTGACCCTCTTTATATGCACTAATTTCATTAATAACCTCAATCTTGGCACTTTTTTTCACTACCACACTTAAATTTGCCTAAATTAGTCAAAGATTTACTTGTGCAAGCGCCTTCCAAGTACTGCATGTAGTTACCCCACATCTCATGCTGTAGACAATCCTATAGTACTAGCTATAGGCCTTGACCAAGGGAGTTGGAGAGAAACCAGAAGAAAAACCCCTGTCCCTTTAGAAAATAGAGTGAGATTTACCTGTTACAGTAAATTGGTTCCTGTTACCACAAAAGCCCTTTTCAAAACACACTTGACTGCTTGATCAGTCAAGAAAGTAGTCTCCAGACAGACTACCACACCAAAGAACTGCAATGCAGACTAATTTCCACACCAGAGAAAGCAATGATACTTGATGTAGGTTTCAAATCCACACCAGAGACAGCAATGATACTTGCTATAGCTTGCAAGACTATAACAGAGAAAACAGTTGCTAAGTAAAGTTAAATGAAGAACTTACTTGCAACAAAACACAGCCAAACTGTGGCCAACAAACAGTGAAAACTGAGTGAGGAACAAGGATATCACCGCCAGATGGTTGAGTGATAATTAAAGTTGCCCCAAACTGTCTTAATCACTATATACACACAGACTACCAATCAAGAGCCCATGCACACCTGCAAATCTGGCGTTCCTGACCACGAAATTGCATAAAACCTCCCTAGAAGCACTTCCAGCCCTCTAGCACTGAGGCAGGCAGTCCACCCGGCACTGGGAAGCCCGCCTGAAGCGGCCTGCCCACCCTGAAGCCAGAAAACCACCAAAAATACCCAAACTACTTAGAAAATTCACCTACAACTACTAAAACCCTTAAAACACATAATTACACTACAACAACATTGGGACATGAAATGTAGAGAAAATTTTGCTCTTTCCAATGGTACTAAGCACTTAACCCTAAGACTTAAGGTTAGTCCATAAAACATGAAAAACAAAATTCAACAGCAATCTTTTAAAAATGAAAAGTGAGAAATTATCCTCCAAATACCTATGCTATGAAAAATGTCCACAAGACATAAAATGTAGAGAAAAACCAGGGCTATCCAATTATAGCCTCCATATCCCCGTAGTCCCAATATTTGCTGCGTAATTCCAGAAAAATACCCAATTATTTGAACAATGCCATTTAAGGCATACCAAAATACCACCAAATAAAGCAACAAAGGGCTCCACCAATGTTGAAAGACCACATTCTACCTCAAATAGAGAATTTCCACATTATCCTATACAAAAACCACCATGTCCAGCTTTCTTTCCAAATCTGCTACTGACATGGGCCCCTGCCAATACTGCATTGACAATAATCTCATCTGCTCCATCTCACCACCAGCTCATCCCTACAGAACCTCCTGTGATGCCTGCCACTCTAGAAAAAAGACTTGCTTCAGACCTGGTCCATTGTCTTCTGCAACTTCTTCACCTTCTCCACAAGCTGATCCACCTTCTACCAGCGCCAAAAGATCTAGGCCTTCTATCCTGATTCCCAGACTGGTCCACAAATTACACCCTCCAAAAAAGAGTGTCCACACTATTATTAACACTACTTCTACCATCCCTGGACCATCTGATGGTAAACACAAAATTTCTTCATAATAAACTCCAATCTGACCAATTTCCAGTTCATTTTCATCTTGACAGCGATGATGTCAATGTGGGAACCATTGAAACACCCCCACCTAACCCATTTCCCACCATTAAGGACAAATTTCAACAACATTCTTCTCAAAAGAAGCATCTCCTACTAGACTATTTCCAATCCACTCCTGCTAAGAACCCACAGGATCTTGAGAAAAGGAAGAACCTCATACACCAATTCAAAGCTAATGCTAAACATTTTGTCACATATCTTGATTCTCTTCTGCCTCCTACTCTTGATTAATCTCTTGACTTAGAAATAAAAAATTCTTGACCTCTCCAGACTTCCTGAATTTAGCCAATCATCATGAAAAAATCCTCAGCTCACAGTCTTGGGGGACTAATCCTCAGTTTTAAGTCTTGGGGGACTAACAGCCCTCATTTTATAGTCTTGGGGGACTCAAAAACCCTCAGTTTATAGTCTTGGGGGACTCAAAAAACCCTCAGTTTATAGTCTTGGGGGACTAAAAATGTCAGGCTAAGATCAAGTACAAGGATGTAAGCTAGCTTGAAAAGTCTATGTCTAGAATATTTAAATGGTCCTATATGGATACTGTAGTATAAATCCAACAAATAGTAAAATATAATTCAAATTAAAGGTCTCAGTAATATAATTCTCACTAATTTTATATATGGCTTACAATCTTTTTAGTTGGTAGAAAAATAGATTTTAATTATTCAAATACTATTCAAAAGACTTTATAAGTGCTAATTGATATGTATTGTAATTGGTTTGGTTATATGATTTAAATTGTAATAATAAAGAATGTAGAAACAAGACCCAAAAACCTCCTCCTTTTATAAACACTGATTTCCCCAATGAATCCCTTGATGTACCACTCCAATACACAGTTAATGACGCCTCCAGCCAGCTAAGAGACATGTCCATCAACATCCCCAGCAACCCATAACATAATTAGAAGAGTAACAACCACCAAAATCATGTAATAATAAGGAAAATCCATTAAAATTAAAGAATAAGATAAAAAGAGAGTATATGTGTATTAAAAATAATATAAAAAAATAAAGAGGGAATTTTTAAGGGTAATAATAGCTTAATAGTAAGGGGGATCAACTTTAGAAATGATGGGGCTAATCCTGACATTTTACTACGTGAAATTCCCATTCAAAAATGACCAATATTGACTGAGAAACCACCCAGAAACTCAAAAAAGAGAATTAGATGTGGGGTAACTACATGCAGTCCTTGGAAGGCTCTTGCACGGGTAAATCCTTGACTAAATTTAGGCAAATTTAAGTGTGGTGATGAAATAAGACACCAAGAATGAGGTTATTAATGAAATTAGTGCATATAAACAGGGTCAATGCATTATTAATTAAGCTAGGACACTAAATAAGCGCCTCTCACCTATTTTAGCATGTTTCCCCACAGTGGGCATAGAATGTGGGGTAATTATAGTGTGAAAAGCTAAATTTGCTAAAAATGAAGCTATTCACACAAGAAAAAAGCAGGCAGTATGTGGCCAGTACACAGAAGCCATTTCTGGCATAAAAAACACCAAATTTGGAAAGTGTTATTTTTATGCATTTAAGTAGCCAAATAAATAGTCCTAAATGAGACAAATTGATCTGTAAAAGCACAATTTTGATATTCTCAAATTTATGGCGCATATAATCAACTTTTAAGTGAAATAAAGCGCATTTCTTGTTTTTTGCATAAAACAGTGAAAATAACAGCTTTAAGTGTACTTAAAAATTATGTAGCCTTATACTTAAGGCTCGTAAGATTACCCTAACATATCCCAACTTAATATTAAGTACATAAGACTTATAAAAGGTGGATATATGGGTGTATATAAGGTGTTATAATGGCATTTTTTGTGTATTATCATAATTTTACTTATGTATATTGTTTGTGTACTCTCAATTATTATTCCCATGTATAGTTCATGTGTTTAACATAACTTATAAGTACTTTTTACTCAGTCCTGGTGATATACAGGCTGACACTTGCCCACCCAAAAAAAGCAATAAAAAAATGATAAGTTATACATTTTATTTATTTATTTGTTAATTTTCAGGTATTCAGATTAATTCTGTAGAATTAAAGATTATTCTTCAAAGAAATAAAACATAATAAAATATTATGAGTACTGGTTTTTAACCCTCAGCTGGTTGAACAGAAATTTATTTCTGTTTAAGTTTTTTAAGAAGGGTGGATAAATTAGAAATTTCTTAATCAGGTATCCATTTATCAAATTCATTTTATTTCCCTTTAAATCTTAATAAATACTCAGTTCCTTTTTCTTTAGTAAGGATTCTTTTCTTGAGTGTTTTTTCAATCTCTGCTTTTTCCACAATTTCTTCAGGTTGCTTTTTAGGCCTGCCCCTTCTTTTTGGAAATGAGTCAGGATCATTTGCATGGTAAGGTTTCAATAATGAGATAGAGAAAACTGGATGTTTCCTATCATATGGGGCATATAATATGACTTCCACTGCATTATTACCAACCATTTTTCTTAATACAAAAGGTCCTACAGAGGGATCCTTTAATTTAACATTACCTTGTAAGTTAAAATGTAGTGTTGATATTAGGACTTCATCTCCCTTTTTAAATTCAAATTCTTCATGAGATTTATCCCACCTTTTCTTTTCATATTCAAATGCTTTTTGGATGCATTCTTCTGAATGCTTTCTACACATTTGTTGCATATGAATAAAGGATTTAGTACCAGGGTGTATATCTAACCTTGGTAATTTATTTAAATGATTTACTGGGGTATTTGGTACGTATCCCAGCCAGAGTTCAAATGGTTTCTTCTCTGTTACAGAATGATTTGTGCTGTTATAAAGAAATTCAAGGCCAGGAATTAATGTTACCCAGTCATGTGTGAATTCTCATTGTCTTTGTATTATAATCCAAAGGCATAACATCTTCTGATCATGTCTTCTAGAGTTTGTATCATTCTCTCAGCCAGCCCATCAGTTTTTGGGTGGTGTGCTGTAGACAATTTCAATTGACAACCTGATACTTCCATCAAAGATGTCCAGAACTCTGAATGAATTTAGGGTCTCTGTCAGAGATTATGGCTTTGGGGAACCCAGCAGTATTCATCATCTGAGTCCACCATAGTAATGCCAAGTCTTTTGAAGATACCTCTTTATGGGTAGGGATAAATTTACACATTTTTGTTAATCTATCTTCTATTACCCAGCAAGAATTAAAACTTTCTTTTCCTGCTAATGGCAAGCCAGTTACAAAATCCATGTCAAAAATTTCCCATGGAGCTTTTGGCTGCCCTATTTGTTGTAACAACCCAGCTTTCTTCCCAGTTAATCTTTTAGATTTCTGACAAGAATCACATGTTTCAATGTATTTTTGTACATCTTCTTTCATTTTTATCCACCAGGCTGTATTTTTAACTCTGGTTAATGTTTTGTTAAAGTCAAAATGACCAGCTAAGATGTCATCATGACAAGTACTCAACATTAACTCTTTCATAGAAGGTGGTATTACTATTACATTGCTTAACTTTTTCCTGTAATATATATATCCATCTTCAATTGACAGTTTACCTTTTTCCAACGCATTTTTATACTTTGGAGGCAAGGTTTTAATTAATGCACTCATGGAGGCATTAGATGGATCAGTAAGAATGGTAGATAGTTTAGTCAAATCTTTATCAGATGAATAATTTTCCAATATAGTTTGCATAAACTCTTCCTCTGAATCCACTATATAAATCCCAAATATATGTATAACCTCATTTTTAGGTACATAAGCTGGGTTTTCAGCATCATTTTGAAAAGGACTTCTGGATAATAAATACACATTAGAATGAAATGTTCCTGCTCTATGAGTAATTTTCATTATTCCTCTGTACTCTTTTACAGCTAGTTTCCATCTAAACATGTACCTATTAGATGTTTTCATGTTTAGTAATGATTTTACTGCACTGCAATCTGTTATAAGTTCAAACTTCTGGTCATTCAGAGAGTAATGAAGTTTCTCCAAAGCCCACACCATGGCTAAACTTTCTAGCTGTGTGGCACCATACCTTGATTCTGTTTTTCTTAAGGTTCTGGATATATAACAGATAACTACTTCAGATAATTTTACATTTATTATCTGTTTCTGCTGTAAGGCAGCACCTAAACCTATGAAGCTTGCATCAGTGTACAAGATAAAAGGTAGGGTGAAATCTGGCAGTCCCAATATTGGAGCTGACATTAAAAATTCCTTTAATTTATTAAAGGCGTGTTGTCTTTCATTATTCCAAATGAAAGCCACATTTTTCCTGATTAATGTTGTTAAAGGAGCTGCAATGGATTGGTAATTTTTAATATACTGTCTATAATATCCACACATACCCAAAAAACTTTGAACCTCTTTTACATTTATAGGTATACCAATGTTTTTAATTTCTGCCACCTTATTCTGGTCAACACAAATTTGTAATCCAGATACAACATGTCCAAGTACTTTCAAGGATTGCAATCCAAATATACATTTCTTTAATGCAATTGTCATATTAATTTTGTCCATCCCTTGAAAGACTCTCTTCAGGTGATTTAAATGTTCATCATATGTTTTTGAAAACACTATGATGTAATCAATATAGACCAAAAGTCATCCTTCAACCATTTCCTGTTGGAAAACACTATCCATTAATTTTTGGAAGACTGAAGGTGCATTCTTTGGGCCAAATGGAATTCTCACATACTTATATATACCCATATGTGTGGTTATTAATAAGTAATTTTGAGAATTCCTTTCCACAGGAATCTGGTGGTAACCCTTGTTTCCATACAGACAGGAAATATATTTTTCTCCTTTTAAAGTAGCATGGATAGAAGCTATCCTTGGTAGAGGGTAAATATCATCTACAGTGTATGTATTCAGAGCTCTATAATCACCACATAATCTTGCCTTATCTTTTTCATAAGAGTTCAATACTGGTGAAATGACACAATACTTAAATGTTTTGACTACTTTTTCAACAATACCCATTTCCAAAAACATTTTTATATTGTCTTCAATATCTTTCCTTTTTGAAGGAGATTCTGGGTAAGGTTTCTTTTTCAAGCTGCCAGGAATATTATCCAAATCACAGCTTAAAGAGATTTTCATCTCATGGTCTTTGACCAATCCTAGTTCATTTGAACCATGAGAAAATGCCATAGGATAAGATTTAATCAATCTCAAAATATTTTCTTCTTCAATTTTTGAGAGTTGAGGACTGAAAGAGGCCTTTTGGATGTCATTTTCCAATTCAACCACTTCAGTGGTGGTTCTTCCACCTTGCAGTTGTTCTTCTCTAGGAGAAATGGAATACACTGAATTTTCAGAACATATTTTGAATTTTATCTTACCATTCACACCTATAGTGAAGCAAATGTTTGCAGGATCTAGTTTAATGCCAAATTTTGTCAATAAATAATTTCCAATAATAAACCAATCACTACAATTATTGTTATCCATTACAAAAAATTCACACACTGCTCTAACATATCCATTATTAAATTTAAAGAATACAGCAGTTTTGTATTTGCCAATTGGATTTAAAGCTCAACCAAAACCCCTACAGTTTTTTGTCTGAAAAGGTTCTAGTTTTTCCTGGTACTTACTGTCAAGTTTCATTAATGTATTAATTGAAACTACACTACCTGCAGCCCCAGTGTCAAGAATGGAATTCATTTCTCTTCCACATATTGTCAGGCTAAGGTCAAGTACAAGGACGTGAACTAGCTTGAATAGTCAGTTGTCTAGAAGATTTTAATGGTCCTATATGAATACTGTAAACTAAATCCACTAAGTAGTAAAATTTAATCAAAATTAAGGTCTCAGTAATATAACTCTCACTATTTTATATGTGGCTTACAATCTTTGTAGTTGGTAGAAAAATAGATTTTATAATTCAGATACTATTCAAAAGTCTTATAAAAGTACTAATTGATATGTATTGTAATTGATTTGGTTATATTGGTAAATTGTAAATGATAAAGAATGAAGAAACACAACCCAAAAACCTCCTCCTTTTATACACACTGAGTTCCCCAATGATTCCCTTGATGTACCACCCAATACACAGTTAATGACGCCTCTAAACAACTAATAGACATGCCCATCAACATTCCCAGTAACCCATGACATAATTAGAAGAGTAACAACCACCAAAATCCTGTAATAATAAGGGAAATCCATCAAAATTAAAGAAAAAGACAAAAAGAGAGTATATGCGTATAAAACAATAATATTAAAGACTAAAGGAGACTTTTTAAGGTTAATAATAGCTTAATAATAAGGGGGATTTACTGTAGAAATAATGGGGCTAATCCTGACATTATACTACGTGAAATTCCCATTCAAAAATAACCAAAATTGACTGAGAAACCACCCAAAAACTTAAAAAAGAGTGTGAGATGTGGGGTAACTACATGCAGTTCTTGGCAGGCGCTTGCATGGGTAAATCCTTGACTAAAATTAGGCGAATTTAAGCGTGGTGATGAAATAAAGTGCCAAGAGTGAGGTTATTAATGAAATTAGTGCATATAAACAAGGTCAATGCATTATTAATTAAGCTAGGACACTAAATAAGCGCCTGTCGCCTATTTTAGTGTGTTTCCCCACAGTGGGCGTAGAATGTGGGGTAATTATAGTGTGAAAAAGCTAACTTTGCTAAAAATGAAGCTATTCACACGGGAAAAAAGCAGGCAGTATGTGGCCAGTACACAGAAGCCATTTCTGGCATAAAAAACACCAAATTTGAAAAGTGTTATTTTTATGCATTTAAATAGCCAAATAAATAGTTCTAAATGAGCCCAATTGATCTGTCAAAGCGCAATTTTGATATTCTCAATTTTATGGCACATATAGTAAACTTTTAAGTGAAATAAAGTGCATTTCTTGTTTTTTGCATAAAACAATGAATATAACAGCTTTAAGTGTACTTAAAAATTTTGTAGCCTTATACTTAAGGCTCTTAGGATTACCCTAACATATTCCAACTTAATATTAAGTACATAAGACCTATAAAAGGTGGATATATGCGTGTATATAAGGTGTTATAATGGCATTTTTTGCGTATTATCATAATTTTACTTATGTATACTATTTGTGTACTCTTATTTATTATTCCCATGTATAGTTCATGTGTTTAACATAACTTATAATCACTTTTTACTCAGTCCTGGAGATATACAGGCTGACACTCACCCACCCAAAAAAAACAATAAAAAAAATGATAAGTTATACATTTTATTTTATTAATTTGCAATTTTCAGGTATTCAGAATAAATCTGTAGCATTAAAGATTAAACTTTAAAGAAATAAAACATAATAAAATATTATGAGTACTGGTTTTTAACCCTCAGCTGGTTGAACAGAAATTTATTTCTGTTTAAATTTTTTAAGAAGGGTGGATAAATTAGAAATTTCTTTTTCAGGTATCCATTTATCAAATTCATTTGATTTCCCTTTAAATCTTAGTAAATACTCAGTTCCTTTTTCTTTAGTAAGGATTCTTTTCTTGAGTATTTTTTTAATCTCTGCTTTTTCCACAATTTCTTCAGGTTGCTTTTTAGGCCTTCCCCTTCTTTTTGGAAATAAGTCAGGATCATTTGCATGGTAAGGTTTCAATAATGAGATAGGGAAAACTGGATGTTTCCTATCATATGGAGCATATAATATGACTTCCACTGCATTATTCCCAACCATTTTACTTACTACAAAAGGTCCTACAAAGGGATCCTTTAATTTAACATTACCTTGTAAGCTAAAATGTAGTGTTGATATGAGGACTTCATCTCCCTTTTTGAATTCAAATTCTTTATGAGATTTGTCCCACCTTTTCTTTTCATATTCAAATGCTTTTTGGATGCATTCTTCTGCATGCTTTCTAAACATTTGTTGCATATGAATAAAGGATTTAGTGCCAGGGTGTATATCCAACCTTGGTAATTTATTTAAATGATTTACTGGGGTATTTGGTACGTATCCCAGCCAGAGTTCAAATGGTTTCTTCTCTGTTACAGAATGATTTGTGCTGTTATAAGCAAATTCAAGGCCAGGAATTAATGTTACCCAGTCATGTGTGAATTTCTCATTGTCTTTGTATTCTAATCCAAAGGCACAATATCTTCTGATCATGTCTTCTAGAGTTTGTATCATCCTCTCAGCCAGCCCATCAGTTTGTGGATGGTGTGCTGTAGACAATTTTAATTGACAACCTGATACTTCCATCAAAGATGTCCAGAACTCTGAAGTAAATTTAGGATCTCTGTCAGAGATTATGGCTTTGGGGAACCCAGCAGTATTCATCATCTGAGTCCACCATATTAATGCCAAGTCTTTTGCAGATACCTCTTTATGGGTAGGGATAAACTTACACATTTTTGTTAATCTATCCACTATTACCCAGCAAGAATTAAAACTTTCTTTTCCTGCTAATGGCAAGCCAGTTACAAAATCCATGTCAAAAATTTCCCATGGAGCTTTTGGCTGCTCTATTTGTTGTAACAACCCAGCTTTCTTCCCAGTTAATCTTTTAGATTTCTGACAAGAGTCACATGTTTCAATGTATTTTTGTACATCTCCTTTCATTTTTATCCACCAGGCTGTATTTTTAACTCTGGTTAATGTTTTGTTAAAGTCAAAATGACCAGCTAAGATGTCATCATGACAAGTACTCAACATTAAGTCTTTCATAGAAGGTGGTATTACTATTACATTGCTTAACTTTTTCCTGTAATATATATATCCATCTTTAATTGACAGTTTACCTTTTTCCAACGCATTTTTATACTTTGGAGGCAAGGTTTTAATTAATGCACTCATGGAGGCATTTGTTGGATCATTAAGAATGGTAGATAGTTTAGACAAATCTTTATCAGATGAATAATTTTCCAATATAGTTTGCATAAACTCTTCTTCTAAATCCACTATATAAATCCCAAATATATGTATAACCTCATTTTCAGGTACATAAGCTGGGTTGTCAGCATCATTTGGCAAAGGACTACTGGATAATAAATACACATTTGAATGCAATGTTCCTGCTCTGTGAGTGATTGTCATTCTTCCTCTGTACTCTTGTACAGCTAGTTGCCATCTAAACATGTGCCTATTAGGTGTTTTCATGTTTAGTAATGATTTTACTGCACTGCAATCTGTTATAAGTTCAAACTTCTGGTCTTCCAGATAGTAATGAAGTTTCTCCAAAGCCCACACCATGGCTAAACATTCTAGCTGTGTGGCACCATACCTTAATTCTATTTTTCTTAAGGTTCTGGATATATAACAGATAACTACTTCAGATAATTTTCCATTTATTATCTGTTTCTGCTGTAAAGCAGCACCTAAACCTATGAAACTTGCATCAGTGTACAAGATAAAAGGTAGGGTGAAATCTGGCAGTCCCAATATTGGAGCTGACATTAAACATTCCTTTAATTTATTAAAGGCGTGTTGTCTTTCATTATTCCAAATGAAAGCCACATTTTTCCTGATTAATGTTGTTAAAGGAGCTGCAATGGATTGGTAATTTTTAATATACTGTCTATAATATCCACACATACCCAAAAAACTTCGAACTTCTTTTACATTTTTAGGTATCCCAATGTTTTTAATTGCTGCCACCTTATTCTGGTCAACACAAATTTGTAATCCAGATACAACATGTCCAAGTACTTTCAAGGATTGAAATCCAAACTTACATTTCTTTAATGCAATAGTCATATTAATTTCATCCATTTTTTGAAAGACTCTTTTCAGGTAATTTAAATGTTCATCATATGTTTTTGAAAACACTATGATGTCATAAATATAGACCAATAGCCATCCTTCAACCATTTCCTGATGAAAGACACTATCCATCAATTTTTGGAAGACTGACAGGGCATTCTTTGGGCCAAATGGCATTCTCACATACTTATATATACCCATATGTGTGGTTATTAATAAGTAATTTTGAGAATTTCTTTCCACAGGAATCTGGTGGTAACCCTTGTTCCCATCCAGACAGGAAATATATTTTGCTCCTTGTAAGGTAGCATGGATAGAAGCTATCCTTGGTAGAGGGTAAATATCATCTACAGTGTATGTATTCAGAGCTCTATAATCACCACATAATCTTGCCTTATCTTTTTCATAAGAGTTCAATACTGGTGAAATGACACAATACTTAAATGTTTTGACTACTTTTTCAACAATACCCATTTCCAAAAACATTTTTATATTGTCTTCAATATCTTTCCTTTTTGAAGGAGATTCTGGGTAAGGTTTCTTTTTCAAGCTGACAGGAATATTATCCAAATCACAGCTCAGAGAGATTTTCATCTCATGGTCTTTGACCAATCCTAGTTCATTTGAACCATGAGCAAATGCCATAGGATATGATTTAATCAATCTCAAAATATCTTCTTCTTCAATTTTTGAGAGTTGAGGACTGAAAGAGGCCTTTTGGATTTCATTTTCCAATTCACCCACTTCATTGGTGGTTCTTCCACCTTGCAGTTGTTCTTCTCTAGGAGAAATGGCATATACTGAATTTTCAGAACATATTTTGAATTATCTTTTACCATTCACGCCTATGGTGAAACAACTGTTTGCAGGATCTAGTTTAATGCCAAATTTTGTCAATAAATCATTGCCAATAATAAACCAATCACTACAATTATTATTATCCATTACTACAAATTTACAAACTGCTCTAACATATCCATTATTAAATTTAAAGAATACAGCAGTTTTGTATTTGCCAATTGGATTTAATACTGAACCAAAACCCCTCCAGTTCCTTGTCTGAACAGGTTCTAGTTTTTCCTGGTACTTAATATCAAGTTTCATTAATGCATTAAGTGAAACTACACTACCTGCAGCCCCAGTGTCAAGAATGGCATTCATTTCTTTTCCACATATGATAATAGGTGCTCTGATAGGTGTTATTTTGTAAGTGTCATGAGATACATCTTTAATTATTTCAGCTTCCTCTATGGAAGTTAAAGATGTGTCTGTATGAGGTATAGCATCATTCAGGAACATTATATCCTGTTCTAATACAAATATCTCATTTTCATCATCACTGTAAGATATGTTACTTTTGCAATCCTCACTAGATTCCACATTCTCATCTTCATGATTACTAGGTTCAGAATTCTGTGAGGTTTCAATAACATTTATTCTCTTCTTACACGTGTGACCCCTAACCCAAGGTTCATTACATTTGTAACAAGTGTTATTTTCTTGTCTCTTAGGGACAAGGGGAGCTGAAGGTTTTTTCTTTTCCACTGGTAACTTACTTGTAGTAGGTTTTACCACGTCAACACTTTGTCTGTAATTACTATACTTGGTTTCATACTTGTGGTTTAATAATATCTCATTGCATATATTAATGAATCCAGAGGTGTCTCTGATAGTTTCAGTTCTAGCTACAATAATGTCTCTAACTGATATAGGCAACTTGTATATTATTTTTTCTTTCCACTCTTCATAATCCATTTTTGGATCCATAGCTTTCATGATTTTTATTAAATTCATTAAGAAGACCATGGTTTTATCTACAGCATTTGGATTATATCTGGCCCTTTCATACAATCTTTTTTGAGTGATTCTAAATTTTGGGCCACCAAATTGCCTTTCAATTAGTGCCTTCCATTCATTCCAGGAGTAATTAATTCCCTCACTCAATACAGATTCAAACCATAATAAGGCCACATCTGTAAATAAAGATATTAACTTTGAAGTAATTTCTTCATCAGGTAGTTTATATGAAAATTTTAAGTTATCAATTCTTTGTATGAATTGTTGCCAATCAGATTTTGAATCCCCGTCAAAAGAAGGGTACTGATCTAACTTAGGCCAGTTCTTTTGGCTAGTTTTTGCTTCCCTAACCTGAAGAATATTGAGTAATTCACTCACTTTAGAAAGATGATCATTGATTTCATCTTTTACTGATTTTATATTCTCAGAGCCCATGACACTATGTTCATGTTCCATCATTGGTTTATCATCAGAGTGTTTCATAAAAACTGGTACTCTTCCTACATAAGAGGTATTATCCTTTATTGTTTCAGTATTTTTAAAAATGTTAGCTACTTCAATTTCTACTCTTTGTAACCTATCTTTTAACACAGGTACATGAGTTAAGGTATCATTTACATTTGAAAAAGACAATTTTACACGTCCCTCTATGGTGGCCATAATATTCTGAGAATGTTCTAATTTAATTTCTAAATTTTTAATCTCAGAATTTAATCTTTTTTTTTCATTGATCAATTCATTATTTGAATTCTCAATAACGTTTAACTTATTGGCTGTTGTACTCAATGATTGTGTGATGTTTAATAATACACTTTCTGTATTATTGTTGGACTCTCTAGAGAATTCTTCCAATTTTTCAATTCTTAATAATAATTTACTAATTATTTTTGATTCCATTGGATTTTCTTTTAGAAAATATTAAATTTTTTCTGTTTCCAATTCAGAAGATTCATCATCAGGGTCAATTTTTAATTCATTTGATTCCATTTTTATATTAATAGTATTTTCCTGGTGGTCAATAAAACTATGTACATTGTCCTCATTTAATGACAAGTCTAACATGTTATTCTCAAATGAATAATTTTTTAAATCCTTATCAATTATATTCAATAACTCTCTATCAATTTCATTAACTATAAGTAATTCATTGTTAGGATTATATAATTGATCCTGAGAAGATGGATGACTTACCACGGTCTTATTCCATTTCCCCTGCCTCTCCTTGGCTTTCCCCTGTAAGGATGACTGCTGGATCCCTGTTGAGGAGGACTGTTGTAGTTTTGGGCATACCAATCCCACTTCCATTTGCTTACAGTTATCTTTTGGTCCTCTTCTGGGACTGGAGGTGTTGCTGTGGTATTTGGTGTCACTGGTTGTTGATGAGACCTTATATCCACTAGAGCCTGGTTGACTTCTATAAAGCCCTGTGCCGCCCTTTTCTCCAGATTGTTGATCTGGTCTAACATATTGTTTAATCTTATTGTTAGTGTATTCAGCAGGGTTGATAGGGAGTGAATTTGCTCTTGTAAGGTGTTTTTGGACTTCTTTATTGACATTTGTTTTAAGAGCTTTTCCTTTTCCTCCATGGACATTGATGGGGTGTTGTTTATTTTTACTGGTGATTCTTGACCCTCCATTTGGATGTCCTGTAACAGGTCTTTCAGCTCTAGTTCTTAAGTTATAAGGTTTTGCCTTATTACTTACAATGTCATTGTTGTCACACATTTTTTTCGTGGAATTTTTAGAGAATTGAAAGTTTTAGATTTGAAAAACTTCAAAAAGGAGTTTAATCAGTATTTATTAATACCACTGAAGACAATTTTATTGCTTACTTATTGGTATTAAGTGAATCTTTAAGTGCCAAAAGTCAAATATGCTTTTATGTGGTCACTTGATTTAACTGGTCTACAATATGTAGCCGTGTATTTATATTTAAAAAAGAAAATTTGTTAGTAAGATTCTTTCCAAATATTAAATGAATTTTACAAACCATTAAAAAGGGATTAAATGCCCTGTAAAAAGAAAACAATTAATCAGTTTAATTGGTTTTCATCTGCAAAGATCACAAATTTAATTGGTCTATTGACAGACTCCCACTAAGAGCAATTATATGTTAAATTAGTGGTAAAATTGATGATTCAATATCACAATTTTATTATATAACAGGGCTTCTTTTTCTGAAATCACTATATAAGTGACCCCAACCTGTTGTAATTATCCAAATATTTCTATAGGGATATTATTTACGTGTACCTTCTTTGAAAATTTCACTTACTGGATTATAACAGAATTCTTGAGGAAAGGTCCCCAATTGTCAGGCTAAGGTCAAGTACAAGGATGTGAACTAGCTTGAATAGTCAGTTTTCTAGAAGATTTTAATGGTCCTATATGAATACTGTAAACTAAATCCACTAAGTAGTAAAATTTAATCAAAATTAAGGTCTCAGTAATATAACTCTCACTATTTTATATGTGGCTTACAATCTTTGTAGTTGGTAGAAAAATAGATTTTATAATTCAGATACTATTCAAAAGTCTTATAAAAGTACTAATTGATATGTATTGTAATTGATTTGGTTATATTGGTAAATTGTAAATGATAAAGAATGAAGAAACACAACCCAAAAACCTCCTCCTTTTATACACACTGAGTTCCCCAATGATTCCCTTGATGTACCACCCAATACACAGTTAATGAAGCCTCTAAACAACTAATAGACATGCCCATCAACATTCCCAGTAACCCATGACATAATTAGAAGAGTAACAACCACCAAAATCCTGTAATAATAAGGGAAATCCATCAAAATTAAAGAAAAGACAAAAAGAGAGTATATGCGTATAAAACAATAATATTAAAGACTAAAGGAGACTTTTTAAGGTTAATAATAGCTTAATAATAAGGGGGATTTACTGTAGAAATAATGGGGCTAATCCTGACATTATACTACGTGAAATTCCCATTCAAAAATAACCAAAATTGACTGAGAAACCACCCAAAAACTTAAAAAAGAGTGTGAGATGTGGGGTAACTACATGCAGTTCTTGGCAGGCGCTTGCATGGGTAAATCCTTGACTAAAATTAGGCGAATTTAAGCGTGGTGATGAAATAAAGTGCCAAGAGTGAGGTTATTAATGAAATTAGTGCATATAAACAAGGTCAATGCATTATTAATTAAGCTAGGACACTAAATAAGCGCCTGTCGCCTATTTTAGTGTGTTTCCCCACAGTGGGCGTAGAATGTGGGGTAATTATAGTGTGAAAAAGCTAACTTTGCTAAAAATGAAGCTATTCACACGGGAAAAAAGCAGGCAGTATGTGGCCAGTACACAGAAGCCATTTCTGGCATAAAAAACACCAAATTTGAAAAGTGTTATTTTTATGCATTTAAATAGCCAAATCAATAGTTCTAAATGAGCCCAATTGATCTGTCAAAGCGAAATTTTGATATTCTCAATTTTATAGCGCATATAGTCAACTTTTAAGTGAAATAAAGCGCATTTCTTGTTTTTTGCATAAAACAATGAATATAACAGCTTTAAGTGTACTTAAAAATTATGTAGCCTTATACTTAAGGCTCTTAAGATTACCCTAACATATTCCAACTTAATATTAAGTACATAAGACCTATAAAAGGTGGATATATGCGTGTATATAAGGTGTTATAATGGCATTTTTTGCGTATTATCATAATTTTACTTATGTATACTATTTGTGTACTCTTATTTATTATTCCCATGTATAGTTCATGTGTTTAACATAACTTATAATAACTTTTTACTCAGTCCTGGAGATATACAGGCTGACACATATAATAACAGGTGCTCTGAAAGGTGTTATTTTGTAAGTATCATGAGATACATCTTTAATTATTTCAGCTTCCTCAATGGAAGTTTAAGATGTATTTGTATGAGGTATAGCATCATTCAAGAACATAATATCCTGTTCTAATACAAATATCTAATGTTCATCATCACTGTAAGATATTTTAATTTTACAATCCTCACTGGATTCCACGTTCTCATCTCCATGATTACTTGGTTCAGAATTCTGTGAGGTTTCAATAACATTTATTCTCTTCTTACACGTTGTGGTCTTCCAACATTGGCAGGGGCCTTTGTTGTGTGATTTGGCGCTGTTTGTGCATGTCTTAATTGACATCTGTTAAAGAATTTGGTATTTTTCTGGTTTTATTCCGTGGATATTGGGTCTGTGGGTATGTGGGTACTATCATTGGATAGCCCTGGTTTTTCTCTATATTTTATGTCATGAAGACATTTTTCATATTCTGAGTTTTAAGGGGTCATTTCCTCATTTTTCATTTATAAAAGATTGCTGTTTAATTTTGTTTTTCGTGTTTTACGGGCTAACCTTAAGTCTTAGGGTTAAGTGCTTAGTACCATTGTATAGAGCTAATTTTTCTCTATATTTCATGTCTCAATGTTGTTATAGTGAAATTCCGTGTTTTAAAGGTTTTAGTAGTTGTAGCTAATTTTCATAAGTAGATTAGTGGTTTTTATTGGTTTTCTGGCTTCAGGCGGCATCTCCGACGTCGGGCGGCCCACCTGCCTCTGTTTTAGGAGGTTGGGGAGCGCTCCAGGAGGGTTTTTTATGCAATTTGGCGGGTACAGGCGCCAGATTGGTGGGTGCGCATGGGCTCTTAGTTAGTGGTCTGTGTGTACATAGTGAATAAGACAGTTTGGGGCAACCTTAATCATCATACAACCATCCGGAGGTGATATCATTGTTCCTCACTCAGTTTTCACTGTTTTCTGGCCACAATTGGCTGTGTTTGTTGCAAGTAAGTTCTTCATTTAACTTAACTTTAGCAACTGTTTTCTCTGTTATAGTCTTGCAAGCTATAGCAAGTATTATTGCTGTCTCTGGTGTGGATTTGCAGCCTACATCAAGTATCTTTGCTGTCTCTGGTGTAGACTTTGTTTTACATTTCAGTTCTTTGGTCTGGTAGTCTATCTGGGGACTACTTTCTTGGCTCATCAAGCAGTCAAGTGTGTTTAAAAGGGGCTTTAGCAAAACAGGAACCAACTTACTTTAGCAAGTAAATCTCACTCTATTTTTCTAAAGGGACAGGGGATTTTCTCTCTGGTTTTTCTCCAACTCCCTTGGTCAAGGCCTATAGCTAGTACTATAGGATTGTCTACATTTCTGGCGCCCAACGTGGGGTAGAACTTGCTAGTTCTTTGGAATCTCTGTTTTCTTTGGTTGGCTCTTTTTGGTGTTTTGGACTGGAGGAATGGCTTCTGGTTCTGCTATTCATGTGGTGACTGTCAGTGGGGGGGATGGTCCTCCTTCTGTGATGGTTAGGGAGTGTGTGAGGATTAAAACTTGGGATGGTACCAAGTTTAATGGGGAGGATGTCAAGTGGTTTCTAGAGAAGTATGAAACTGCTGCTGGAGTGGATGGTGCTTCCTACCTGGACATGGTGAAGCAGATTATCTTCTTCATTGGTGATAGGTCAGTGGAGAAGGAGATTGTGGCCATGTCTGGCTACAAGAAGAGGGATTGGAAATTGTTGTGTAGGGAGATGGTGGATAGATGGGGTGTCAGGTTCACTATGGTGGATCTGAACAAGGTTGTCAGTGAATGGCAATCTTATGGTGGTGTTGGTAACTTACATAGTTACAGGAAGTTTCTGCTACAGTTTGATCCTGTGGTGGAATATTTGGTGGAAGTGGAGGAGCTGGCACATGAAAATGCTGCCAAGGATATTTTTGGTCTGCCCTGGCTAGAGATGTCAGGATGGATGTGTTGAAAGAGTTGTCAAGAAAGGAATTGATGAAGACTCTTTCTAATGGGGATCAGAAGTTGCCTGCCTTGGATAAGGTGAAGGAGGCTGTTGAAGCCCATTTAAAGTTATTGGCTGTGGACACCTATCAGGAGGGGTGTGCCAAGTATGTCAGCAAAGTCAGTGAGGCTTTGGCTGAAGAGGAAATTAGGGAAATGAAGGAGGAGAAGAATTTGGTGCAGGTTCCCAAACAGGAGAGGGACCCAATCACCGCGCAATACGGGGGGCGGACTTGTTAGCAAGTCCGCAACCTTGGACTCAAATTCACCACAGATTGAACACACATTGAGCTATTGACAAAGGAACCATACAATCAGGGATGAACACCACTCAGCATAACAGTTTTTGTGGGTCTTCAAGTAAAGTTCAGTATGAGTTCAGTATGAGTTCAGTCTGAGTTCCATCTGAGTTCAGTCTGAGTTCAGGTTGGGGACTTGCTAGCAAGTCCACCCCCTATATTGTGTAGTGAATGGTGGAGCAGTTGGCTGATCTGACAAAACAGCTGCACATTTTTGTCCAGGAGGCCAAGAAGGTTAATAAGGCACCTTCTCAGCCAAGAGATTTTGAAAGGAGGGCTGATAGGAGTGATCCTTGGGTTTGCTCTTATTGCAGTAGGAGGGGGCACAGGTCCAATGATTGTTGGGCATTGAACAGAGATGTGTCTGAAGGAAAAGTGGAGTTTGATGGCAGGGTTTTCAAGTTCCCTGATGGTTCTTTTGTTAAGCCCAGTGAGGGGCAGGCTCCTGTTGATTTGGTCAGGAGAAGGGGAGGCCTCAATCAAAGGAGGCCAAGGTTTGAGGAGATTCCTGATCAAGGGAAGTCTTCTGGTAAGGAGAATGAGGACGTCAAGGGAAAGGGGAAGGAGGTCAATAAGGTCTCTTTTTCTACTTCCTTTGGTGGTTTGGAGTTTTATTCTTGTGGTGGACAGTCAAGTGGTGAATGCTTGGCTGGTGTTTATGATGTGGAAGCAGGAAAGGTGGGAAGGCCTAAGAGCAGTTCTCAGGCCCAACCAAAGCCAAATGATTCAAAGGGGGATCCTAAGCTGAGTGCAGCTAGGAAGAGGTACAGCAAAGAGGAGCTGTACAAGATGCAGAAGGGTATGGCTGATATGGGCCCCCCTAGTTTTGGCGCATTGGATATGAATGGTGATCCAATGCCAATGGAGGTGGATTCTGACTCTGAGGAGGATGTCCCTTTGGCTTCATTGCCAAAGCCTGTTTGAGTCAGAGGTGCTGGTGAGGGATCTGGTTTGGTTCCTGTTAATGGTAAATCTGTTGGTGGTGCTGGTCCTCAAGAATCTTCTAGGACCAAGGTGGTGAAGCAAAGAGCTCACTTTGAGAGGCCAGTAGTGTCTGGTCAAGTTAATGTTATGGACTCTGTCCTGGAAAGGATGAACCAGGGTCAGGTTTCCCTATCTTATGGGGAATTGTATGCTATCAGTCCAGGGTTGGCTGATATGCAGAAGAAGTTGTTGACCAGGAGAAGGGTTTCTTCGGGTGAGGTAGAATACATTTGTGATTCTGCTGAAAAGTTTGGTGAGGGGTTGGAAACTCATTTTTCTGCTCCTCTGGGATGTGTCAATGTCACTCTGAATGGCAGGGAGGCAAGGGCATTGGTGGATTCAGGTTCTCAGATAAACCTGATTTCTTTGTTTGAGGCAACTCATATGGGCCTCCCCATCAAAACTGGTATTGGTGGGAATTTGAGAGGGATTGGTGGCCATGTCACTGAATTGGTTGGAACTTCAGATTTTGTGAAGTTAGATGTTGGAGGAGCCTCAGGGAAGGTTCATTTTTACATTGCTAAAGGTAATGTAAAAGCAGTTTTGGGTGGGCCATTCTTGATGGATTTTCAGGCAAGAATTGGTTATCAATTTGACTTGGGAATCAGTTTGGAGTTGACTGGTGAAGACGAAAGGAGGCTTCACATGAGGTTATCATCCCCTGGAGAGGATGGTTGGGAGACTAGGCCTGGTTTATCTTCAATGTGCCATTGCATGGACTGCTGCAGGAGAAGGAAGGAAGTGGGTGCTGCCTCTGGTTTTTTGGAGTGCGGTTCAGGCTCTATTGAGAGTCTGTCTTTTTTAGAGTAATGAGGGCTGATCACCCTAGTGCTACAACCTCTCCCCGAGATGAGGAAATCCCAGGTTGTAGTAGGTCAGCTCCCTTGGAGATATACCAAGTGGATTTTCAACTTTCTCTTTTTAATGTTTCTCTTCTCTGCAAGTATTCATCAAGTTTTTTATCAAGTCTCTGTTCTCTCTCAAGATTTTTAATTATTTTTAATTCAAGTTTAAAGAAGAAGATTGGTTATATATCTTTATTGAAAGATATGCGGAAAAGTTTTGGGGCAGTGAGATTGGGGTCTAAAAGTAAGTCCTCCCAATTGTGCATCGCTAGTGTTTCTTCTACACCTTTCAAAAACAATACCTGGGCCACACCAGTGAGCATTGGGGAAACCCCTGATTATTTTTGTAGGTCAGAAGAAAACTCAAGAAAAGAAGATGAAAATTTCAAGATAATTCATGAAAATCAAGAAAAAAATCTGAAGATAATGAATAAAGAAGACGCGAAATATTTTTGTGAAGATCGTCAAGATCTATTTTTGGGCCTCCAGCATGAGGTTAAACTGCAGAAAATTTTGAAGAGAGAAGATCATCAAGATCAATCTTTGGGCCTCCAGCATGAGGATAAACTGCACAATTTTAGAAGATGTGATTCAGAAGATGAATCAAGATTTGAAGATTTGGAAGTTGGAGGTGAGGATGAAGATGTGGAATTGCGGAAAAGTTTTGGAGTGGTGAGATTGGGGTGTAAAAGTAAGTCCTCCCAATTGTGCACCGCTAGGGTTTCTTCTACACCTTTCAAAAACATTACCTGGGCTACACCTGTGAGCATTGGGGAAACCCTTGGTTTTTGTTCCAGGTCTGGTGGTGAAGATTTCCTGAAGATCCCTCAAGTTGAAGGTGGAGCAGCAAAGTATAAGAAGGTAGTGCAGAAGATTAGGCCTGTCAATGAGCCTATGCCTGTGGGTTTGAATCCGCCTTTGAAGAGACCTCCTTTTTCAAGAGATCCGTACTTTACTCCTTTGGTGAAGAATCCTCCAGAATTTGTAGAGACGGCTAGGGTGACCGTGGAAAGATTGAAAGTTGTTAATTTTGGTCCTGATGGGTGGTTGTCTGAGGAAGAAAAGAATTTGTTGTTGCACGTTATTGTGCTAAGGGAAAAAGCGGTGGCATTTGTTGAGGAGGAAAGGGGTGTATTGAAGCACTCTTATGGGGAACCTTACTTGATTCCTGTTGTTTGTCATGAGCCTTGGAAAATCAAACCTATTCCGATTCCAGCCGCTATTAGAGAAGATTTTGTAGAGATTGTTAGGGAAATAGTCAGGACTGGGTTATATGAACAATAAACATCCAGTTAATCAAGTCCGGTGTTCTGTGTAAAGAAGCAGAATGGAAAGTTGAGGTTGGTTCATGATCTTAGAGCCTTGAATAGAGTCACTATCAAGGACGCTGGTATGCCGCCAAGTGCAGAGGATTTTGTTGAAGCTTTTGCTGGAAGGGTGTGTTATGGCTTGGGTGATATTATTGGTGGTTATGATGAGAGGGAACTACATACGGATTCAAGGCCTCTCACAACTTTTGAGACTCCTTTGGGAAGATTTCAGCTCACTAGGTTGCCTCTAGGAGCAACTAATTCAGTGGCAGTTTATCAAGCACAGATGGCTTGGATTATGCAGGATGAGGTTCCTACTCATGCTGGTATTTTTATTGATGATGGTGGAATTAAAGGACCATCCACTGATTATGGTAATGAGATGTTAGCGGAGAACCCTGGCATAAGGAGGTTTGTGTGGGAATATGCAATAACTCTAGAGAGAGTGTTGTTCAGGATTGAAGAGGCTGGTTTGACCATTTCAGGGTCAAAATTCTGTTGTTGTATTCCTGCTTTGGAAATTCTGGGTCATGTGGTATGTAAAGAGGGAAGGATTATGGCGAAGAAGAAGATTAATAAAATCCAGTCATGGCCAAGGGCTAAAAATACTACTGAAGTCAGGGGATTTTTGGGTGTATGTGTATATGTCAGGATTTTTATTAAGGATTTTTCTTTGTTGGCTTGACCTTTAAGGAGGTTGACCAGAAAAGATGCAGATTGGGAATGGACTGACGAGTGTGAAGAGGCTTTTCAGAAGTTGAAAAAGGTTGTTGGTGAAGATATAATTCTTCACAAGTTGGATTATGGTGTTGGTGCTGGAAAGATTTATCTGGCAGTGGACTCAAGTTATATTGCTGCTGGTGCTGTTTTGTCTCAGGAGGATAATACTGGGAGGGTCAGGCCAGTAAGGTATGAGTCTGTGGTGTTTAATGAGGTGGAATCTAGGTATTCTAAACCTAAGTTGGAATTGTGTGGCGTAGCTAAAATTTTAAAGAAGCTACAGACGGTTTTGTGGGGGCAGCATTTTGAGCTGCAGGTGGATGCAAAATCTTTGGTTCAGATGATCAATACACCTAGTCTTCCAAATGCTCCAATGACTAGGTGGGTGGCATTTATTCAACATTTTTCTTTTGACCTGGTACACAAACCAGGTACAACTTTTACTATGCCTGATGGATTATCAAGGAGGCCACCTACAGATGAGGATTCTGATTCTGAAGAGTTTGACAAAGATGTTCCAGTGATTAGGGCCAGCACAAAGGGTGCTGAGGATTTTTCTTTCCTCCCCCATGAGGCTAAACTGGATGATTGTTCTGACCTCCCCCAAGAGGCTAAACTGGCTGGATCTGATCTTGATTCTGGTGATCAGGATGTTTTTGTTGATGAAGATGGAGTTGTTGTTTGGGACAGCTCAAAATTGGAAAAGGGTGTTTTTGTTAGTGAACTGGATTCTCACAAGGTTCAGTGGAAAGAGAAGGACGTGCCAAAATTTAAGGATTGGTGTCCTGGTTGGGCTGCTCAATTGGCTCATGTTCACACTGGTGATTTTGATGACAGAGTTGTACCCTTGGATGTTGTTTTGTTGGATTTTGAAGATCAGACCTGGGGTCAGTCTGGGTTTTATTTTATCTTGGTGGAATATCTGTTGACCTTGGAGAGGCCAGATAGTTGTGATGATGATACTTGGTTGGCAATCAAGAAGAAGAGTCCTGGATTTTATGTGTCAGGAAGGCGCTTGATGAGAAGGAGACATCCTAATCCTCAAGTGGTGGTGACTCAGAAGAAGGGTCAAGAATTGGTTTTGAAGTCTTTCTATGAAGACCTTGGTCATAGAGGCTTTGGGGAGACTTATAGAAGAGTAGCAGACATATTTTGGTGGCCGGGTATGAAGTTGGCTGTGCAGGATTGGGTTCAATCTTGTGAAGAATGTCAAAGAAGAAGTCAGTTGAAACCTAAAGTGGTGGGCTGTGCTACTGGTGAATCAACTGTCTTTGGAAGAGTCAGTCTGGATGCTGTCCATATTAAAGAGGGCAGGTATAAATACTTTATTGTTGCTAGGGATGATTTGTCTGGTTGGGTTGAGGCAGTTCCTCTGGTTAATTTGACTGCCAAGAATGTGGAAGAGTTTTTGAAGAAGGAGTGGATTTATAGGTATGGGTTGATGAAGTTGGTGACTGTTGATGGTGGGCCAGAGTTTGGTGCCAAATTTAAAGAAGCTGTGGCTAGTGTTGGTTCTAGGGTTAGAGTGGCTACACCGTATTATCCTGAAGCTGAAGGCATGGTTGAAAGAGGCCATCAAGTTATCAAGAATGCTTTGGTGAAGATGTGGGGAGATAGTGCTGAAAAGTGGAGGCATTATTTACCCTTGGTGTTGCTTTCTGATAGGGTCACTGTAAAGAGGACAACTGGCTATTCTCCTTATGAGTTAATGTTTGGTCAGAAAGCCGTTCTACCAGTGGACTTGGAAGCTGTCTCTTATCTTGGAATTGATTGGGATGACGCGCATTCAACAGAAGATTTTCTCTGTGCCAGGATGCAACAGTTGGAATGTAGAGAGGAATGTAAAGAGAAGGAATACTCTAGAATGATGAAGATTAGGAATCAATCAGTCAGGTACTGGGACAAGAAGTTGGCTCATAGACTCAGGAATCCCTTGAAACCTGTTTGTTTGGTTTTGGTGTATAATAGAAGTTTGGAGAGTCAGTGGGGGAAAATTTTTGCTGACAGATGGAATGGACCTTACAGAGTCAGATCTCAGGCGTCTGGAGGTTCTTATGTTTTGGAAGAGTTGGATGGTGCAGTCTTGAAAAATAGGGTGGCTGCAGACCAAGTGAAGAGGTTTTATCCCAGAGGCACTAGGCATGAAGAAGATTGACTCCGCAATGAGGATAAATACGGACCATTCTTTAATTTTGGTTTTTTGTGGTGATGCTATGCATCTGTTTGTTGGAAACTTTTGTTAGAGGGTACCCATGGGTGGGGCTTCTAGATTTGATCTTGGCAAGTGTAAGGGTGACTGATGGGATGGCTGCTCTATCAACAGTTACCCCAGACTGTCTGTTTCCAACCCTTTCTCTTAATTTGGTTGAACCCTAGTATTGGTTTCTTTTCACAGGTTTTAGTCCTCTATGACTTTAAACTGGAATTTCCTCTGGTTTTCAAGTGCTGGACTCTTCACTGTTTATTGGTTTTGGTTTTTTTGTGTTGGACGTTGTGTTTTTGTTAGAAGGTACCCAGGGGGGGCTTCTAGATTTTATTTTGGCAAGTGTGGGGGTAACTGATGAGCTGGCTGCTCTGTAGAACAGTTACCCCAGAATGTCTGTCTCAAGTCTTTTGTTTTTCCTAGTTGAATTCTAGTTCTGTTGTTTATTATTCAGGTTTTAAGTCTGCTATGACTTTAAACTGGTTTGGGACTGGCTTCTTTATCTTTGGTTCTTTCAGATTGGTGGTGGATCACTGGTGGTCTCCCATCATTTTTACTTATTGGAGGGAGCCCACCCAGTGATCATTTCTATGGATCGGACTTTCTCTTATTGGGCCATCTATGGAGCTGGACTTTCTTTGATTTTGCAGTTATGTTTTTGCTAGATAGCAGTTTTAGATTATTTTCTTTTTTCTCTTTTTTTCTTTTTTTTAGTTTTTTTATGGGGGTTGTTTAAAATTATAAAATCAAAAAATATAGGGTGTTACCACATCAGGGTCACCTGGATGTGGGCAAGCATTGGTGGGGAAAGGCTCATCAATTGGCCGGGCAATGCTATTTTCTTATTTTTATTTATTATTTATTTCATGTGTTTCTGTGTTTCATTATTTTTATTATTTTCTGAATTTCTAAAATTTTTGAATTTTGTTTTCTGTTAACCATTTAAAAGAATTTATTGTGTATCCACATCAAGGTGCACTTGGATGTGGGTAAGGTATCAGGGGATCAGCTCATCAATTGGCTGGGGGATACCATTTTAATTATTTTTTATATTTTATTTTATTTCATTTATGTTATTTCATTTCATTTTATTTATTAATTTTTAATTTTAGTATATTAGTAGATATAAAAAAAAAAAAAAAAAATTCTGAAATTATTTTTATTAATTGTTTTATATTATTATTATGTTTCTAATCTTTTTGCAGGAGCTCATTGTCTGGATGATGAAGCTTCTGGAGGCTGGTCCGGATTGTGATGACGTTTTTGTTTTTTGTTGGGATTGTGGGAAGCACTGTTTTCTTTGAAGTGCATCCTGCTGGAGAGATGATAGGGATTGTAATGGTCAGGAATTGGATTAGAGGGAAGTTCAGAGGAGGAAGAAGAAGAGGTAGGAATGGAGTGCTGGAGGGTGTGTTTAATGATCCTAGACATTTTCCAGTGGTCGTCCAGTAGGCGCTTTCTCAGGGATTTTTCAAAGTCATTCAAAGGTCCATGGAGGGCAAAGGCTTTTAGCATGTTGGAACACATGGTGATTCTCATGGTCTTCCTCTGAAGGATCCTGAGAAGGTGAACTGGGATGCTGATGTTCCTGGGGCCTAGTTGGAGCAGTGAGATTGTTGTTGTTGTTGTGGTTGTTATTTCTGTTGGATTCAGCTGGAGGAGGTGCTGGTGATGGAGTACCAGGGTTGTTAAAGGATGGAGCAGGAGAGGGGGATTTGGAAGCAGACTGCTCTCTTCTGGATGGAGAATTTGAAGAGATGGAACTGTCAGAAGAGTAGTTGGCTGACAGAGGAGAGGTGTAGTTTCTTTGTCTTAGTTGGGGACGAAGTTGTTGTTGTGGAGCAGTGTGTGGTGTTCTGGTTTCTTCTTGGGGTTCTCTGGCAGTTCTCTTAGAAATCTGGTAAATTTTGGTGCTTTTGGACTTTGGAAGGGTGGATTGCATTGCTCTGGGAGCAGTAGGAGGTAGTTGGGTTGAGTTGTTGTTGTTGTCTGGATGAATTTGGCTATTTTCTGGCCGTTTTTGGAGGTTTTGGCCTGATTTTCACTGTTTGGTGAGGCGGGCGGGCCGCCTGGACGCGCTCTAGAAGCCTGGGAGTTGATTTTGAAGCTTTTGGAGCTAATTTGGCAGAGATAAAAGCAGTTTCTTGTGAGGCTAAGGCTGGTCTTTTGGGAAGAGTGCGGGAAGCTGAGCTTCTGGATCTTCTGGAAGGAGCAGAAGATAGAGAGGAAGAGGAAGGACCAAGCTCTGGGGATCTGGTAGGGAATCTGGAGATGTATTTGTGAGGAGGAGAAGGCGGAGGAATAGGGTAGTTGGCGTCTCTGTCACATCTTTTCTTTTTGGAATAACAAGAGTCACAAGCCCTGTTGTAGAATTTGGATTCAGGATTTGCAAGAGTGAATGTGCAAGGTCTGCACATGTTGATGCACTGTTTGCAGGCATAGTCCTTGGGAGCAGTGAAGCAAGGGAGAGTAGAAGGGTTAACATCAGGAGATCCAGCCATGATCTGTGGTGAGAAAAGATGATGAAAAGGGATAGGAGGAGATTTTTGTCAGTAATGGGTAGATGATGAAGTGAAGGTGGAAGTTCAGCAGGTTGGCTGTAGAGGTGTGCTGCATGAAATTAGCTGCATCCACTTCATGTAAAATTCCGTCAGTCCATCAAGACTCTAAACTGAAAAAAGCTATATTATCAAGGCAGTCCATCAAGACTTTAAACTGAAATCTGGTTTCTGTTAGTCCTCCAAGACTTTAAACTGGCTGGTTTCAAGATTTTATCAAGGCTAGTCCGTCAAGACTTTAAACTGAACACTGTTGTTAGTCCCCCAAGACTTTAAACTGAGGTTTGTAAGTCCCCCAAGACTATAAACTGAGGAAAAAGGAGTTTTTTGTTGTTGGAGTTGGTTTTGAAGGATTGGTGGAGGGTATCCACAGGGGGAGCCTCCGAATTTAGCAAAGGCAAGTTTGGGGGTAATTGATGGGCTGGCAGCTCTATTTACAATTACCCCAGAATGTTAGTTTTTTCTCTGTGTCTTAATGTGGTTGATCTCTGGTTCTGGGTTTATGATTTAGGTTTTTGAGTCCCCCAAGACTTTAAACTGAGGGTTTTTGAGTCCCCCAAGACTATAAAATGAGGATGGTCCCCCAAGACTTAAAACTGAGGGTTGTTTGCGGTTACATCCTATAGAGGGTGTGGTCAATTTTTCTTTTCTGAATCAAACTCAAGTACTAGTGGAATTACAGAGGGAATCAAGAGATGAAATGAAGTGTTCAGAATTAGCCTTGAACTGGTGAATGAGGTGTCTTCTGTTCTCAATGTCATGTGGATCTCTAGCAGGAGTGGATTGGAAGTAGTGAAGCAGAAGTTGTTTCTGTTGAGATGTGTGTTGTTGGAATTTGGCCTTGATAGTGAGCAAGTGCGTTGGTGTTGGTGGTGCAATGGATCCTACATTGTTATCATCACTATCAGAAGAGGAAGGAACTGAGAAGTTATCAGTTTTAAAGTTGAAGGAAGGAATGAATGTTCTTTACCATTAGATAGAACAGGGATGGGGGAACTAGTTGTTTTATGGGTTGTGGCACTCTTCTGGGAAGGGTGGAGCTTTTTGATTAATCTGGGTATCAGGATGGATGGCCTAGATCTTTTGGTGCTGGCAGAAGAAGGACCAGGTTGAGGTGGAGGTGAATCTGTTGTGGAAGAAAGTGGACCAGGTCTGTGGCAGGTCTTCTTTCTGGATTGGAAGACATCAAAGGACTTTCTGTATGGATGGAAAGGTGATGTCATGGCGCAGATTAAATAATTGTCGATGCAGTATTGGCAAGGACCCATTTCAGAGGCAGATTGGGAAGAAGGTTAAACATGGTGGTTGGATGAAGAAAGAATGCGGACATTCTCAATTGGAGGGAGGATGTGGTCTTCCAACATTGGCAGGGGCCTTTGTTGTGTGATTTGGCGCTGTTTGTGCATGTCTTAATTGACATCTGTTAAGGAATTCGGTATTTTTCTGGTTTTATTCCGTGGATGTTGGGTCTGCGGGTATGTGGGTACTATCATTGGATAGCCCTGGTATTTCTCTATATTTTATGTCTTGAAGACATTTTTCATATTCTGAGTTTTAAGGGGTCATTTCCTCATTTTTCATTTATAAAAGATTGCTGTTTAATTTTGTTTTTCGTGTTTTACGGGCTAACCTTAAGTCTTAGGGTTAAGTGCTTAGTACCATTGGATAGAGCTAATTTTTCTCTATATTTCATGTCTCAATGTTGTTATAGTGAAATTCCGTGTTTTAAAGGTTTTAGTAGTTGTAGCTAATTTTCATAAGTAGATTAGTGGTTTTTATTGGTTTTCTGGCTTCAGGGAGGCCGGGCCGCTTCAGGCGGCATCTCCGACATCGGGCGGCCCGCCTGCCTCTGTTTTAGGAGGTTGGGGAGCGCTCCAGGAGGGTTTTTTATGCAATTTGGCGGGTACAGGCGCCAGATTGGTGGGTGCGCATGGGCTCTTAGTTAGTGGTCTGTGTGTACATAGTGAATAAGACAGTTTGGGGCAACCTTAATCATCATACAACCATCCGGAGGTGATATCATTGTTCCTCACTCAGTTTTCACTGTTTTCTGGCCACAATTGGCTGTGTTTGTTGCAAGTAAGTTCTTCATTTAACTTAACTTTAGCAACTTTTTTCTCTGTTATAGTCTTGCAAGCTATGGCAAGTATTATTGCTGTCTCTGGTGTGGATTTGCAGCCTACATCAAGTATCTTTGCTGTCTCTGGTGTAGACTTTGTTTTACATTTCAGTTCTTTGGTCTGGTAGTCTATCTGGGGACTACTTTCTTGGCTCATCAAGCAGTCAAGTGTGTTTAAAAGGGGCTTTAGCAAAACAGGAACCAACTTACTTTAGCAAGTAAATCTCACTCTATTTTTCTAAAGGGAAAGGGGATTTTCTCTCTGGTTTTTCTCCAACTCCCTTGGTCAAGGCCTATAGCTAGTACTATAGGATTGTCTACAACATGTGACCCTTAACCCAAGGTTCATTACATTTATAACAAGTGTTATTCTCTTGTCTTTTAGGGACAAGGGAAGCTGAAGGTTTTTTCTTCTCCACTGGCAATTTGCTTGTAGTAGGTTTTACTACGTCAACACTTTGTCTGTAATTAATATACTTGGTTTCATTCTTGTGGTTTAATAATATCTCATTGCATATATTAATGAGACCAGAGGTATCTCTGATGGTTTCAGTTCTAGCTACAATAATGTCTCTAACTGATATAGGCAACTTGGATGTATATTATTTTTTCTTTCCACTCCTTATAATCAATTTTTGGATCCATAGCTTTCATGATTTTTATTAAATTCATTAAAAAGACCATGGGTTTATCTCCAGCACTTGGATTATATCTTGTTCTTTCATACAACCTTTGTTGAGTGATTCTAAATTTTGGGCCACCAAATTGCCTTTCAATTAGTGCCTTCCATTCATTCCAGGAGTAGTTAATTCCCTCACTCAATACAGATTCAAACCATAATAAGGCCACATCTGTAAATAAAGATATTAGTTTTGAAGTAATTTCTTCATCAGGTAATTTGTATGAAAATTTTAAGTTATCAATTCTTTGTATGAATTGTTGCCAATCAGATTTTGAATCCCCGTCAAAAGAAGGGTACTGATCTAACTTAGGCCAGTTATTTTGGTTAGTTTTTGCTTCCCTAACCTAAGGAATATTAAGTAATTCACTTACTTTGGAAAGATGATCATTTATTTCATCTTTTACTGATTTAATGTTCTCAGAGCCCATGACACTATGTTCATGTTCCATCATTGGTGTTTCATTTGAGTGTTTCATGAAAACAGGTACTCTTGCCATATAAGAGGTGTTATCTTTTACTTTTTCTGTATTTTTCAAAATGTTTGCTACTTCTATTTCTACTCTTTGTAACCTATCTTTTATTACAGGTACATGAGTCAGAGTATCATTTACATTTGAAAAAGAAAATTTAACATGTCCCTCAATGGTAACCATAACATTCTTAGAGTGTTCTAATTTACTTTCTAAAGTTCTAATCTCAGAGTTAAATCTTTTATTATCATTGATTAATTCATCATTTGAATTTTCAATAGTTTTTAATCTATTGGCCATGGTACTCAATGATTGTGTTAGCTGTAATAATACACTTTCTGTATTATTGATTGACTCTTTTGAGAACTCTTCCAATTTTTTAATTCTCAATAATAATTTACTTATTATTTTTGATTCCATTGGATTCTCTTTCAAAAAATATTCTATTTTTTCTGTGTCCAACTCAGAAGACTCATCATCCTGTTCAAGATTTGATTCATTTGGTTCCAATTTTATATTAATAGTGTTATCCTGGTGATCAATAAAACTATTTACATTGTCCTCATCTAAAGACAAGTTTAACATGTTATTATAAAATGAAAAATTTTTTAAATCCTCATCAATTATATACAACAATTCCTTATAAATCTCATTACCTATAAGTAATTCATTGTTAGGTTGATACAATTGATCATGAGAAGTTGGATGACTTACCAAGGTCTTATCCCACTTCCCCTGCCCCTCCTTGCCTTTCCCCTGTAAGGGTGACTTCTGGAGCCCTGCTGTTGAGGGTTGTTGTAGTTTTGGGTGTACCACTCCCACTTCCATTTTCTTACTGTAATTTTTTGATCCTCCTCTTGGGCTGGAGGTGTTGCTATGGAACTGTTGGGTGCCACTGTTGGTGGTTGAGCCATTATGTCCACTAGAACTTGGTTGACTTCTATGAAACCTTGAGCTGCCCTTTTCTCCAGATTTTCTATCTGGTCCACTATATTGTTGACTCTTATTGTCAAGGTGTTCAGTAGGGTGGAGAGGGAGTGTATTTGTTCTTGTAATGTATTTTTTGTTTTCTTTATTGATACTTGTTTTTAAAGTTTTTCCCTTTCCTCCAGACACATTTGTGGAGTGTTGTTTATGGGAGAGTCCTGGCCCTCCATTTGAATGTCCTGTAACAGGTCTTTCAGCTCTAGGTCTTAAGTTATAAGGTTTTGCCTTATTACTCACAATATCATTGTTGTCACACATTTTTTACATGGAATTTAATCAAAGAATTGAAATTTTAGATATGAAAACTTCAAAAAGGAGTTTTATCAGTATTTATCAATACCACTGAATTCAATTTTGTTGCTTACTTATAGGTATGAGGTGAATTTATAAGTGCTAAATATCAAATATGCTTTTATGTGGTCACTTGATTTAACTGGTCTACAATATGTAGCCGTGTTTTTATATTTAAAAAAGAAAATCTGTCAGTAAGATTCTTTATAAATGTTAAATAAATGTTACAAACCAATAAAAAAAGGATTAAGAGTCCTGTTAAAAGAAAACAATTAATAAGTTTAATTGGTTTATTATCTGCAAAGATCACAAATTTAATTGGTCTATTGACATACTCCCACTAATAACAATTTTATGTTAAATTAGTAGTAAAATTGTTGATTCAATATCACAATTTTATTATATAACAGGGTTTTTTTTTCTGAAATCACTATATAAGTGACCCCAACCTGTTGTAATTATCCAAATATTTCTATAGGGATATTATTTACGTGTACCTTCTTTGAAAGCTTTTACTTACTGGATTATAACAGAATTCTTGGGAAAGGTCCCCAATTGTCAGGCTAAGATCAAGTACAAGGACATGAACTAGCTTGAAAATTCTATGTCTAGAATATTTAAATGGTCCTATATGAATTCTGTAGTATAAATCCAACAAATAGTAAAATATAATCCAAAATAAAGGTCTCAGGAATATAATTCTCACTAATTTTATATATGGCTTACAATCTTTTTAGTTGGTAGAAAAATATATTTTAATTATTCAAATACTATTCAAAAGACTTTATAAGTGCTAATTGATATGTATTGTAATTGGTTTGGTTATATGATTTAAATTGTAATGATAAAGAATGTAGAAACAAGACCCAAAAACCTCCTCCTTTTATACACACTGAGTTCCCCAATTAATCCCTTGATGTACCACTCCAATACACAGTTAATGAAGCCTCAAGAAAACTAATAGACATGTACATCAACATCCCCAGTAACCCATAACATAATTAGAAGAGTATAACCGCCAAAATCATGTAATAATAAGGAAAATCCATCAAAATTAAAGAATAAGATAAAAAGAGAGTATATGCACATTAAAAAATAATATAAAAGACTAAAGAGGGAATTTTTAAGGGTAAGAATAGCTTAATAATAAGGGGGATTCACTGTAGAAATGATGGGGCTAATCCTGACATTATACTACGTGAAATTCCCATTCAAAAATGACCAATATTGATTGAGAAACCACCCAGAAACTCAAAAAAGAGCATTAGATGTGGGGTAACTACGTGCAGTCCTTGGCAGGCGCTTGCACGGGTAAATACTTGACTAAAATTAGGCAGATTTAAGCATTGTGATGAAATAAGATGCCAAGAATGAGGTTATTAATGAAATTAGTGCATATAAACAGGGTCAATGCATTATTAATTAAGCTAGGATACTAAATAAGTGCCTCTAGCCTATTTTAGCGTGTTTCCCCACAGTGGGCGTAGAATGTGGGGTAATTATAGTGTGAAAAAGCTAACTTTGCTAAAAATGAAGCTATTCACACGGGAAAAAAGCAGGCAGTATGTGGCCAGTACACAGAAGCCATTTCTGGCATAAAAAACACCAAATTTGAAAGTGTTATTTTTATGCATTTAAGTAGCCAAATCAATAGTCCTAAATGAGACAAATTGACCTGTCAAAGCTCAATTTTGATATTCTCAAATTTATGGCGCATATAGTCAACTTTTAAGTGAAATAAAGCACATTTCTTGTTTTTTGCATAAAACAGTGAAAATAACAGCTTTAAGTGTACTTAAAAATTATGTAGCCTTATACTTAAGGTTCTTAAGATTACCCTTACATATCCCAACTTAATATTAAGTACATAAGACTTATAAAATGTGGATATATGCATGTATATAAGGTGTTATAATGGCATTTTTTGTGTATTATCATAATTTTACTTATGTATATTGTTTGTGTACTCTCAATTATTATTCCCATGTATAGCTCATGTGTTTAACATAACTTATAAGTACTTTTTACTCAGTCCTTGGGATATAAAGGCTGACAAATTTACTGTAGCAGGTAAATCTCACTTGTTTTTCTTTCTGGTTTTACTCCAACTCCCTTGGTCAAGGCCTATAGCTAGTACTATAGGATTGTCTACAACAGTTGCTGGCATCAAGCTATTGGTACGTCAACAACAATTTGGAAAGGCCTCCAAGTTTCAATGGATTACTTTTGGTCTAGAAGATTTAACGGCAGTCCAATGGTTGTGAAAGATTGGAAACTCAAGATTTCAAAAAGGTATGTAATTTTTAACTTTATAAGGTTATTACTCAATGAAAAGGTAAAGGATAATTATTATTGTTAATTTTAAAGCTTATCAATATGTAGATGTCAGTACTAAGATAGTATATTAGTAATATATAATTGCTATATAATAAAAATAAATTTTGTTAGGTGAGAATTGAATGATCAAAAACAACCAAAATGGGAGGCCTTATATAGGCAAAAAGGAGAGAAACCACAGAGCTAAAATTATATATACAGAAGTATGAGAAAAGGAAAATTCAAGAATAAGATATTGAAAATATTAAGAATGTGTCAATAAAATATATTTCCTGTATCTACCAATTATTTGATTTATTTTAAAGTTTTTCTCTAAATGTCATTATAAATTTTTGTATTAATATATTTTTATTTCACTCTTGACCTGTCATGAGGATGTTGTTGGGGAAGAAAAATATGGGGGACCTTAATTTTTTTAAATATTTACTTAATTTACTTATTTTAAATTATTACAAGTAATTTTTTTAAGTAAATATAATATAATTAAAAATAAGAATTTTAAAGGTGTGGATTCATCCCAGAAAATAATTAATTAATTTACTGGGTATGACTAGTAGCCTAGCTGACAAAGCCAGTCAGTATTATGCAAAAAGACAAGAAGCAGCTAGAAAGGATATTGAATGTGCATTTGGTGTTCTTCAAGCTCTTTGGGGGATTATCAAACATCCTTGTCGTTTGTGGCATATAGAGGATGCCAACAACTTGATGAATTTCTGTATTATTCTTCAAAATATGGCCATTGAAGAAATTTCACCTTCTGACCATTACCTGATTAACATCCAGATGTCCAGTGAAGTAATTTCAAACCACCAGGACCCACAGCTAATTAACAGTTTAACAAGTCATATTCAGCAAAATCAGCTTTTACATGTTTCAATAATTCATTTTCAATTGTGTGAAGATCTTAAGGCCTACAAATGGGAAAATAAAGGAATAAATGAAAAAGTAATTTAATCATTTAAATTCCCCAAAAAATATTGTCTACTTACAGTTATAAAGCAAAAAAAGAGATTGGTTGCCTAAACAAATCACCCATTAAACCTTGATTTATCTACCTTATTTATTTAATATACATTAATTATTATAAATATAACATGATATAATTAACAAATACTATTATTGACTAACTACTTATTACATTTTGATATTTAGAGAAAATGATATACAGATCTGTTTAAGGGGCTATAGTATAGGGAAAATTGGGTTATAAAATAGATGATACATTTCAAAGTTAGTGGGACCAAAAAATCAGGAGAATAGCTCACCTTATACTTGCCTTGGAATGCCTGATCAGCAAGAAAAGATATTGTTATTGAGGCATTATTCCCTCACCCAAATAATTACAAGGTGTCTCCTAAACTAGAAATGTGAAAATAATAATAAAAAATTAAAAGTTAGCAAGAAAAACAATTAATTGAATAATTAAAAAAAAATTAGCAAAATAAAAAAATTAATTAAGATCTGAAAAAAAACACTATTTTTAAATCCATGAAAAATGAGAAAGGAGCAATAAAAACAGAGAAAGAAAAGATAAGGAGCAGGAAAATTAAAATTAAAAGCTAGCCAAAAAAATAGGGGAAGGAAATATTTTAAAATCCTTCTCCTCCAATATGAAATTCCAAAAAAATAAAAAATAGGGGGAGGAAGGATTTGAAAATCCTTGTTAGCCAGGCTACTAGACTTACCCATTAAAATAATTAATTATTTACTGGGATGAATCCATGCTTTTAATTATTATTTTATTAATTATATTATATTTAATTTATAAAGTTACTTGTAATAAATTAACTAATTAAAATGATTAAATCAAGTAAATATTTAAAATTAATGTCCCTCATATTTTTATTCCCTAACACTGTCCTTGTTAGCCAGGATGCTAGACTTACCCAGTAAAATAATTAATTATTTACTGGGATGAAGCTATACCTTTTTATTTGTTATTTTATTATTAATTATATTATATTTACTTTAAAATTACTTGCAGTAAATTAACTAATTACAATAGGGGGTATCAAAGGTAGAAATCTTCAATTTCATTATACCTCTTTGTTACACCAAATCAACCATGACTATTTTTTAAAATATGACATATTGTGCCCCAAAAACACCTTTTTATTGAGAGTTAATGTCAAGATTGTGGTTTTCATTTTGTTTTGTGAAATGCCTTTAAAATAATTACAAAATTTCTAACTTTGATACCCCCTAATAAGTGAATTTAGTAAATATTTAAATTAATAATAATGTACCTTAAATTTTTATTCCCTAACACCGTGCTCAATAACAGGTTAAAAGAGATAAAAATATACTAAAACTAAAATTGAAAAAATTCAAATTATTTTATTTAAAATACTAAAATTATATTAATACTAAAAATTGAAAATAAAATTGTTTTGTACTAAGTGTGACATTTAAACTAAATTTTAAAATATATCAAATAAATTGACATATACATTAAAATATATTTTATTGGCACCTCTTTTTAGTCCTCTCTGTTATTTGTAATTTCTTATTTTGGAAGAGTCTTTTTCTCACACTCTGGTATGTAAGCTTCTTAACTCCATCTACTCTCTCCCCTTTTTGCCTATAAAAGGTCTTCTATCTTGTGTTTCTTGATTCTTTACTTACTACTTACATTTTTATTATAACCAATCAATAAAGTTATATTACTATTATATCTGAACTATTATTTACAAACTTGCATAATTTAAGTCTTTATAAGAAATAATAACATATTCCTTTACCTTCTAAATTGAGTAATAAAACATATAAGATAAAAGTTACGTACTTTGATTTAAATTCTTGAGTTTTCCACCTTCACCGCCATTTGGACCGCTGAAAAACTGTCAGCCTAGATACCCCTAGGACTGAGTATTTTTATACTTAAAATAAGATAACCTTAAGTACATTAATCTTATCTCTTAAAAATAAGGTTAAAACAATTATATATATGATTATAATACATATATATATAATTATTACACTATTATATAACTTATAGTAGTTTAAATAGCTTATCCATAGCCTAATAATATTTATTAAGGTGTTAATGGAGTCATAATATACTTATCTTAAGTGATATTAAGTAATTATTGACATACATAAGCTTAAATGTATACATAAAGCTCATATTCAGTGAAATATGCAGTATATTATGTATATTTAGGTCTTTAAGTGGTTTTTAGCCTCTTAATAGCCTATAACCTTTGTTTTTCTGCTTATTTTAGGTTATATGGACGCAATCAGTGGATTTTCAACGCCTAAAGAAGCATAGACATCTATTTCAGGCAGATACACTCAGTTTGGACAACTTAATCTGCTTCCTTGGATGGATATTCACAGATTTATGGGTTGAGAGGTCATTGCTGGGTTCATTTGGATTCTTGGGGATGTTATTGAGGGCTTGGAAATTTCATTTTTTTCCTTTATATGCTTTGGGTTTCATTTTATCTCTTTTGGATTACTTATTTTACCTGTTTCTTTATGGTATCAGCTTTTATCTGGATTTTCTAATTATGTTTTGGGTCTGTGTTAGCATTAATTGTGATGGAGGGTCCTTACTGGAGGTCTGGGTGTTGAATCTGCTTGAAGTGGACGCCATGGGGAGGTGATTGGCCCTCACAGTGCTGTAATTTCTGGGGATAGCAGTGACATCATCTGGATTGAAGGTCTGTGCACTCCAGGGGATTTGAGTATAAGTAAGGAGGAATTGTGACTGTTATTCATCATCAATTACTTACTAAAATTCAATACAACACTTAAATACAATTATTAACATTTAGAAATATATTATAAAGCCTTTATAAGTTGATATTATCATTATATAAGCTATAAATATATTATATTTATCTATTTTACACCACTAAGCACAAATTCAAATCCAAGTATTGTGAGTTTTATTTGAGTATAGCTATTTTATTAGTCTTCCCCTGAGGTTTAATCACTAAATCATTTATCAATAAGTAGTACGACCATAAATAAATACTATTATATCATACTTATATACTAGAAATACAGACAAAAACCATCTAGACCAATAAGACCCCTTTAAAGTTGGGGGCTTTTCCAAATCTTCATTGACACATTGTTCTCTTGACTCCAGTAACCAAGGGACCTTTGACTACAAGGACCAAATAAGACTTGTGGATGACTGAAAATGACAAAATTCATCAAACACATGACTTGCCTTTTTTTTCTGTGACCAGGAATTGAACCTCACCCCAAATCTAAGGTTTATATAGGTGTATTTTTCCTATATATTTGTAGTGACTATACCAGTTACTATCTGTAGGTCTCACTCTGCTTATTTCATCTTTCACGTATATCTCTTTACTCAGCACTCTGTAGTGGAATTAATTTTTTCACATTACAGGGGGAGGTGTCTGGTAAATAATAAATTTTTTTTTCCTAGTTGACCAAGATAGAGCAATACTGTTCTTAGTCCTAGAAGTAATAAAATTATTTATTTAATTATATTTTTTTTAGATTATTTCAGTTGATAATTGTGCTGATAATTAAAATCTTATTTTATTGTTTCAATTAACAATTGTCCTGGAAGTGAAATAATAAATATATAAATTACTTGAATTAATTATATTAAATTACTTCAGTCGACATTAAAATCCTGGTAATAAAAATTTCAATTTACTCATAGTCCTTATAATTATATATCAATATAAATATTAGTAATTAATTGAGACTTGAATTTATTATTCCAGTTGACTTTTTTTCCTGATAATTAATAAATTATTTAATTATTTTAGTTGATCCTGGTAATAAAATATAAATATCTTAATAAAATTAATTAATTAAAAATTGTAAGAATTATTTCAGTTAATTTTTTGTCCTGATAAATATTATATTTTCATTATTCCAGTCGATAAAATAATCCTGATAATTGTTTATATACTTGAAATATTTTTATTTTTTATCTTATTTTTCTTTCAACAAAGTTAAATAATAACTGATTAAATTTTAATATTTTTTTCTCTCAGTTCAGTTATATACAACAATGACTGATCAAAGTGCTTCTGCTGGCTGTGATGAGGAACAAGACTTTATTGATTATGATGAGACTTCTGTAAGCTCTCCTTTGACTACAAAACTTGCTCAAATTAATCAATTTTTGGACCAATCAGGATGTGGAGATGCAAGAAGTGGAAATAAAAGTGGAAAAAACTGCTCTGGATCAAAAGCCTTCAGTGAACCCCCCAGAAGAGCTTCCAAGAGGATTCAAGATAAAAAAGATGCCCTTAAAGAAGCAATTCAGCAACCTCTCCACTCACATCAAGGATTTAAGGTAAGAGAACCTCAAACTAAGATCAAAAGTAGAAATTCTAGAAGAAAAAGCAAGAAACATAGAATCCTTTCTTCAAGAGAAGAGGAAACCTCCTCCATCAGCAAAAGCCTTTCCAAAATTGGCTCCTCAACAACAGGAAAAGGTGGAAGTTTTAAAATGGAAATGGGACTGACTAAATACCCAGTGGGACTACCTTCAGGCCCAACAACAACAGCAAGCACCTCAGGCAGGTCCTTCCAGGCCCCATCAGTTCAACCCAACACCTCCTCACCCCTACCAAGGAGGAAGAAAGAGGAAGAAAAATCAAAGTCAATTTTTTCCAAAACCATGGTAAGCCCCTCTATTGAGTCCCAAGTACCCTTTCTTGTTACTGATTCAGTTCCTTCAGGTACTTTTGGAAGAGGAGATGATACCTTGAGACCAGTAGAGGCTGACTGTAGTAGGCAGATTGACCAATATTCTAATTTAACTAATCCTTTGGTATTGATTGCTACTTCAATGATAAATTCTGATATTGCTATTATTGATGAAACACTTGATCATGAATTTTATGAGAATCTGGAAAATTATTCTTTTTCCTTATTAACAAATACTCCAGATGTAGCTGCCATTAATGATGAATTTTTGAGAGATATTATTGCCAAACAAAATCATATAATGAACAACATGCAATTGACTCAAAAATTTTATAGTTTTTTAACTGAAAAGGGTTATCCAGCAGTGAGAAGTGAATTACAGAGAATTTCTGATAATTTTTATAAGAACCAAGTAGCTCATGCAAAGAGAGTTGCTTTGTGGCAAAATATCAAGAATGATTTGTCTAAATTACAAGATACTGTGTCTATCTGTTGCCAGGAAATAGAGGGACATAAGTTGAACTTAAAGAGACTAAGTGACCATTATTCGTATTTTCAAAAAAAAAACCAATTATATTTTGCAACCATCAATGAGACTTTATCTAGTATTCCAAGAGTGAAGACTAGGCTAACAACCATTGAAGAGAAATTGAATTCATTGTTACATGACCAAAAGTATTCTGGTATTTCTTTGAAAGAACCTGTTGCACAGAATACTCCAATTGTACCTGTCCCTAGTTCATCTAAAGTAAAATTAGTGCCAGAAATTCCTGTAGATATTACTGATTTTCCATCAAAAATTGATGATGCACCTTGTTCATCTACAGAAGGGTTAAACAATGAGATTACTTCCCAATTGGAGAAGTTACAGCTTTTTCTCACTCAGAAACAAGCTTGTAATAAGGAGACTGCTTCAAATAAAAAGGATTGGCCAAAACTTGACCAATTCCCAACATTTGATGGTGATTATTCCTCTGATTGGCAACAATTTATTTGCAGAATCGATAACCTGAAGACTTCTTAAAAACTGGCAGATAAAGAAATTGTTTCTAAATTGATTTCTTTATTTACCAATGTTTCCCTAATGTGTTATGAATCTGTCCTTTTAGATAAAAATGACTACTCATGGGAAGATTGGAAGAAATTAATTAAAGCACAATTTGGTGGTTCCAAGTTTAGGTTAGCTTAACAAAGGCAGTATGAGGAAGCTAGATATAGCTCTTCTTCTACTGAAAATCCTATTGAGTTCCTGATAAAACTTGTGAAGATCCTGAGGGCAATGTACCTAGATATGGAGTTTGAATTATGGAAGGACAGGATCCTCTATAAATTGCCTATGTCTCTGAGAGACTTAATAGTTTCTAGGACTGATTTCTCAAGAGAGCCTTCTTTTTTTATTAATACTTTAAATGAGATCCTTTTAAATAACAAGTATGATTCTAGAAGATTCATTCCTAGAAATTCATTGAAGAAAAACTCCAATTACCAACAGAAACCTCCTGAAAAAGCTGGTAAACCTTCTGCCCCTGTTGCACCTAAAAAATATACAACAAACACTTGCTTTAAATGCAGAAAGTCTTGGAAGAAAGGCCATGTTTGTGACAAGAAAATAAATCTTTTTGAACAAACAGAGGAACATGCTGATGACACAGTTGCACTGGATGATACCTCAAGTGATTGTTCCAGCAATATATTTTATGAATCTCACCAGTAAATTTTAATGCTGGAAGAAGATATTCATTATTTGAATAATATTGACATTGGGATTAATGATTTATCTACAGTAGAAGATGCTGAGATCACAAGAAATTTTGAGGACAGCTCAATTATTATTACCCCTCTCAAGGCACCAGTCTTGATTAATGGAAATAACATTGAGGTTGTTTTAGATTCTGGAGCTGAAGGAAGTATAGTATCTGAAAAAGCACTTTCTTCAGTGGATCAGGATGATAAATCAAAACTTATGCCTATCATTTCTGAGAATTGGAGAGGTTATGGCTCTGTTTTGTCCCCCATTGGTAAATACAAAGCTACAGTATTTTTCTAATATTACCATGTTTTTGTAAGAGCTATGTGTGATTTTGTAGTTATGAAAAATGATAACCTAAGTAGTTGGCTCATTGTGGGAAATGATATTTTAACCAAATATGGCATAAAATTGGATCCCTCAAACCAATGCTTCACAATGGGGTTGAATGGGAAGAAAAAATTTAAAATTTCCTCCCCAAAAAAATTATTAACACCAGGATTGAACACATTTCATTCTGTAGTTAAATATAAAGGAAGATCTACAAAAGAAAAGCCTGCCCTCCTATCTGTAATTGACACTGCTTCTTTTGGGGAACAAATTTCTAGTGAGGAAAAAGATTCCATCATTCAATTGATAAATTTTTTTCCTATGGCCTTTACTCATGGGTCACATGAATTAGGATTGGTAAAAGAAGAAATGAAGCTCTCACTTTCATACCCATCAACTGAAATAAAAACTAGTTTAAAGAATAAGAATTATCTTGCTTCTCCCAAAAAGAGAAAAGATATTGAAGACAACATATATACCCTTTTAAAAATGAATATTATTGAAAAGGTAGTTGAAACACTTTAATATTGTGTTATCTCACCTGTCCTAATTTCTTATGAGAAAGATCAAGCCAGGTTATGTGGTGATTATAGAGCATTAAACACTTATACTGTCAGTATAGTCTAGTATATAAGTATGATATAATAGTGTTTATTTATGGTCCTACTACTTATTGATAAATGATTTAGTGATTAAACCTCAGGGGAAGATTAATAAAATAGTTATACTCAAATAAAACTCACAATACTTGGATTTAAATGTGTGCTAGTGGTGGAAAATAGATGAATAAAATATAGTTATAGCTTTATATAAAGATAAAATCAATTTATAGTGGCTTTATAATATATTTCTAAAGTTTAATAATTGTATAGTAGTGTTTATTGGAGTTTTAGTAATTGAATGATGATAAATAACCGTCAAAATCCCTCCTTTCTTATACCCAAATCCACTGGAGTGCACAGACCTTCAATCCAGATGATGTCACTGCTATCCCCGGCAATTACAGCACTGTGAGGGCCCATCACCTCCCCATGGCTTCCACTTCAAGCAGTTTCAACACCCAGACCTCCAGTAAGGACCCTCCATCACTATTAATAATAACACTGATCCATACCATAAATAGAAAATCCAGATAAAAGCGGATACCATAAAGAAACAGGTAAAATAAACAATCAAAAAGAGATTTAATGAAACTAAAAGCATATAAAGGAAAAAAAAAAATGTCCAAGCCCCCAATAACATCCCCAAGCATCCACATTAACCCAGAAACATCCTTCCAGCCCATAAATCCGTAAATAACCATCCAAGGAAGTAATTTTAGTTGTCCAAACTGGGTGTATGCGCCTGATATAGGTGTCTATGCTTCTGTAGGCGTTGTGAGTCCACTGATTTTGTCCATATGACCTAAAAAAAGAAGAAAAACAAAGTTTATAGGCTATTAAGGGGCTAAAACCCACTTATATACCTAAATATACATAATATACTGCATATTTCACTGAATATGAGATTTATGTATACATATAAGCTTATGTATGTCAATAATTACTTAATATCACTTAAGATAAGTATATTATGACTCCATTAACACCTTAATAAATATTATTAGGCCATGGATAAGCTATTTAAACTATTATAAATTATATAATAGAATAATAATTATATATATATATAATAAAATAATATATATTATTATTTTAACCTTATTTTTAAGATATAAGCTTAATATACTTAAGGTTATCTTATTTTAAGCATAAGAAATACTCAGTTCTAAGGATATTTAGGCTGACACTCCCTCCCCCCAAAAAAAAAAAATAATAAAAAATGTTAAGACATTTTAATTAAAACTAAGGAGTGAAATAATAAAATAAAAAAAATAATTTTTATAATACATATACTAAATGAACAGTATTATTTAGATTTAAATTTTTTCAAGAGATTTTTAAGATCAGAGATTTCATTTTCTGGAATCCACTGGTCATATTCACTTGATTTATTTTTAAATCTTAATAGATACTCAACTCCCTTTTCTTTAGTAAGGTGTCTCTTTTTAAGTATCTTTTCAATTTCTGCCTTTTCAACTATTTCTTCAGGTTGCTGTTTATGCCTTCCTGATCTTCTTGGAAATAGAGCAGTATCATTAGAATGGTATGGTTTTATAAGAGAAATAGGAAATACTGGATGTTTTCTATCATATGGTGCACATAGAATAACCTCAACAGCACTATTACCAACCATCTTTTTAACTACAAATGGTCCAATGAATGGATCCTTCAATTTAAAATTACCATTTAAATTGAAATGTAGCATTGAAATAAGGACTTCATCACCCTCTTTGAACATTTTTTCTTTATGGGCTTTATCCCATCTTTTCTTTTCATACTCAAAAGCCTTATTTATACATTCTTGAGCATGTTTTCTGCATAGTTCCTGCATCTGAAGAAAAGATTTAGTACCCGGATGGATATCCAATCTAGGTAACTTATTAAGAGTTTTAGCAGGGGTATTAGGTACATAACCCAACCATAACTCCAATGGCTTTTTGCCAGTAACAGAATGTACTGTACTATTATATGCAAATTCTAAACCTGGGATAAGGGTTACCCAATCATGCGTGAATTTGTCATTGTCTTTAAAATTAAGACCAAAAGCACAGTATCTTCTTATCATTTCTTCTAAGGTTTGTATCATTCTTTCTGCTAGCCCATCAGTTTGTGGATGGTGTGCTGTAGAAAGTTTTAATTGACACCCTGAAACATCCATAAGTGATGTCCAGAACTCAGAAGTAAATTTAGGATCTCTGTCAGAAACTATTGCTTTGGGGAAACCTGCTGTATTTAACATTTGTGTCCACCATAAAAAAGCTAAGTCCTTTGCAGAAACCTCTTTGTGGGTAGGAATAAATTTACACATCTTTGTAAATCTATCTACAATTACCCAGCAGGAGTTATAACTCTTATGCCCTGCTATTGGAAAACCTGTTACAAAGTCCATGTTAATTATTTCCCATGGAGCTTTTGGTTGCTCAATTTGTTGTAATAAACCAGCTCTTTTTCGTGTTAATCTTTTAGATTTTTGACAAGAATCACATGTTTCAACATATTTCTGAACATCCTCAGACATGTTAATCCAACAAGCTGTGTTTTTTACTCTGGTTAATGTTTTATGGTAGTCAAAATGACCTGCTAATATATCATCATGACATATACTTAACATTAACTCCTTCATTGAAGGGGGAATTACAATTACATTACTTAATTTTTTCCTGTAATATATAAAACCATCCTCAATTGAAAATTTTCCTTTTTCTAATGCCTCTTTATACTTAATTGGTAATGTTTTTATTAAAACATTCATTGAAGCATTAGATGGATCATTTAATATTGTAGTTAATTTACTAAAGTTAGGATCTGAATTATAATTATCAAGAATTGATTGCATAAACTCATCCTCAAGATCTACAATATAAATGCCATAAATGTTAATAATCTCTGACTCAGGAACATAAGCAGGATTATCATCATTATTAGGCAGAGGTACTCTAGATAACAGATCTACATTAGAGTGCAAGGTTCCTGCTCTATGTGTAATAGTCATCCATCCTCTGTATTCTTGTACAGCTAATTGCCATCTAAACATGTGTCTATTAGGAGTTTTCATGTTTAAGAGTGACTTAACTGTACTACAGTCAGTTATTAACTCAAATTTTTGGTCTTCAAGGTAATAATGTAGCTTTTCAAGAGCCCATACTACTGCCAAACATTCAAGTTGAGTAGCACCATATTTCAATTCACCACTTCTCAGAGTACGTGAAATATAGCAGATTACTACTTCTGACCTTTTACCTTCAATAAGTTGTTTTTGATGCAAAGCAGCACCCAGTCCAATAAAACTTGCATCTGTATATAATACAAAAGGTAATTGGAAATCTGGTAATCCCAAGATAGGAGCTGTCATTAAACATTCTTTCAACTTATCAAAAGCTTGTTGTCTTTCATTATTCCAAATGAAAGCTTCTGATTTCTTTATCAGTGTGGTCAGTGGTGCAGCAATTGATTGGTAGTTTTTTATATATTGTCTATAATAACCACACATTCCAAGAAAAGATTGTACATCCTTCACATTTTGAGGAATGCCAATATTCTTTATTGCAGCCACTTTATTTTGGTCTACACATATTTGTAAGCCAGATACAATATGACCAAGCACTTTTAAAGATTCAAACCCAAATTTACATTTTTTCAATGCAAGGGTCATTTTTATTTCATCCATTTTCTGAAATACTTTCCTTAAATGGATTAAGTGTTCATCAAAAGTTTTAGAGAACACTATGATGTCATCAATGTATACCATTAACCATCCTTCAATCATTTCATTATGGAATGTTATATCCATTAACTTCTGAAATACTGATGGAGCATTTTTTGGTCCAAATGGCATTCTGACATACTTATAAATTCCCATGTGTGTTGTTATCAACAAAAAGTTCTGTGAATTCTTTTCAACAGGAATTTGATGGTACCCTTTATTTCCATCTAGGCAACTTATATATTTAGCACCTTTAAGGGTAGCATGTATAGAGGCAATCCTTGGAAAGGGATAAATATCATCTACTGTAAATGTATTTAATGCTCTATAATCACTGCACAGTCTTGCTTTATCTTGTTCATAAGAAATTAGCACTGGTGATATTACACAATATTTTGGTGTAGCTTCAACCTTCTCAAGAATTTTCATTTTTAATAACATCTTAATATTATCCTCTATGTCTTTCCTCTTCATTGGTGAAGCAGGGTATGGTTTCTTTTTAAGACTAGCAGGAATATTATCCATATCACAGGTTAAACTAATCTTCATTTCATGATCTTTTACAAGGCCAAGTTCATTTGTACCATGTGCAAAAGCCATTGGAAAAGCTTTAATTAATTCCAAAATATTATCTTTCTCAGTTTTACTTATCTGAGTGCCAAATGATGCTTTTGAAATTTCTGTTTCCAGAAGTTCCATCTCATTGGATTCTCTTCCTTTAGACGGGGAATTTGTTACTGACTCAATGTGTAAGACTGTTTTAAAAGAATTTATTTTAAATTTCCTCTTACCATTCATGCCAATTGTAAAATTGTTATTAGCAGGGTCTAATTTTACACCAAATTTAGTCAGAATATCATTTCCAATGATAAAACAGTTACTACAGTTAGTATTATCCATTACTACAAAGTCACAAGTTACCCTTACATAACCATGTTGGTGTTTAAAGAAAACAGCAGCTTTGTATTTACCAATGGGGTGTAGTACTGATCCAAAACCTCTCCAATTTTTATTTTGAAGTGGTTCAAGCTTAAACTTATATTCACTATCAATTTTCTGTAATTTATTAGTGGAAACAACAGAACCAGCAGCTACTGTGTCCAGTACTATATTAACATTTTCACCAGAAATGATATCTGGAACCGTGATAGGTGTCATTCTAAAGTTATCAGCTTGTATATCCTTAATGATTTCAGCATCCTCAAAATTCATTAAAGATTCATTTGAGTCCATATTTAATATTGGATTTTCAAAGATGGACAAATCATCTTCCAACATACAGACTTCATTTTCATCACTAGATGAGATATTGCTGTCATAATCACTTGATTCTTTACTTTTTTCAGTTTCAGTTTCAGATTCACGTTGATTTTCAACAATATTTATGTTTTTCTCACATTTGTGACCTTTGACCCAAGGTTTGTTACACTTATAACAAGTATTTGTTTCATACTTCTTAGGTACTACAGGTGCAGTAGGTTTTTTCTGCTTCTTGTGAAGTGTTTTTGAATTCTGAGGTTTTACAGGTTCAACATTTTTTTTATAAGTGGAATACCTTGATTCATACTTATGGTTTAATAATATCCCATTGCAAATATTAATAAAGTCAGAATATTCAGTAACATTTAATGTTCTAGCTACAACAATGTCTCTGAAAGATATAGGTAATTTATATATTATCTTATCTTTCCATAAGTTAAAATCCATATGAGGCTCAATGGCTTTTAATATTTTGTCTAAATTCATTAAAAATACCATAGGTTTGTCACCATTCAACGGATTATACCTAGTCTTCTCATAAAGTCTCTGCTGAGTAAGCCTGAATTTAGAACCTCCAAATTGTTTTTCAATAAGTTGTTTCCATTCAGCCCAAGAGTAGTCTCTACCCTCACTTAAGACAGCTTCAAACCATAATAAAGCAACATCCTTAAATAAAGAAATTAATTTTGATGTTATCTCTTCATCTGGTAACTTATATGAGAATTTCAAGTTGTCAATTCTTTGAATAAAATGTTGCCAATCAGAGCTGGCTTCCCCATCATAAGTTGGGAACTGATCTATCTTAGGCCAGTTTTTCTGATTGGATTTTATCTCACTAATCTTAGGTAAATTCAACAACTCATTTACTTTTGATAAATGGTCTTGTATTTCTTCCTGCACGGATTTGTGACTTACATTTTCAGATTTGACACTACCACCAGATGGTTTTAATTGTGGTGGTATAGGGAAGGAATGAGATTCACTTTTGCCAATGAAAGTATTATTATTAAATTGATTATACTTATGATTATCCTGGTTCATTAGTAGATTGGAAGTTTCAATATCAACTTTAGTTAATCTTTGTAGCAACTCAGAGACACTTTGATTTGTCTGGGCAAAAGATAACTTTGTTCTTGATTCAGTTTTTAATAAATGTGTTTCATATAATTTTTCCAACTCACAGAATTTGTTTGAAAGGTCATTATATTTATTACTCAATGAATCATATTTAAGAGTTAGAGACAAATGTTCTTTCTCTAATTCTTTGTTACGTGTTGCTAATTGAGAAATGTATAATGTCAAGGATGAAATTGTATCACTAGTGAGCTTAACTGTCTGTTCCTCACAATCAGTCATTCTATTCCACAATGCTGAAACAATTCTATGGACAGTTGGATTATTGTTAAAATATTCCATGTCCTCCTTTTAAATTCTCTCACTCTCCTGTGAACTTCTCATCTCACTAGTAGGTGGTTGAAACTGAGGGTTAACTGTATTATCATTGTAAATAGTACTGTTATTGTGGACAAAAGACAAGTCAGGTGTATCTACTCTAAAACCTAAATTTCTTAAATCCTCCTCTATTTTTTGCACAGATTTAACATCAATAGAATTACCTATATTGTAATTATCAGTATTATGTTCAATCTGAGAGGGTAATCTACTTACCAAGGGATGGTTGCCAGTCCTGATTTTTGGTGCTTTTTTCCTTTGTAAGGGTGAGCTGAGGAAGTCAGATGAGGGGGTGGATCCCTGTTGCAACTGTGGCTTGTCCACTGTTGGTGAAACCAGTCCCATTTCCATTTGTCTACCAGGATTTTCTCCTGGGAGTGAGTTGACCCACCTTGGATAGGGGGTTGCTGATTTGACTGACTGGGCTGGCCTCCCTTTAATTCTGCCAATGCCTGATTCATCTGCTGAAACCCTACCTTGCAATTGTTTTTCAACTGCTCTACCTCTTTGAAAATGAGTGATTTTGATTCCTCCAACTTCAGAACCTGTTTGGCCAGGTGGGACAGTTGATCCTGAAGAGGAGGAGATGTCTTTTTTATAGTTATCTTTTTTAAGAGGGCGTCCTTTTCCTCTATACTCATGTTTTCTGGCTGGGGGTACTGTTGGCCCTCCATGGTGATGTCCTGGAAAGTTTTTGTTAGCTTTAGACCTGGTATTATAAGCAGGCTTTTCACTTACAATGTCCTGAGGAGCACTTATATTGTTAAGAATGACAATATTTTACGTCTACAAAAGTAAAAAACTCTATGGAATTAGTAGACAAAGGATATTAGCAATTATATTACTAATAAAAAAGCAATGGAGCTTACCCTGAATTTATATCTTTATTTATTTAAATAAAATGTAAGAAAAAATCGAAAAAATCTGTTAAAAATATAATAATAAGTTTAACTAGACCTCTATAAGGGTGAATAATTATCTTACCAAGCTTTAACCAAATACCAATTTAATTGGGTGTTATATTGGTGTCCAAATACTAAGTAAAATTGGATTTATATTGGGTACAGTTACTACTGTAAATATCTAATTTTTATGATAAAAAATTAGTACAATTATTTTAAGGGTTCTTTTCCGCAATCAATGAGTTATGATGACCCACTAATATGCAGCAGACCCAAATATTTGGTTTATTTTGAGCTGTACTAAGGTAAAAATCACGTCCCAAGGCTTATACTAATTAATAAGTAAAATATAAGGAAAGACCCCCAATTGTCAGTATAGTCTAGTATATAAGTATGATATAATAGTGTTTATTTATGGTCCTACTACTTATTGATAAATGATTTAGTGATTAAACCTCAGGGGAAGATTAATAAAATAGTTATACTCAAATAAAACTCACAATACTTGGATTTAAATGTGTGCTAGTGGTGGAAAATAGATGAATAAAATATAGTTATAGCTTTATATAAAGATAAAATCAATTTATAGTGGCTTTATAATATATTTCTAAAGGTTAATAATTGTATAGTAGTGTTTATTGGAGTTGTAGTAATTGAATGATGATAAATAACCGTCAAAACCCCTCCTTACTTATACCCAAATCCACTGGAGTGCACAGACCTTCAATCCAGATGATGTCACTGCTATCCCCGGCAATTACAGCACCGTGAGGGCCCATCACCTCCTCATGGCGTCCACTTCAAGAAGTTTCAACACCCAGACCTCCAGTAAGGACCCTCCATCACTATTAATAATAACACTGATCCATACCATAAATAGAAAATCCAGATAAAAGCGGATACCATAAAGAAACAGGTAAAATAAACAATCAAAAAGAGATTTAATGAAACTAAAAGCATATAAAGGAAACAAATAAAATGTCCAAGCCCCCAATAACATCCCCAAGCATCCACATTAACCCAGAAACATCCTTCCAACCCATAAATCCGTGAATAACCATCCAAGGAAGTAATTTTAGTTGTCCAAACTGGGTGTATGCGCCTGATATAGGTGTCTATGCTTCTGTAGGCGTTGTGAGTCCACTGATTTCGTCCATATGACCTAAAATAAGTAGAAAAACAAAGGTTATAGGCTGTTAAGGGGCTAAAACCCACTTATATACCTAAATATACATAATATACTGCATATTTCACTGAATATGAGATTTATGTATACATATAAGCTTATGTATGTCAATAATTACTTCATATCACTTAAGATAAGTATATTATGACTCCATTAACACCTTAATAAGTATTATTAGGCCATGGATAAGCTATTTAAACTATTATAAATTATATAATAGAATAATAATTATATATATATATAATAAAATAATATATATTATTATTTTAACCTTATTTTTAAGATATAAGCTTAATATACTTAAGGTTATCTTATTTTAAGCATAAGAAATACTCAGTCCTAAGGATAGTTAGTCTGAAATATACTGTATATGGTATCTATTCTTTACCCAGAATTAGCTCTATACATGCTACCATACAAGGTGCTAAATATATCAGCTGTTTAGATGGTAATAAAGGATATTACCAGGTACCTGTTGAGAAGAATTCCCAAAATTTTCTGATGAAAGCTACTCATATGAGTATTTATAAGTATGTTAGGATGCCATTTGGCCCCAAAAATGCCCCTTCAGTTTTTCAAGAAGTTATGGATAACACATTCCATCAAGAAATAATTGAAGGATGGCTTATGGTTTAAATTGATGATATAATAATATTCTCTAAAACATTTGAGGACCATCTTAACCACCTATGTAAAGTGTTCCATAAGATGGATGAGATAAATATGACACTTGCCTTGAAAAAATGCGAATTTGGTTTTCATTCCTTGAAAGTTCTTGGTCATGTTGTCTATCATTTGCAGATATGTGTTGACCAGAACAAGGTGGAAGCCATACAACAGGTGAAAGATCCTACCACAGTTAGAGAGATCTAGAGTTTTTTGGGAATGTGTGGATACTATAGACAGTATACTTAAAATTATCAGGTCATAGCATTACCCCTTACCCTATCAACTAGGAAAGATGTTGCTTTTGTATGGAACAGTGAAAGACAAAGAGCTTTTGAAACTATGAAACATTGTTTGATGTCAGCACCAATTCTTTCTTTGACTGACTTTAATCAACCATTTGGTTTATACACTGATTCCAGTTTTATTGGTTATGGTACTTCTCTCCATTAAAAACATGTTATGAATGATAAAGTATCAGAAGTAGTAATTTTTTATATTTCAAGAACCTTGAGAAATAGTGAATTTAAATATGGTGCCACTCAACTGGAGTTTTTAGCAGTAGTGTGGGCTCTAGAGAAGATACATTATTATCTGGATAACCAAAAATTTTAACTTGTCACTGACTGCAGTGCAGTTATATCTCCCTTGAACTTGGAGACACCTAACATACATATGTTCAGATGGCAGCTAGCTGTAGAAGAATACAGAGGGAGGAGGAAAATAATTCATAGGGCTGGTATTGTTCACTCAAATGTGGATATTTTAGCAAGATTACCTTTGAAAAATGATGACTCAAATCCTGCATATGATCCTGAGGATGAAATAAATCACATTCATGGGATATATGTGGTTGACATGGAGGAAGAGCTATTACAGCTTATTCTGGATTCATATGATAAGGACACTGACTTAAAAAAGATATGCACCATATTAAATGATACAAAGAATGCTTCAATACAAGCATTAATTAAAACCCTTTCACCAAGATACCAAAAGGCTTTGGAAAAAGGTAAATTTTCTATAGATGAAGGATATCTATATTATAGAAGAAAGTTGAGTAATGTTATTGTTATTCCTCCTTCTATGAAAGAAATCATCTTGAAAATTTGTCATGATTACATATTAGCTGGACATTTTGATCTTAAAAAAACAATGATCAGAATTAAGAACACTTCTTGGTGGTTTAATATGTCTGAAGACACCAAATTACATGTTGAATCTTGTGATTCTTGCCAAAAATCAAAAAGATTTACTGGTAAGAGAGCTGGATTAATGCAACATATTGAACCTCCTGATACACCATGGCAGATAATAAACATTGATTTTGTAACAGGAGTACCTATTGCTGGAAAAGACAGTTATAACTCTTGTTGGGTTATTGTGGACAGATTCACTAAAATGTGTAATTTTATCCCTACTCACATGCATGTTTCCACTAAAGAATTATCCCTCTTATGGTGGTCTCATATTTTCAATACTTCTGGTTTTACAAAGGCCATAATCTCTGATAGAGACCCTAAATTTACCTCTTAATTTTGGATTTCTTTGATGGATTTTTGTGGTTGTGATCTGAAGCTTTCTACTGCCCATCACCCCCAGACTGATGGATTAGCTGAAAGAATGATTCAGACTTTAGAGGACATGATAAGAAGGTATTGTGCCTTTGGCCTTGAGTATAAAAATAATGACAGCTTCACTCATGATTGCATCACCTTACTTCCTGGTTTGGAATTTGCTTATAATAGCACTGATCATTCTGTTACTCAAAGAAGGCCTTTTGAGCTCTGGCTTGGATATGTTCTACACACTCCTTCTCAAATTCTCAATAATAAGATACCTAAATTGGATTTACATCCTGGTGTAAAATCTTTTCTTCAAGTGCAACAACTTTGCAAAAGTCATGCTCAAAAATGTATTGAAAAATCTTTTGAATATGAGAAGAAGAGGTGGGACAAATCCCATAAAGAATACACTTTTAAAAAGGGTGATGAAGTACTGATTTCTACAGTCCACTTTAATTTACAGGGTAATAACATATTAAAAGACCCAATTTTAGGTCCATTTGTTGTCAGAAGAAGGGTTGGTGATAATGCAGTTGAGGTTATCCTGTATTCTCCATATGACAGGAAACATCCTATTTTTCCAATATCTCTTCTCAAACCTTACACATCCATTAGTGATTTTTTTCCCAAAAGGAGGGGAAGACCAAAGACCCCTAATGAAATCACTGAGACAGCAGAAATTGATAAGATTCTAAATGATAGAGTAGTCACTTCTGAAAAAGGCACTGAATACCTATTGATTTTCAAGAATAAATATTCTGAATATGATTCTTGGATACCTGGGAAAGATATATCAAAGCTTCCTGCTCTACTAAAGAAATATAAAAAGAAAAAATCATATCATTTTTTTTGTTTTGATTTTTTTAGAGTGAGGGAGTGTCAGCCAGGCTACTAGACTTACCCAGTAAAATAATTAATTATTTTCTGGGAGGAAGCCACACCTTTATAATTCTTATTTTTAATTATATTATATTTACTTAAAAAAATTACTTGTAATAATTTAACTAATTAAAATAAGTTAATTAAGTAAATATTTAAAATAAATTATGTTTCCCATATTTTTATTCCTTAAAACTGTCCTCATGACAGGTCAAGAGTGAAATAAAAATATATTAATACAAAATTTTAAATTCAAATTATATTATTTTAAAATGGCATTTACAGAAAAACTTTAAAATAAATCAAATAATTGGTGCATACAGGAAATACATTTTATTGACTCATTCTTTATACAACATTATTAATATTTGAAATATCTTATTCTGGAATTTTCCTTCTCTCATACTTCTGTATATAGAATTTTAGCTCTGTGGTTTCTCTCCTTTTTGCCTATATAAGGCCTCCCATTTTGGTTGTTCTTGATCATTCCATTCTCACCCCACAAAATTTATTTTATTTATATAACATTTATATATTACTACTATCCTATCTTAGTACTTAAATCTACGTATTTCTAAGTTTTCAAAGTAATAATAATAATTATTCTTTACCTTTTCATTGAGTAATAAACTTATAAAGTTAAAAATTATGTACATTTTTGAAATCTTGACTTTCCTACCTTTCACAGCCATTGGACCACCGTTAAATCTTCTAGACCAAAAGTAATCCATTGACAGGCTTTGTCCTGAGGGTGATTAATTGTTTTTACAAGGGTTGAACAAGGTGGATAGATACCATCAGCTAGATAATATGGTCTAGTATATTTCTGTTTGTTAATTTTAAAATGCACCTCATCTTGAGTTCCTGTGATCAATTTGTCAAATAAGTGACTTAAATGAAGTACATTAATATTGTTTAGAGCTCCAGGAATACCAAAAAAACAGTGCCAAAAATGCAGGTTTTGTGACGCAACTGCTTCTAAAATTATTGTAGGGGTGCATTCTTTTCCCTGGAACTGACCTGCCCATGCACCAAGACAATTTTTCCCCTCCCAGCGCTTACCATCTATTGCCCCAAGGCACCCAGGAAAACCACCATCTTCATACTCCTTAAGAATTGATTTCTTCTCATTGGTGTTGGGTTCATGTAAGTATTCTGGCTTACACAATGTGATGATGTCCTTGATGAAGTGTTTTAGACATTCTGGGGCAGTACTCTCTCCAATTCAGACATATTCATCTGTTCCATCTGCAGTGATTCCATAGGCAAGTTGACACAGAACAGAAGTGATTTTTTGCTCAGGCAACAAACCAACTTGGCCGCAACAATCCTGTCATAAATTAAATTGAGTCAAAGAGTGGATACAAGACATTTTTTTTGACTTACAGTCCTCTGTGTCCAATACATATTATGTAGCTGTAGATCATTAGAAATTTTAAGAAATAGAGTTTTACCAATGCAAAAATGGCAGTGAAACATGGTTGAGTTGTAGGTACTATTAGGATGAAAGTAGTCTTTCATAAGCCAGTGATGTCCATCAATGCGATTGCGATTAATAAATGTTTTTTGTGGGCTTTATTACTTGAATTCATTGACTCTAAAAGTTCTCTAAATATTATTTCTTCTTCTTCAATAGATTGAAGTTCATCTATAATGTGCATGAATTGTTGTGCCATGTTATTGGGGATGTGTGTGTATGAGTTGAAGTGTGAAATGGATGTGCTAGTAGTTACTGAATGTGTTACACAATTGATAAATATTTTTTTAACGCGTGTTTAATTAAAGAATTTGCATACGGCTGATGAATATTTCAATTAAGTAACAAATGGTGCCAGTAAAATGCATATAGCTACTGAATATTTGCTGAAACGGCTGGGGATGCTCTAAGAGCATCCACACTTGCGGGTCAAATTAGCTATAGCGGCTAATATTCCGCACTCATCATGTTTTAGTCATTTGGTAAAGGGTCAAATCACTAATCTTTTCAGTAATTCGTGGATCTTTCCACAAATTATTGAACCATTTGTGTAACTCATTTTCTGCCCCGCCATTTTTTCAGTCATTCATCTCAACAGACCACACTCGCAACACCTCAATACCTCCATTTCATTAAGACTTCACTCTTACTGAACGCTACTTTTCTCACTTCTCATCATCATATCACACCCAAAACCAGCTCTATATTATTTTACTACAGGTTCTGTGGAATGTACACACCTCTAAATAGTCCTATCACCACATAAAGTAAGAAAACGAGGTCACCTAATCAGTGTCCACTTGGAGGGTAGTTGACAAGTAAGTAAAGGTAAGGTGATCCTCATCTAGGTCTAGTAATTCTTTGAGGCAGTTGAATGGCCTAATTGTGGCAAAAAACGATTTAGTGTAAAAATGATGAATATACCAAGTTAGTGCAAAGACATGTGAGAAAATAAATTAGAAATTACTGAATTCATGCAAAAACATGAGTGTTGAATATTTTGGGTAACTCGCGAATAGTGAAGATTTTCACTAACGAGTGTGAAATGGCCTCATTAATTAGTGCAACTCAGAACTAATGTGCAAGTAAGCAGGAGTTACACACCCGCACGAGTGTGGATGCTCTAAGGGATATCTTACTTGGTGGGTAGTGTAAGGTTACTGACCCTTATCGACAAATTGCCTATTTGATGGCTTACCGAAGAGGGTCTTAATGGAACGAGTGATGTTGCCGGGGTCAAAATATGCATACCGAAGGGGTTTACCGAAACGAGTGGAGATGCCCTAAATGATAGATTTCTTGACTGACAGTTCAAACGATCGGGTGGCGAAAAGCACAAAACGTCATCGATGCTCTTGTGGTGTAAGTTATATACTTCATAACAGACCTACTCCATAAATCCAGTCATAAAGTTCTTACCAGAAAAAAAAAGTGGGCACCTGATAGCAGGTGCCAATCCCTATCTTTGATTTAAATCAGTTTTAGCTTAGCTGTAATTATTCTTGAAAGACCGCGCACTGAACAATGAGCACGCTAGCTCGCACGGCATCAAATCTGAGTTACTCTTGAATCAAAGATGAATTGAGGGATTGGCACCTGCTAACAGACGCCAGGTGTTTTTTTGTGGTGACTTCGCTATTAAAAATTTCCATCTCTTCTCAGATTGATTTTTCTTATACATTATTGATAATCCCAGCAGTACTCACTCCGAGTTAATACTAGTGTCGTTACACTGTATCGTTTCCTCATCTCTTTTGTTAGCTTAGCCACTCTTACTCACTATTACCCTTAACTGTTTTCATCGGTCTTTACTCTTTATTTTATTAGTTCTCTCTAGTCCTTATCCAGTTCTGTCCAAGTCCCTCTTCACTTACATTTATGTTACTGCCTTAACCTTTCAAGCTCTTCATGCGGAATGACCAAATTTGATGATTGTTCTTGGTGAAGAGGGGAATGTCACTCAGGCTAGAGGTTTCGGAAGTAGACATCTTGAGGTAGTTCAGATATTAATTACTCAATTTTTAGAGTATTGAACCTGGTCTCATAATTTGTTGAAATGTCAAGATGAGTCCAAAATATTTTAGATATTTTCATAAGAAAAAGGTTGGTGAGCAGCGCAACCAATGACGAGTGCAGCAAGTCGAAAAATACTGAAGCCGTAAAGAGTAAATAGCAAAAGAAGATATATTAGGAGTGTATTACCTATGGTAAGATGTAACTTATTATGGAGAGGCAAATAGTAAGGGCGGTTTTTATAATATAGGAGAGAATAGGTGTTTTTTTAAATATTTCTTACAGACTCACCTAGCATGGGGCATGAAGGATAACACGATACATAAGGAAGCAAATATAAAAGGTGGAGAAAAACAATCATGGAGGAGATTAATTATGCAATAAGAGAAAGAAGGAGTTAAGACAATGGATGCTACAAAGAGAGAGAAATACTGGCTGGAAAGTGGGAAACAGTAGCAATGGGAAGAACATGGTGGAGGTGGACAAATATTATGGATGAGTATGGTGGACACAGATGCAAGACTATGGAAAGAGAAAATAATGTGGAGTCAAATACTGTAGTAAGAGCTGTACAGAAGGTAGTGTAGCAATAAAAGATTTTGAAACAATAGAGGCTAGTCTTTGACCAAGATGAGGAAAGTCATCAGATGGAAATATCTCTTAGGAGAAGGTAAGATCAATGAAATGAAGTATTAATAGCCGAGGATAGAGTTGAGCCGAAGGCAGGATTGTAAGAAATAACGCAAGGGGCATCACGGGAATACAGTTCCAATATTCGGTTTTATTTTTATTTACTCTTTCATTTATTTATTTCCTTAGATTACTAGCTTTTCGAGGATGAAACTCGTCACCACAAGGTAATTGAAAACACGCAACACTAACAAAGGCAGTGACTTACTTTTGTGTTTTATCGTTTGATTCTTCAAGTCGTGGTGACATTATCGAGAGCTATTATTAGCGTCCATACCAATCAACCGGTAGAATAAACTTATCTCCAAGTTGCAGACATGATATGTTAGCCATATCTCCTGTATAAAGATGGTCAATTTTCATTTCAATTCTAAAGAGTTTTCTGACACCCATTTTATCTATATATTGTTTTGTTCTTCAATTTTGCGGGAAATTCGGCTTGCAGCCTTGCATTCAAAATTTAGAACTATCCACAAATCTTCGCTTATAGTCATGTTTAGAACAAATATTCCAATAACTGCCTCTCTTTTACTCGCTTCTTTCTTTTTTCTTTCATATTCACCTGAGTCATTATATGCGTATGGTCATCCCATTCAGCTGCCATTAGCTGCAACTCAACGCCACTGGAAGCGTGAGGAACTTGGCTTGAGCTTAGATTCTTCTGACCCCAAGTCATCTCCAAACCGACAGGTACAGACAAAAAAAATTCCCAATGGGGAGGAGAAAACTACCACTTGGACTGATAATTCAGAACCTGGTGTTAGCATTTTGGGATTTCAGAAGTCCAGTCAAACAAGCTCAACTAAAACAAGCTCTGGAAACCATATGTTAATGGGAGATGACGAGCAGGATCCGCCTTCAAACTTAACATCTAAGGATAGTTACAATTTTGGGTCTTTGGACAACAATTCTACTAGTAAAGGTAAGTGGGATGATTATAAAGGCACGTTGAAACCAGAAAACTCTAGACTAACTGGCAGTAATTCTCATTTTTAAAACGCAGAAAACAGCCCCTCGAAGATGAATCTTGAAAACAATGAATATACCACTGATAAATTTCATCCTATAAATCTATTAGGGAGTATAAACCTTCCCCAGACTCCTGATAATTTTGCTGCGAGTCCGTTTGAAAGCATGACGGGTTCAAAATTAGGCGATCAAGGTGGAACCTTGAATCTTGAGCAAGCATTTGTGCAAAATAACGACTCGGATAACTCCCTAGAAAATGGCAATAATGGCCCCGAATCAGAATTTTCATATCAAAGCGCTTATCCTGGAGGGGAAAAAAGTTCAAAGGCTAGATATTCCCCTGGTTTAAGTAACAGCCAATCTCTTGAAAATAAAGATGACTATTTCAGTGGTTCTTTTCAACCGACTCTTAGTGAGAATTCTTCAGGTAAAGGTGATTATCCTTCGAAGAAAAATGGCCGTACTTGGAATGAAGCTGGTTATCCATACAATAAAACCGAATATCCTTCCGAAGAAAATAGTTAACCCCTTCATGATTAGGATTATCGTTCTACTTTGGATAATACATTACAAGGCAGCTCCACAGACTTTAGTAAAACTGCATATCCTGAAAAGAAAAAGACAAAAGAGGACAAACAAATAGAAGACAATGGTGAAGATCAAACAGAACTCAATTCAGGTGAATCTAGCATGTATCCCAATAGACTTTATATCAGTGGTAACAGCACCAACTCTGGCTACACCATAGGAGGAGGTTCCAGCGAATTCTTGGATGATGAGGAAAAATGAAAATATATCTGGTTAAGAAATGAAAAAAATTCTAACACTTTCTTGGAACAATACACAGACACTTTCTTACTAGAAATGCATTAAAAAATATTATTGAACCAAAATTTTGGTTTTTTGACATAATTGGTGGGTATCTTACACCACTATGATGAAAATTGATGAGCTTTCAGTTTCTATAAAAATTGACAGAGTAAACATGATTCAACTTTATCATCTTGAATCAAGGTAAATAGCAAATAAAGTGAATTCACCTTTTCTGATGATCAAAAAAATAAAGATAGTGGTTGATTTTGAAAAAACAGATGGCTATTTCAACATTGAACTTTGCGTAATAAACAGATACTATATTGACACCTAGAAAATCAGTGTAAATTCTTTAAAATATGCTTGAAAACCCCAATTATGATAGTTGCAAAAAGTAAGAGTCAAAAAGGAAATTTTGATCAAAAAAATTAAGAAATGGCCATGGATGAAATCAAACCAATTTTATAAAAGACTCTTAAATTTTAATTTTACTTGATTGGAAATATCAGAAAAGCATTTTTTATTCTTAAAACTATTTGAGTACAGAAAAAAGAACTACCTCATGGAAATTTTAAATTTTAAATTTCAAGATTATGAAATTTAAAAACAGAAATGATAGAAGCAGCCTTTTACCATAAACAAGAAAATATTCTCAAGTAATTTCTATAGAAGTATTTTCCCTATTGTTCATACAATATTAAACAAAAATCTTCTTTGTAGAGTTATAAAAGTCTTGTTTTATATCAAATTTTGCGGTATTGTAAAAAATAAATGAATTGGTAACTTACACTAAGACAATTTTTTTTTGCCATGTGTGCAACAAGTATGCAACAGTCACGACAACACATTTTTGTTTTTCCGTGGGATGCAAGGATTCTTTTTGGCACTTAAGACCCACTTAAGACCTTGAAGTGCTAAAAACAATTGTAACATAACTGTTGCATAATTGTTGCACCATTGTTGTGCCTCAAGATGAAATGAACATTTGCTGCAGTGAGTTGTGCAACAGTGAGAGCATCTACCCCCATTTTGTTAAACCCCTTTGGTATATGGCCAAATTGGCCAGAAACCTCATCTCCCATCCCTTCCCAAAGCCCAATTTCATCAACTTCACTCCCTCTCCATCTCACAAATCTTCCCCCCCTCCTCCCCCCTCAATAATTTTGGCACAAAATGTCCAAACTCCTTACCTCCTTGGTACCCTGTACTCTTCAACATCATCATTGGGACCTCAAAAGAATCCGCTAAATGAGAAGTCCTTTCCACCATCTACTCCTTTCATTTCTCCTCTCACTTCATCTACAGTTACAGGTCAAAGTCACCTTCTGGCACCTTTTCTGCAGCTTTTGGCCCTAGTCTCAGTTTCTCATATGACACTCAATGGGGTGAGATGGTCTATGTGGTTAGATCATCGCCTGGATGGCCACCTGTTGCCTTGACTTGTGTGTCGCAGGTTCAAATCACTGCTGCCTCCCCCCTTTTTAACCACACACACCCTTCGTCCATGGTTAGCACACTTGTTTTCATGCTGGTGTTGATGTCCCGTTATCCCCACAATATCTCTATTCTCCCTCAGCAACCTACATTGGATGGACATGTATGTGAAGGCTGGATAAACCCACCCCACTTTTTCAACCTACCCAACTTTGAAAACTCCCCATTTTCTGGACAAACATGCTTGGTCATTTGCCTTGGGTCTTCTGCAGAGTTCCACTCTGCAAACATTCTTTCTAAAATCCCTGCCCATGAAACCACAACCCCTCAAGGATTACCCCCCATAACAACTCCATCAGTGTTCTCAAGCCGCCTGGCTGCTCCCCCACCCATGTTATCCTTTCAATTGCCCTTTTGTTACCTAACTCATTACATTCATTACTCCCCACTTGTACCTAGCCAATTAGTTAACCATGCCTTCATGCCCCTAGCTGGGTGAGACTGTAAGAACTTAAAAAAAATGTCACTCAATTAGGGGGTGTCAGTTCTGGCAAATCCGCACTTAAATAAGTGCGGATTTCCAAAACACACTAGCCCCAATACTGGTGGATTTCAAAATGAAATAAGTCACTTATTTCACTCAAATCCGCACTTTCCCAACCAAAAGTGCTGATTTCACAATCAAGTCCCATTTCACTGATTTGTCAGCATCATCCCATTCATACGCAGCACTCCACAGCATAACACTTCATAACTCAAAACATCCTACATCATTTACATTTTCATATCATATCATATAAGAGTCATGCCTTCCTCACTTTCAAATCGTGATAAATTACATAAAGCAATGACTTTCATGGCTCTTGAACTGCTCTTAGACTCTGATTGCGATTCTGATTCTGATCTAGAAGAAGATTTTGTCTTTTTATCAAAAATGGCCACGAAACATTACCTTCTTCCCAGAAAGCCTCAAGTACTTCATACCCCCAAGTACACCATCCAAACACTTCTTAAACTATCTACACCCAGTTTTAGACATCTGTTCAGGACTTCTCAGGAATGTTTCCTTAAATTGCTTGAGCTTATTCAGGATCATCCCATATTTCACAATAATTCTCAAAAAGAACAACGACATCCTTCAATTCAATTGTCCATCACACTATGTCATTTGGGTTCAAATGGTAATGGAGCCTCTTTGAAACATTTAGAAAATGTCTTTGATTTAGGGTATGGTTCAGTTAATACTTATACCAAACAATGTATCACTGCCATCATCTCCTTGTAATCTCAACTTCTCACCTGGCCAACAAAAGAAGAGTGACTTGAATCATCTCAGGTTATGCAAGCAGAGGGCTTCCCAGGATGTATTGGTTTTGTTGATGGTACTGCTATTCCTTTGAGCCAGAAACCTGCTTAAGGTGGAAACAATTACTTTCACATTCTTGTCAAAAATTTTCACCAAAATATTTACAAGTCAAAAAAATTCTATATCTGTTTTGAAAAATTGGCAATACTCTCCCCTGCATTTTATTGAAGCAAGGGGTGGATATCACCAAAATTTTTCTAAGTCATCAATTTCACATGTCAGATTTGAAAATTTGGCAATACCCCCCCCTGCATTTTATTGAAGTAAGTGGTGGAAGTCATCTAAATTTAATATAAATATGTAAAATATTAAATAAATATCTAATATATATCAATTTCCCTAGTTTAAAGTTGTCAGTACAGTCTAGTATATAAGTATGATATAATAGTGTTATTTTATGGTCCTATTACTTATTAATAAATGATTTAGTTATTAAACCTCAGGGGAAGACTAATAGAATAGTTATACTCAAATTAAACTCACAATACTTGGATTTAAATGCGTGCTAGTGGTGGAAAATAGAAGAATAAAATATAGTTATAGCTTTTATAAAGATAATATCAATTTATAAGGGCTTTATAATATATTTCTGATTGTTAATAATTGTAGTATAATGTTTATTTGAAGTGTAGTAATTGAATGATGATAATAAACCGTCAAAATCCCTCCTTACTTATACCCAAATCCACTGGAGTGCACAGACCTTCAATCCAGATGATGTCACTGCTATCCCCGGCAATTACAGCACTGTGAGGGCCCATCACCTCCCCATGGCGTCCACTTCAAGCAGTTTCAACACCCAGACCTCCAGTAAGGACCCTCCATCACTATTAATAATAACACAGAGTCATACCATAAATAGAAAACCCAGATAAAAGCGGATACCATAAAGAAACAGGTAAAATAAAAGATCAAAAAGAGATTTAATGAAACTAAAAGTATATAAAGGAAACAAATAAAATGTCCAAGCCCCCAATAACATCCCCAAGCATCCACATTAACCCAAAAACATATTTCCAACCCATAAATCCGTGAATAACCATCCAAGGAAGTAATTTTAGTTGTCCAAGCTGGGTGTATGCGCCTGATATAGGTGTCTATGCTTCTGTAGGCGTTGTGAGTCCACTGATTTCGTCCATATGACCTAAAATAAGCAGAAAAACAAAGGTTATAGGCTATTAAGGGGCTAAAACCCACTTATATACCTAAATATACATAATATACTGCATATTTCACTGAATATGAGATTTATGTATACATATAAGCTTATGTATGTCAATAATTACTTCATATCACTTAAGATAAGTATATTATGACTCCATTAACACCTTAATAAGTATTATTAGGCCATGGATAAGCTATTTAAACTATTATAATTTATATAATAGAATAATAATTATATATATATATAATAAAATAATATATATTATTATTTTAACCTTATTTTTAAGATATAAGCTTAATCTAATTAAGGTTATCTTATTTTAAGCATAAGAAATACTCAGTCCTAAGGATATTTAGGCTGACAAAAGTAATGACAATCCCTCAAGCCAAAATGCAGATCAAATCTAGAAACAAAAGTTTGGGACTTTCCACAGGTATAGGCTAGAGGAACACCATGAAACAAATAAATGTTATCATGATTACCTTTTATACAACACAAGGTCGTTGGCCCATTACTTTAGTTGAGGAAATTGATACATAAAAAATATTTATTAAAAATTTACAAAAAAATATAAAATTTTCAATGACAACTCTAATCCCCATACTTTTTGGATCTAAATAAAGTTTTTTTAAATTGATTAACTTTAACTTCTTTCATTACCTTATTGATTCTTTGAATCAACTTATGACTGATTTGAAATGAGCAACCAAAAAGTGTTAAATCTTGACAGGATTCCAAACCAGGAGGAGCTTTGGTCGTTTGATGATTATCCTTAGAAGAATCCAAATAGTTTTGATGATACCATTTCCCAAACCAAAATCAATGATGCACCGGTGGTCTGGAAAATATAAACCATGTCATTTGATTTTAGCTGGAGATGGTATTGGTTGGCCAGTAATCGGTTTGATATATGAGAATATACCAAAAGTAAGAAAATTGGTGTCATTGGTATCGGTGTGAATTTTATTGTGAAATCCAGAATGAGTGATAATAACATTAGAAAATGAAAGATATTTGTGGCTGATATCTTCCCATTTGGATTCACACCAATTCGGTATTCCAACTTTGGTTGCAAGTTCATGATTTTTTTCAAATGCTTTATTACAGTGCTTTTTGAGTCAAAGAGCAAGAAAAGAGTTAAAGGAAGGAAGAGTGTCCCATAAGCAAAAATCTTCATCTTTTTGAGCTTTAGTGATATTCTTGAGCAATGAATATATGCCTATATAATTGAAATGCCTAGATAATAATCATATAAGAGTTTCAGAATCCTTATCTTCTAAATATGCAATATAAAAATGTGAAATAAGACAAGTGAAATTTGGAAAAAAGGCTCAACTTCAAAGGTCAAAATCTCAGCAACCACTGAACCTAATTCAAACCTGTTTGTGGGAAATGAAAGATATGCTTTAGTAGAATCTTCAGTTAAAGGACATGTGATTTAAATAAACCTAACCCTAATTTGTTACATAAAAAAATGAAATAAAAATTTAAATTGGGAAAAATAAGGCTCAACTTTAACGGTCAATATCTCAGCAACCACTGAATCAAATTCAAATCTGTTTGTAGGAAATGAAAGGTAGCCTTCAGGAGAATCTTCAGTAAAAAGAAAATTATATTTGAATAAACCTAACCCTAATTCTGAGTCTGATTTTCAAAATTTTACAAAAACTTGAAAAGTGGTAATGAAGATGAGATCAAAAGGAGTTTTATAAGTTCACTGTTATCCAGATAAGAGTCATACATATATTTAAGTATGAACTTTTCATAAAAGGAATGAGATATCATATAGGCATGAAAAAAAGGAGATGAAACTTACCTTGATTGAAAAGTAAGAAAAATAGAGTGAGAAAGATTGATGTTGGAATTGTGGGGAAATTGAATATGGAGTAAGTGAAATGCATAAAGAATGTGCAATATATGTGTTTCAATGAAATGGAGCCAAAAAAAAGTGAAATAAGGGAAAGGGGGGATAATGACCATGCCAAGGAGGGATGAAGAGTAGGGTGATGGAGCTAAAAAAGAAAGTAAAGAGGGAGAGAAAAAAAAGGTTAATTATACCATTGAAATCCAAAATAACCACTTACAAAAAAAATTTAGATAAAAAAAATAAAATAAACAGAAAAAAACAAAAAAATTATAATTAGTAATCAAAAAATCAAAAAAAAAAGAATAAAATGACTTACCTGGAGAGATGAGATGACAAAATGAATGAAACCAAATTGTTTGAGGGATGTTGGAGGAGAATCACCACAGAAAAAATGGGGGGGTATTGCTAGCAATACCCCTTGCTTGAGCTCCGTTGAGCCACAAATCTATGCTTGAATTATGCACACATCATCACCATGTAGGAAATTGTTTGGCCTTACATTTAGTCAGAGATTTGTCACAAATTGAGCTCAAGATGAACCTACATTGATCACCGTTTGATCTTGTAAAATCCTAATTTGATCATCAGTTAAGCTCCCTTTGATCTCACTTTGATCTAACATAAGCTTTTGCATATCCAATATGTCAACTATTCACTTTCAAAAAGATTCGTAATGAATTTCACATGGAATATTAGAAATGAAACCAGTAATTTTGAGTAAATGTCTCATCAAAATGATTAATCTACAACAAAATACCATCAAAATTCAATCTGATTACTGAAAACTTTTGTTAAAATGACTAATAGATATTTAAATTGGAAAATAATATTCCATTTCTCAATTTCAAATTCAAAATATAAATCCTCGTTTGAAATGTGAATTTTGTAGATTCCTTGCCTTCCTATATTATGAGTAATATTTGAGGTATTTTACACCTTTGTAAATATGGTGTTGTGCTGCTAGAAATTATCTCTGTTTCAATTCAACTTTATTGAAGCTTGATTCCAGAATGATACATATTTTATAACTATTTTGAGAAAAAAGTCACTAGTAATGAATTTAGCCTTTTATCTGTCCTTTATTAAACCTCACTTAATCCTACTTAAATCCAAATTGACCCACAAAAACCTTATTTGGGATATTTTTTAGCCCAGGATGATTCAAGATTGGAGCAAAATATTATTTTAAATATCCAATATGCCTATTGATTAAATTTCTTCAAGCTTACTTTAAATTCACATTAACATTAACTTTCACAGTAAATATTAAACACAAATCTTGAAAATATAGTATTTAAAATCATAATAAATATAATATAATATGCTTACAACAAAATTTTCTTTCTGGATTAATTGAAACAAAAAATTGTTCATTTGTGAAAATAGAAAAAATACTATCCATCCTGAATTTAGAATTCATTTTTAAAAATTTAATGCCCCCTCACTTTCAAGTTTATCATGTATTTCGAAAATTATATTTTTAATAATTTTGTGAATAGTACACCTGAGATATAAACTTGGGGATATCAAAAACTAAAACATCAGCAAATTGAAATGTTTTTTATTGTTATGAATGGAAATAATGATTGAAAAACACCATTAGAGCAAGTTTGATTTTGAATAATAGGCATACTTTCTCATGTAAATTTCAATAAAAATAATTTTTATTCTTACTTAAGTTGCGGTGGATACATTTGACCTCAAAAAGAATTAAAATTGATAAAATAAGACTTCTATAGTTCATATTCAAAAATGAAATCACCCTTCATTATCTACCTGTAAACTATTTTAAATTGAATAATTTCAAAGTCAGTATATACTGATGTTATTTTTTCTTCTAAAAAATTTATTATATAGATTAATAGTCATAAACAGTTGACATAGATGTTAAATTTATATAAGCAATCTTTAATTCATAAAATGATAAAACTATCTTTTATGTAAAAAGTGATGAAGGAAAAAAATATTATTAAATTTTTGATGCACTATCAATAAAATTGAAGATAGAGCATATCAAAAGTTTAAACTTAATTTCAATTTTGATATCATCATTTTATTTTATTTTACTTGAGTAGAAAACAGATTTTAAATCTCAATATAATTTTAAATCCCATTAGTTTGTAGATTTCAACATTTGAAACTATGAAATAAATATTTATGAAAGAATTTTACAATATTTGCCCTTCTAAAAACTCATAAATCCAACTTCAAATCTTCTAACCTTCACAAGTAACCACAATGCATTCTGAAAATACTCTATATTTAAATAATTAAAGGTAAATAAAATTATGTTTTTATTCTTTATTTCAATTTTTGATAAATAATATATATATATACATATATATATATATATAATTTCTTAAAAAGTCTAAGAGGGAACTTAATAGTGGTTTTGGCATTAGATATATAGATTCAACTTTCAAAAAATTTGTTTGGAATAAATTACAAAGACAAAAAGGATATATTTTGATGAAAGAATACTGATTTAGGTTCTCTTAAAATATTATTAACCATTTTTATGGAATATTAATCCATGGTTATCATTCTTTATGATATTATCATAGAATTTTTTCCTTTTTTAATATAATGATTTTCTATTGTGTGGTATGTAGGATAAGATAAGTTTAAAAGATTTATTGAAGATATATATACCAGAAACAGTATAATCTGTAGATTTATAACTATAACTTACTTTTCTGATGTTTTACATCATTGATAAGTAGCTCATGCATTACACAAGTAAATAATTATAGTCTCTGGAAATAATTCCTTGTGAATTTCAATTTTTTTGTTATTCTTAAAATCATTACTCAAATAAACTAAAATTTCTTCAAATATTGATTGAAAGAAGGAGTTACAAAATCTTATTTTGTAGTTATAAAATTTTGAGTTATTTTTCATATTATCAAGTATAATGAACGTTTGTAAATTTTAACTTGAAAACTAGTGATCATAGCAAAGTAATACTGGAAGAATCAGATAAAAAGGGTGGAATAAAGTCATAGCACAACAGGAAATGATACAAAATTGTTGATTTTTATCTCATAAAATTCAACTTATTTTTAACATATTTTACCACCTTTAGATAATGTTTAGTGGATTTTAACATTATTATAACAAGCAAACTTAACAATGTTTTGATTTTTTTAACAAAAATAAATATTGTTAGATCATTTTTTTAAAAAATATGACTTATTTTTATGCTTTATCTACAATAGTTAGTAGTTTTTTTTGCAGAAATTACTTGTTTTGATATTCTATTTTTGAATTTTTTAAGAGACTTCATTGCATTAAAGTTTTGTAATAATTTTTCATTAAAGCATCATATTTTAAATCTAGAGAATTGGTTTTGAAATAATATATATTTTCATGTTAATTGACTCATTATTTTTGGATTGATAAATTATGTTAAAATTGGGATTGCTTATTTCTAGTGAGTGTACATCATAGTTTGTTTTCAAATCAAAGATTAATAAATGGTAAAATTTGGTAAAATTCTAAATATCTTTTAAACCTTTTTGATTTAAATAATGTTTAATGTTATGTAATCATTCTATAAGTAGAACACAGTTAAAATCTGATAATGGTACATTGCTTTCAATTTCTAATACTAAAATTCTATTCTACTTGAAACAATGTAAACTAAAGCTTGGTATCTCATAAGAAACTCACAATTTTCAAAAATCATATTTCCAACTTTTTAAACATGATACACATTAAAATATATTTTTAGAATAATTTCCTAATTAGTTTCAAATACTAGAAAATAATGACCTCAATTTATTTTAATACTTAAACCATTCTGATGAGTGAATTTCACAATCCTCTAAGTAACATATGGTTACCATTTATACACATATGCATGACTTCTCCTTTTGTTTAATTTTAGCTGAATCTAAAAAGTAAAATCACATGTTGAATATCATCTATAGATAAACTTCTTATATTAGAAGCTAATATTTCATATGAGAAATTTGTTATTGAGTTTGGGAAACATTAATAAGTGTTGGGTATTATAATTGAGCCATTTATTCAAGTAAATAAAAAAGGATGACGTTCTAAATATTTCATATATATATATATATATATATATATATAATAAAAATTAATTATATAGTAGCATTTAACCATGTTTTTATACTAATGTCATATAAAAAAAGGGATTGAACTAAAACTTTCAGTAAAGAAAATAAAAATAAGATAAGTTAATATTCTTGTTTATATTCTCATATTTTTGAAATGGCTTACTTAAGGGAGAAAATTATTTGGTTTTAGAGTACAAGAATTTCTAGATAAAAATCTTCACAATATAGTTTGACCCTCTCAAAAAGAAAATTCCTCAAATTTTACTATCACATTTTATATATTTGTTAAGTAACAGAAAATGGAGTTGTGTCTTTGACAATGAAGCTTTAGAAAATGAAATAAATGATTTAAATTTATAATATAATTTTTGAAACAATAAATCATGTATTCAAAAAAAATTATATATCTTACAATCAAGATAACAGTATTAATTAAGCAACTCTAACAACTTTGGAAAGAAACAAGAAAAAAATAATTAGTAAAATGCATAAGTTATTTTTAGAATTTAAGGAAACTTAATAGCTCTACCTGTAAACTAGCCTTAAAGCAGGTTTGGATTTAACATGTGGAAATTCATACATAGTACCCTTCCATCATTAGAGCAGAATAAAATTTATGTAGTTTTATTTTTTTAATTTATAATAGTATTTTTATTTTTGGCTTTTTCATTAGTATAACTATATATTTTTTAACTTTTTTGTTTTTCATAACATAAGTTCAAAGCTGCACATCACTACTTCAAGATGAAACTCCATATAATGTAATCAATGAATGATATATTATAATGAATTTTACTAGAGACTTTTCAAAAATGGTGATTAAGAATACTTATTATAATTTTTTAAATTTTTATTATTATTCTATCTCTTGAAAGGAGATGGCCATATCTCAATTTAATTAGTTTTTCCTCAGAAAAATTTATTCTTGATCTAAATAAAATTGCATCACTATTAACTAGATGTTATTATACAATTTTAACAATTTTTTTATCTGAACATAGTTGAAAGTATGTATAAATTAAAGTGTTTCCACATAGTCTTACTATTATCCCACCATTATTTTCACATTTAGATTTCATTATAACTGTAAAATAAGTTTTTCAATAATTTTAATAATACCTTAATATTTAATAATTTAGTTACATAGTAGATTTTTTATCCTTTTTTTATATGAGGCTTATTATATAAACACTACTTTTAGATTTTATCCATTTTGATGTCTGATAATTTAAATTTTCATTTAACTACCCAAATTATATCAAAAAAAATTCAAAAGTATATTTTTTTAATGTACTCTTTTTGATAAACTTATCATTTCTTATAGGTTATTCTTCAACTATTTATTGTAATTAACTACCCACTCATTTATGGTCTGTTATTGTTGTTCATTACATACAGACAAAATAAGGATACTCTCATATTACATTGGAGTTTTAAATTAAAAAGTAAATACTAGTGGCTGGTATTAAATATGAAGTTGTTATAACTAAGTTGAACATTAATTAATTATTAAATGGCATTTTATATTACAAATTTTATTGAATGTATATAAAAATAACACTCAAGAAATATATATAAGATATATATATAACCATTGTATATCAAAAATGAAGTACCTATCAACATGGTCTTTTTAAATGATTTTCAAATTTACTTAGAGAGACATTAATATTACCAATTCAAATTTTATATCAAATACAACAATATTATTATTTCATTTTTAATTATTTTACAAAAAATTTGAGTTTCAAAGTAATTTAATTCAGTATTTAATGAATGTTTTTGAAAAATATTTTTAAAAATAGAAATAACCCCTCACAAAAAAAAATATAATTTTTTTTACTTACAATTTGCACCATATTTCTACCCTTAAAATATTTGTATTCTTCTAACAAAAATATTTTTTAAATAAATTTAAAATTTTTTTCATTATTCAATTACAAAATGTCAAATTTATAATTTATTTTACCTTACTAAAAAATTTAGTTGAAAATTTAATTTTGTATTTCCAAAAAATAAACTTAAATGTCAAAAATTAAAAAAACAAAATTATAAATATAATTATGAGAAAGAGGTAGATTAAATTTATAATATTCATATAAAAAAATTCATATATTTTATGGTGTTTGAATTTTAAATTTAATGTATTAAAAAATAATTATTAAATAACCAAGCCAAATGAAATTGGCTTGGATTTTTGGTATCACTAGAACTTATTTTTTTTCTTATACTCACATTTTAATTTTTAATTTTTTTTTCTACATTTCTCATTTTTTTTTTTATGATTTTTAATGTTTTTAAGACTGAAGTTGCTTTCAAACAACTTCGGTCTAACGTTTCTCTCACTTTCCCACCAGATTGCACCTGGTAGGGAAAGTCGCTTCCATTTTAGAGACCAAAGTCCCTTGCAGGGACTTTGGTTTCTCTGTGTGCATTGCACAGCCAGAAAAAAACTGGCTGTGCAATGCACTGCATGCAGCACATGCAACACGCATCGCTGCTGCAAGTAATGCGCATTGCATGCAACGCGCGTTTCTGCTGCATGCAGCGCGCATTGCACATGCTGCGCATATCTCATGCAGCTGATATCAAGTCAGCTGCATGAAATATGGTAGCGATTGTGCAACGCGCGTTACTTGCAGCAGCAACGCGCGTTGCACACTGCTTTGGCCACCTCCCAGCCTAGTAAATTAGCTGGGAGGGTGGCAAACATTACAGCAAGCAATCGAAGTCGCTTTTAGCGACTTCGATTGCTTGAAAGAGACACTTCCAGCCAGGGGAAACCTGGCTGGAAGTACTAAATTGCAATGTAAGGGACCCAAGCCAATTTCAAAGGCTTGGGTCATAAATTAAGGTTTCTAAAAAGCAGCCAGTATAAATCTGGCTGCAATAAAAATTAAATTTTTTAAATAAAATACATAAAAAAATAAAAATTTGTTCAAATAAAATATACAACACTCTTCAGCCAGTAAGAAACAGCCTTCCATTGTTACACATAGAAACAAAATCAAATGTTTCTTTCATCAACATTGGCCATGTTTCAATATTTTGAACCAAGTAAGATCAGGAAAAAGGTCACGGCAAAAAAATTGCATAATTAAAAGTCTCCCAATTTAATATGGTGCGGAGGTTCATATTTTAGAAATAGGTGGTGCACATTATATTTTCCTTTAAAAAAATTCAAAAATGAATTAATTTTGGCACAATGTAAATTTAAATGTGATGAGTGTATGTTTTTTAGCTACGTGAAACATGTTAGCTAGAATTATGTGGCATCAATTTTTTTTAGATGTGAAATTCAGTGTTCCACAAATGTGCATCTGTACAACATGCAGCCAAGTAAATTCTAGCTGGAATTAGTACATGCATAGGAAAAAATGATCATGCTGTGTACAGTGCCTTGGCAACATCATTCTTAGAATTTAGATGAAGTTTATCATATGACTTGGAGAGCTGCATTTTTTTGAAAATGTGATCAGTGAAAATTCATGATATATACATCTGTTTGCCACCCAATTTATTTTTCCTTTCTCTTTCTCACTTACCTTTTTCAAAAATTATCAATCATATTTTTGCTTTATCATTTTGAATTATTGGTACTATTTTCTTGACCTTATCTGATTACCGGTAAGCAAATTTTTCTTGCTATTGCATTTCATATCATTTTGGTTTGTTACACTTTTTTACACTTTTGACAAGTTAATCTAATGATTCTAATTCTGAATTTATTTTTATGGTATCTTTTACTGTACCCTTTCGATTCATTATAAAATAATTCTTTTTCAGTTAACTTAAAGTTTTTTTATTTGTTTGTCAATTTACTTTTCTTTATTCCTTATCAAAAATGTTCAATTTATTTATCTAACCATTTATTTTTTAAAACAGTGATTATAAAATAAACTTTATAATTAATTTTGATCAATCAGCTACAAATGGAAGAAGATTTTATAGACATGTAAGTTCATGTTTTGCTTATCATTTTTCTATATTTCTTTAATACTTTCTCAACCATTATATTATTAATATGAAAAGTAAAACATCATCTCGTACTTGCTGAAAGCATACAGGATAATGTTTTGCTTTTCATAATAATAATTAGATTGTTTGTACTTTACCTTTAATTTATTGATTTTTAAGTTGTTTCAAAGTCTCGTACTTGCTGAAAGCATACAGGACAATGCTACAATTTAAAAATTAATAATTTATTGAAGTATAACTTTCTAAGTCAATATATTGATCAGAGCAAGATTTTTCATTTTATATATGTGGATATCATAATTCCGTAAATTTTTTAATATTACTAGTGTATTGGAGTTATACTTTCATTATATTATTAATATTAAGTGTAGAGCCAAATCTCGTACTTGCTGAATGCATACAGGATAAAGCTATACTCTTTATATGTATAATTTAATAAAGTATACCTTTGAAACGCTCTCTTAATATTTGAAATAAAGAAAAAGTATATAAATTTACTAATATGTAGATATGCTAACTTTTGTATTTCTAATATTGAAGATATGATAAAGTTAAAGGTATCATTGACTGATAATTGAAATTATGTTACTATTTTCTAATTTTTGATTTTTTTCTATTTTAAATCAAAATTGAATTCTCTTAGGATTGAACCATCAATGAGTAACGATTTGAAAAAAAAAAACGGCCAGGGAAGAACTCTAACAATAGGTGGGCGAAAGACATTGCTACTGGAATGAAACTTGTAAACGCTCTTGGAATGGATACAAACGGGAAGAAGCCACATTTCTATGCACGATCTTATGCAAATAATATGACAGATTGCAATAATTATTACAATTTTTTTCCTGGATGTAGTATTTATAAACCAAAAGATGTCTTAATACCTAATGTTCTTGTGCAGACTTTTGAAATTCATGAGCTCAAAGAACTAGATATGTTAGAAGCTACGGTGCGATGCATTAAGGATCTTTCTTACTGCGAACATGAAATTAAAAATAATGGTTATCATCAAAGAGCTGGTGGTTTTGGAAAAATGTTTGGTGGTGGCTTTATTTTAGATAGAAAGAAATCTTTACATATTCGTAAGTATCACTTTTTTTAATTTAAATACTGAATTTTTGAATGCTTTTCCTTGCAGATGAATACACTGATGATATTGTAAAAACGGATGAATATAAAAAACGAATGAAGAGGATTGAAATGTACTTTGAATATTTTTTTAAAAAAATATCATATGTAAAGTACAATGAGGCAACTAATCTTTGCGCAAAACTTGGTATTCCTGGATTTTCAAAAGTTTCTAGTGAAGAAGAGGGTGTACCGTTTGCTAGTAATTTAACTTGGACATCTGGAGGGAATGGTAATGGGTTCTCTAATGAGGTTCATCTCGATAAGGATGCAAGTGAGTATACTTTAGGAATATTTTTTCCTAAAGATACAGAAAAAAACACCATTCATATGAAGTATGATAAGACCCAACCACGACAAATAGGTGGAGAACTTATGTTTCCCGAAATTCGAAGTAAAATCAACTTTTAAGCAACTAATGGAATAACAGTGACATTATGGCCTGCCAATCAACTAAGGCATTTTACCTCAAGATGTCATGAAATTCCTGGCTTCACTAGGATAGGTTCTTCTATTCAAATCAGCACTAGACTTTTTCATGCTATAGAAAAGCTTAATGTTTTTGATATTGATATTTCAGAATACTTAGAAATTAAAAAAGAAAAATTTAGGTTAGAATATTTGATTAGTGCTTTGAGAGTTTTTTTGAAAAGAGATTACTTAATAGAGGAAGAAATAGAATCAGCACAGTATTATTTATGTAATGTTAAGACAAATCTAAAAAATCTAGATATATAAATATTAAAAATTTATATTATATATACACAACTTAATGAAAATTTAAACATGATAAATACTGGGAGTAGCTGTAACATTTTCAGTTTTGATAATTATAGTATTATCTATTTTTTTTATTTGTGAAATAAAATAATTTTTTTTCATAATATTATAAGAAAATTTGATTTACTTTTGAGGAAATATATAAGTTGTGAAATCTTTAAATGTCATTTTTATTAAATTGGTAGCAAAGGTTCTAAAATAAAAAAAACTATAATAAAGAATTTGAAATATATTAGCCATAAAAATGTGCTTTTAATGCTACCAAATTAACTGTATAGTATTTTAGGTCAAACAGGCTTATTAATAAAAAAGGTAATAATAAAGAGTTGAAGAAAGAATTTTGAATCAATAATAGATTAAATTGTATTTTTTTAAGAATGTACTCATTTAATTATTTAAATTTTTCTACTTCTGATTAAAAATGTTACAATCAACAAAAATATTTGTAATAATTAATAGATTATATAATATTAAAGGTAAAGTAACAAAACTAGAGCAGTTATCATATTTTTATATAAACAATAAAATATTTAAGAATTTAATACAAGTATTTGAAATCATATAAGTAGATTTTAAAATCTTTGTTATTGCTGGACTTACAATATTTTTTTTTAATAATTAATTTAGAAAATCATGTCAAAGGTTACTTAATAAATTTCAAAGATGGTCACATTTTTGACGTATTTGAAGGAAAATAACTTGAATTATACAAGATATATCATATAGACAGAACTTTATCTATTTACATGTTGGAATATTAATTTATTGAAAGGCTATGTTTAGCAAAAAAAGGTGATACTGGCTGAATGGAGCTCCAGTGATTAAGAAAATCTGCAGAAATAGCCCTAGCAATTCCCGGAGGACTTGGGGTATCAAATTTTAAAGGAAATGGATCACACTTGCCTATAAAAGGTTTTATTAATGTTAAAATATAGTTATTTAAATTTTTCCAAATTATTTCTTCCATCAAATGATTTTTTTTTTCATGTAAATTAAGAAACTTAACTTCTGATATTACCTCCAAGCAATCAGCTGCTGAAGCCAATCTATGATCTTGAGAGCTCAGAAATAAACCACGGACACCATCAATTATATAGAATGTGAAAGATTGATATCGGTGGTGGGAGTATTCAGAATTTATTTTGTTTAGTGCAGCCTTTTGTTTCTCTCTCATTATAGTCAGTTCAGTATTTTCGTTTTTCTCACTTGATTTTTGAGCTTCACTAGTCTTTCCACTTGATATTGTTGCAGCACAATATTTTGATTTAAGAATGATAATTGACATAATTATATCAATGATAATATTGCTGATTTGAAGAAGAGTTGACATTGATATATCACGGGTTTGAAGTGCAGTGGGAACAACTTCTAAGCCATCAGCAATCGGACTCTTCAGATTTGAAAGGTGAGCTAGAAGCTGAAGACCACGTTCAATTGGACAATCTGAGTTAATGTTTTGATGTGATGGAAGCTGGCTGAATTCATGTGCGGTCAGATAAAGTGAAGATGATATAAGAGATACCCATGAAGAACGGCAGTGGTCACTTGGGATCATTAATCTCATGAGCATTCGGATAAGATTGGATTCAGGGTGATCCGTTTTCTTTGTTGAGGAAAGAATTTCAGTATTTAAACCATCAGGATCACATAAATCTTCCATTTTTTTGAAATCAATATTATCGAGTACCCATAGCTGTGAGCTATCAATCTCTAAAAAAATATTTGCTACAAAAGGAAAAAAAAAATAAGTAAAAGAACAAAAGTCAAGACTAAAAATTATGGTAACTTACATAACTCAGTAAGTTTTGAAAGCCAATCTTCTCCACAAGATTTTTCCCAATGAAAAGTAAACATTGGAATATTTGACATGGGTTCTTGGGAAGAAGTAGAAGAGCGTAATTCGAGGAGAGTAACAATTTCCAACCATGACCTGAGGACCTTTGCCGTGCTGATTCTACCTTTATAAAAATTATGAATTTTACAGAATTCCTCCTGCAAATCAGATTCTTTTAGAACTGAGGGTGAATAAGTTAGAGGTTTTTTTGATATCTTGATTGGAGTTGATTTCATTGGTAGAGAAGCTTTCAAAGAGGTCAAAGTAGGTAATTTAGGAGGTGATGGGTATTGCTTCTTAGAAATGAAGGAATTTGGTGATGAGCTGTTTGAATCATCATCTTTATCAAACATATCAACATGTCTTGAAGAAGATTTTAAACTTTGCTTTTTTTGATGAACAAGCATAGCTTCATATTCTGATAGTTGATCATCGCTATTTTCATTTCTCTTTTCATCATCTTCATCAGGAAGAGGGCGTTTATGGATGGAACAATCTAAAGCAGGTGAGTTTCTGGTACAAAATATCAAAAGAAAGATAAAAAGTACAATATGTAAGCAATAAAAGAGATATATGATTGAATTTTAAAGATAAAAGAATAACAATAAAAAAAAAGGAAACAAGAATATACTCATTATCAAAACCTTTGCTTTTTTTTGAGATTTATTATTTGATACATCAGAAAATTCATTAGCAGAAGCCGGTTTAATACGTCGAACAAAAGAGGAGCCTTGGGATAATCTCTTTTTCTTGGAGCGGTATGGTAAGGTAAACTCTTACAGTCGCCTTGCTGTAAGCAGAATCCGGAGGAGATGTGTGGATTTAGCTGAAAACCCCGTCCTTCCAATAAAAATAACAAAATGGGAATTCTAAATCACTAAGCTAACCAATCTACTTGAATCTGATTGATAAAAATAATGAAACTCTAAAATAATTAACGCTTATTGAGATTAAATGATTGTGGCTGTTGAGGAAAGAAATACTGATAACAACAATTAAGGTGTACCAGTGAAAGATCTGAAAAGATTGACTTTTATGTTTTTATAATAATTTAAATTTTTATGAGACAGCAATAATCAAGTCCCAGTGATGAAGACCTTTCTAAAGATACCCTATATGAAGTGTTATTTAAATTGTTGAGTAGTATTTCTAAAATGTTATATATAAAATATAAAGTTATAAGGGTATTACGAATTTATTTAATTTGTTGAGTAATAAAAAATGAGACTGTGGTAGTTAATGATTAAGCTGTATGATGTGTCCCCCTCTCTCAATTTTGAGTTTGAGAAGCGCTTAAGTATTCCTAGTCACGTGCCTAAATTTTCCCCTCCAGAGCTCTTCCAGAGTCAATCCGGAGCCCGTACGGAGTCCGTACGGAGCCGGAACGGAGTCCGTACGGAGTCGAAACGGAGTCCGTCCGGACTTCCGGACTCAATTAGAACCTTAAAACTATAATAAAAAATCTAGAAAAATTACAAATAATAGAGCTACGTCCCCTTTACATACCAAACTAATTTTCGTAGTCTGCGCAGCTCTAATTACCCCGTGAAAATTCATCAAAGTTAAGTAATTTTTGAAAACGTAAATATTTCTATAAAACTTTAAAATTCATTTAAAAATATAAGAAAAATAGTAAAAATTCTGGGAAAATTTCCCAAGGTTCTTGAGTGACTTGACTTGATACTTATAAATTTTTCAGACCGTAAAAATAAGTTTTCTCCGTAAAATAAATTGTATTTGTGTAGTCATTCGCTCGTGACCAATTTCTTCATATTTTAAACTCCAATAAATTAAATAAAACCCTTTTATAAAAAATAATAACGCCAATCTTGCACGCCGTAATAACTCCATTTACATATTTAGGTGCTGCACTAAACTTTAGGCTACCACATCCTCCCTCCAATCGAGAATGTCCCCATTCTTATAACTTTGCATAAGTGGTTGAGAAATTCCAAAAGAATTATCTTTTCTAATAAAATAATTTGATAAATTTGTTTTAGCTGGTCCTCTTTTAAATCTTTATAATAAAAACGTTGTTTCTTCTTCTCTGGCTTGATATAACATAAAATAAAATAAAATAAATCTTGTGATGATTCCACTACGAGAGCAAGGTTTGAATCCCTTCAGACTCCCATATACCAGTCTTCCTTCTTGTCACAGCATTGAGAGAGTGGATCTTCCTATGAGCCGAATACTCCTGATTCCAACCTCATAGGGCCCCCCACTGAGCCGAATTCTATGATTCCAATCTGGCCATAAGGTCCTCCAAGCTTCACACCAAAAAAAAAATGGCCTAACTATGAGGCACTAAAAAAATCATTCCCTAAAATCCAACTACCATCCTAACTTCTGATTCCTTCATCACAATTTTCAAACTTTGCTATACAGCAAACCCATAAAATACTTTTGCCAGGCTTCCAATAATAATATTAACTTTAGACCATGTTAAAGCGCCACAAATTTCACCTAATTAACCATTATGCTTTCCTTAGCATCATCACAACCTAAAATTTTAACCTCCTAAAGCTATCAGCACCCAATTCCAGAAATAATTGAATAACCAGTTTAGAGTCTTAGTGGACAGTGATAAATTAAAAGATTGAATTGAGTTATCCAAACAAGATTGACATTCCAGTTTAAAGTCTTGGTGGACCAAACATATAATCGATTGCCAGTTTATGGTCTTGGTGGACCAAAGATCGTTTAAGTGCATAAATATCTTGATATATTCCTAAGTAAGGCCTAGGCTTGACCAAAGATTGAATAAATTTGATAATCCAGTTTAATGTCATAGTGGACCAAACATTTGATCGACAAGTAATCCAGTATAAGGCCATAGTGGTCCAATGAATGTTGAATTATCCTGCAGATATTAATTTTCCAGTTTAAAGTCATAGTGGACTAAACAATGAATGAACTACCAGTTTAAAGTCATGGTGGAACAAACATTTAATCGATAAGAAATCCAGTTTAAGGTCATGGTGGACCCAACAGCTTGATAACAGTCCAGTTTAAGGTCTTGGTGGACCTAAAATTTGATAACACTCCAGTTTAAGGTCTTGGTGGACCTAACAAATCCAATAAAAAAAATTTTAACGATAGTCTTGAAAATTAGCCAGTTTAAAGTCTTGGAGGACTAACAGCTCCAAAATTCGTATAAAACCTTAAGGAAAGTCTTGAACAGTAGCCAGTTTAAAGTCTTGGAGGACTAACAGATGTCTTGAAGTAAAATCCCATAGGTATTGAGTTTCCCTAGACCCTGTTTCCTGTCTAAAGTATATGAATAAACTAAAAAAGAAGGAATACTGAAAAATAAAACTAAGAAATATAATAATAATTTTTGATTTAATTAATTAATTTTTATTTTTATTTTTATTTTTTTTTTATTATATTTTTTTTTATATTATTATTTTATTTTTATTTATTTATTTTTATTTTTATTTTTATTTTTATTTATTTATTTATTTTATTTTAATTTGTTTTTAATTTAAAATATAAGATTTAGAAAAGATAGTTTTGAAATAAAAGTTAAAATTTAATTTTTAAAGAAAGATAAAAAAGTAATAATAAAAAAATTATTAAAATTAAAATTTTAAAAGATGCCCCCCGGCCATTTGATGAGCCGTACCCTCGACATCATACCCACATCCAAGTGCAACTTGATGTGGTTACACAATTTTGAGAAATTGAAAAGAAAAGAAAATAAATGAAAGTTATTTTTTTAAAAGATAATTTTTATAATGATGATCACTGGGTGGGCTCCCTCCAATTTATAAAAATGATTAGAGACCACCAGTGAGCATCACCTTTACAATAATTCATAATATATATTAAAGAAAAGAAATCACAATCTAACATAAAAAAATCAAAAACAAAATAAAATAAAAAAAATCTTGAATCCGGCGTTGAGAGCGGTGTCTCTTGATTTGTTCCAGTTTATAGTCTTAGTGGACTTCCTAAAATTAAAAGACAAAGCCAGGATTCAACTAGAAACAGGGAAAATTTTGGAAACGAACATTATGGGGTAATTGTGTATAGAGCAGCCAGCCCATCAATTACCCCCACACTTGCCAATATTAAATTAAGAAGGTTCCCCTGTGAACACTTCTTCCAATAAATTTTAAAATTTTTCCAACACTATCTTCACCCATATTTTAAGAAATTTTAAGTTTTTGAAAATTTCAAAGAAGGTCTTCTTGAATTTCGTTAAGTTTCATCATAGTTTCGTCGCCCATAAGCAGTGTAACGACAGTAAAGTATTTTTGATAAAAATAAGAAGATAGTTTATACTCGTTGCGGAGGTATAAAATTTGATAAATGTCATTTAAAATTGTAGTTTATCCTCATTTCGGAGTTCGTCCATATAATTTCATAAATGTCATAGTTTATCCTCATTGCGGAGGAATCCGTAAAATTTCATCAATATCATAGTTTATCCTCATTGCGGAGGAATCCATAAAGTATCATTGATATCATAGTTTATCCTCATTGCGGAGGAAGACTTTGGCACTCCTGGTGCCTCTAGGATAGAACCGTTTCACTTGATCGGCTGCTACCCTCTTCTTCAATACTACTCCATCCAACTCTTCTAGCACATATGAACCACCGGAAACTTGCTCCTTGATTTTATACGGTCCATTCCACCTATCTGTAAACATTTTTCCCCACTGACTTTCCAAACTCCTATTATACACCAGGACCATATCTCCTGGGTTCAAAGGTTTCCTTAATCGATGTGCCAACCGCTCATCCCAATATCTAACTGATTGATTTCGGATCTTCATCATCCGCGAATATGCCTTTTCTAAATATTCTTCTTTCTTTTCTAGCTGCATCATTCTTGCACACAATAATTCTTCAAAAGTTTTGACCGTGTCCCAGTCAACTCAAAGATATGATTCAGCTTCTAAATCAACCGGTAAAACTGCTTTCTGTCCAAAAACAAGTTCATAAGGTGAAAATCCGGTCGTCCTTTTGGCAGTGATTCGATCAGCAAATAAAACTAAAGGTAAATAGTGCCTCCACTTTTCGGCACTTGTCCCACACATTTTAACTAAAGCATCCTTAATAACTTGATGCCCTCTTTCAACCATTCCTTCAGCTTCAGGATAATATGGGGTTGCTACCCTAACCTTTGATCCAACTTTCAATACGGCCTCTTTAAACTCTGTCCCAAATTCAGGACCTCCATCTACCGTTACCAACTTCATCACCCCATACCTATATACCCAATTATTCAAAAAAAATTCTGCCACATTTTTGGCAGTTAAATTAATAAGAGGCGCTGCCTCTACCCAACCAGATAAATCATCTCTGGCCACAATTAAATATTTATACCGTCCCTCTTTTATATGAACGGCATCTAAACTAACTCTTCCAAAGAGCGTATATTCACCGGTCGCGCGTCCAGGTTCTTTTGGCCTTAAATAACTTCGTCTTTGACATTCTTCGCATGACTGAACCCACTGTTTAACAGCCATCTTCATGCCAGGCCACCAAAATCGATCAGAAATTCTTCTAAACGTTTCTCCAACGCCTCTATGCCCGAGATCTTCATGCAGTGATTTCAAAACTAATTCTTGCCCCTTCTGTTGAGTTATAACTACTTGAGGATTTGGATACCTCCTCCTCATTAAACGTCGACCAGATAGGTAAAACGTAGATGACTTCCTCTTGATAGCCACCCATTCATCGTCTTCACAATCTTCTGGCCTCTCTAAAGTCAACAAATATTTGACTAACAAAAAATAAAAACCAGTCTGACCCCAGACTTCATCTTGAAAATCGATTAATATAACATCAATAGGGACTTCTCTATCACCAATATCACCTGCACATGAATGAGCCAATAATCGTTGACCCCTAAATAAATTTTTAATCGAGCTATGTCGACGTTTTTCTTCTGAACCTTTGGATCCTTCGAAAACCGTATTTGAAAATACCTCTTTCTCTTTATCCACCTTTTTATTTAAATTCTCTAATTCTCCAACATATACACCATTCCTTAATTTACTACTATCCCACACTACCAATCCATCTTCCTCTACATACACCACATCTTCTCCTACCTCCTCTCTGCCGAATTTATCTACACCTTTTCCAACACCTTTATTAACATAAAAACTATTTTCCAGTTTATCCTCTTGGTGGAGGTCATCATCATCATAATCTAAACACAATAGTCCTGCCAGTTTAACCTCATGGGGGAGGTATGGAAAGTCTTCAGCTCCTTTAGTGCTGGCTTTGATAATAGGTATATCTTCATTGAACTCTTCTGAGTCTGAATCTTCTTCAGTGGGTGGTCTCCTTGATAAACCATCTGGCATAGTAAAAGTTTTGCCAGGCTTATGAACTAAATCAAACGAAAAATGTTGAATAAAAGCTACCCATCTCGTCATGGGTGCGTTCGGTAAACTTGGGGAATTAATCATCTGGATTAACGATTTCGCATCCACTTGCAACTCAAAATGTTGCCCCCACAAAATATGCTGAACTTTCTTCAGTATTTTCGCCACACCACATAATTCCAATTTTGGTTGAGAATATCTTGATTCGACCTCAGTAAATACTACAGATTCATACCTAACTGGCCTGATGTAACCAGCTTTATCCATCTGAGACAGAACCGCCCCAGCTGCAACCTGACTTGAATCAACTGCTAAATAAATTCTACCAGCATCTTTTCCATAATCTAACTTGTGCAGGACTAAATCCTTCCCTACAACCTCCTTCAACTTCACAAACGCCTTCTCACACTCTTCATCCCACTCCCAGTCTGCATCCTTTCTCGTTAACCGTCTCAATGGAGCTGCCAATGAAGAAAAGTCCTTGATAAACATTCTAACATATACGCAAACGCCTAAAAACCCTCTAACTTTGGTCGTATTCTTGGGTCTTGGCCAGGACTGAATTTTGTTAACTTTCTTCTTGGACATAATCCTACCCTCTCTACATACCACATGGCCTAATATTTCTAAGGCTGGCACACAACATGAAAATTTTGAACCTGAAATAGTTAAACCAGCCTCTTCAATTCGAAACAAGATTCTTTCAAAAGTAATTGCAAACTCCCAAATGAATTTGCGTATCCCGGGATTCTCTTCCAACACCTGGTTATCATAGTCGGTTGTTGGTCCCTTAATTCCTCCATCATCTATAAAGATTCCAGCATATTGTGGAATTTCGTCTTGAAGGATCCAAGCCATCTGAGCTTGATAAACTGCAACCGAATTTGTTGCTCCTTGAGGTAATCTTGTTAACTGTAAGCGTCCAAGTGGTGTATCAAATGTAGTGAGAGGCCTTGAGTCCGGATGTAACTCTCTCTCATCATATCCACCCATAATATCTCCCAAACCATAGCACACTCTCCCTGCAAACGCTTCAACAAACTCCTCAGCACTAGGTGGTATCCCAGCATCCTTTATTGTAACCCTATTTAATTCCCTAAGATCATGAACAACTCTAAGCTTGCCATTCGGTTTCTTGATACAAAATACAGGACTAGAATAACTTGACGTTGATTGCTCATACAGTCCAGTGCGTATCCGTTCTCTGACAACTTCAATATAGGCTTCTTTTAATGCAGCCGGAATAGGAATCGGTTTCTGCTGCCACGGTTCATGACATACCACAGGAATCTTGTAAGGCTCCCCATAGGAATGCTTCAACACACCCCTCTCCTCTTCTTCAAAAGCAATGGCCTTCTCTCGCTTGACCATCACATCCAACAACAACTTCTTCTCTTCTCCAGACAACCAACCATCAGGTCCAAAATTAACAACACCCAGTCTCTCAAAAGTGATTCTTGAAGTCTCAGAAAATTCAGGCGGATTCTTTACCAAGGGACTTTCATAAGGATTTCTTGATAACCTTGGTCTTCTCAAAGGTGGATTTAATTCAGCAGGTAGCGGTTCATTAATAGGTCGAACTTTATTTGCTACTTTCTTATATTTGGCTGCGTCCACATCTAAATTAACTTGAGGTAAAACATTGCCATTAAAACTCTCATCAAATGAATCTTCTTCATCGCCAGAATCAGAATAAGAAAAATTAGAAAAATATTTTATTTCATTTTTAAATTTTACCCTTTTCTCCTTTCCCTCGTCTAATTTATAAACAGATTTTCCAACACCTTTGCTTCCCTTATCCAACAGTAAATCACCCGTAAAGAAAGTTGGCAGTTTACCCTCTTGCTGGAGGACCAGAATTGAATTTTCACAAAAATTATTTTTTTGGGTTTTAATTATACTGAGATTTTTTATCGGATTTTGATGTGATATTTGCAGTTTACCCTCTTGCTGGAGGTCCGTGATAGAAGGAGATAATTGCAGTTTAACCTCTTGCTGGAGGTCCGGAATTGAATTTTCACAAAAATTATTTTTTTGTGTTTTACTTATACTGAGATTTTTAATCGAGTTTTGATGTAATTTTTGCAGTTTACCCTCTTGCTGGAGGTCCAAAATAGAAGGAGATAATTGCAGTTTAACCTCTTGCTGGAGGTCCATATACATACCCTTCCAATTTTTATCCAACCTAATTTGGCCCATTTTGCCTTTTTCACCGTTTTTAAATTTAATAGAAAAACCGGGTAAATCCAATAAACATATAGAAAAGTCCAAAACGTATTTGCACTCCAAAGTAATATTAACAGAAAATAATTGAGAATCCACTTGAATTATCTCCAAGTGAGCTGACCTATTGCAATCCGGGATCTCATCCTGAGGAGAGATTACAACATTAGAGCGATCAGCCCCTGCTACCCCAAAAAATGAGGGCATTCATCCCTTTCCAACAAACATAATTCACCAGAAGCCGTCCGTTTTATATGCCGCTTCTTGGTGCAAACACAACACTGGCACAGAGTAGTAATCCCTGGCCATGTTTCCCAACCTTCATCTCCAGGAGGTGCTAACCGCATATGTAACCTCCGCATATCTTCACCAGTGATCTCCAAACTAATCCCCATGCCAGCTTGATACCCTATCCTGGCCTCAAAATCCATCAAAAAAGGACCACCAAGAACAGTTTTGACTGCTCCTCTGGCCACATAAAAGTGAACCTTACCAACAGATCCACCAATGCCTAACCTGACATGCTCAGCAGTACCCATCAGCTCTGTTGCATGCCCTCCAATACCTCTGAGGTTTCCCCCAGTTCCACTTTTAATTGGCAAGCCTATACTCGTCGCTTGCTCCAATGAAATTAAATTAATTTGAGACCCTGAATCAACCAAGGCCTTTACTTCTTTACCGTTTAGAGTTACCACCAGGTAACCCAGGGGAGCGGAAAAATGTGTATCTACATCTTCCCCAAACTTTTCAACATTTTCACAAATATATTCCACCTCTCCAGTGGAAACCCGACGCCTCGTCAAATGCTTCTTTTGCTTTTCAGCAAGCGCCGGACTAATCGTAAATAACTCCCCCAAAGATAAGGGAATCTGAAGTTGATTCACCCTATTCAAAACTGCGTCCATCGCATTAGCTTGACCAGAAACTACTGGCCGCTCATACTGGACCTTTGATTTAACAACCTTGGCCCTGGGTACCTCTTGAGGTCCAACCGAGCCATCTTCACCCCCCATTATAACATCTTCACTTTCTATAACCCTAACTCCGTCACCAGCTTCTTGCACTAATCCTGATCCATCGCTAGTCCTTCTTACACCCTCCATTGGGATGGGACCGCTAAAACTTGGTCTGGGTAGAGACGCCAACGGTACGTCCTCCTCAGAATCCGAATCATCCTCTGGCATAGGCTCACCATTTAAATCAAACTTGCCATAACTAGGGGGCCCCATATCAGCAATCCCCTTCTGCATTTTATATAATTCGTCCTTAGAGTAAGGGTTCAATTTGTTGGCGGCAGTTTGAGCACTAGAAATCTTGTCCTTAGAGTAAGGGTTCACTTTGTTATTGGCCTTGCCAGGATTAGCCCTCAATTGGCTCTGAATGCTACTTTTCGCCTTAGTAGCGGCTGCTCTTCTAGCAGCATTAACATCGTATTCGCCAGCCATACAGCTACCCTCCACCTGGGCAACCGTCGCCAGCTCTAAACCACCAAAAGAAGTAGAAAATGTGGCTTTACTGACCTCTTTCTCTTTACCTTTGTCAGCTTTTCCACCATTACCGTTACCATTTTTGCCACCCTTGGCATTAGCATCTTCATCCGTCACCTCTTCAAATCTGGCTCTTCTTTCAGCCGTTAAACTTCTTCTGACCAAATCAGAAGGAGACTGTCCATCACTGGGCTTGATGAACGAACCATCAGGAAATTTATAAACTTTACCATCAAATAAAACTTGCCCAGCATCCATATCCTTATCAAGAGCAAAACAAACTGTTGCTCTGTGACCCCTCCTATTACAATAGGAGCACACCTTTGGCTCATCATAGCCACCTCTATAATTACTACCACCATTCCCACCATTTCTCCCATTGCCTGGGAAGCGGTTACCGTTGTTATTGCCATTATAATTTCGACGTTCATAACCTCTAGACTGATAAGAAGTCGACGTCGACGAAGAAGCAATTGGGGCCTTGTTGGCCTTCTGGGTTTCTTGAACAAATATTTTTAATTGTTTAGTTAAATCGGCCAGGTGATCGACCATCTTATTATCTACATTACCCTCAACTTTAGCAGCAGGTAATCCCATTTGAGCCTTCTTGGCCTCCTGGGCTTTGACCATAATATCATTGTTTTCGGCCAAAACTTCGCTAACCTTGCTAACATATTGAGTGCATGACTCTTGATATTTGTCCAACGCCAATAACTTTAGATGGGCTTGAATGTTGTCCTTGATAACCTCCAGAGCCGGCAGTTTCTGCTCACCATTAGGCAGTTCCTTCATCAAATCTTTTCTTGAAAGATCCTTCAAGACATCCATACGAATATCCCTGCTGCATGCTGACCAAAACAAATCTTTTGCTTGGTTCTCATGCACTAACTCGTCCACCAGTATGAGATATTCCACCACTTCATCAAACTGAACACAGAGCTTTTTGAAGTCAGCCATAGAAGAAACACCACCTTTTGCTTGCCAGTCTCCAACAATTTTATTGAGGTCCATCATAGTAAACCTAACACCCCATCTATCAACCATAGCTTTAGAAAGCTTAACCCAATCCTTGTCCTTGAATGCCTGCATAGCAATAACCTCTTTTTCCACCTCTCTATCGGCAATAAAAAATCTAACTTGCTTCACCATATCCACATGAGAAGCACCATCAACAGCAGCAGCAGCTTCATACCTGCTAATGAACCATTTAACCTCCTACCCATCAAACTTTGGGCCATCCCAAGAAACAATTCTAACTGAGGGAGTAAGAGGGTTAGAAGATCCAGAAGCAACAGCAGAAGAAGACATCCCAATAAGTAATGAAAAGCGTTAACAATCGATAAAATAACAAGCCTCTTGCAGGCCAATAACAAAAATCCGATTAGAGTTCCAGAAAATAAGCCTCTTGCAGGCTAATAACGTTCTTGATCCAAGTAAGTCTTTTAAAGAAAGCTAGAGAAATCGAACCCCACGTTGGGCGCCAACTATGGTAAGGTAAACTCTTACAGTCGCCTTGCTGTAAGCAGAATCCGGAGGAGATGTGTGGATTTAGCTGAAAACCCCGTCCTTCCAATAAAAATAACAAAATGGGAATTCTAAATCACTAAGCTAACCAATCTACTTGAATCTGATTGATAAAAATAATGAAACTCTAAAATAATTAACGCTTATTGAGATTAAATGATTGTGGCTGTTGAGGAAAGAAATACTGATAACAACAATTAAGGTGTACCAGTGAAAGATCTGAAAAGATTGACTTTTATGTTTTTATAATAATTTAAATTTTTATGAGACAGCAATAATCAAGTCCCAGTGATGAAGACCTTTCTAAAGATACCCTATATGAAGTGTTATTTAAATTGTTGAGTAGTATTTCTAAAATGTTATATATAAAATATAAAGTTATAAGGGTATTACGAATTTATTTAATTTGTTGAGTAATAAAAAATGAGACTGTGGTAGTTAATGATTAAGCTGTATGATGTGTCCCCCTCTCTCAATTTCGAGTTTGAGAAGCGCTTAAGTATTCCTAGTCACGTGCCTAAATTTTCCCCTCCAGAGCTCTTCCAGAGTCAATCCGGAGCCCGTACGGAGTCCGTACGGAGTCGAAACGGAGTCCGTCCGGACTTCCGGACTCAATTAGAACCTTAAAACTATATTAAAAAATCTAGAAAAATTACAAATAATAGAGCTACTTCCCCTTTACATACCAAACTAATTTTCGTAGTCTGCGCAGCTCTAATTACCCCGTGAAAATTCATCAAAGTTAAGTAATTTTTGAAAACGTAAATATTTCTATAAAACTTTAAAATTCATTTAAAAATATAAGAAAAATAGTAAAAATCATGGGAAAATTTCCCAAGGTTCTTGAGTGACTTGAATTGATACTTATAAATTTTTCAGACCGTAAAAATAAGTTTTCTCTGTAAAATAAATTGTATTTGTGTAGTCATTCACTCGTGACCAATTTCTTCATATTTTAAACTCCAATAAATTAAATAAAACCCTTTTATAAAAAATAATAACGCCAATCTTGCACGCCGTAATAACTCCATTTACATATTTAGGTGCTGCACTAAACTTTAGGCTACCACAGCGGATAACAGGTGTTTCAAGATTTTCCTTAGAAGTTGAAGCATGAGTTGAAGCTGATGGTTCATCTGTCTCATCATCATCCCTAATGACAATGACTTCATCAGGAGGAATCATAACCTCCTCATAAGCTACAAATATATATGAAGAAAAAAAAATATTAATAATCTTATCTACTAATTTAAAAGGAGACAAAAAAGGTGATGAACATACATTTTTCAAGGCTTTTCACATATTGGAGTAATTCATTACAAGGGTTAGATAAATATGAAGGAGAAGGATTATTGTTAAGGATCTTGACAAGCTCTTCTGTTTTATCTCTAGCCAATTCAAGTAAATTGCAATACTGAAATCTTGTTATTTCCTGCCTCTCATTGCTAAGTACAGGAGGGTTAGGTGCCATGCCATGTGGCAGACATGGTGCAAGCTCAAAAGCTTCAAAGCGAGTATCAATCAGAGAGTGGGATGAAACACATTTGGGTGCTGGAAAATCAAATTTTTGAAAAAAAAAGATATAGAACATAAGTGAAATATATAAATTAAGAGAGAGGAACATGATATACATACAAAGTGGAGGTGTAGGATTTTGTATACTAGACATATTGATTAATGAATATTAAAAAAAAGTATTCGATATCAAAAAATTATGATGTAATATGATGAATAATTATAAGAAACTCTATTCTAGAAAATTGAAGTTGATATTTTAATAGGATAAAAAATTGAATAAGATTAAAATTAAAGTGAGGATGAAAGAAACAGAAAACATAAAGAGGGGGATTTTATATTATTTGAGCTTTTTTTAACATGTATTATTCATAGTGTGGTAAACTGAGTAACATGCTAAATCACAATCTGTTTATATTGAAGCAAAATTTGATGTAGCTAACAGAAAATACTAGTAATTCTTTGGGGACTTTTAGTGTGAAAAACAAATAATAACAAATTTATATCCCATATTCAAATTTCCACGGGTAAATACAAAATTTTTTAAATTAGAATTTACTCCTAAACAATGGAGATACACTTAATTAGTATATTATATGAAAAAAAAGGATAATCCTTTATGAATATTTGTTAAATTTAATTTCAGATGACAATGCGAGATTCACATATATACTGATATGCCTCATCAAACAAGAAATGAATTATAAATATAAAATTGGTAACATTAGAATTTAAGATAAGAATTTGTTTTTTAAGTGACAGGAGGAGTGTCAGGCTAGGTTGTGGGCACCGTGACCAAACCTTTGATAAACTTGGATACAACTAAGGGAAAAAAAAATTGAATAGTTTTATTTTGCAATATATCTTAGTCTGCACAAGATATTGCATTGTTGTCCCTAACTATACCAAAATTGTTACTTTTCAAAAGTTATAGGACTACTAAGTTGATAAAATATTATTATGAATCACCCAATGAAATACCTTAAGCAACATTCAAAATTATTAAAATATTAATATTCAATTTGAGATTTGGATTAGCTAATTTTTCACAACTTACCACAGTTTTGATTAATATAATAAAACTTGAAAAAAATTGTTGAGATAACCTAGAAATGGGTGCATGAAAATGATGAAACATATGACTTGAAACTTAACTCATACACTATTGATAAACTTCATGGATCCTGATTAATTTCTATCGAAATTAATTTTGAGACTAGCATATTGAATTTTAGCTATGACCAAGTACTGTAAGTGCCATGGTTTGTATTCAATATATTGGTGTTGAAATTAATTTTGATAGGAATCAACAAGTATCAGATGGCACCATGCATGAAACACTGACAGAAACCATCAAATTTATGAGGCAATGAACCTCATAATTTCGATCGAAATTAATATAGACCCCTGCATATTGAATACAAGCCATTTCACATGGACTACACAGACATAGATAAAATTCAACATGCATGGCTTAAAATTAATTTTGATCGAAATTAACCAAGGCATTAAAACATCAATTTTTATATGGTGTACTTGATCAAACCAGTTTATCTAACTGCTTAGCTTACCTATACTTATAGGAATTTTATGCATAGTCCATGTCCATATTAATTTCAATCGAAATTAATGTTGACTAATACATAATGAATACATGCTATGCCACTTACACTTGCCAGGCATAGCTACCATTAAATATGCCAGTATCAAAAATTAATTTCGATCGAAATTAATGAGCATGATAATCATGAATTTCTGGAGTCAACTGCTTATTTTTATGCATGGTGCCTTGCCAACATTAATTTCGATCGAAATTACTTTTGATACTGGCATATTGCATGTATATATGCCTGGAAAGTGTAAGTGGCATAGTGTGTATTCATTATGTATTGGTCAACATTAATTTCGATCGAATTTAATGTTGACATTTGCATATTGAACCCAAGCCAGAAAACAACCCAGAAGATTCTTCATAGAACTTCCCATTAATTTCGATCGAAATTAAGGCTGACCATATACATATTGAATGGTAGTTATATCTGGTCTGAGTAAGTGTAGATTACTTATATTCAATATGTATTGGTCAACATTAATTTTGATCAAAATTAATGAGCATTTTGATCATGAAATTTTTCAGTCAGTTAGTTGTTCCAATGCATAATGGCATTTCAACATTAATTTTGATCAAAATTAATGTTGAAATGATATAATGCTTTTTTGCATGACATGTAAAAGACGGCAAGTATTTTTAAGTATTGAAATTTACTATACATGTTGAGGGTAAATATAAAATTTACATATCCATATTAATTTCTATAAAAATTAATGTTGACCAATACATAATAAATAGTAAATATGCCTGGCTAGTGTAAGTGGCATAGCTTTTTTTCAATCTGCACTTGGCAACATTAATTTCGATCGAAATTAAGGTTCATGATTATCATCAATTTATTCAGTCAGTTGCTTACTGTTATGCATGGTAACATGTCAACATTAATTTTAATAAAAATTTAATTTGACATGCTACCAAGCATTTTTATGTAAGATGAAAAGTAGGGCACTCTATTGTTAAGTAAACACATTACAATGCATATTGAGCATGTAAATATCATTTACACATTAATATTAATTTCAATCAAAATTAATGTTGACCAATAAACATTGAACACAAGCTTTACAACTTACACACACCAGATATAACTACCATTCAATATGTATATGGTGCTCACTAATTTCGATCAAAATTAATGAGCAGTTTTATGAAGAATTTTTTGGGTCGTTTGCTGGTTTGGGTTCAATATGAAAATGTCAATATTAAATTCTATTGAAATTAATGTTGACCAATACGTAATGAATACACACTATGCCACTTACACTTTCCAGGAATAGACACCATGCAATATGCCAGTATCAAAAGTAATTTCGATCGAAATTAATGTTGGCAAGGCACCATGCATAAAAATAAGCAGTTGACTCCAGAAATTCATGATTATCATGCTCATTAATTTTGATCGAAATTAATTTTTGATACTGGCATATTTAATGGTAGCAATGCCTGGCAAGTATAAGTGGAATAGCGTGTATTCACTATGTATTGGTCAACATTAAATTCGATTGAAATTAATATGGATACATAAATGTGACATAAAGAGGTATGGACCATCAATTTGTTGAAAATACATTTTTATATCTCATACATTATTTGTTTTTCTTAAATAAAATGTTACTCTCTCTCAATATCACTTTATAACATTTACCAAGCTGCTTTGAAAAAAAACAGAATACACAAAATTCAATATAAGATAGCTATATTACACAGAAGATCACCGTTATACCTAAGTTATGATGATGTTGATGCTCTATTAATTGATTCCCGAATCTTTACCAGATCAATATCAGATCCAACCCCAAGTGACTCACGTTCATTCACAGATAATCCTTGCAAAAATTTTGCTGAATAGCAATTCTTGGGGAGGTATTTGGGAACATTGAATATACCATTTTGTGCAACTGTCCTTTCTGATGACCGTGAATATGTTTTTAATGCTGATTTTTTTTGAGCTGGTGTATGGGCTAAGTCCTTTGTCATCTTATCCATTTTTTTAAACAAATCATTGAGTTCAGGATTTCGCCATCCAGGAATAGCTCTGATAGGTGCAGTTGGGGCTGGTGCTGGGCCTTCCTCGATATCAGAGATGCACCTAGTATCATGAAAAAGCACAACAAAAACTGGAACATCACTGCAGAGATCTCTTGCTAACTTGTAGCGTGCACTAGCAATCTGAATTCCAACTAAATCAGCTTCATAATAACAAAAAGCAAAGTAAAATAAAAAACTTACCTTGGTCCGATAACGTTTTACTTGTGCCCTTGCCCTCTTTTCAATCTTTTCTCTTGCTACCCTTTCCTCTTCTTGCCCAAACAACCATATCATCTCCTTCCCCTTATTAACTACCCATTTCTCAATAACACATTGAGTGAACTGAAGCTTTGACTGATCGATTGTATTCAAGGTGGTAAGCCATCTGGAACAGTGGTCGCATACTATGCTTCCCATGACTTGATTCCAAGTTGATTCTGAAAAATCACGGCAAGTCCAATCAAACGCGAATTTCCGAAAACCTTTTTCTTGCAATTCACGCTCTAAGTTTCTTTTTACAGAAAGTGGGATCGGTGCTCCTCCTTTTAGTCCTCGAGGCTCAGGTGCTGGAAAAAATTCGGGTAGTTGAATTTTGGAACGCAAGAAGGCTATAGAATTGGTTATCAGAAATTGTCGATCAGCTGCAGAATTGGCATGGTTAGAAGATTGGACTTGGGTTAGGACAGTTTGAATGGTTTTTAGTTTGAATTGGCTCCAATCTTTCCAATTTTCAATCTCCAAAGGTGTTGGGCTCGCAGGATATTTTGATATTTGTGTTGGTCCCCCAAGACAATACTTCAGAAAGTGGTAAATATTTCTATTTAGACTGTCCGAGCTCCTGGGATCATCATTCCTTCTAACTAAGCCTCTTACAGCCATTAACCCCTGTTCTCGCTCATGAGACTCTGCTGAATTGAGTCTGTGGTAATCACTGATACCCATAATGATTGAGGGATTCACTAACAATTCAAATAAGTTAATTAAATTGGTTATTTTTCAATAAAAGAATACACTACAAATTTGACTTACCTGCTCCACTTGTGCTTGCTCCTTGGTTAGGCTGAGCAGATGATGATTGGTCTCCGAAAAATTCCCTCAATACTTCACTAGCCCAATCTCTTCCTAGCTGATCAGCTTGCTGATCAGCACTTTCAGAAGCAGAAGGATGATTGGGATTAAAATTTCTCGGTTCTGAATGAGACTCTTGGCCTGGATTGGGATTAGGTTGTGGGTTAGGATTAGGTGGTACAGATTGAGATGCATCTGGAGGTGGATCAGCAGAGGGTGGTGGAGGAGTATTTCCAGTATTAGTATGTTGAGGCGGAAAACAATCAGAATCGGTTGGGTCAACAGACATCCCTTCAAAATTATCATCCATAATGAACTGTAATAAAATAAAATAAAATAAAAATAATCAGTTGTTAAAATTTATACCTATCAAAGCTAAAGTAAAAAAAGATACTATGTATATAGTCTTGTAAACGTGTATGTTCTCTTGTCGAAAAATAAAGTGAATAATATATAGCTATCAGCTAAAGTTGGAAGGTCAAACTATTTATAGTAGATGAATGAGCAAGAAGATCATTCATTAAGTAAAAATTTTATCATATTTCTCATTATCATGATTTTATTTCTTTCATTCTTACATTTAAGATAAAAATGACTCATTGAAAGCATGGGTTCTCTCGCAATAAAAGCAACCAAAGTAATTGTTCACTGGTTTATGATAAGGTAAGTTGGATGAATTGCATTTTTTAATCGAGCATTGAATTATTTCTTTCACCATTTACAAATATCACCAATCCTACAAATTTCCCCAATCCCAAATTAACACAAAGATGTTAGTCAACAGAAAATAAATTTGATTAATTTTTTCACTCACTACTTTCTGCAGTCCAATGGCAGTGACAACCTCGTCTTTGATTCCAAACATTCCTTTTTTGTGCTCGACAGTAGCTGCATGTCCAATTATTGCATCTTTCTTAATCACAATTTGAGTTGCTTTGGCTACTCTTACTAACCGACAATGCACTTGTGGGAAAAGCTCATAGGGATCCTTTGATGTTTCTTCTGGACGGAGCTCTTTGAAAGGACTTACTATTAAATATATTTGATCAATCTCTTCCTTTGATCTGAAAAGATCATCAATTTGCCCAAACTGGCTATCTTTTCCATAGTAGAATTCAATTGTTGAATTAGCAATGTGTCGATGGTAACTAGTAAACCTCTTTCCATGTATCAATATGCTTGCTACATTTTCAACTACCCTATCCCCACTTTTCTCCGATGGTTTCAAAGCCCGTCTTGAAGTTTCTTTTCCCATTCGTGCCCTTACCCATTTAGTAAATAATGCCATACTTAGATGGATCCATTTGTTTTGTTTATCGAGATCAATATGGATTTTTTTAGTCTCACATTGATCATTATCTTCAGCTTCACCAAGATCTAATACCCTAGACTTCCGATACCAATGTTTGAGCATTGTTAGCGGTATCTCTCCTGTGGTAAATATTAATAAATTAGCACAGCTGAGTTTTTAAATCATTGCTTACAAACATTACATACGTGGATGGTGATTGTTTGGAATTTCAGATAATATATGATTCACCCTCTCTCCAGACCAAGTAGCTGTACCTGATGGTGGACCAAGACGCTTTATCATTTCAGGATAATGTTGAGTGATATGCAGATTTGGCTTTGCATTAATATTCTTCCAACCCTCTTCAAGGCACTCACGATACTCTAACAGAAATTGATCTAGATCTTTAAGCTCATTAGTCTGTATATTTTTTAATGTCAAAAAATTGGTGATCGAGCATAATGTTACAAGTGACTTGAGAAGATAATATTCTCTTGGTTTATCAGCTGAGGAAGCTGAAGATTCAGATTCTTTAAATTTTTCAAACCAAAGGGGTATAAGTGACAAAGGGAAGTAGAGAGTATACAGCATGTGCCATTCTGCTGCCTTGAGGGATCCTGCCTTTTTAGATCCTACTGATTTTGGAACTCGTGTTAGCCAGGAAGGTCTTCTTACTTGATCAATCATCTTCCATACAACCTGTAGCTCTGCTGCTGTGATTCGTGGATTACTACTACCTTCATTTTCTTTCTCCTTACATTTCCTTTTATTTTCTTCATCTCTAGCTGTCTCATTTGATGAGTGAGATCCTTCACTCTGTGATATGCTAATGCTTCTTTGCCTTAAGTTATACAATGAATTCCTACTGTCACTGCTGTGAGACTGTATTGAGGCCACATCGCTATATGGAGGAATAAATTTGGAGCTGGATGACCTACTCTGGCTTCTTGATCGATTTGTTCCCAATCCTTCATTATCTAGTCCATGATGACTTGATGACTGTCTTGAACTCGTACGTCTTTGCCGCTTGTGCTGTCTCGTGTGTCCTGTATCATCATCATCATTATTCGTGGTGCTTAAGCTACTTCTACGTTTTTTTGAATGTTTGTGCAGTGAAGTATCAGAAAAGAAATCATCATCTTCTTCTCTTACATGCCAATTTTTATCCTTTTCCAGCTTTCTTTCTAGATCTTTTGCTGCATTTTGGATTTGAAAATAGCTTATACTGTGATCTTTTAGGTTGCCAAGCATATGTGAATGCATAACATCAATTGAGCAATATTCAGTTGGACGCCAATATTCAAGTTTATTCAGCTCACTCCATCGTACCCCATGATTTTGAACAATTGATACGCGCTCCCAATGTGACTTAGAATTTTTCCACTTTGTTGCCCAGCACATATGATCATCATGATTCCGTAATGAAAAATTTCCCACATTCTTTTCACTAATTTCATCTTTAGAGATATTACAGAAAGAGCAGAACATTTTTGCAGAGTGACTCGAAAAGCCAGCAAATTTTCGTATTGCAGGAATGTCACCTATCAAAGAGAACAATGCAACTCTTAATTTCCGGCCTCGTGGATAAAGATGTGTCTTTTCAATCAATATACCATCCCATAGAGTTTGTAGATCATTAAACAGTGGTTTTAGAAGGTGATTAAGCTGTTCACTTGTGGGTTCTTTTGGTCCGGGTATAATAGAATACAAAAAAAGATTTTCCATTTTGTATCTATCTTCTTGAGGTAGGTTCATACACACCATCATAATATTGCCTACAGACTTCTGATGACCTCCAATCCTATTGCCACCAGGCCTAAACCAGTCGACATATAAAGTAAACATTAAGTTGCCTGAAGTTATCGTATATTCATCATCATTGCTATCCAGAGCTGGAGTGGTTATGGGAAAGTTTTTCCAAATTGAACCATCACAAACATCCTTCATCAAATCACACTCTACACGTTCTGCCACAGGGGTTTTCTTCTCAATCAGAAGCTCAAATTTGAACAGTTTGATCTTTTCCTTAAGCCAGTCGATAAAAGAATGGTGATGAAATGTTTTAAGAGATAAGTATTTTACATGTTCTTGATGTTCCTCCATCAAATACAGCCTTTCATCACATTTAACTGCAATTTGTCCTGCTCCAAACATTTTTAAATAGCGCTTTGATGATGAAAGAAATGGTTGATTGCAACATAGTATAGATGGTTGAGATTCAGAGTTATACTCATAAAGAGCAAAGCATTTAGGACAGCATGTTTTAGTGAAAAATGATTGATTGAGCTTTAATCGACTAAAAACTGTATCTATTGAGCGTGGGACCAGGCGGACAATGCTATCAGAATCCAGTATTCCACTATCACCTAGAAGTTTGAGCTTCTTAATTTCTTCATCCAAAAATTGAGTACAACCTTCTTTGCTCAAATGATGAATCAGAGAAAGCTTTGCTGCCTGCCACATAATTATTTGGCTATACTGTTCCCCAAGATTTGAGTTTCTAGAGACTGTTGAAGATACTTCTGCCCCCAATAGCAACTGCCCCTATGTAATAAATCATTGAAACATCATAAAGACTTTAATTCTCACATTGAACTATAGATATACAGCTTACTGTTTCTGTGGAGCGGGAACTTCCAATGTTAAGTGGATTGTTGGAAGAAATAACCATCTGGGCCTTCCTATTTCTTTCCTCTTGATGTTTTGCATAAGAATTAGAGCTTTTGAAAGCCATACCAACTTCAAAGGACCCAGAAGAAGTTTGATACTTTCTATTGACACATCCAAGATCTTGACATTGACATACATGAAAAAATGGAGGCATTGTAATTGTGATAATTGTAGGAATAAGTTAGCTATTCAAAGTTACCGATTGAAGGTATTCCTTTTTTTGAAAGGCACTAGCTAATATAAGCTACATTTTTTTATCAAAAGAATATGATGGAATATGTGTTGAAATTATTTAAGTTTAAATGTTTAATTTTTAATCAGATAAATTATATATTAATTTAAAGTTATGCAGTCTACTTTATTTGTATTCTGTATACTCTCTGCATTTGTACAACAATGCATGCATGTTTATCAGAATATTTTCTATCATAGAAAAAATTCTGTTGTACGCACAAGCATCTTAATTATTTTTCTATCAAATGCCTTCTGAGTTATATCTAACTACCCTATAATTATTTGATTTTGATAAAAATTCTTAGTTATGGACTATAAGAAAAGTAATCCATATTTTTAACATAATTATTTAAAAAATTACCCCAAAAATCAAAGTTAAACCCAAAAATAAGTTTAATATTTTGTAAAAAACAATCACAAACATATTTCTTTCAATTTGAAAATTGGTCTGTACTAGGTAGAATTTTCTATAAAGAAAAAATCAAAAATACTCAAATAATAGATGCTACAAAAGTGTAAACCTTAAAGAATTACATAAAAGCTGAAACCTTGTATAACTTTTCATACATAAATGTGATGAAGTGAAACTCTAGTCTATTTATTCAGGTTGAAAAAAATTACTCAAAAGAATATGTATTACTATCATATTGGACCAAAAATAATTTTTTGGTAATAAAAAAATGAACATAGCCTCACATTTAACAAATTATTTTTGTGGAAGAATTTTTTGAAAAGAAAAAAAAATCCGTTTCTTAAATGAGTCTGCTTTTATCACATAATCATTCTCTTTATTTTATACCATTCCTTTTGAGTTCAAGTTGCATATAAAAATATAATTTATGCATATTATAATTCCATAAAGTCGAAATATTTCTTATTCTTAATTTTTGTGATATTTCTCCTTAAATCAACTTTGATCATAAAGTTTTGGAGCTCAACAATTTATCCTTCCTCTTTGTTTAATTTAATTGAACACTTTCTTAATCTAATTATTTATGAACCCTAGTAGCTCTTACTTTCCTCATGGAAACCTGCCCACAAACACAAGAACACTTAATAGAATTTTTAATGAGACTTTGCCTCCATTCAATTCTCACTTTTGTAGATCTATACACAATTTTTGTCGTTCACTTTTGGATATGTCACCAGAATCAAATGGATGGAAACAAAACCCTACTGAAGAGCAATTAGACAGATTTTCATCATTCGACATGAATTCTTGCAACATTGCCTTTGAACTACCTCATCCAGAATCAAATTCAACGGTTTCAGAAAAGTTTCCACCAATTTTCCGTGAATCTTTTATTGAGCACCTTTGCATGTGTGGTTTCCCAGGATCAACTTTCGCTTGGAACCTAGATTGGTTTGACAAATGGAACCAGGTCTTGGCAAATATTCTCATTAAACACTGGGACAATACCTTAAAAACCAATAATTTGATTGCATATCCAATTGACTCAACTCAAATTAGCTTCTCAAATCAAATAGGAGTTCTTCACCGTTGGTTTTTAGGTCATGCTGATAGATTAAGACTTGGGAAGGATTCTCATAGCTCTCAAGAAATAATCAAAGTGAGAAAGCATAAATATAGAATAAAAAAAAGTATGAAAATCCCTTTTTTTTCAACCGTTTTTATTTATGACCTTTATTTCAAATAACAAAGATTCTTAGAATTCAGTTAACCGAACTAAACTTCTTAAACAACTTCCACATTGTGAAACTTATCACAACCTTTTCACAAACATCAAATGTTGTTCAGACACCGAAATTGATAATGATGGATCGTTAAGACGTATCTTAATGCAATGGAGGTCTGAAGATTTTTCTAAAGTTGCACAATATCTTGACCAACAACACTTTGATATTCGAGATAATTCAACCTACTCTGGAAGTGTGCTAAAGGACTTGGCCTTGTACAAAAGAATCAGTTTGGTTTCAACATTATCCCCTAACCTTAATCATTCTCATGTCCCCCCGGTTTGCCGAATGACTGTTATTCTCCCTTATATCTTGCATCTCTAAATCCTCAACAACTCAGACTTTTAAATCCTCAAAATCCCATAAATTTACCTGCTCTCCTTGAAATTCTTTCTTCCTCTAATGTGAGTGATTGACAAACTCCCTTAATAATAGGTTTGCACACTCATACTCCTCATTTCCACTGTTTGGGACACTTAGCCTTGAAAACAAAAACATAATTTTAATGATTACTATTATCATTAAAATTTATAGAAATGAAATTTGGCTTACATTGTTAGCTCCATTTTTTTCCTTTGAATCTTATACATGCTGAATTCTATACTTCCTTGTACAAAATAATTCAAAACATTTACTTCATTTTGCTGCCCCATTCTATACAGCCAATCAACAGCCTGTTGCTCAACTGCTGGATTCCAATTTGGCTCCTATTTCAACATTGAACATATAAAAAATTTAATATTTTTGTTCTTAATATGAAATAAAAGACATTGAGCTCACCATTATATATACATTTTGAGCACACCTCAGATCTATACCCACTCCTGCAGCCTGAATCGTTCCAACCAAAACTTGGCAATTTTTATTAAAATGGAATTCATGCATATTTTTGTCTCGCTTTGTCCGGCTGAGTTCACCCATAAGCTGGGTATACCTAATATTGTGGTCATCTAAAGCCATTTTTATTCTATTTTGAAATATTAGAAATTTTTTTTTAATAAGCCAACACAATTTTGTAAAACAATTCATTATAGAATCACTTACATCTGCAAAAAGTCTGCAAAGTTGGAGAATATAACAGCTTTTGGAAAATTTATATCCCTTTCACCAGACAAAAAGTTTTTTAAGTGGCCTATAAGATGACAGATCTTTGCGGAATGCTGCCAGGTGAAATCAAAAGTTGGAGTTTCATCCAGATTTTCGTAGATTGGATGGTTGCAGAATTTTCTTAAAATCATCAGCTCTCTTAGAAACTCAGATGAGTCCCAAGGGAAGTCAGTGCTTCTGGAGGGCCCATATCGCTCAGTGAATCCTTCTTGAAGCACATCAAGTTTAGACCTCCATGGATCTGCTAATTGAACCGATATCCCCCTTTGAATCTTTTTTGGAAGAGACAAAATTGCATCCTTTGTTCTACGTAGGCTTATGACTTTCATTAAGTGATTGATTGATTTAATAGAATTAGCCTTTCCTTTTTGCAAACCTGGAAAAAGGAAATTCTTCCATAACCAGTCTTCTTGCCACTTTTCGATTCTAAGAAAAAATATGAGACTTTGAAGGTCAGTGGGCCTGTTCTGAAGTGGAGTTCCAGTCAAGCATAGTCGGTGTTGGGATTCCAAGTCAAATATTGTTTGAGCCCTCTGCGAGTAAGGATTTTTAATGTAACTAAAAGAATATTTATAAAAATTGATTATAAAAATTAAGTTTTAAGTTTTAGATATAGAAATGGGCACTAACTGAGCTTCATCTAAAACAACTCTATACCAAAAGAGAATTTGAGTCACCGGTATCTTTTTTTGGCTTTGATTTTTTGACATCGTTGGGCTAGCTATTTCATAGGTCGTTAAAACAATAGCAGTGTCCTGTAGCTCATTGACATTAGTATTTTGACAATCCTTCCCATAAAGAACCTTGAAAGGAAGTGCATTATCTTCAAAGTGCACACTTATTTCATTGATCCAATTTGATAGTGTTGCCAGGGGGCATATAATCAGTGTGGCTGAACTCCGATCAATACCTTCTTGATTTTCTGATACCTGGAATTGTCTTGCTTCACCTTGAGTTGCACTTATAAGAGAAAGAGTTGAAAGTGTCTTTCCCAAACCCATATCATCAGCAAGTATTGACCCGTTTCCTTAAGGCCGCAATTGATTGTTAGGAAACTGATCTTTATAGTCATCGAATCCAGTTCTAAGCCAATGGTTGTCCTGGTGCCTCCACATGATATCCAACTTTTCCTTTAACATTTGTTCATTGTCAATCATAAAATTTATTGCTTGAAGTTGATGTGTTTTGAGAACTGTTTTGATTCCTCGGATAAGTTGATCAGCTTTCCAATCTTGAGTACTCTGAGATATTTGGAAAGAGCCTTCAAAAATTACATGCGGGATATTAAAAAAGATAGTGGAGTTGTAGTTCAGGATTGGACATAAATCAATTTGTGCAGAAGAAAATGCTTCTTTAGCAAGACTGATTAGTGTACTTGAAGAAAAGAGGCATCCCCAAAGTTGATACTGATTACCAAAAACTGGAACCAAGTAAGCATGAAAATAGAAAGGCTTCATAGGATTCAAGGCACTTCTTTGGTTTAAATGGTGAGATCCAGAGCCAATGTCACCCAATAGTGGTCCAATGTGCTGACTCTGCACTTGAGAAAGATTACCAACAAGGGTTGGTTTTCTTTCTTCAAATAGTCCAAAAATATGAACGTTCGAATGGCCTCGCTGTAAAATTGTGGGGGTCGGTGAGTTTTGAAATCTTGAAATTACATTCATATAAATTTGATCGATTGTTATTGAGAACTTTCCAACACATCTGAGACTTGACATATTAAGTAAGAATAGTATCTGAAGATAGTGGTTGTTAAAAGATGAATTGAAGCAAAAAATGAAGAATCAGTTTTGAATAAAACAACAAAATAACTTTTTAGCATATGCTATGCTAAGCTCATAATTCTTTCACATGTATTATTATTATCTTTTTAATAAATATTGGAAGTAAATCAATGATAACTGAAATGAATAATATGTCTTAAAAATAAATCTTGAGCCTATAGAGTAAATTTTGGTTTGTGGAGGAAGAAAAATTTTCTCAATAAAAATGTGCATTATTGTTACATTATAATCACAAAATAGAATAATTTCACTCTTATTACACTTATTTATGTTTCTGTCTAATAGTAAAATGCTTTAGATGTCAGTTCAAAATCCAAATTGAAACTACTACCTAGAACGATATCTTGATACTAACATACTTTTTGTAAGTCTTTGGAAAGACACTTATGGTGATCTCAATAATATTAAAATTGATTTGAATTGTATGTTTTATCAAATATCTATGTAGTCTAGTGTAATAATTGAGATACTACAGTTTAACCTTCTGTTACCAACTTGGCAAGAAAATATATGTAGATATTCTTAGAACGAATATCAAATTTTGCTTTCCACAAGATGGGAAAGTGAATATTATGATATGTTAAGTGATATGTTCAAGCTTTGCTCAATCTGTGCTCAGCTCAAAATCAAAGTAATCACCAAGCTCCAAGAAACCTGTGATTGAGTTTGGTTGAACCTAGGTCTAACTGATTACCAAATCTTTGTCCAATTAATTTAAATCTGGTTTCACAATGAACTCCCAACAGCCTTCCAACAGCTTTCCAACCACTTCCCAACATTTTTAAATGAGGGGTATTGCTAGCAATACCCCCCCAAATTTTCTGTGGTGAATAGGAAAAGGATATGAGGGATGAATGAAAAAAAAATCACTGACAAAATATGCAATTTCAGAAAATATGCAATTTCATGTTGAGCTGGTGAAAGAAAACCAATGAGCCATCCAAAAAAAAGATTTTCACTGTAAATTCCAAAAAAAAAATGAATATGCAACAAACCAAAATACCAACCCAAGTGAATGAAGTACACAAAGAGGACATTTGGAGAGTACAAAATGGTATGGGAAAGAAAAAGATGATGTGGCCAACATGTGGTTTTGAAAAAAAAATCACAAAAAAAGTGCTGATTTGAGGTCAGAACTGACACCCATTTTTGAAATAAGTGACTTTTTTGCAAAATTTAAGTGCTGATTTGGTTTGAAATCCGCACTTAATTTAAGTGCAGATTTGCCAGAACTGACACCCCCTATTGTGAGACTCCCTAATATACACAGTGTATAAAGCTGAATTGATTGATCTATTACTAAGGCTCCACTTATTTCCCTCAAACCATCAGCCAGAAACTATGAATAAAGGAGAAAAACCTAGGAGCTTTACTTATAGTAATTACTTAATAAGTTTTATAAATTTGTGATACTTACTAGCAGGCCTCAGAATTTTAATTATGAAATTAACTTAGGGAATCTGCCATTGTGTTAGTAACACCCCACTCCATGCATACTTAGTTATTACTTTGATGCATATTCCAGCACCATTTCATTTACACCTCACATTAGATATTCATTTTGGTAAATCTTGAGTACAAGTAAGTATGTATACTTACAGATACTTACTTTGCATCATTAAATTGCACCTCTCCCTGCCATTTTTTTCATTTTGCATTGCTCATCAAGATACTTAATCACAGACTTTATTCCACTACTGTTTCACAAATTATCTTTTCAATTCACTATCTCACTACTCATCACCAAATTTTATTGATTTTCACTATTTTACACTACTGGCTGAACACTCCAAGCCTCAATTAATAAGATATGCCAAGCGACCACTGGAAAATGTGCTCTCTAAACACACATAGGAAATAATATACTCTTATTCATTGTAGCAAGTAATTCATTGACAACATTGAATGACATGCATAAAAAATAAGCAGTCAAGGTTTACCTAATGACTTCCAAAGTACCAGGGTTGAATATTAACTAAATGTGGTGATTAGTAAAAGATACTGCACAGGGTGGTTGAATATTGAAATTCATTATGAAATTACCAAGTAGAATGCAATTATATACTTATTCTTTACTGACACACAGGTATATTCCCTTAATAAGTTTAATACTTACAACAAAAATCTCAGCTTTAAAAGGAATTGGTTTGTGCATTTAACTTTAATGTTTGAGTATAAATTAAAATATGTTGAAAAAAAAATTCTCTCTTGAGTGGGAAATAGTAATTTCTGCATATCATGATATGAGATTGTCTCTTGGCTGAGAAGCTCTTATTGTCCAGTATTTTGATATATGGGAAATGTCTAGGGTGAAAATGAAATAATGTGAGTTTCTAGATCAGAGTCTCTTCCAGTATTTAGCTTATTTCATTTTTGTCAGGCTAAGATCAACTAAATGGACGTGAACTAGCTTGAAAAGTCTTTGTCTAGAAGATTTAAATGGTCCTATATGAATACTGTAGTATAAATCCAACAAATTGTAAAATATAATTCAGAATAAAGGTTTCAGTAATATAATTCTCACTATTCTTATATGTGGCTTACAATCTTTTTAGTTGGTAGAAAAATAGATTTTAATAATTCAGATACTATTCAAAAGTCTTATATAAGTACTAATTGATATGTATTGTAATATATTTGGTTATATTGGTTAAATTGTAATGATAAAGAATGTAGAAACAAGACCCAAAAACCTCCTCCTTTTATACACACTGAGTTCCCCAATAAATCCCTTGATGTACCATCCAATACACAGTTAATGACGCCTCAAAACAACTAGTAGACCTGCCCATCAACATCCCTAGTGACCCATGACATAATTAGACAAGTAACAACCGTCAAAATCCTGTGATAATAAGGGAAATCCATCAAAGTTAAAGAAAAAGAAAAAAAGAGAGTATATGCGTATAAAACAATAATTTAAAAGACTAAAGGAGACTTTTTAAGGTTAATAATAGCTTAATAATAAGGGTGATTTACTGTAGAAATGGAGGGGCTAATCCTAAAATTATACTACATGAAATTCACATCCAAAAATAACCAATATTGACTGAGAAACCACCCAAAAACTCAAAAAAAGAGCGTGAGATGTGGGGTAACTACATGCAGTCCTTGGCAGGCGCTTGCATGGGTAAATCCTTGACTAAAATTAGGTGAATTTAAGTGTGGTGATGAAATAAGACACCAAGAGTGAGGTTATTAATGAAATTAGTGCATATAAACAAGGTCTATGCATTATTAATTAAGCTAGGACACTAAATAAGTGCCTGTTGCCTATTTTAGCGTGTTTCCCCACAGTGGGAATAGAATGTGGGGTAATTATAGTGTGAAAAAGCTAAATTTGCTAAAAATGAAGCTATTCACACGGGAAAAAAGCAGGCAGTATGTGGCCAGTACACAGAAGCCATTTCTGGCATAAAAAACACCAAATTTGAAAAGCATTATTTTTATGCATTTAAATAGCCAAATAAATAGTTTTAAATGAGACAAATTGATCTGTCAAAGCGCAATTTTGATATTCTCAATTTTATAGCGCATATAGTCAACTTTTAAATGAAATAAAGCGCATTTCTTGTTTTTTGTGTAAAACAATGAATATAACAGCTTTAAGTGTACTTAAAAATTATGTATCCTTATACTTAAGGTTCTTAAGATTACCCTAACATATTTCAACTTAATATTAAGTACATAAGACCTATAAAAGGTGAATATATGCGTGTATATAAGGTGTTATAATGGCATTTTTTGTGTATTATCATAATTTTACTTATGTATACTGTTTGTGTACTCATATTTATTGTTCCCATGTATAATTCATGTTTTTAACATAACTTATAAGCACTATTTACTCAGTCCTGGGGATATACAGGCTGACACTTGCCCACCCAAAAAAAACAATAAAAAAATGATAAGTTATACATTTTATTTATTTATTTGTACTTTTCAGTGATTCGGATTAATTCTGTAGCATTAAAGATTATACTTTAAAGAAATAAAACATAATAAAATATTATTAGTACTGGTTTTTAAGCCCTCAGCTGGTTGAACAGAAGTTTATTTCTGTTTAAACTTTTTAAGAAGGGTGGATAAATTAGAAATTTCTTTTTCAGGTATCCATTTATCAAATTCATTTGATTTCACTTTAAATCTTAGTAAATACTCAGTTCCTTTTTCTTCAGTAAGGATTCTTTTCTTGAGTATTTTTTAAATCTCTGCTTTTTCCACAATTTCTTCAGGTTGCTTTTTAGGCCTTCCCCTTCTTTTTGGAAATAAGTCAGGATCATTTGCATGTTAAGGTTTCAGTAATGAGATAGGGAAAACTGGATGTTTCCTATCATATGGAGCATATAATATGACATCCACTGCATTATTACCAACCATTTTACTGACTACAAATGGTCCTACAAAGGGATCCTTTAATTTAACATTACCTTGTAAGTTAAAATGTAGTGTTGATATTAGGACTTCATCTCCCTTTTTGAATTCAAATTCTTTATGAGATTTGTCCCACCTTTTCTTTTCATATTCAAATGCTTTTTGGATGCATTCTTCAGCATGCTTTCTACACATTTGTTGCATATGAATAAAGGATTTAGTACCAGGGTGTATATCCAACCTTGGTAGTTTATTTAAATGATTTACTGGGGTATTTGGTACGTATCCCAGCCAGAGTTCAAATGGTTTCTTCTCTGTTACAGAATGAGTTGTGCTATTATAAGCAAATTCAAGGCCAGGAATTAATGTTACCCAGTCATGTGTGAATTTCTCATTGTCTTTGTATTCTAATCCAAAGGCACAATATCTTCTGATCATGTCTTCTAGAGTTTGTATCATCCTCTCAGCCAGCCCATCAGTTTGTGGATGGTGTGCTGTAGAAAATTTCAATTGACAACCTGATACTTCCATCAAAGATGTCCAAAACTCTGAAGTAAATTTAGGGTCTCTTTCAGATGTTATGGCTTTGGGGAGCCCAGCATTATTCATCATCTGAGTCCACCATAGTAATGCTAAGTCTTTTGCAGATACCTCCTTATGGGTAGGGATAAATTTACACATTTTTGTTAATCTATCCACTATTACCCAGCAAGAATTGAAACTTTCTTTTCTTGCTAGTGGAAAGCCAGTTACAAAATCCATGTTTATAATTTCCCATGGAGCTTTTGGCTGCTCTATTTGTTGTAACAACCCAGCTCTCTTCCCAGTTAATCTTTTAGATTTCTGACAAGAGTCTCATGTTTCAATGTATATTTGTACATCTTCTTTCATGTTTATCCACCAGGCTGTATTTTTAACTCTGGTTAATGTTTTGTTAAAGTCAAAATGACCAGCTAAGATGTCATCATGACAAGTACTCAACATTAACTCTTTCATAGAAGGTGGTATCATTATTACATTACTTAACTTTTTCCTGTAATATATATATCCATCCTCAATTGATAATTTACCTTTTTCCAACGCATTTCTATCCTTTGGAGGCAAGTTTTTAATTAATGCACTCATGGAGGCATTTGTTGGATCATTAAGAATGGTAGATAGTTTAGACAAATCTTTATCAGATGAATAATTTTCTAATATAGTTTTCATAAACTCTTCTTCTAAATCCACTATATAAATCCCAAATATATGTATAACCTCATTTTCAGGTACATAAGCTGGGTTGTCAGCATCATTTGGCAAAGGACTTCTGGATAATAAATCATCATTAGAGTGCAATGTTCCTACTCTGTGAGTGATTGTCATTCTTCCTCTGTACTCCTGTACAGCTAGTTTCCATCTAAACATGTGCCAATTAGGTGTTTTCATGTTTAGTAATGATTTTACTGCACTGCAATCTGTGATAAGTTCAAACTTCTGGTCTTCCAGATAGTAATGAAGTTTCTCCAAAGCACACACCACGGCTAAACATTCTAGCTGTGTGGCACCATACCTTAATTCTGTTTTTCTTAAGGTTCTGGATATATAACAGATAACTACTTCAGATAATTTTCCATTTATTATCTCTTTCTGCTGTAAAGCAGCACCTAAACCTATGAATCTTTCATCAGTGTACATAATAAAAGGTAGGGTGAAATCTGGCAGTCCCAATATTGGAGCTGACATTGAAAATTCTTTTAATTTATTAAAGGCGTGTTGTCTTTCATTATTCCAAATGAAAGCCTCATTTTTCCTGATTAATGTTGTTAAAGGAGCTGCAATGTATTGGTAATTTTTAATATATTGTCTATAATATCCACACATACCCAAAAAACTTTGAACCTCTTTTAAATTTTATTAGGTATCCCAATGTTTTTAATTGCTGCCACCTTATTCTGGTCAACACAAATTTGTAATCCAGATACAACATGTCCAAGTACTTTCAAGGATTGAAATCCAAATTTACATTTCTTTAATGCAATTGTCATATTAATTTCATCCATCCTTTGAAAGACTCTTTTCAGGTGATTTAAATGTTCATCATATGTTTTTCAAAACACTATGATGTCATCAATATAGACCAATAGCCATCCTTCAACCATTTCCTGATGAAAAACACTATCCATCAATTTTTGGAAGACTGAAGGTGCATTCTTTGAGCCAAATGGCATTTTCAAATACTTATATATGCCCATATGTGTGGTTATTAATAATTAATTTTGAGAATTTCTTTCCACAGGAATCTGGTGGTAACCCTTGTTTCCATCCAGACAGGAAATATATTTTGCTCCTTGTAAAGTAGCATGGATAGAAGCTATCCTTGGTAGAGGGTAAATATCATCTACAGTGTATGTATTCAGAGATCTATAATCACCATATAACCTTGCCTTATCTTTTTCATAAGAGATAAATACTGGTGAAATGACACAATACTTAGGTGTTGTGTCCACTTTTTCAACAATACCCATTTCCAACAACATTTTTATATTGTCTTCAATATCTTTCCTTTTTGCAGGAGATTCTGGGTAAGGTTTCTTTTTTAGGCTGCCAGGAATATTATCCAAATCACAGCTTAATGAGATTTTAATCTCATGGTGTTTGACCAATCCTAGTTCATTTGAACCATGAGCAAATGCCATAGGATATGATTTAATCAATCTCAAAGTATTTTCTTCTTCAATTTTTGACAGTTGAGGACTGAAAGAGGCCTTTTGGATTTCATTGTCCAATTCAACCATTTCAGTGGTGGCTCTTCCACATAGCAGTTGTTCTTCTCTAGGAGAAATGGCATACACTGAATTTTCAGAAAATATTTTGAATTTTCTCTTATTATTCACGCCTATAGTGAAGCAACTGTTTGCAGGATCTAGTTTAATGCCAAATTTTGTCACTAAATCATTGCCAATAATAAACCAATCACTACAATTATTATTATCCATTACTACAAATTCACAAACTGCTCTAACATATCCATTATTATATTTAAAGAGTACAGCAGTTTTGTACTTGCCAATTGGATTTAATACTGAACCAAAACCCCTCCAGTTCTTTGTCTGAACAGGTTCTAGTTTTTCCTGGTACTTACTATCAAGTTTCATTAATGTATTATTTGAAACTACACTACCTGCAGCCCCAGTGTCAAGAATGGAATTCATTTGTTTTCCACATATGATAACAGGTGCTCTTATAGGTGTTATTTTGTAAGTATCATGAGATACAACTTTAATTATTTCAGCTTCCTCAATGGAAGTTAAAGATGTGTCTGTATGAGGTATAGCATCATTCAGGAACATAATATCTTGTTCTAATACAAATATCTCATTTTCATCATCACTGTAAGATATGTTACTTTTACCATCCTCACTGGATTCCACGTTCTCATCTTCATGATTACTTGGTTCAGAATTCTGTGAGGTTTCAATAACATTTATTCTCTTCTTACAAATGTGACCCTTAACCCAAGGTTCATTACATTTGTAACAAGTGTTATTCTCTTGTCTCTTAGGGAAAAGGGGAGCTGAAGGTTTTTTCTTCTCCACAGGTAACTTACTTGTAGTAGGTTTTATCACGTCAACACTCTGTCTGTAATTACTATACTTGGTTTCATACTTGTGGTTTAATAATATCTCATTGCATATATTAATGAACCCAGAGGTATCTCTGATGGTTTCAGTTATAGCTACAATAATGTCTCTAACTGATATAGGCAACTTGTATGTATATTATTTTTTCTTCCCACTCCTCATAATCCATTTTTGGATCCATATCTTTCATGATTTTTATTAAATTCATTAAGAAGACCATGGGTTTATCTCCAGAATTTGGATTATATCTGGTCCTTTCATACAATCTTTTCTGAGTGATTCTAAGTTTTGGGCCACCAAATTGCCTTTCAATTAGTGCCTTCCATTCATTCCAGGAGTAATTAATTCCCTCACTCAATACAGATTCAAACCATAATAAGGCCACATCTGTAAATAAAGATATTAACTTTGAAGTAATTTCTTCATCAGGTAATTTGTATGAAAATTTTAAGTTATCAATTCTTTGTATGAATTTCTGCCAATCATATTTTGAATCCCCATCAAAAGAAGGGTATTGATCTAACTTAGGCCAGTTCTTTTGGCTAGTTTTTGCTTCCATAACCTGAGGAATATTGAGTAATTCACTTACTTTAGAAAGATGATCATTTATTTCATCTTTTACTGATTTTATATTCTCAGAGCCCATGACACTATGTTCTTGTTCAATCATTGGTTTATCATCAGAGTGTTTCATAAAAACTGGTACTCTTTCCACATAAGAGGTATTATCTTTTATTCTTTCAGTATTTTTCAAAATGTTAACTACTTCAATTTCTACTCTTTGTAACCTATCTTTTATTACAGGTACATGAGTTAAGGTATCATTTACATTTGAAAAAGACAATTTTACACGTTGTGGTAACCTAAAGTTTAGTATGGCACCTAAAATACGTAACTGGAGTTATTATGGTGTGCAAGATTGGCGCTATTATTTTTTATAAAAGGGTTTTATTTAATTTATTTGAGTTTTAAATATGAAGAAATTGGTCAAAAGCAAATGCCTACGTGAAAACAATTTCTTTTACGGAAAAACTTATTTTTACGGTCTGAAAAGTTTATAAGTATCAAGTCGAGTCACTCAAGAACCTTGGGAAATTTTCCTAGAATTTTTACTATTTTTTTTATATATTTTTAAATGAATTTTAAAGATTTATAGAAATATTTACGTTTTTAGAAATTACTTAACTTTGATGAATTTTCACGGGGTGATTAGAGCTGCGCAGACTACGAAAATTAGTCGAGAATTTTAAGGGGAAGAGGCTCTATCATGTGTAATTTTTCTAGATTTTTTATTATAGTTTTAAGGTTCTAATTGAGTCTGTAGGTCCGGATGGACTCTGTACGGACTCCAGACAGACTCCGTACGAGCTCCGTACGGGCTCTGTACGGGCTCCAGCTGAGTGCTGGAGAAGTATCTTAGGCACATGACTAGGTATACTTAAGAGCCTCTCAGACTCAAAATTGGGCATCATCATACATCATACAGACATCATACAGCTTAATCTTTAACCACGACAGTCTCATTTTTTATTACTCAACAAATTAAATAAAATTGTAATACCCTTATAACTTTATATTTTATATATAACATTTTAGAAATACTAATCAACAATTTAAATCACACTTCATACAGGGTATCTTTAGAAAGGTATTCATCACTGGGACTTGATTATTGCTGTCTCATAAAAATTCAAATTATTATAAAAACATAAAAGTCAATCTTTTCAGATCTATCACTGGTACACCTTAATTGTTGTATTCAGTATTTCTTTCTCAACAGCCACTTTTATTTAAATCTCAATAAGCGTTAAATATTTCAGAGTTTCATAATATTATATTACATCATATCTAAATAGACTGGGTAGCTTAGCAATTTAGAACACCTACTTTGTTATTTTTGTTGGAAGGACGGGGTTTTCAGCTAAATCCACACATCTCCTCCGGATTCTGCTTACAGCAAGGCGACTGTAAGAGTTTACCATACCATAACGTCCCTCTATGTTAGCCATAATATTCTGAGAATATTCTAATTTATTTTCTAAATTTCTAATATCAGAGTTTAATCTTTTATTCTCATTGATTAATTCATCATTTGAATTTTCAATAATTTTTAATCTATTGGCTGTGGTACTCAATGATTGCGTTAGCTGTAATAATACATTTTCTGTATTATTGTTTGAATCTTTTGAGAACTCTTCCAATTTTTCAATTCTCAATAATAATTTACTTATTATTTTTGATTCCATTGGGTTCTCTTTTAAAAAATATTCTATTTTTACTGTGTCCAACTCAGAAAACTCATCATTTGATTCATTTGGTTCCACTTTTACATTAATAGTATTATCCTGGTGATCAATAAATGTATTTACATTGTCCTCATTTAAAGACAAGTTTGACATATTTTTTTCAAATGAATAATCCTTTAAATCTTTATCAATTATATCAAATATTTCCCTATCAATCTCATTACCTATAAGTAATTTATTGTCAGGTTGATACAATTGACTATGAGGAGTTGGGTGACTTACCAAGGTCTTATCCCACTTCCCCTGCCTCTCCTTGCCTTTTCCCTGTAAGGGTGACTGCTGGAGCCCTGCTGTTGAGGATTGTTGTAGTTTTGGGTGTACCAATCCCATTTTAAATTTCTTACTGTAATTTTTTGGTCCTCCTCTTGGGCTGGAAGTGTTGCTATGGAATTGTTGGGTGCCACTGTTGGTGGTTGAGCCTTTATGTCCACTAGAGCTTGGTTGACTTCTATGAAACCTTGAGCTGCTCTCTTCTCCAGATTGTTGATCTGGTCCACTATATTGTTGACCCTTCTTGTCAAGGTGTTCAGTAGGGTGGATAGGGAGTGAACTTGTTCTTGTAATGTATTTTTTGTTTTCTTTATTGAAACTTACTTTAAAAGCTTTTCCCTTTCCTCCAGAGACATTGGAAGAGTGTTGTTGATTATGGGAGAGTCCTGACCCTCCATTTGAATGTCCTGTAACAGGTATTTCAGCTCTAGGTCTTAAGTTATAAGGTTTTTCCTTATTACTTACAATGTCATTGTTGTCACACATTTTTATGTGGAATTTAAAGAATTAAAAGTTTAGATATGAAAACTTCAAAAAGAAGTTTTATCAGTATTTATCAATACAACTGAAGACAATTTTATTGCTTACTTATTGGTATGAAGTGAATTTTTAAGTGCCAAAAGTCAAATATGCTTTTATGTGGTAACTTGATTTAACTGGTCTACAATATGTAGCTGTGTTTTTATATTTAAAAAAGAAAATCTGTCAGTAAGATTCTTTCTAAATATTAAATGAATGTTACAAACCAATAAAAAGAAAAGATTAAGAGTCCTTTTAAAAGAAAACAATTAATCAGTTTAATTGGTTTATTATCTGCAAAGATCACAAATTTAATTGATCTATTGACAGACTCCCTCTAATAACAATTTTATGTTAAATTAGTGGTTAAATTGTTGATTCAATATCAAAATTTTATTATATAACAGGGCTTCTTTTTCTGAAATCACTATATAAGTGACCCCAACCTGTTGTAATTATCCAAATATTTCTATAGGGATATTATTTACATGTACCTTCTTTGAAATTTTCACTTACTGGATTATAACAGAATTCTTGAGGAAAGGTCCCCAATTGTCAGGCTAAGATCAACTTAATGGACGTGAACTAGCTTGAAAATTCTTTTTCTAGAAGATTTAAATGGTCCTATATGAATACTGTAGTATAAATCCAACAAATTGTAAAATATAATTCAGAATAAAGGTTTCAGTAATATAATTCTCACTATTCTTATATGTGGCTTACAATCTTTTTAGTTGGTAGAAAAATAGATTTTAATAATTCAGATACTATCCAAAAGTCATATAAAAGTACTAATTGATATGTATTTTAATTTATTTGGTTATATTGGTAAATTTTAAATGATAAAGAATGTAAAAACAAGACCCAAAAACCTCCTCCTTTTATACACACTGAGTTCCCCAATAAATCCCTTTATGTACCATCTAATACACAGTTAATGACGCCTCAAAACAAGTAGTAGACCTGCCCATCAACATCCCTAGAGACCCATGAAATAATTAGACAAGTAACAACCGTCAAAATCCTGTGATAATAAGGGAAATCCATCAAAGTTAAAGAAAAAGAAAAAAAGAGAGTATATGCGTATAAAACAATAATATAAAAGACTAAAGGAGACTTTTTAAGGTTAATAATAGCTTAATAATAAGGGTGATTTACTGTAGAAATGGAGGGGCTAATCCTAAAATTATACTACATGAAATTCACATCCAAAAATAACCAATATTGACTGAGAAACCACCCAAAAACTCAAAAAAAGAGCGTGAGATGTGGGGTAACTACATGCAGTCCTTGGCAGGCGCTTGCATGGGTAAATCCTTGACTAAAATTAGGTGAATTTAAGTGTGGTGATGAAATAAGACACCAAGAGTGAGGTTATTAATGAAATTAGTGCATATAAACAAGGTCTATGCATTATTAATTAAGCTAGGACACTAAATAAGTGCCTGTTGCCTATTTTAGTGTGTTTCCCCACAGTGGGCATAGAATGTGGGGTAATTATAGTGTGAAAAAGCTAAATTTGCTAAAAATGAAGCTATTCACACGGGAAAAAAGCAGGCAGTATGTGGCCAGTACACAGAAGCCATTTCTGGCATAGAAAACACCAAATTTGAAAAGTGTTATTTTTATGCATTTAAATAGCCAAATAAATAGTTCTAAATGAGACAAATTGATCTGTCAAAGCGCAATTTTGATATTCTCAATTTTATAGCGCATATAGTCAACTTTTAAATGAAATAAAGTGCATTTCTTGTTTTTTGTGTAAAACAATGAATATAACAGCTTTAAGTGTACTTAAAAATTATGTATCCTTATACTTAAGGTTCTTAAGATTACCCTAACATATTTCAACTTAATATTAAGTACATAAGACCTATAAAAGGTGAATATATGCATGTATATAAGGTGTTATAATGGCATTTTTTGTGTATTATCATAATTTTACTTATGTATACTGTTTGTGTACTCATATTTATTGTTCCCATGTATAATTCATGTTTTTAACATAACTTATAAGCACTTTTTACTCAGTCCTGGGGATATACAGGCTGACAATTTTATAGTGTTTTATATAGATACTCTTAAAGTTTTGTCTTGTATGTTATACATTTCTTAACTTATATTATTTTTTTGTATCTACTCCTTTTCCCATTATCTTTCCTGTACTTTTGGCTATAAAAATATGGGGAAATTGGGAGACAAAGGAGGCATCTTTTTTACATTCTTTAGTTATTACAAAACTAGTTAGCTGAAACTCTTAGAATGATTATTATTTAAATTTTTTATAATTCATTTTAATATAGATGGTCTATTTACTTACACTTCTGTTAATATAGAGAAATATTTCCTTATTAACTTACCTATTAAATAAATCTTTTTCCATCTTCTAGAAACAAACTGTAAGCCAGGCTGCTAGACTTACCCAGTAAAATAATCAATTATTTACTGGGATGAAGCCACACCTTTTTTATTTCTTATTTTGTTATTAATTATAGTATATTTACTTTAAATTTACTTGTAATAAATTAACTAATTACAATAAGTAAATTTAGTAAATATTTAATTAATATTAATTTCCCTTATATTTTTTTGTTATTTCCTAACACAGTGCTCAATGACAGGTTAAAGGAAATAAAATTAATATTAAAATAAAATAAATATATATAAAAATCTAAATTTCTTATTTAAAAGTGACATTTACAGAAATTTTGAAATAAATCAACTTATTTTGACATATACAGTAAATACATTATTTTTATACATTCTTTATAGAACAACCTTAATATTTGAAATATTTTATTCTGGAATTTTCTTTTTTCTCTCATACTCTTGTATATAGGATTTTAGCTCTGTGCTTTCTTTCTCTTACGCCTATATAAGGCCTCCCCTTTTGGTTGTTTTAGATCATCCTTTACTTACACAAGAATTTATTAATTACTACTACCTATTGTTTTTAGTATTTACAACTGCGTAATTCTAACCCATTAGATATATTAATAATTATAAATTTTATCTCTTTCATTGAGTAATTAATAAAAGATACTTATATACGTACATTGACCTTAAAACCCCCAAAAATCCACCTATCACCACTGTAGGACCTCCATTCAAAACGTTTAGACCAAAAGACCCTCTCAACACAAATCTTCTCACCCCTCATATAAAATCCCTCATCATATTGGCTGATAACCAGGCAAGCATTGTGGTATTCTAAAGTTTAGTATGGCACTCTAAGTCTAAGAATTTTCTTTTTGGATGTTCATTTGGTGGGAAAAAAGTTTATTTCATGTTTAATTTTATTTTATTATGAAGAAAATTGGTTTGTTAAAAGGTAAAAATGGTTACTTTGAAGCTCAGTTAAAATCAATTATTTTATAGTCAAGATTATTTTTTAAGGGCACAAAAATTTATGGAAGAATTCCTTTTCTCAAAGAATCTTCATGAATTTATCAGGAATTTTATGGAATTCTCTAATATTTTTTTTGATTTTTATCATTAATTTTATGAAATTTCAATTTTTGATAATTTACTTAATTTTAATGATTTTAATCTTAATAATTAGGGCTGATCTGGATACAAAAGTTACAGGGAGACTTTTTTTGAAATTTTCAGCTATCATTCCTATTTTTTAGAGAATTTTTAGGCATATTTTTAGTTTTTATATTGAGTCTGGATGTAAAAACAACCTTTTGAATGCGTTGTGGCATATCAACAGGAATAGTGCCTTTGTGCAAGTGATTTAGTGTTTTTTGGTAGTTAGGTTGAAATTTGGGAGTATTGGTATACTCAAATTGGGTATTTTATGTAATTTTCAGGATTACTTCTCTGAATATTGGAGCTGTGGGGAATTAAATAATATCATTGAATAGCCCAGTTTTCTCTCTATATTTCATTTATTTTTAATATTTTTAATATTTTGGGTTTTAAGGGCTCATTTGGGCATATTTCATTTTTCACATTAACTTTTAAATTTTATTTTTTGAATTTTTTGGGCTAAAATTAAGTTTTATGGGTAAGCTGTTAGTAGCATTTGATTAAGCTAATTTTTCTCTACATTTTATTTCATGATGATTTTTAGCATATTTTTAGATTTAAGGTGTTTTCTGTTGTTTTCATGGTTTTTAGGGGTTTTTCTGGTGGTATTTTGGTTCAGGGAGGTGGTGGTCACCTGCCTCAACTGTATAAGGCTGGGAAGTGCATTTAAAGGTTTTTTATGAAATTTTTGTGGCAGTATAGTCAATTTTGAAGGTGTAGTTTAGAGTTTATTATGGGCCTGTAAGTACATACTAAATAAGATAGTTTGGGACAACTCTATTTATCATACACCAATTCAGAAATTAGATCACTGTTTCTCATTCAGTTTTCACTGTTTTTTTGGCCAAAATTTGCTGTGTCTGTGCAAGGTTAATTTTTGTCATTGAATCTCAACTCTTTTAACTGTCTTCTCTGGTGTAGCTTTGCAAGCTGCATCAAGTATAATTGTTGTTTTTCTGTGCAACAAGTGCACTATTTTTTGTCTCTGGTGAAAATTCTCTCCGCATTTCAGGCACTGTTTTGTTTTTAGTCATCTAAGCTACTGTCTTGGCTTTTTAAGCAGTCAAAAATTTTACTGGAAGGGGTATTGCAAAGGTCTTCAATTTGCTGTAGCAAATTAGTTCCACCTGGTATTTCTCAAAGGGACAGGGGGTTTTATCTCAAGTTTTTCTCCAACTCTCTTGGTCAAGGCCTATAGCTAGTAATATAGGATTTTCTACAGTGTCTGAAGGTGGATTTGGGGCATGTAATCTGGATATGTATAGCTGGGCTGGAGAACTCAACTATGTTGAGAGGAGAAATGAATTTCAAAAACCATTCTTTGCTAAAAATTAAAGCTTTATTAGAAAAATTAAGAAAAAATAATTTTGTTTAACAGATTTTAAATATATAATTTTAGGGTACAATTGGAAAGTTCTCTTCTTGTGAGCTTAAATTTAACATTATTTTCATAGAAATATAAATTCAATAATTTGAAACTTATTTCTATGGTGTAACTTTTTGTTATAGTTCAGTTATTTTTCTTAAAACACAGATTCTAAAAAATCTCAAAATCCACATAACAATTTTTCAGCAAGTATTTTTCTTATCAAATAGAAGATTAAGCCTATTTAGTTGAACACTCACTTTTCCTTTAATGGTGTAGGGGTTTCTCTTGTCTCTCCAACTCCCTTGCATTCTTCTTACATCAAGGAGATTTAAGAGTCTTTATACACCCTAAAATGACCATAAGCCTCCCCCCATAAACATGAAACACCTCCACTCTTAAGAAAATTTTCATTTATATTTCTCAACAGAAGAAGGCCTAATTTTATATTTACCTCATTCTCCAATGATTTCTTGAACATTCTGGAATCCCATGCAACATCAAAGCAGATACCTTGGCCTGTCTTTTAATAACTTCCATAATCTTTTATCCCCTACCCCATCATCAGACTTACTTAAAACTCTCCTCAAATGATTTTAAAAATACCTTCTCCTCACTCTTCTCAAGTCTGACCTCCTCTAAAATCTGAAGGGAAGATTTACCCACCTTTTCATGTTTAAATAACTAACCTCAATAATCCAGACCCAAGCTGCCATCTTTGCTCAATTTTTCTCTGGAAATTGTCCTCTCAACAACTACATTTTCTGTTTCACAATTAATGACTACCCTTGTAGCCCAATGTGCATCTCTATCAACAAAGATATCTATTAAAACTTATAACTGTTTTTTCTGCTCATGCAGAAATTATAAAGATTATATATTCTTTGTTTTTTTCATATTTTGATAGCTTTTATCTTTACTATTTTGTTTAATTATTTATTCTCACATTTAGTACATAGACCCTAGAAATAGCATGAAACACTTCTTGGGGCTTATATTGTCAGTCTAGATTTCTCCAGGACTGAGTAAAAATTACTTATAAGTTATGTTAAACACATGGAATACACATGGGAGCAATAAATTAGAGTACACAAATAGTATACGTAAGTAAAATGATGATAATATAAGAAATAAGCCATTATAAACCTTATATACATGCATAAATCCGCCTTATATAAGTCTTATGTAATTAATATTAAGTTAGAATATGTTAGGGTAATCTTAAGAACCTTAAATATAAGGCTACATAATTTTTAAGTAGACCTAAAGCTGTTGTTTTCATTGTTTTATGTAAAAAATAAGAAATGCGCTTTGAATCACTTAAAAGTTGATAATATGTGCTATAATTTAAATAATATTTAAAATGCGCCTTTACAGATCAATTTTTCTTAAATAGGACTAGTGATTTGGCTACTAAAATGCATAAAATTAACACTTTTCAAATTTGGTGTTTTTTTTGCCAGAAATGGCTTCTGTGTACTGGCTATACACTGCCTGCATTTTTCCAGTGTGAATAGCTTCATTTTTAGCAAAGTTAGCTTTTTCACACTATAATTACCCCACATTCTATGCCCACTGTGGGGAAAAACACTAAAATAGGTGATGTAGACAATCCTATAGTACTAGCTATAGGCCTTGACCAAGGGAGTTGGAGAAAAACCAGAGAGAAAATCCACTGTCCCTTTAGAAAAATAGAGTGAGATTTACTTGCTAAAGTAAGTTGGTTCCTGTTTTGCTAAAGCTCCTTTTTAACACATATGACTGCTTGATGAGCCAAGAAAGTAGTCACCAGACAGACTACCAGACCATAGAACTGAAATGTAGAACAATGTCCACACCAGAGACAGCAAAGATACTTGATGTAGGCTGCAAATCCACACCAGAGACAGCAATAATACTTGCTATAGCTTGCAAGACTATAACAGAGAAAACAGTTGCTAAAGTTAAGTTAAATGAAGAACTCAATTGCAACAAACACAGCCAATTGTGGCCAAAAAACAGTGAAAACTGAGTGAGGAACAATGATATCACCTCCGGATGGTTGTATGATGATTAAGGTTGCCCCAAACTGTCTTATTCACTATGTACACACAGACCACTAACTAAGAGCCCTTGCGCACCCACCAATCTGGCGCCTGTACCCGCCAAATTGCATAAAAAACCCTCCTGAAGCGCTCCCCAACCTCCTAAATCAGAGGCGGGCGGGCCGCCTGACGTCGGAGATGCCTCCTGAAGCGGCCTGGCCTCCCTGAAGCCAGAAAATCAATAAAAACCACTAATCTACTTAGAAAAATTAGCTACAACTACTAAAACCTTTAAAACACGGAATTTCACTATAACAACATTGAGACATGAAATATAGAGAAAAATTAGCTCTATCCAATGGTACTAAGCACTTAACCCTAAGACTTAAGGTTAGCCCGTAAAACACGAAAAACAAAATTAAACAGCAATCTTTTATAAATGAAAAATGAGGAAATGACCCCTTAAAACTCAGAATATGAAAAATGTCTTCAAGGCATAAAATATAGAGAAAAACCAGGGCTATCAAATGATAGTACCCACATACCCGCAGACCCAATATTCATGGAATAAAACCAGAAAAATACCCGATTCCTTAACAGATGTCAATTAAGACATGCACAAACAGCACCACATCCCACAACAAAGGCCCCTGCCAATGTTGGAAGACCACATCCTCCCTCCAATTGAGAATTTCTGCATTCTTTCTTCATCCAACCACCATTTTTAACCTTCTTCCCAAATCTGCCTCTGAAATGGGCCCCTGCCAATACTGCATCAACAATAATTTAATCTGCACCATGACACCACCTGTCCATCCATACAGAATGTCCTGCAATGTCTGCCAATCTAGAAAGAAAAGCTGCCACAGACCTGGTCCACTTTCTTCCGTAACAGATTCACCTCCACCTCAACCTGGTCCTTCTTCTGCCAGCACCAAAAGATCTAGGCCATCCATCCTGATACCCAGATTAATCAAAAAGCTCCACCCTTCCCAGAAGAGTGCCACAACCCATAAAACAACTAGTTCCACCATCCCTGGTCCATCTGATGGTAAAGAAATTTCATTTCTTCCTTCAACTTTAAAACTGATGACTTCTCAGTTTCTCCATCTTCTGATAGTGATGATAACAGTGTAGGATCCATTGAACCACCAACACCAACGCACTTGCCCACTATCAAGGCCAAGTTCCAACAACACACATCTCAACAGAAACAACTTCTGCTTTACTACTTCCAATCCACTCCTGCTAGAGATCCACAGGACATTGAGAACAGAAGACACCTCATTCACCAGTTCAAGGCTAATTCTGAACACTTCATTTCATCTCTTGATTCCCTCTGTAATTCCACTAGTACTTGAGTTTGATTCAGAAATGAAAAATTGAACACACCCTCTATAGGATGTAACCACAAAACAACCCTCAGTTTTAAGTCTTGGGGGACCATCCTCATTTTATAGTCTTGTGAGACTCAAAAACCCTCAGTTTAAAGTCTTGGTGGACTCAAAACCTAAATCATAAACCCAGAACAAGAGATCAACCACATTAAGACACAGAGAAAAAACTAACATTCTGGGTTAATTGTAAATAGAGCTTCCAGCCCATCAATTACCCCCAAACTTGCCTTTGCTAAATTCGGAGTCTCCCCCTGTGGATACCCTCCACCAATCTTTCAAAACCAATTCCAACAACAAAACCTTTCCCTCAGTTTAAAGTCTTGGGGGACTTACAACCCTCAGTTTAAAGTCTTGGGGGACTAACACAGTGTTCAGTTTAAAGTCTTGACGGACTAGTCTTGATAAAATCTTGAAACCAGCCAGTTTAAAGTCTTGGAGGACTAACAGAAACCAGATTCCAGTTTAAAGTCTTGATGGACTGATCTTCATACCATATATTTTTCAGTTTAGAGTCTTGATGAACTGACAGAATTTTGCATAAAATAGACACAGCCAATTTCATGTAGAACACCTCTACAGCCAACCTGCTGAACTTCCACCTTCACTTCATCATCTACCCATCACTGACAAAAATCTCCTCCTATCCCTTTTCATCATCTTTTCTCACCACAGATCATGGCTGGATCTCCTGATGTTAACCTTTCTACTCTCCCTTGCTTCACTGCTCCCAAGGACTATGCCTGAAAACAGTGCATCCACATGTGCAGACCTTGCACATTCACTCTTCCAACTCCTAAATCCAAATTCTACAACAGGGCTTGTGATTCTTGCTATTCCAAAAAGAAAAGATGTGACAGAGATGCCAACTACCCTATTCCTCCTCCTTCACCTTCTCTCAAATACATCTCTAGATCCCCTACTAGATCCCCAGAGCTTGGCCCTTCCTCTTCCTCTTTATCTTCAGCACCTTCCAGAAGATCCAGAAGCTCCGCTTCCAGAACTCTCCCCAAAAGACTAGCCTTAGCTCCCCAAGAAACTGCTTTTATCTCTGCCAAATTAGCTCCAAAAGCTTCAAGATCAACTCCCAGGCTTCTAGACCACGTCCAGACAGCCCTGCCGACGTCGGGAGGCCCGCCCGCCTCACCAAACAGTGAAAATCATGGCCAAAACCTCCAAAAACGGCCAGAAAAAAGCCAAATTCATCCAGACAACAACAACAACTCAACCCAACTACCTCCTACTGCTCCCAGAGCAATGCAATCCACCCTTCCAAAGTCCAAAAGCACCAAAATTTCCCAGATTTCTAAGAGACCTGCCAGAGAACCCCAAGAAGAAACCAGAACACCACACACTGCACCCCAACAAAAACTTTGTTTCCAACTAAGAAAAGAAACTACACCTCTCCTCTGTCAGCTAACTACTCTTCTGACAGTTCCATCTCTTCAAAAGCTCCATCCAGAAGAGATCAATCTGCTTCCAAATCCCCCTCTCCTGCTCCATCATTTAACAACCCTGGTACTCCATCACCAGCACCTCCTCCAGCTGAATCCAACAGAAATAACAACCACAAAAACAACAACAATCCCATTGCTCCAACTAGGCCCCAGGAACATCAGCCTCCTAGTTCACCTTCTCAAAATCTTTCAGAGGAAGACCATGAGAATCCATATCTTTCCCTAGTTGATCCACCCACTATGACTATTACAAAATCTTCAGAGATCCAAATTCCAGCTGCTTACAAATTTGATGAGCTTCCAATCTGTAAGTACCAAATTAATTTATCCCATTTCTTCAACAAAAATAATTACTGATCCAATTCTTCTTGTCTAGTTGGCACCCCTCCTCCTGAATCTATTATTGGAGTTGGCCAACCTCTTGAAATTTCTTTGAACCTGGATTATGGAGACATGAAGAAACACCTAAGCACCATGTGTTCCAACATGCTAAAAGCCTTTGCCCTCCATGGACCTTTGAATGACTTTGAAAAAACCCTGAGAAAGCGCCAGTTGGACGACCACTGGAAAATGTCTAGGATCATTAAGCACACCCTCCAGCACTCCATTCCTGCCTCTTCTTCTTCCTCCTCTGAACTTCCCTCTAATCCAATTCCTGATCATTACAATCCCTATGGTCTCTCCAGCAGGATGCACCTCAAAGAACACAGTGCTTCCCACAATCCCAACAAAAAACAAAAATGTCATCACAATCTGGACCAGCCTCCAGAAGCTTCATCATCCAGGAAATGAGCTCCTGCAAAAGATTAGAAACATAATAATAATAAAAAACAAATAATAAAAATAATTTCAGAATTTTTTTTTTTTTTTTTTTTACTTTTTTTTTTACTAATATACTAAAATAAAAAATTAATAAATAAAATGAAATGAAATAACATAAATGAAAAAAAATAAAATATAAAAAATAATACAAATGGTATTTCCAGCCAATTGATGAGCTGATTTCCTGATACCTTACCCACATCTAAGTGCACCTTGATGTGGATACACAATTAATTCTTTTAAATGGTTAACAGAAAACAAAATTCAAAAAATTTAGAAATTCAGAAGATAATAAAAATAATGAAACACAGAAACACATGAAATAATTAATAAATAAAAAAGAAAATAGCATTGCCCGGCCAATTGATTAGCCTTTCCCCACCAATGCTTGCCCACATCCAGATGACCCTGATGTGGTAACACCTTAAATTTTTTTGATTTTATAATTTTAAAATACCCCCATAAAAAATTAAAAGAAAAAAAGAGAAAAAAGAAAATAATCTAAAACTGCTATCTAGCAAAAAAATAACTGCAAAATCAAAGACAGTCCAGCTCCATAGATGGTCCAATAAGGGAAAGTCCGGTCCATAGAAATGATCACTGGGTGGGCTCCATCCAATAAGTAAAAATGATGGGAGACCACCAGTGATTCACCACCAATCTGAAAGAACCAAAGATAAAGAAGCCAATATCAAACCAGTTTAAAGTCATAGTGGACTTGAAACCTGAATAATAAACAGCAGAACTAGAATTCAACTAGGAAAAACAAAGACTTGAAACAGACATTCTGGGGTAACTGTTCTACAGAGCAGCCAGCTCATCAGTTACCCCCACACTTGCCAAAATAAAATCTAGAAGCCCCCCCTGGGTACCTTCTAACAAAAACACAACGTCCAAAACAAAAAAAAACCAAAACCAATAAACAGTGAAGATTCCAGCACTTGAAAACCAGGGGAAAATCCAGTTTAAAGTCATAGAAGACTAATACCTGTGAAAATAAACCAATACTAGTGTTCAACCAAATTAAGAGAAAGGGTTGGAAACAGACAATCTGGGGTAACTGTTGATAGAGCAGCCAGCCCATCAGTTACCCCCACACTTTCCAAGACAAACTCTAGAGGCCCCACCCATGGGTACCCTCTAACAAAAGTTTCCAACAAACAGATGCATAGCATCACCACAAAAAAAATCAAAATTAAAGAATGGTCCGTTGTTTATCCTCATTTCAGAGTCAATCTTCTTCATGCCTAGTGCCTCTGGGATAAAACCTCTTCACTTGGTCTGCAGCCACCCTCTTTTTCAAGACTGCACCATCCAACTCTTCCAAAACATAAGAACCTCCATAAGCCTGAGATCTGACTCTGTAAGGTCCATTCCATCTGTCAGCAAACATTTTCCCCCACTGACTCTCCAAACTTCTATTATACACCAAAACCAAACAACCAGGTTTCAAGGGATTCCTGAATCTATGAGCCAACTTCTTGTCCCAGTACCTGACTGATTGATTCCTAATCTTCATCATTCTAGAGTATGCCATCTCTTGACATTCCTCTCTACATTCCAACTGTTGCATCCTGGCACAGAGCAAATCTTCTGTTGAGTGCACGTCATCCCAATCAATTCCAAGATAAGAGACAGCTTCCAAGTCCACTGGTAGAAAGGCTTTCTGACCAAACATTAACTCATAAGGAGAATAGCCAGTTTTCCTCTTCACAGTGACCCTATCAGAAAATAACACCAAGCGAAAATAATGCCTCCACCTTTCAGCACTATCTCCACACATCTTCACCAAAGAATTTTTGATAACTTGATGGCCTCTTTCAACCATGCCTTCAGCTTCAGGATAATAAGGTGTAGCCACTCTAACTTTAGAACCAACACTTGCCACAGCTTTTTTAAATTTGGAACCAAACTCTGGCCCACCATCAACAGTGACCAACTTCATCAACCCATACCTATAAAAACATTCCTTCTTCAAAAACTCTGCCACATTCTTGGCAGTCAAATTAACCAGAGGCACTGCCTCAACCCAACCAGACAGATCATCCCTAGAAACAATCAAGTATTTATACCTGCACTCTTTAATATGGACAGCATCCAGACTGACCCTTCCAAAAACAGTTGATTCACCAGTAGCACGGCCCACCTCTTTAGGTTTCAAGTGACTTCTTCTTTGACATTCTTCACAAGATTGAACCCGACCCAGAACAGCCAACTTCATACCTGGCCACCAAAATCTGTCTGCTACTCTTCTATAAGTCTCCCCAAAGCCTCTATGACCAAGGTCTTCATTCAAAGACTTCAAAACCAATTCTTGACCCTTCTTCTGAGTCACCACCACTTGAGGATTAGGATGTCTCCTCCTCATCAACTGCCTTCCTGAAACATAAAATCCAGGACTCTTTTTCTTGATTTCCAACCAAGTATTATCATCACAACCATCTGGCCTCTCCAAGGTCAACAGATATTCCACCAAAAAAAAAAAACCCAGACTGACCCCAGGTCTCATCTTCAAAATCCAACAACACCACATCCAAGGGTACAATTCTGTCATAAAAATCACCAGTATAAACATGAGCCAATTGAGCAGCCCAACCAGGACACCAATCCTTAAATTTTGGCACATCCTTCTCTTTCCACTGAACCTTGTGAGAATTTAGTTCACTAACAAAAACACCCTTTTCCAATTTTGAGCTGTCCAAAACAACAACTCCATGTTCATCAACAAAAACATCCTGATCACCAGAATCAAGATCAGATCCAGCCCGTTTAGCCTCTTGGTGGAGGTCAGAAAAATCTTCAGCACCCTTTGTGCTGGCCCTAACCACTGGAACATCTTCATCAAACTCTTCAGCCACAGAATCTTCATTTGTAGGTGGCCTCCTTGATAATCCATCAGGCATAGTAAAAGTTTTACCTGGTTTGTGTACCAGGTCAAAAGAAAAATGTTGAATAAATGCCACCCACCTAGTCATTGGAGCATTTGGAAGACTAGGTGTATTGATCATCTTAATCAAAGATTTTGCATCCACCTGCAGCTCAAAATGCTGCCCCCACAAAACCGTCTGCAGCTTCTTTAAAATTTTAGCTACACCACACAATTCCAACTTAGGCTGAGAATACCTAGATTCCACCTCATTAAACACCACAGAATCATATCTTACTTGCCTGACCCTCCCAGTCTTATCCTCCTGAGACAAAACAGCACCAGCAGCAATATAACTTGAGTCCACTGCCAGATAAATTTTTCCAGCACCAACAACATAATCCAACTTGTGAAGAACAGTATCCTCACCAACAACCTTTTTCAACTTCTGAAAAGCCTCTTCACACTCTTCAGTCCAGTACCAATCTGCATCTTTTCTAGTCAAACTCATTAAAGGTGAATCCAACAAAGAAAAATCCTTAATAAAAATCATTACATATACACATACACCCAAAAATCCCCTGACTTCAGTAGTATTTTTAGGCCTTGGCCATGACTGAATTATATTAATCTTCTTCTTCGCCATAATCCTTCCCTTTTTACATACCACATGACCCAGAATTTCCAAAGCAGGAACACAACAACAGAATTTCGACCCAGAAATGGTCAAACCAGCCTCTTCAATCCTGAACAACACTATCTCTAGAGTTATTGCATATTCCCACACAAACCTCCTTATGCCAGGGTTCTCCCCTAACACCCCATTACCATAATCAGGTGATGGTCCTTTAATTCCACCATAATCAATAAAAATACCAGCATGAGTAGGAACCTCATCCTGCAAGATCCAAGCCATCTGTGCTTGATAAACTGCCACTGAATTAGTTGCTCCTTGAGGCAACCTAGTGAGCTGAAATCTTCCCAAAGGAGTCTCAAAAGTTGTGAGAGGCCTTGAATCCATATGGAGTTCCCTCTCATCATAACCACCCATAATATCACCCAAACCATAACACACCCTTCCAGCGAAAGCTTCAACAAAATCCTCTGCACTTGGTGGCATACCAGCATTCTTGATAGTGACTCTATTCAAGGTTCTAAGATCATGAACCACCCTCAACTTTCCATTCTGCTTTTTTACACAGAAAACTGGACTTGAGTAGCTGGAAGTCAATTGTTTGTATAACCCAGTCCTGACTCTTTCCCTAACAATCTCTACAAAATCCTCTCTAATAGCGGCTGGAATCGGAATAGGTTTGATTTGCCAAGGTTCATGGCAAACCACAGGAATCAAGTAAGGTTCCCCATAAGAGTGCTTCAATACACCACTTTCCTCCTCAACAAACGCCACAGCTTTTTCCCTTAGCACAATAACGTGCAACAACAACTTCTTTTCTTCCTCAGACAACCACCCATCAGGACCAAAATTAACAACATTCAACCTTTCCACGGTCACCCTAGCCGTCTCTATAAATTCTGGAGGATTCTTCAGCAAAGGAGTACAGTACGGATCTCTTGACAAAGGCGGATTCAGGCCCACAGGCATAGGCTCATTGACAGGCCTAATCTTCTGCGCTACCTTCTTATACTTTGCCGCTCCACCTTCAACTTGAGGGAACTTCTGGAAATCTTCACCACCAGACCTGGAACAAAAAACAAGGGTTTCCCCATTGCTCACATGTGTGGCCAAGGTAATGTTTTTGAAAGGTGTAGAAGAAACCCTAGTGGTGCACAATATGGAGGACTTACTTTTACACCCCAATCTCACCACTCCAAAACTTTTCCGCAATTCCACATCTTCATCCTCACTTCGAACTTCCAAATCTTCAAATCTTGATTCATCTTCTGAATCACATCTTCTAAAATTGAGCAGTTTATCCTCATTCTGGAGGCCAAAAATTGATCTTGATGATCTTCTCTCTTCATAATTTTTGGCAGTTTAACCTCATGCTGGAGGCCCAAAAATAGATCTTGACGATCTTCACAAAAATATTTTGCATCTTCTTTCTTCATTATCTTCAGATTTTTTTCTTGATTTTCATGAATTATTTTGAAATTTTTATCTTCTTTTCTTGAGTTTTCTTCTGACCTACAAAAATAATCAGGGGTTTCCCCAATGCTCACAGGTGTGGCCCAGGTAATGTTTTTGAAAGGTGTAGAAGAGACCCTAGTGGTGCACAATTGGGAGGACTTCCTTTAAGACCCCAATCTCACTGCCTCAAAACTTTTCCGCATATCTTTCAATAAAGATATATAACCAATCTTCTTCCTTGAACTTGAATTAAAAATAATTAAGAATCTTGAGAGAGAACAGAGACTTGATAAAAAACTTGATGAATACTTTCAGAGAAGAGAAAAATTAAAAAGAGAAAGTTGAAAATCCACTTGGTATATCTCCAAGGGAGCTGACCTACTACAACCTGGGATTTCCTCATCTCGGGGAGAGGTTGTAGCACTAGGGTGATCAGCCCTCATTACTCTAAAAAAGACAGACTCTCAATAGAGCCTGAGCCGCACTCCAAAAAACCAGAGGCAGCACCCACTTCCTTCCTTCTCCTGCAGCAGTCCATGCACTGGCACATTGAAGATAAACCAGGCCTGGTCTCCTAACCATCCTCTCCAGGGGATGAAAGCCTCATGTGAAGTCTCCTTTTGTCTTCACCAGTCAACTCCAAACTGATTCCCAAATCAAATTGATAACCGATTCTTGCCTGAAAATCCATCAAGAATGGCCCACCCAAAACTGCTTTTACATTACCTTTAGCAATGTAAAAATGAACCTTCCCTGAGGCTCCTCCAACATCTAACTTCAAAAACTCAGAAGTTCCAACCAATTCAGTGACATGGCCACCGATCCCTCTCAAATTCCCACCAATACCAGTTTTGATGGGGAGGCCCATATGAGTTGCCTCAAATAAAGAAATCAGGTATATCTGAGAACCTGAATCCACCAATGCCCTTGCCTCCCTGCCATTCAGAGTGACATTGACATATCCCAGAGGAGCAAAAAATGAGTTTCCAACCCCTCACCAAACTTTTCAGCAGAGTCACAAATGTATTCTACCTCACCAGAAGAAACTCTTCTCCTGGTCAACAACTTTCTCTGCCTATCAGCCAACCCTGGACTGATAGCATACAATTCCCCATAAGATAGGGAAACCTGAACCTGATTCATCCTTTCCAGGACAGAGTCCATAACATTAACTTGACCAGAAACTACTGGCCTCTCAAAGTGAGCTCTTTGCTTCACCACCTTGGTCCTAGAAGCTTCTTGAGGACCAGCACCACCAACAGATTTACCATTAACAGGAACCAAACCAGATCACTCACCAGAACCTCTGACTCCAGAAGGCTTTGGCAATGAAGCCAAAGGAACATCCTCCTCAGAGTCAGAATCCACCTCCATTGGAATTGGCTCACCATTCATATCCAATGCGCCAAAACTAGAGGGGCCCATATCAGCCATACCCTTCTGAATCTTGTACAGCTCCTCTTTGCTGTACCTCTTCCTAGCTGCACTCAGCTTAGGATCCACCTTTGAATCATTTGGCTTTGGTTGGGCCTGAGAACTGCTCTTAGGCCTTCCCACCTTTCCCACTTCCACATCATAAACACCAGCCAAGCATTCACCACTTGACTTTCCACCACAAGAATACAACTCCAAACCACCAAAGGAAGTAGAAAAATAGAACTTATTGACCTTCTTCCCCTTTCCCTTGCCATCCTCATTCTCCTTACCAGAAGACTTCCCTTGATCAGGAATCTCCTCAAACCTTGGCCTCCTTTGATTGAGACCTCCCCTTCTCCTGACCAAATCAACAGGAGCTTGCCCCTCACTGGGCCTAACAAAAGAACCATCAGGGAACTTGAAAACCCTGCCATCAAATTCCACCTTTCTTCAGACACATCTCTGTTCAACGCCCAACAATCATTGGACCTGTGCCCCCTCCTGCTTCAGTAAGAGCAGACCCAACGATCACTCCTACCAGCCCTCCTATCAAAATCTATAGGCTGAGAAGGTGCCTTATTGACCTTCTTAGCCTTCTGAACAAAAATATGCAGCTGCTTTGTAAGATCAGCCAACTTCTCCACCATTGGGTCCCTCTCCTGTTTGGGAACCTGCACCAAATTTTTCTCCTCCTTCTTCTCCCTAGCTTAATCTTCAGCCAAAGCCTCACTGACTTTGCTGACGTACTTGGCACACCCCTCCTGATAGGTGTCCACAGCCAATAACTTCAAATGGGCCTCAACAACCTCCTTCACCTTATCCAAGGCAGGAAACTTCTGGTCCCCATTAGAAAGAGTCTTCATCAATTCCTTTCTTGACAACTCCTTCAACACATCCATCCTGACATCTCTAGCCAGGGCAGACCAAAAAACATCTTTGGCAGCGTTTTCATGTGCCAGCTCCTCCACTCCCACCAAATATTCCACCACAGGATCAAACTGTAGTAGAAACTTCCTGTAACTATGTAAGTTACCAACACCACCATAAGATTTCCATTCACTGACAGCCTTGTTTAGATCCACCATAGTGAACCTGACACCCCATCTATCCACCATTTCCCTACACAACAATTTCCAATCTCTCTCCTTGTAGCCAGACATTGCCACAATCTCCTTCTCCACTGACCTATCACCAATGAATAAGATAATCTGCTTCACCATGTCCAGGTAGGAAGCACCATCCACCCCAGCAGCAGTTTCATACTTCTCTAGAAACCACTTGACATCCTCCCCATTAAACTTGGTACCATCCCAAGTTTTAATTCTCACACACTCCCTAACCATCACAGAAGGAGGACCATCCCCCCACTGACAGTCACCACAGGAATAGCAGAACCAGAAGCCATTCTTCCAGTCCAAAACACCAAAAAGAGCCAACCAAAGAAAACAGAGATTCCAAAGAACTAGCAAGTTCTACCCCACGTTAGGTGCCAGAAATGTAGACAATCCTATAGTACTAGCTAAAGGCCTTGACCAAGGGAGTTGGAGAAAAACCAGAGAGAAAATCCCCTGTCCCTTTAGAAAAATAAAGTGAGATTTACTTGCTAAACTAAGTTGGTTCCTGTTTTGCTAAAGCTCCTTTTTAACACACTTGACTGCTTGATGAGCCAAGAAAGTAGGCACCAGACAGACTACCAGACCAAAGAACTGAAATGTAGAACAATGTCCACACCAGAGACAGCAAAGATACTTGATGTAGGCTGCAAATCCACACCAGAGACAGCAATAATACTTGCTATAGCTTGCAAGACTATAACAGAGAAAACAGTTGCCAAAGTTAAGTTAAATGAAGAACTTACTTGCAACAAACACAGTCAATTGTGGACAGAAAACATTGAAAACTGAGTGAGGAACAATGATATTACCTCCGGATAGTTGTATGATGATTAAGGTTGCCTCAAACTGTCTTATTCACTATGTACACACAGACCACTAACTAAGAGCCCATGTGCACCCACCAATCTGGCGCCTGTACCCGCCAAATTGCATAAAAAACCCTCCTGAAGCGCTCCCCAACCTCCTAACACAGAGGCGGGCGGGCCACCTGAAGTGGCCTGGCCTCCCTGAAGCCAGAAAACCACTAATCTACTTAGAAAAATTAGCTATAACTACTAAAACCTTTAAAACATGAAATTTCACTATAACAACATTGCGACATGAAATATAGAGAAAAATTAGCTCTATCCAATGGTACTAAGCACTTAACCCTAAGACTTAAGGTTAGCCCATAAAACACAAAAAACAAAATTAAACAGCAATCTTTTATAAATGAAAAATGAGGAAATGACCCCTTAAAACTCAGAATATGAAAAATGTCTACAAGACATAAAATATAGAGAAAAACCAGGGCTATCCAATGCAAGTATCCACATACCCGCAGACCCAATATCCACGGAATAAAACCAGAAAAATACCCAATTCCTTGAAAGATGTCAATTAAGACATGCACAAACAGCACCAAATCCCACAACAAAGGCCCCTGCCAATGTTGGAAGACCACAGCGACAGGCGCTTATTTAGTGTCCTAGCTTAATTACAAATGCATAGACCCTCTTTATATGCACTAATTTCATTAATAACCTCAATCTTGGCGCTTTTTTCACTACCACACTTAAATTTGCCTAAATTAGTCAAGGATTTACCAGTGAAAGTGCCTTTCAAGGACTTCATGTAGTTACCCCACCTCTCACACCCTTTTTTGGGTTTCTAAGTGGTTTCTCAGTTAATATTGGGTATTTTTGAATGGGGATTTCACACAGTATAATGTCAGTATTGGCCACAAAATTTCTACTGTTAATCCCCCTTATTATTGATTTGTTATTAGTCTTAATTTTCGCTTTTTTGTCTTTTATTTTAATTTATAACACGCATATACTCTCTTAATTGCTTTTTCTTAATTTTTGATGGACTATCCCTATTACTACAGGATTTTGGCGGGTGATATCATTCTAATTATGTTGTTGGTCACTCTGTATGTTGTTGGAAATATCTATTAGCTGGAATGACGCGTCATTAACTGTGTATAGAGCTGATAAATCAAGGGGTTCATTGGGGAGGTTATTGTGTATAAAAGGAGGGGGTTTTTGGTCTTGTTTTCTACATCCTTTATCATTACAATCAAATATATAACCAATACAATTGCAATACATATAAATAGAGCTTATAAAGTCTTTGAATAGTATCTGAATTATTAAATCAATTTTTGTCTACCAACTATAAGATTGTAAGCCACATATAAAATTAGTGAGATTTATATTACTGAGACCCTTATATTGAGTTATATTTTAATACTTATTGAGTTTGTAAAACAGCATTCATATAGGAACATTTAAATATTCTAGAAACTGACCATTCAAGCTATTTTAATTCTCTGTACTTGAACTCAGCCTTAAACTTGGGGACCTTTCCTCAAGAATTCTGTTGGTTATCTTCCAGTAAGTAAAAATTTAAAAAGAGCCTACATGTTGGCTGGCTTGTCTAGAAGAAGGTGAAAAGGGAAAAGGAAGAATAAGAAGAAAAAGGAGAAGAATAAGAGAAAGAGGAAAATAGAGGAAAAGAAAGAACTGGACAATAAAGTAATGGGACAAATAGACAAAAAAAATGAAGAGGGGTAAACAGGTTATACTAGTAAGTCTTTTATCTTTCTCTCTGCTCAATTATCAATAACAAATAATTAAATATTCTAAAGGCAACCTTTTAAATTGTATTTAATATTTAAGGGAACTGACCCACCACTACAAATAATAAAATATAATGTATTATTTAAAAATAAGATGAGTAAGTAAGTGATGTGGCAAAAGGGGTTTACCAAAGGCCTTTTTATAGGCAATGGGACCTCTGAAGCGCTACAAATGAGTATATACAAAATAGAAATAAGATAAAACAAGAAGATAAAAGAAAATAATTGTAACATAGTAACTGAGAGAAAAATATACGAAAAAAATAATCAAATCCCAATTATGAAAATAATTTTCCCACCATAAATCCCCAAATCAGTTAATTAAAATAATGAGTAACTAAACAACTCTGTGACATAAGAACTATGGGAAAAAATAATTTAAAACAGGTATTACATAATATTTTCAGAGTTTTTAAGTGAAACAAATGAAATTTTTTGACCCAACAAAGTATGTAATCAAATTTAATTCAGTGTAAAGCAAAATTAATTAATTGTTTTAACTATGTAATTAAATAACTAGTTTAAATAAAAAAATAATTAATTTAAATTGAGAATTTGAATACTATTTTATCAAATAAGTTTTTTAATTTATTTAATATTTCATTGACACAATTAAGGGTCAAAAAAGCGCCACTAATTATGGATAATAGTTTATATGAAAAGGTTTAGTTACATATTTAAATTAAATAATTGATGTAATTACAACATAAGATAAATAAAAGGATGTAATTATATTAGAAAAAATGTAATTATTTAATTATTTATTAAATACATAAAAATGTGTCCCTTTATATGGAATATGATAATTCAATTGATGTATATTTAATTTATATGATAATAAAATTAATATAAAATTTATTTTACTTATAAAATAAAATATTTATATAATATATTATGTAATATAAATTTAATGTAAATACATAAGCTGCAATTATTATGTCCTCTTTTAATTTCAATAAATTTATATGTTTATTTACTAGGCTCCTGGAACAGCCTGGCTGGCACTCCCTCACTCTAAAAAAACAATAAATAAAATGCTATGATTTTTTCTTTTTATACTTTTTTAAAAGAGTAGGAAGGTTTGAAATTTCTTTACCAGTTATCCATGCATCATATTCAGATGACTTATTTTTATATTTTAGTATATACTCAACACATTTTTAAAAAGTGACAATTCTATCATTCAGAATTTTATCAATTTCTGCAGTTTCAGTGATTTCTTAAGGATTTATTTTAGGTCTTCCACTTCTTTTAGGGAATAAATCACTGTTGGAAGTATAAGGTTTTAGCAGGGAAATGGGCAAAACAGGATGTTTTCTATCATATGGAGAGTACAACACAACTTCAACTGCATTATCTCCAATCATTCTTTTAACAACAAAAGGCCCTAAAAAAGGATCTTACAATTTGTTTTTACCCTGTAAATTGAAATTGACAGTAGATATCAACACTTCATCACCTTCATTAAATGTGTTCTCCTTATGGGATTTATCCCATCTTTTTTTTCATATTCAAATGCTTTATCAATACAATTATGAGCATGTTTCCTGCACAGTTGTTGAATTTAAACAAAAGATTTGACACCAGGGTGTAATTCCAATTTAGGCAATTTACTATTGAGTATTTGAGCAGGAGTATTAGGGACATAACCTAGCCAAAGCTAAAAAGGCTTCTTTTGAGTAACAGACTGAACAGAGATATTATAAGCAAATTCAAGACCTGGGAGCAAAGTAACCCAGTCATGAGTAAATCTGTCATTATCTTTAAATTCCAAGCCAAAGGCACAATACCTTCTAATCATATCCTAGAGAGTTTGAATCATTCTCTCAGCTAGACCATCAGTCTGGGGATGGTGAGCAGTAGATAATTTTAAATCACAACCACATATATCCATTCAAGACATCCAGAATTCAGATGTAAATTTGTGATCTCTGTCAGATATAATGGCTTTAGGGAATCAAACTATACATAAGAAAGCTAAGTCTTTGGTGGAGACATCCTTGTGTGTGGGAATAAATTTTCACATTTTAGTAAATCCATCCACTATTACCCAACAAGAGTTAAAACTGTCTCTACCTGCTACAGGAAGACCAGTAACAAAATCCATATTAATGATTTTCCAGGGAGCATCAGGTGCTTCAATATGTTGTAATAACCCTGCTCTTTTAACTTTCAACCTTTTAGATTTCTGGAAGGAATCACAAGATTCAACATATAATTTTGTATCTTCAGACATATTAGCCCACCAAGCAGTGTTTTTGATTCTAATCATAGTTTTTTCAAGGTCAAAATGACCAGCTAATATGTCATCATGAAAAAGCTTGAGGATAGTTTCTTTCATAGAAGGAGGAATTACAATTACATTAGTAAGCTTTCTTCTATAATAAATATAACCATCTTCAATAGAAAACTTTTCTTTAATCAAAGCATTTTGATACTTTTCAGGAAGAATTTTAATCAATTCTTGAATTGAAGCACTCTTAGGATCATTTAAGATAGTAACTAATTTATTTAAATCAGAATCTTTATCATATGAATCCAGAATTAATTGTAATAACTCATCTTCCATATCAACTATAAATATACCAAGGATATGAACAGTATCATCTTCAGGTACATAGGCAGGATTGGAGTCATTGTTTGAAAGAGGAAATCTGGACAGCATATCAACATTGGAGTGAAAATTTCAAGCCATATGGATAATGGTCATTCTTCCTCTGTATTCTTGAACAGCAAGTTGCCACCTAAAATATGTCTGTTTAGTGTTTTTAGGTTTAAGAGGGACTTTACAGCACTACAGTCAGTTACCAATTCAAACTTTTGGTCATCCAGGTAGTAATGAAGCTTCTCAAGAGCCCAAACAACTGCTAAGCACTCTAATTGAGTGGCACCATATTTAAATTCACTATTTCTCAAGGTTCTTGAAATATAACAAATTACAATCTCAGAGGCTTTATCATTAATAATTTTTTACTGGTGAAGGGAAGCACCCAGACCAACAAAGCTAGCATCTGTATACAGGAAAAAAGTTTTGTTGAAATCTGGAAGAGCCAAGATAGGGGGTGTCATTTAACAACATTTTAATGCATCAAAAGCTTTTTGAAAGTCATTATTCCAGATAAATGCAACATCTTTTCTAGTTAGTTTGGTAAGAGGCAAGTCTATGACCTGATAATTTTTAATATATTTTCTATAATAGCCACACATACCCAAAAAACTTTGGGTTTCTCTTACAGAAGTTGGTGCCTTTACATTTTGAATTGCAGCAAATTTGTTGTGGTCTACACAAATTTGTAGGCCTGAAACAACATGGCCAAGGACTATCAAAGATTGAAAGCCAAATTTACACTTTTTCAAGGACAAGGTCATATTGATTTCATCAATTTTTTGAAAAACTCTATTTAAGTGAATCATATGTTCATCAAAAGTTTTAGAAAAAACTATAATATCATCAATATACACCATGAGCCATCCCTCAATTATTTCCTGATGGAAAGTGTTATCCATGACTTTTTGGAAAACTGAAGGGGCATTTTTTGGGCCAAATGGCATTCTAACATACTTATATATTCCCATATGAGTAGCAATAAGTAAAAAATTTTGAGAATTTTTCTCAACTGGAACTTTATGACACCCTTTATTACCATCCAGACAACTAATAAATTTTGCACCTTTCAAGGTAGCATGTATTGAATTAATTCTGGGTAAAGGATAAATATCATAAACAGTATAAGCGTTTAATGCTCTGTAATCTCCACATAATCTAGCCTTATCTTTCTCATAAGAAATCAAGACTGGGGAGATGACACAATATTTGGGGGTGACATCCACCTTCTCAATGATATTCATTTTTAATAATGTGGCAATATTATCTTCAATATCCTTTTATTTTGTTGGAGAAGCAGGATATGGTTATTTCTTAAGACTAGGAGAAATATCACTCAAGTTACAGGACAAATTAATTTTCATTTCATCCTGAACACCTCCTAAGACATGAGAACCATGAGCAAAAGCCATAGGGAAAGAGATAATCGAGGCAATTATTGAATCCTTTTGTTCACTAGTTAACTGATCACCAAAAGAAGCAGTATTTATTTCATTCAATAAATTATCCATTTCACTTGTTGGTCTGCCTTTACACTGGACCAATGAGTTACAAGGCTTTAACAGATGCCCAGAAGGTTTTCTAGGGGAGGAAATTTTGAATTTTCTTTTGCCATTCAATCCCAAGGTGAAGCAATTATTAGCTGGGTCCGATTTCACACCAAAAATGGTTGAAATATCATTAACCATAATAAACCAATTGCTTAAATTATCATTCTTCATGAAAACAAATTCACAAATAGCTCTGACAAAACCACCATTATATTTGAAGAATACAGAAGTTTTGTGTTTGCCAATAGGACACAAAGTAGAACCATACCATCTCAATTTTTCAGATGTCATAGGTAATAATTTACTTAAATAATCCTTATCCACTGAAGCTTGTGCTTTTTCAGACACTACACTTCCTCCAGCACCAGAGTCAAGAACTACCTCAACATTTTTGCCATTAATGATAACAGGTGCCTTCAAAGGGGATATGGATATAGAATTTTTAGTAATATCTTTAATTATTTCAGCATTTTCCACTGAAGATAAATCCAATACACATTCTTCAGATATATTATCTAAATATTGGACATCCTGTTCCAACATTAAAACATCTTTAAGAGATTCATTGTCATAGGAGATATTACTTTCACAGTCACTAGAAGAATTATTGATATCAATTTAAGAATCATCAGTGTCTTCATTTTTTTCAACAAGATGAATTTTCTTGTCACAAAAATGACCCTTTTGCCATGATTTGTTACATTTAAAACAAGTATTTGTTGCATATTTTTTAGGTGAAACTGGGGCAGAGGGTTTACCAGATATTTCTGGGGGCTTTGTAGAGGTTTTATGTTGATCATGATAAGATTTTCCAAGGTAATTCTTTGGTTCATATCTATGGTTCAGCAATGCTTCATTAAAGATATTAATGAAAGAAGAATTTTACCTCACATTCTCAGTTCAAGCAACAATTAAATCTCTAAGAGAATTTGGTAATTTATACAAGATTTTATCTCTCCAAATATCATAATCCATCTTTGGATCAATTGCTCTCAGGATTTTTGTTAATTTCATAAGAAAAACAATGGGTTTTTCAACAGAGGAGGATACATATATAGTATTCTCATACAGTCTTTGCTGAGCCAACCTGAATTTTGCACCACCAAACTGATTCTCAATCAAGGATTTCCATTCATTCCATGTATAATGGTTTTTATCTAACAAAATAGATTCATACCACATCAAGGCTATATTGGAAAATAAAGAAATTAACTTAGAAACAATTTCCTCATCTGGTAGTTTAAAAGATCTCTTTAAATTATCAATTCTTTGGATAAAGTGTTGCCAATCAGATGAAGAATCACCATCAAAGATAGGATATTGGTCCAATTTAGGCCAATTTTTATTACTACCAAGATGTTCAGTTTTAAGGTTTGAACTATTCAAGGGTATCAATTCTTGAAGTCTTGAAAGGTGTTCAGATATTTCATTATTTACAGAGGTAGATGGCTCATTGTGAGCATACAGATTATTCTTATTTGATGTAACAGATTTTACAGAATAATTTTCAGCTGGTAAAATTGGTACATTACAAGGGAGAGAAAACCCCCCCTGTTCAGGCTGTTTATTTTTATTATTAACAGCAGGTGGAGAAATATTTTTTAACTCATGATAATGAGTATGCTGAACAGCCTGTAATGCAGAAATTTTTTTCTCAAGATCAGACAATTTATTTCTCAAATCAGGAATATAAGATAGTTTATCATTAATCCTAGCAATAGATAGAACATTTCTGTCCTCATCTATAGAGCATTTATTACTTAACTTTTGGGAATCAATTTTCAATTTTCTTAATTCACTATGCAGAAGCATATTGTCATTCTTTAAAGAAGTATTTTCATATTTTAGATCATCAATAACTTTGCATTGTAGAGAGTTCTAAAGTACTAAGCAGTAGACACAATGCTAGATGGGTTGGTTCTTCTTTTCAATTTCTAAAAAGAAGTGCCTGCCACTCTTATTTTTAAAGACTGTGCAATAATTTGTAACACTAATATGTGATTAGAAAGTTTATCAGTTGAGAACTGAGTTTAAAAGATCAGAAAAACAAGTATTACTATCTGGATATTTCTATTCTTAACAAGCGCTAATATCCACAGCTACTCCCTCTTGAAGCGCTCTCTTTGAATATGCCTTATTATAGAAATAAAATAACTCTAATAATAGTTAATCCTCTGAATCTATATATTCTCAAACAGTTGATCATAGAAAATCTAATATCTTTGACTCCACAATTATTAATTACTCATATGTTAACTAACTATTTGTCAATTCGTTCTCTCTCTTTATTACTAGATGTGATACCCTTTTTATATTTTTCGAGCACTGACTCTAGCACTACATTAGTGAAACAATAACTAATCTATTAGTAAACTATGTACACCGCTTGTAACAACTACAGCGCTTAAAACATACCCTATCCTTACTAACACTATTATTAACTTGTTTCACTCATACTTGACATGCGTGCCCCTGACTCTACCTTTGTTTTGTTTCAGAGCTACTTCCAAGTTTGACTCCTTCTAACGCTGATCCTAGTTGCTTTGACTTTTAACTAGTTAACCTCCTATATCACCTGTTTCAGTATGTTACCACACTAGCCGCGGTGCAATATACTTTGCACTTGAGTCTTTCCTTAAGCCATAATTCCTTCCTTAGTGGGTAACACACAATTATTGGAAAATCCAAGTCCATATTGTTCAGCGCTTGAAGTCCTAAATTTATAACACACAATTTCCCATTGTGCGGCGCATCCTGCTGCAAAATACAAGTGCACAAACCCTGAATCCTCTTCCGCACTTCTATTTCCCTTTGTCCTTGAAGCACACAAACACATATTATAGTTTAGAAATCCCTTCTGCACTATGAATCCCCTTTGTTCTTCCTGGACTATGTGAGCTTATTGGTCCAAAATCAAACTACCCGTGAGGCATATACCACAGCGTAGATGACTATATTTATCTGAAAGTGATCTGTGATCAATTTTAATAGACTTATGTTGAGCAAGGAAATTATTTAATGTGTCTTTTAATTTGAAATAAGCTGTGTATTGAAAAGAATAACTAACTTTGCAATGTAAATGAAAATTATTTAATCTATCAATCTCATGTTTTAAAAATTCTCTTAAAGTCTTGTCTTTGATAATATTAAAATCAGGAGAGTCTCTCAATATTTCTTCAGAAATTTTTTCAAGTAAAACATAAACTTCTGGAGCAACAGAATCATTCTTAGTAGCAAGAGTAGGATTAAGTAAAGAGGTAGAGGTTAAATGTAATGGTTCATCAAAAGAAAGTTTACTTAAAACATTAATAGGGCTACTAGTTACAGGAAGCTGTCTTTTAAAAGGTTTAAATTTTCATTCACCACTCTCAATAAGATTACCTTTAGAAGAAGGCTTATTAGAATATACTCCAAAATGTTTATCAACCAAACCACATACCATGGCAGAGGAGGGAACTTCCCCTGGGATTGAGTTTGGGATTGGGCCTTATTTATCCTGCTTTGTTTGTAAGGATGAGGATAAGGATGGAAATTGGGTGTTCTGGATGGGCCAGGCTGATGATGAGGAGGATGTTGCACATTCTTCTGATAGTGGCTCATTAGATAATCCCATTTCCATTGATCTACTTCCAGATTATTTTGGTTTTTTTGGAAGGAGGTGAGAGGTTGAGGGGGCTGAGGCTGAGTTAATGACATGGGAGGAGGATGACCCTGCTTTTGAGATAGAAGCCCTTTCATCTGGGACCAAAGGGTGTCCACTCTTGCCTTGTATTTCATACTTTCTAATCTCAGCTCCTTGATGTGACTGAAAAAATTGTTGACTTGCTGGTTTATAGGAATCTTTTTTATTTTTATACCTTTTAGAGGATTTTTGTCAAGGTACACTTTTGGTCTAGAAGCTTTGGTACAGAGTTTGTATGAAGATTTTAAGGATTAATTGGACTCTCAATTATTTAGTACGTATTTCTCAATCAAAGATGATGTTTACTCAGTAATAAGAGGTAGATTAAAAATATTTATATAAGTTATAGATTAGAATTACGTCCTTGTAAATACTAAAGATATAAAATATAAGAAATAAGTGTTATATTGTAGTTGTGGTAATAAGTAAGTTGGTAAAAAAGAATGATTAAAAGACAACAAAAAGAGAGGCCTTTTATAGGCAAAGGAGAGACAAAGCACGGAAATCAAATTCTAAAAACAGTAGTATGAGAGAGAAAAGAATATTCCAGAAGGAGTATTTCAAATAATAAAGTTATTCTAAAAAGAAGGCGTCAAAAAGATGTATTTACAGAGTATGTCAGAAATACATCAATTTATTTAATATTTACTGTAGAAGTCAATTCTAAATAAGAAATTTGAATTTTTTTGTATATATTTAATATTATTTGAATAATAAAATCTTATTTTATCTTAATATCTATTTTTTAATATAAAATTTTATTTTTTCCAACCTGTCAAATGAGCACAGTGTTAGAGAAAATATAAGGGACAATTTTATATTTTTAATTTTAATTATTTATTTAATTTTTTAATTTTATCATTCTGTAATTAGTTAATTTATTATAACTAATTTTAATGTAACTAAATTATAATTAAATAATAATTAAAATGATAAGGTGCGGCTTCATCCAGTAAATAATTAATTATTTCACTGGGTAAGTCTAGTAGCCTGGCTGACACTCCCTCACTCTAAAAAAAACAATAAAAAAAGATGCTATAATTTTTTCTTTTTATACTTTTTTAGTAGAGTAGGAAGATTAGATATCTCCTTCCCAGGTATCCAAGAATCATATTCAGATGATTTATTCTTGAATCTCAATAAGTATTCTGTACCTTTCTCAGCAATGACTATTCTGTCATTCAAAATTTTTTCAATTTCTGCTGTCTCAGTGATTTCATTTGGGGTTTTCTTTGGTCTACCCCTCCTTTTTGGAAATAAATCACTATTGGATGTGTAAGGTTTCAAAAGAGATATTGGAAAAACAGGATGTTTTCTGTCATATGGAGAATACAGAATAACTTCAACTGCATTATCTCCAATCATTCTTCTGACAACAAATGGACCAACAAATGGATCTTTCAATTTGCTATTACCTTGTAAGTTGAAATGGACTGTAGAAATCAACACTTCATCACCCTTTTTAAAAGTGTATTCTTTATGGGATTTGTCCCATCTTTTTTCTCATATTCAAATGATTTTTCAATACATTTTTGAGCATGATTTCTACATAGTTGTTGCATTTGAAGAAAAGATTTTACACCAGGATGTATATCCAATTTAGGTATTTTGTTATTGAGAATTTGAGCAGGAGTATTAGGAACATATCCAAGCCAGATCTCAAAAGGCTTTCTTTGAGTAACAGAATGGATAGTGCTATTATAAGCAAATTCTAACCCAGGAAGTAAGGTAACCCAATCATGAGTGAATCTGTCATTATCTTTATACTCAAGGCCAAAGGCACAATATCTTCTTATCATGTCCTCTAAAGTCTGAATCATTCTTTCAGCTAAACCATCAGTCTGAGGGTGATGGGCAGTAGAAAGTTTCAGATCACAACCACAAACATCTATCAGAGACATCCAAAATTCAGAAGTAAATTTAGGGTCTCTGTCAGAGATTATGGCTTTAGGAAAACCAGCAGTATTAAAGATATGAGACCACCATAAGAAAGCTAATTCTTTAGTGGAAAAATCCTTGTGGGTAGGGATAAATTTACACATTTTTGTGAATTTGTCCACAATAACCCAACAAGAGTTATAACTGTCTTTACCAGCAATAGGTAATCCTGTTACAAAATCCATGTTTATTATTTGCCATGGAGCATCAGGAGGTTCAATATGATGCATTAATCCTGCTCTTTTACCAGTTAATCTTTTTGATTTTTGGCAAGAATCACAACATTCAACATATAATTTTGTGTCTTCAGACATATTAGCCCACCAAGCAGTGTTCTTAATTCTGATCATTGTTTTGTCAAGATCAAAATGTCCAGCTAATATGTCATCATGACAAATTTTCAAGATGATTTCTTTCATAGAAGGAGGAATAACAATAACATTACTCAACTTTCTTCTATAATATAGATATCCTTCATCAATTGAAAATTTACCTTTTTCCAAAGCTTTTTGGTACTTTGGTGGAAGGGTTTTAATTAATGCTTGTATTGAAGCATTCTTTGGATCATTTAATATGGTGCATAACTTTTTCAAGTCAGTGTACTTATCATATGATTCCAGAATAAGCTGTAATAGCTCTTCCTCCATATCAACCACATACATCCCATAAATATGAATAATTTCATCCTCAGGATCATAAGCAGGATTAGAGTCATCATTTGGTAAAGGTAACCTAAATAACATATCCACATTTGAGTGAACAATACCAGCCCTATGAATAATTGTCATTCTCCCTCTGTACTCTTGAACAGCCAGCTGCCATCTGAACTTATGCATGTTAGGTGTTTTCAAGTTCAAAAGGGATTTAACTGCACTGCAGTCAGTGACAAGTTAAAATTTCTGGTCATCTAGGTAATAATGAAGCCTTTCTAGGGCCCATACTACGGCTAAACACTCTAATTGAGTAGCACCATATTTCAATTCACTATTTCTCAGGGTTCTTGAAATATAACAAATTACTACTTCTGAAACTTTATCATTTATCACTTGTTTTTGATGGAGGGCAGCACCAAGACCAATGAAACTGGCATCAGTGTACAAAAAAAATGGTTGATTAAAGTCAGGTAAAGCAAGAATTGGTGCTGACATCAAACAGTGTTTCATAGTGTCAAAGGCTCTTTGTCTTTCACTATTCCAGACAAAAGCAACATCCTTTCTGGTTAATTGGGTAGGGGGTAAAGCTATGACTTGGTAATTTTTAATATACTGTCTATAGTATCCACACATTCCCAAAAAACTTTGGAGCTCTCTCACTGTTGTAGGAGCCTTCACCTGTTGTATGGCTGCCACTTTGTTCTGGTCAACACATATCTGTAAGCCTGAAACAGCATGACCAAGAAATTTTAAAGAATGGAAACCAAATTTACATTTCTTCAAAGCAAGTGTCATATTTATTTCATCCATTTTCTGGAATAATTTACACAGGTGTTTAAGATGGTCCTCAAATGTTTTTGAGAATATAATGATATCATCAATATAGACCATCAGCCATCCTTCAATTATATCTTGATGGAATGTGTTATCCATTACCTTTTAGAAAACTGAAGGGGCATTTTTAGGGCCAAATGGCATCCTAACATACTTATAAATACCCATATGAGTGGAAATCATCAGAAAGTTCTGAGAATTTTTCTCAACAGGTACCTGGTGATATCCCTTATTTCCATCCAAACAGCTGATATATTTAGCACCCTGTAAAGTAGCATGTATAGAGCTAATTCTAGGTAAAGGGTAGATATCATCAACAGTATAAGTATTTAGTGCTCTATAATCACCACATAACCTGGCTTTATCTTTCTCATAAGAAATTAGGACAGGTGAGACAACACAATATTTAGGTGTTTCAACTACCTTTTCAATAATATTCATTTTTAAAAGGGTAGAGATATTATCTTCAATATCTTTTCTCTTTGTGGGAGAAGCAGGATAAGGCTTCTTCTTTAAACTAGGTGGTATATCAGTTAATGGGAAAGACAATGAAAGTTTCATTTCCTCTTTAACTAATCCCAGTTCATGTGACCCATGAGCAAAGGCAATAGGAAAAGATTTTATCAAGTTAATGATGAAATCTTTATCCTCACCAGAAAGTTGTTCTCCAAAAGAAGCATTGTCAATTTCAGACATAAGGGCATGCATTTCCTTTGTAGATCTTCCTTTATATTGAACCACAGAATTACATGTGTTCAATTCTGGTTTTAATAATTTTTTAGGGGAGGAAATTTTAAATTTTCTCTTCCCATTCATCCCCATTGTGAAACATTGGTTTGAAGGATCCAATTTTATGCCATACTTGGTTAAAATATCATTCCCTACAATAAACCAATTTCTCAAGTTATCATTTTTCATGACAACAAAATCACAAATAGCTCTTACAAAACCATGGTTATATTTAAAAAACACTGTGGCTTTGTATTTACCAATGGGGGACAAAACAGAGCCATACCCTCTCCAATTTTCAGAAATGATAGGCAACAGTTTAGATTTATAGTCTTGATCTACTGAAGCAAGTGATCTTTCATATACTACACTTCCTCCAGCTCCAGAATCCAGAACAACTTCAATGCTGGTTCCATTGATCAAGACTGGTGCCTTAAGAGGGGCAATAACAATTGAGTTATCTTCAATGTTCTTTATGATCTCAGAATCCTCAACTGTAGATAAATCATTATTATCAATGTCAATAGTATTTAAATAATGAATATCTTCTTCCACCATCAAGATTTCTTGTTGAGATTCATATGAAATATTGCTGGCACAATCACTTGATGTATCATCCAGTTCCACTGTGTCATCAGAATGCTCCTCTGTTTTTTCGACAAGATTTATCTTCTTGTCACAAACATGGCCTTTCTGCCAAGGCTTGTTGCACTTGAAGCAAGTGTTTGTTGCATACTTCTTTGGAGCGACAGGGGCAGAAGGTTTACCAACCTTTTCTAGAGGTTTTTGTTGGTAAGTGGAGGGTTTCTCCAAAGGGGTCCTAGGAATGAATCTTCTTGCATCATACTTATTGTTTAGAATTATCTCATTGCAAGTATTAATGAAAGAAGAGGGTTCTTTGGAGAACTCAGTCCTAGCCACTATCAAGTCTCTCAGAGACATTGGTAATTTATAGAGGATCCTGTCCTTCCATAAATCAAACTTAATATTTGGGTCCATTGCCCTTAAGATTTTTACAAGTTTCATTAAAAACTCAATAGGTTTATCAGTAGAAGAGCTATATCTAGTTTCCTCATACTGCCTTTGTTGAGCCATTCTGAACTTGGAGCCACCAAATTGTGCTTTAATTAATTTCTTCCTATCCTCCCATGAGTAGTCATTCCCATCCAGGAGAACAGATTCATACCACATCAGGGCAACATTAGTGAACAAAGAAATTAACTTGGACACAATTTCCTCATCTGGGAGTTTGTAAGAATTTTTTAAGTTATCAATTATGCAAATAAATTGTTGCCAATCAGAGGAAGAATCACCATCAAATGTTGGGTACTGGTCAAGTTTTGGCCAATTCTTTTGATTTGAAGGAGTCTCCTTAGTACTAGCTTTTTTCTGAGTAAGAAGCAGCTGTAATTTCTCTAATTGTGCTGAAGTCTCATTGTTTAATCCTTCTGTTGCAGATCCTGGTGCATCATCAGTTTTTGATGGAAACTCAGTGTTTTCAACAGGTATTTCTGGATCTATTTTTATTTTAGATGAACTAGCCACAGGTACTATTTGAGCATCCTGCAATATTTGTTCCTTCACAGAAATTTCAGGATATTTTTGGTCATTTAACAATGAGTTCAATTTTTCTTCAATGGTTGTTAGTCTTGTTTTCATTCTTGGAAGACTAGATAAACTCTCATTGATAGTTGCAAAAGATAATTGATTTTTATGTTGAAAAGATGACAAATGGTCATTCAATCTTTTCAGATTTATCTTATCTATCTCTACCTCCTGGCAACAGGCAGATACAGTATCTTTTAGTTTAGACAAATCATTTTTTATATTTTGCCATAAAGCAACTTTCTTTTCATGGGTTGCTTTGTAATGAGACAATTCATCAGAGACTCTCTGTGCTTCACTTCTTAATGCTTGATAACCCTGATCAGTTAACAAACTATTATATCTCTGAGTCAATTGCATATTGTTCATTATATGATTTTTCTTGGCAATAATATCTCTCAAGTGCTCATTATTAATTCTTGCTACATCTGGAGTGTTTTTCAATAAGGAAACTGAGTAACTTTCCAGACTCTCATAGAACTCTGGGTCAAGAGTTTCATCAATCACAGCCATATCAGGATTAATCATTGAGGTAGCAATTAAAAGTAATGGATTGGATACATGAGATATCTTTCTACTATTCCCAGCCTCTATAGGTCTCAAAGTTTCATCCTCCCTTCCAGATTTACCTGAAGGAACAGAGTCAGCCACAAGAAAGGGCACTTGAGAATCAATAGAGGGACGTACCAGGGTTTTCTGGGTATCACCATATTGGGCTTCCTTCTTCTTTTGCCTCCTTGATAAGGGTGGGGAGGAGTGGGGTTGGCCTGGGTGGGCCTTGATGGACCTACCTGAGGTAACTGATGCTGGTTTTGAGCCAAGTAGTCCCACTGAGTGTTGAGACAGTCCCACTGCCACTTGGACACTTCCACCATCTCTTGGGATTTGGAAGCCAATTGTTGTTGATCCCTGGGGGGAAGAGGTTTCTTCTTCTCTTGGAGAAAAGTATCTGTTCTTTTCACCTTTTCTTCCAACGCATCTACCCTTACCTTTAGTCTCAAGCTGTCTGTCCTTAACTCCTTTATGTGGGTAGACAGATTCTTTACCTGCTGAGACAACGGCATCTTTTTTATCCTGAAGCCTTTTGGAAGCTCTTCTGGTGGGTTTGTCATGGGCTTCTGATCCTGAGTATTGTCCAGTAGGATTTCTACTTCTTCCATCTCTACATCCTGTTTGGGGCAATGATTTATTAGTTTGAGAAATTCTTCTTGTTAAAGGAGAACTTACAGAAGTAGGCTCATCATAATCAATTAAGTCTAGTTCTTCTTCATGTGCAGCAAAACCACTTTGGTCAGTCATTTTAAGATTCTGCTGAAATGAAGGAAAGAGACAATAAGATTAATTAGTCTTTATTTTTAATTTTTATTTAACAGAAATAAAATAAAAATAATAAAAATAATTTTTTTAGGATAAAAATCAACTTAAATAAAATTAATTTATTAATAAAAAAAATTTAAAACCAGGATTATAATACAATCAACTGTAGAAATAAATTAGAATTTTTATTAATAATTTTTCATTTTCAGGATTTAAATCAACTAATTTATTACCAGGATTTATTGTCAACTGAAGTAATCAAATATGAATCTTTATTAATTAAAAAAAAATTATTTTAACTGATCACTTAACTGCAAGGACTTAATGTCAACTGAAGTAATTAAATATGAAGTTTTATTTTAAAATTTTATTACTGATCACTTAACTACCAGGACTTAATGTCAACTGAAGTAATTAAATATGAGTTTTTATTAATTAAAAAGATTTATTGGATTACCAGGACTCAAAGTCAACTGAAGTAATTAAATGTGAATTATTTATTAATAATAAAAATATTATTGTCTGGACAATTTTTCAACTGGAACAATTAAAATTTAAATTAATCAGGACAAATGTCAACTGAAAAATTATAATAATTAATATTAAAATATAATTATTTTATTAATAAAAAAAATATTATTGTCAGGACAATTTGTCAACTGGAACAATCAAAATTTAAATTAATCAGGACAAATGTCAACTGAAAAATTATAATAATTAATATTAAAATATAATTATTTTATTACTTCTGGAACTAAGAACACTTATTGCTCTATTATGGTCAACCAGGAAAAATAAAAAAAATATAATAATAATAAAAATAATTCCAAATTACCAGACACTTCCCCCTGTAAAATGAGCAAATTAATGCCACTTACAGAGTGCTGAGTAAAAGGAAATACGTAGCAAATGAAGAGTGAAGAGTAACCCACAAATAGTAATAACAATAATTACCACGATATATACGATGTTTAGTCAGTATATGAACTTAAGTTTTGGAGCGCAGTTCGATTCCCGTTCGCAGCAAAAACTTTTATCACGTGACGTATGACGTTCGTCGTTTTCTCGCCTTCTCTCGTCCTGTACAGGTACTTGTACGCCAATGGTCCCCCCGATTATGCCTCAAGTAACGTTGCGCCGTCAATATTTTGGAAAGGATCCCAATTGTCAAGGTACACTTTTGGTCTAGAAGCTTTGGTACGGAGTTTGTATGAAGATTTTAAGGATTAATTGGACTCTCAATTATTTAGTACGTATTTCTCAATCAAAGATGATGTTTACTCAGTAATAAGAGGTAGATTTAAAATATTTATATAAGTTATAGATTAGAATTACGTCCTTGTAGATACTAAAGATATAAAATATAAGAAATAAGTGTTATATTGTATTTGTGGTAATAAGTAAGTTGGTAAAAAAGAATGATTAAAAGACAACAAAAAGAGAGGCCTTTTATAGGCAAAGGAGAGACAAAGCACGGCAATCAAATTCTAAAAACCGTAGTATGAGAGAGAGAAAATAATATTATAGAAGGAGTATTTCAAATAATAAAGTTATCCTCAAAAGAAGGCGTCAAAAATATGTATTTAAAGAGTATGTCAGAAATACATCAATTTATTTAATATTTACTGTAGAAGTCAATTCTAAATAAGAAATTTGAATTTTTTTGTATATATTTAATATTATTTGAATAATAAAATCTTATTTTATCTTAATATCTATTTTTTAATATAAAATTTTATTTTTTCCAACCTGTCAAATGAGCACAGTGTTAGAGAAAATATAAGGGACAATTTTATATTTTTAATTTTAATTATTTATTTAATATTTTAATTTTATCATTCTGTAATTAGTTAATTTATTATAACTAATTTTAATGTAACTAAATTATAATTAAATAATAATTAAAATGATAAGGTGCGGCTTCATCCAGTAAATAATTAATTATTTCACTGGGTAAGTCTAGTAGCCTGGCTGACAATTTTCCTGATTGACCAGAGGTTTGGCTTCTTTATGAATGGTTGGGGGAAGGGGGTTTATTGCCTCCACCCCTCCTGACATTTCTACGTCCTGTAGTATGAGAAGGTCTATTATCAGCCATTGATTTTTTATAAATTTATTTTGAAGAGCTTACAGAATCAGCTTCACAATCAAAATCAATTTCATCCACTTGAGGGTTATCCATGCTCTCAGTCAACTTACTAGTGATGTAAGTGGGAAGATTAATTAAATAATTCCTTATAATAATTATTTTTTTAGTTTTATGAGACCAAAATAAAAAAAATTTATATCAAAATATTTTTATTTAAAAAGAAATGCAAAATATTTTAAATATAAAGTATTTATTCAATATAATCAAATAAAGACAATTATATAAGAATATATATATTGGGACTAAACAATTAAGTTTTAAATTCAACCAACAATAAAATTACCAAATTTGTATATGGAAATTACTGGGACTAAGTACAGAGTACTATTATAGTCAACCAAAAATCAACAAAATTAATAATAATAAAAGTTAATTTAATAATTTAAATTTTAGTATTAATATTTGTGAAATTCTTCTATGACTAAGAGGTATTAACACTCTATAATAATCAACTAGGAAAAAAAATTAAAAATATATTGAACACTTACACTCAGTGACTCAGCACAAGGCCACAATAACTGTTATTGCAGTAAAACATCTAATATAAGAGTTGATAGGAGCAAAGGTCAACTTACAATAGTGATCGTTAAATCAGCTACAAAGTATATAACTTTTTAAATATATGTAAACCTAGTAATAAGATTCCCAGTTCAATTCACGCTCACGGAAAAAGTTTCTTTTTTGTGCAAGGTGGTCTGTGCGTTTTGTTGTTCATCCATAGGTTCGCCCACTCAATCGTCGTTGTATGGAAAGGCCCTCAATTGTCGGCCGGCTTGTCTAGAAGAAGGTGAAAAGGGAAAAGGAAGAAGAAGAAGAACAAGGAGAAGAATAAGGGAAACAGGAAAATAGAGAAAAAGAAAGAACTGGACAATAAAGTAATGGGACTAATAGAAAAAAAAGATGACAAGGGGTAGACAGGTTATACTAGTAAGTCTTTTATCTTTCTCTCTGCTCAATTATCAATAACAAATAATTAAATATTCTTAAGGCAACCTTTTAAATTGTATTTAATATTTAAGGGAACTGACCCACCACTACAGATAATAAAATATAATGTATTATTTAAAAATAAGATGAGTAAGTAAGTGATGCGGCAAAAGGGGTTCACCAAAGGCCTTTTTATAGGCAAAGGGACATCTGAAGCGCTACAAATGAGTATATACAAAATAGAAATAAGATAAAACAAGAAGATAAAAGAAAATAATTGTAACATAGTAATTGAGAGAAAAATATACGAAAAAAATAATCAAATCCCAATTATGAAAATAATTTTCCCACCATAAATCCCCAAATCAGTTAATTAAAATAATGAGTAACTAAACAACTCTGTGACATAATAACTATGGGAAAAAATAATTTAAAACAGGTATTACATAATATTTTCAGAGTTTTTATGTGAAACAAATGAAATTTTTTGACCCAAAAAAGTATGTAATCAAATTTAATTCAGTGTAAAGCCAAATTAATTAATTATTTTAACTATGTAATTAAATAAATAGTTTAAATAAAAAAATAATTTATTTAAATTGAGAATTTGAATACTATTTTATTAAATAAGTTTTTTAATTTTTTTAATATTTCATTGACACAATTAAGGGTCAAAAAAGCGCCACTAATTATGGATAATAGTTTATATGAAAAGGTTTAGTTACATATTTAAATTAAATAATTAATGTAATTACAATATAAGAAAAATAAAAGGATGTAATTATATTATAAAAAATGTAATTAATTAATTAATTATTAAATACATAAAAATGTGTCCCTTTATATGGAATATGATAATTCAATTGATGTATATTTAATTTATATGATAATAAAATTAATATAAAATTTATTTTACTTATAAAATAAAATATTTATATAATATATTATGTAATATAAATTTAATGTAAATACATAAGCTGCAATTATTATGTCCTCTTTTAATTTCAATAAATTTGTATGTTTATTTACTGGGCTCCTGGAACAGCCTGGCTGACACTACAAGTATATAAAATGCCTATAAAAAATTTGGAAAATTACAACAGGTTGGGGTCAATTATATATTGATTTCAGAAAAAGAAGCTCTGTTATATAATAAAATTGTGATATTAAATCAAAAATTTTACCACTAATTTAACATAAAATTTTTATTAGTGGGAGTCTGTCAATAGACCAATTAAATTTGTGATCTTTGCAGATAATAACCAATTAAACTGATTAATTGTTTTCTTTTTACAGGACTCTTAATCCCTTTTTATTGGTTTGTAAAATTCATTTACTATTTAGAAAGAATCTTACTAACAGATTTTCTTTTTTAAATATAAAAACATGGCTACATATTATAGACCAGTTAAGTCAAGTGACCACATAAAAGCATATTTGACTTTTGGCACTTATAAATTCACAAATTACCTACAAATAAGCAATAAAATTGTCTTCAGTGGTATTGATTAATACTGATAAAACTCCATTTGAAGTTTTAAGATCTCAAATTTCAATTTAGATTTAAATTCCACTTGAAAATGTGTGACAAAAATGATATTGTGAGAAATAAGGCAAAGCCTTATGACTTAAGACCTAGAGCTGAAAGACCTGTTACAGGAAATTCAAATGGAGGACCAGGACTTTCCCACAAACAGCAACACTCCACAAATCTCTCTGGAGGAAAGGGAAAAGCTTTTAAAATAGGTATCAATAAAGAAAACAAGAAATACCTTACAAGAACAAATTCACTACCTATCAACTCTACTGAACACCTTAACTGTAAGAGTAAAAAACATAGTGGAAAAGGTAAACAATCTGGAGAAAATAGAATTTCAAGGTTTCATAGAAGTCATTCAAGCTCTAGTAGAAATAAAGGCTCAACTACCAACAGTGGCACCCAACAATTCCACAGCAACACCTCCAGCCCAAGAGGAAGACCAAAAAATACAGTGAGCAAATGGAAGTGGAACTGGTATGCCCAAAACTACAACAACCCTCAACAGCAGGGATCAAGCAGTCACCCTTACAGGGGAAAGCAAAGGACAGGCAGGGGAAATGGAATAAGACCTTGGTAAGCCATCCCTCTTCTCAGGATCAATTATATAATCCTAAAAATGAATTACTTATAGGTAATGAGATTGATAGGAAATTACTGGATATAATTGATAAGGATTTAAAAAATTATTCATTTGAAAATAACATGTTAAACTTGTCTTTAAATAATGACAATGTACATAGTTTTATTGACCACCAGGATAATACTATTAATATAAAAATGGAACCAGATGAAAAAAATTTTGAACCTGATGATTAGTCTTCTGAATTGGACATAAAAAAAATTGAAAATTTTCTAAAAGAAAATCCAATGGAATTAAAAATAATTAGCAAATTATTATTAAGAATTGAAAGATTGGAAGAATTCTCTAGAGAGTCAAACAATAATACAGAAAGTGTATTATTAAACCTCACACAATAATTGAGTACAACAACCAATAGGTTAAAAATTATTGAAAATTCAAATAATGAATTAACCAATGAAAAAAAAAGATTAAACTCTGAGATTAAAAATTTAGAAAATAAATTGGAACATTCTCAGAATATTATGGCTACCATAGAGGGACATGTAAAATTGTCTTTTTCAAATGTAAATGATACCTTAACTCATGTACCTATAATAAAAGATAGGTTACAAAGAGTAGAAATTGATATAGCCAAAATTTCAAAAAATACTGATAAAGTAAAAGATAATACCTCTTATGTGGAAATAGTACCAGATTTCATGAAACACTCAGATGATGAAAAAATGATTGAACATGAACATAGTGTCATGGTCTCTGAGAATATAAAATCAGTAAAGGATGAAATAAATTATCATCTTTCTAAAGTAAGTGGGTTACTCAATATTCTTCAGGTTAGAGAAACAAAAACTAACCAAAAGAACTGGCCTAAGTTAGATCAGTACCCTTCTTTTGACGGGGATTCAAAGTCTGATTGGAAACAATTCATTCAGAGAATTGATAACTTAAAATTTTCATAAAAATTACCTGATGAAGAAATTACATCAAAATTGATATCTTTATTTACAGATGTAGCCTTATTATGGGTTGAATCTGTATTGAGTGAGAGAATTAACTACTCCTGGAATGAATTGAAGGAACTAATTGAAAGGCAATTTGGTGACCCAAAATTTAGAATCACTCAACAAAGATTGTATGAGAAAGCCAGATATAATCCAAATGCTGGAGATAAACCCATGTTATTTTTAATGAATTTAATAAAATTCATGAAAGCCATGGACCCAAAAATGGATTATGATGAGTTGAAAGAAAAAATAATATATAAATTGCCTATATCAGTCAGAGACATTATTGTAGCTAAAACTGAAACCATCAGAGATACTTCTGGGTTTATTAATGTATGCAATGAAATACTATTGAGCCACAAATATGAAACCAGGTATAATAATTACAAACAGAGTTTTGAGTTAGTAAAACCTACTACAAATAAGCTACCAGTGGAGAAGAAAAAACCTTCAGCTCCCCTTGTCCCTAAAAGACAAGAAAATAACACTTGTTGAAAATGTAATGAACCTTGGGCTAAAGGTCACACTTGTAAGAAATGAATAAATTTTATTGAAAACTCACAAGATTCTGAACCAAGTAATCATAAAGACGAGAATGTGGAATCCAGTGAAGATTGTAAAAGTAACATTTCTTACAGTGATGATGAAAATGAGATATATGTATTAGAACAGGATATTATGTTCCTGAATTATGCAATACCTCAAACAGATACATCTTTAACTTTTATTGAGGAAGATGGAATAATTAAAGATTTATCTCATGATACTTAAAAAATCACACCTATTATAGCACCTGTTACTATATGTGGAAAAAAATGAATGCCATTCTTGACACTGGGGCTGCAGGTAGTGTAAATTCTATTAATACATTAATGAAACTTGATAGTAAGTATAAAGAAAAACTTAAACCTGTACAGAAAAAGAACTGAAGGGGTTTTGATTCACTATTAAATTCAATTGGAAAATGTAAAATTGCTGTATTCTTTAAATGTAATAATGGATTTGTAAGAGCAGTGTGTGAATTTGTGTTAATGGATAATAATAATTGTAGTGATTGGTTTATTATTGGAAATGACTTATTGACCAAATTTGGAATTTAAATTGATCCTGAAAATAGTTGCTTCACTATAGGCACAAATGAGAAAAGAAAATTCAAGATTTGTTCTGAAAATTCAGTTTATTCCATTGCTCCTAAAGAAGAACAACTGCAAGGTGGAAGAACCACCTCTGAAGTGGTTTAATTGGAAAATGAAATCCAAAAAGCCTCTTTCAGTCTTCACCTCTCAAAAATTGAAGAAAAAAATATTTTGATATTGATAAAATCTTATTCTTTGGCATTTGCTCATGGTTCAAATGAACTAGGATTGGTCAATGTCCATGAGATGAAAATCTCTTTAAGTTGTGATCTGGATAATATTCCTGGCAGCTTGAAAAAGAAACCTTACCCAGATTCTCCTGAATAAAGGAAAGACATTGAAGACAACATTAAAATTTTTTTAGAAATGGGTATTGTTAAAAAGTGGAGACAACACCTAAGTATTGTGTAATTTCACCAGTTTTAATCTCTTATGAAAAAAAGATAAGGCAAGATTATGCAGTGATTATAGAGCTCTGAATACATTCACTGTAGATGTTATTTACCCTCTACCAAGGATAGCTTCTAAGGATAGAAAAATAGATATATATTTTTGTAAAAATTTAAGACATAATAAATATTTTGATTAAATAAATGTGAATTTTTTTTTATCCACAATATATGAACTTGAAAAAAATTGAATTGAATCTCTTCTCAGATAATTACGACAAGATGAAATTAAAACCTAAAACAAGAATAGAGTTAGACTCTGATTTTCAATTTAACATAACTTTTTTTCAATAATTATTATGTCTTTTTTATTGGCTAAACATCAGGAATGATTAGTATTTAAATGTACATGTAAAAATTTTTTTGAAAGTGAACACCATCCCTAACACAAATAGAAACATAATTAAAGGCACTCAATAATACATTACCATAGTTAATAGACAAAATATATACAAAAAATTAAAGCATCCAACCCATGGAAATTCAAGTTCACAAGGATCTTAAGAAAAACTAATTTTTTAAAATTTCACTTATCACAACAATAATTGAAAATTATTAATCATTAAAAACAAAAAAATTATTAGTTTCTATTTATTGTTCATGCCTTAATAAAATAAAAGAGGCTTTCATAACATGTAATTGATAAACATACTTCAGTAGATTTTAAATATTCTGCTGGACACTCTGGCCATTGAAAGTCTCTTATTATTTCAAGGAAAGCCAAAAAAAAAGCCCACATACTGAAGATAATTGATTCTATCAAAAGTTTTGGGCAAAAGTGTCCAGAAAAAGTATGACCAAACTTGTGCTGGACAATTTTACCTAAAAACAATTTGATGCCATCAATTATATTCATTATATGGGATTTTTTTTTGGTTTTCCTTTAAATTTTTAGTCACTGGTCTTGTTCAAAGTGTCCAGCACAAGTTTGGCCATACTTGTGCTGGACAAATTTCCAATTTGATGATGGTAGGGTGCATGTTTATTTAAGAGAAGTGAGGTGTTCCTCATAATAGTGTCCAGCACAAGTACAGCAAAACTTGATCTGGACACTTTTACCTAAAAAAATTTGATGCCATCAATTATTTTCATTATATGGGCTATTTTTTTGGTTTTCCTTGAAAGTTTTATTTACTGGTCTTGGTCAAAGTGTCCAGCACAAGTTCCGCCGTACTTGTGCTGGAAACATTTCCAATTTGAAGATGGTAGGGTACATGTTTATTTAAGAGAAGTGAGGTGTTCCTCATAAAAGTGTCCAGCACAAGTACGGCCAAACCTGTGCTGGAAACTTTTACCCAAAAATAAATTTGATGGAATCAAATATCTTCATGTTATAGCCTATTTTTATTTAATTTCCTTGAATTAATAAGTTACTGTCCATGACCAAAGTTTCCAGCACAAGTTAAGCCAAACTTGTGCTGGACACATTTCCAATTTGAAGATGGTAAGGTGCATGTTTATTTAATATAATTGAGGTGTTCCTCATAAAAGTGTCCAGAAGAAGTACAGCCCAACTTGTGCTGGACACTTTGGGAATGGACAGTAACTTATTAATTCAAGGAAATTAAATAAAAATAGTCTATAACATGAAGCTATTTGATGCCATCAAAATGTTTTTGGGGTAAAGGTGTCCAGCACAAGTTTGGCCATACTTGTTCAGGACACATTTCCAATATGAATTTGGTAAGGTGCATGTTTATTTAAGAGAAGAGAGGTGTTCCTCATAAAAGTGTCCAGCACAAGTATGGAAAAACTTGTGTTGAACACTTTTACCTAAAAACAATTTAATTCCATCAATTATCTTCATTATATGGGCTATTTTTATTGGTTTTCCTTGCAATTCTTAGTCACTGTTCTTGTTCAAAGTGTCCAGCACAAGTTAAGCCATACTTCTGCTGGACACATTTCAAATATGAAGTTTGTAAGATGCATGTTTATTTAAGAGAAGTGGGGTGTTCCTCATAAAATTTCCCAGAACAAGTTTGGCCAAACTTGTGCTGGATACTTTGATCAAGACCAGTGACTAAAAATTGCAAGGAAAACCAAAAAAAATAGCCCATATAATGAAGATAATTGATGGCATCAAATTGTTTTTAGGTAAAAGTGTCCAGCAGAAGTTTGGCCGAACTTGTGCTGGACACTTTTCCTCAAAACAGTTTGATGGAATCAATTTTCTACATATTCCTTACTATTGTCTTTTGGTAAAGAGGAAACATTTAGCTATTTGTAGGTAATTTTGAGTATATTATAAGTATTGATATTTCCATTTTAAGGTAAAAAAGTACAATTTTTTTTGCAATTACTAGTAATTTATTTCCTTCAATATTTGTAAGATATTGGTTGTAATTTTTATCATACCCATTCCTAATATTCCTATTTAATTTAATAATTTTTTTAGCCCTTATTTAGATGTTTTTACTATATTATCAACCAAGTTTTACATCAATGTAAAAAATACCCTAATTAATCCTGCTATATTTTTTTTGACTGTTCCTATTCAATAATAGCTTAAGTTAGAAACATATATCCATTATCTATTTTCATTTTCAACTTAGTTATCTCAGTGGAACAAGTTCATCAATTAATTTTGAATGATTTTTACAGTACAGAACCTAGTACAAATCTGTAAAATACTTTCAAATAATTGTGACTTTTGTACTTTGTTATTGGAATTTATAAGGCAATAATTTTTATTACTTATATACTTGATCCATATGCTAAGATTCTTAAGTGTTTCTATTTCTGATTTATTATATAAATTTAACTTAAACTAAGTTTAGACTAGATTTGTGCCTCAGCCTTCCAGTGAAGCCCAAACAAGCTCCTATCACTATGCAATATAGGGGGTGGAATTACTAGCAAGTCCCCAACCTGAACTCATACAGAACTCAGATGGAACTCAGACTGAACTCATATTGAACTCATATTGAACTCTACTTGAAGACCCACCTAAAACTGTTCTGCTGAGTGGTTTTCATCCCTGATTGTATGGTTCCTTTGGCAATAGCTCAATGTGTGTTCAATCTGTGGTGAATTTGAGTCCAAGTTTGCGGACTTGCTAACAAGTCCTCCCCCCATATTGCATGGTGTATCATAGAATTAATTAATTTTTTTTAATAATTTTAAATAATATTATTTAGTGTTAACTTTTTTAATCCTGTTTTTTTAAATTATCTTTTTCCTTTTTTTTTGTCCCCCTTTTTTTATAACAAAAAAATATGTCAATATTTCTAATAATAGATCCCTTTGTCATATTGCATGATTTCAATATTTACAAATTAATGTAAATATTAAAATTAGTTAACTTTTCATTCTCAAAAATTTACCCTTAGCAATTTTCAAATTGCAAATTGTACATTTTCTTTGATTTTCATACTTTAAAGCCCCCAATTTTTATGTCTAGTTACTTCCCTTTCACTATTAACCCCATTATTATCATCAGACTATTTTCCAATACGCTCGCTAGCTTGATCCCATTGCAAAAGAGCCCCTATCAAAAACCTGCTTCTGGTAATATATAAACCCTCTTGTTTTGTACAACATTTCTCAATTTTACTTCTATCATCTTTTGGTTATCACATTTATTTGTGTTAGTAAATCTATAAAATCCCAATTTTCACTGCACAATATGGGGGGAGGACTTGTTAGCAAGTCCGCAACCTTGGACTCAAATTCACCACAGATTGAACAAAAATTGAGCTATAGAAAAAGGAACCATACAATCAGGGATGAACACCACTCAGCAGAACAGTTTTAGGTGGGTCTTCAAGTAGAGTTCAGTATGAGTATAGTATGAGTTCAGTCTGAGTTCAGGTTGGGGACTTGCTAGCAAGTCCACCCCCTATATTGCATAGCGTGTAATATATATTTTTTATTTCTTTATTACCTTGATATAAGAATTTTTTATTTTATTCAAGTAATAAGTCATTAAAATGCCTTGTGATAAACAGCCACCTCCTTTTCATAAGATCTATTACTTTATCTCTTCTATCTTCTAACACTAAATGTTCTTTTCCATTAATATATTCAATATATTAGCACCAAGTAGTTATTTGACAATATCTCATCAGCATCCTCAATTTGAATCCTTCAAACTCAAGAAACAAACACCTTTAGGCCTGTCTTCAAAACCCCCTTCTCTTGCCAATGAAAGGAGCAAAATTACGTGATCTCAATATGGCAAGATACTTGGATTTGCTAAAGGCAAAACTCAAGAACTACTTTCAACTCTTATCCAGAATCCTTTGCCATCTTATAGTTCAAATCCATATAACAATGTGCTTGAATATATTGATGAACTAGAAAAATGTAAGCAATTATTTTATATTAACTTATTTAAACTCAGTAGGATAGATTATTGACCCTTTTTATTTAAAACTTATTCAAACTCTGCATATGAAAAGGGTATCATTCCTCCCTATGATGTCATTATCATCAAAGAAGATGATGATGATGAAAGAGCTGGCCCTGAAGGCCATGCATCAACATCTCAAAAGGGAGATAAGACCATTCTTTGATGTTAAAATAGAATGAGACTTTCTAGAGGCTCTAGTTTTTTCAGAGCTACTAAAACTCCTCCTGCAAAGGATTCCTCTTACGCAAAATTTCAAAAATCTAAACAAACTAGCCAAAATTTGTCCAAAAGGTATGCCATTTCTTACATGAGTAATGTAGCAAACCATTTTATATTAGTCTTTAAAGCTATCTCCAAATTGTTTACTTTTTTATTTATTATTTGTTATCTTTTAATCCAGCTCTAAAAACCACAATCAAACCAAAGCTTCAAGTAATAGAGAATCTTGCTCTAATGAAGAAGAAGTAGAAGAAGATGATGATGATGATGAAAATTTGAAATATGAAGCTTCTTTAACTCAAAAAGATGATGAAGCTAATTCTGCTGATGCGGTTGAGAAAACACAAAATGAAGAAATTGATCCACCTAGCTAGCCACACAAAAATACTTCAAGTTCAATGAAACAGCTTCTAGTTTCTGTATCTTCAAAATCTAAAATAAAAATTGCAAATATCCTACAGTCTCTATCATCATCGATAAAAACTTTTAATGATTACCTTCCTTATACTCCAACAATGATTGGCAAGTCAAAATTACAGAAGCAAATAGCTGAAATTAATCAATTTTTGAAGGTAGAATCAATTGTCAAAAGGTACCTAGGGCATGGCCAGATATTGATCAGTTATTTGAAATACTTTTGTATATTTCTCTTGAAAAGCCACAAGGAATTTTGCACAAATTCAATTATCTATGGGAGAAGTCTGCTCATTAAAAAATTCATACAAAACTTAATGAACTCTGTATGTATCACTTACTTGAATTTTGTTTATTCATTTTATGATAACTAATTGTTTTGTTATTTTTTTAGCTTTGGATTATCTCAATGTTGACACTTTGCAGATGGCCAATAATTTGAACTCTGAAAATTTGAAAAAAATTTGAAATGCTGAAGAACCAAACTCAAATAATCTTTCTCTATTTAAGGTGACTTATCACCCTGAATCATTGATGATATGCATGCTTTCAAGACTAGTTAGCCCAAGTCCTTACCAGTGTTCTTTGTGGGCATCCCTTGTCACCTCAGCTCTTTATCTCACTTCTCAAGAGTCTACCCTTCCTGCTGAAGAATCCAACTTCAATTTAGATTTTCCTATTGATCATGACCTACATATTCTAGCCTGCCTTACACATCTGAAGAGCAAAATTCCTGATATGTTTGACAGCTCAACATAATATTTAATTGTTGCAAATTTTTCAATGACTCCTCTGTGAAAATTTAGAAACATAATAGTCAATGTCATAGTTTCAATAATTATTTTCAAATCTAGACAGGCTGCTTCAAATATATCTCAAGCTTAGAGCAAGAATCAACAACATTCAAGGAATAAAAATAAATCAACAAATGTGCAGAAATTTTATGAGTCTCATAATGATTCTATTCAGAAGATGAATCAAGAATATGCACACCATAAATATCATTCACTAACTTTTTACTTGGTTGATGGTGTTTGTGGTATATTTCTTTCCCCACAGGACCACCGGCTTGTGTCAGCTTCAAACTTTTTAGAATTCACAACAAAAATTAGCCTCCTTAGAAAATACAGTGATAATAATAATCCAGGCAGTGAAAAAATCTGGAAAAACCTTAATTTATATATCTTTAATAATATCAATAGATAATTCTGAACCTATGCAACTTAATCTTAATACTCCCACCCTTAGCCATATTTGTCAGCCTTTATATCCTCAGGACTGAGTAAAAAGTGCTTATAAGTTATTTTAAACACATGAACTATACATGGGAACAATAAATGAGAGTACACAAACAGTATACATAAGTAAATTTATGATAATACACAAAAAAATGCCATTATAACACCTTATATACACACATATATCCACCTTTCATAGGTCTTATGTACTTAATATTAAGTTGGAATATGTTAGGGTAATCTAAATAACCTTAATTATAAGGCTACATAATTTTTAAGTACACTTAAAGCTGTTATATTCACTGTTTTACGCAAAAAACAAGAAATGTGCTTTATTTCACGTAAAAGTTGACTATATGCGCTATAAAATTGAGAATATCAAAATTGCGCTTTGACAGATCAATTGGGCTCATTTAGAACTATTGATTTGGCTATTTAAATGCATAAAAATAACACTTTTCAAATTTGTTGTTTTTTATGCCAGAAATGGCTTCTGCGTACTGGCCACATACTGCCTGCTTTTTTCCTGTGTGAATAGCTTCATTTTTAGCAAAGTTAGCTTTTTCACACTATAATTACCCCACATTCTATGCCCACTGTGGGGAAACACACTAAAATAGGCAACAGGCGCTTATTTAGTGTCCTAGCTTAATTAATAGTGCATTGACCTTGTTTATATGCACTAATTTCATTAATAACCTCACTCTTGGCATCTTATTTCATCACCACCCTTAAATTCGCCTAATTTTAGTCAAGAATTTACCCATGCAAGCGCCTGCCAAGGACTGCATGTAGTTACCCCACATCTCACGCTCTTTTTTGAGTTTTTTGGTGGTTTCTCAGTCAATATTGGTTATTTTTGGATGGGAATTTCACATAGTATAATGTCAGGATTAGCCCCTCCATTTCTACAGTAAATCCCCCTTATTATTAAGCTATTATTAACCTTAAAAGTTCTCCTTTGGACTTTTATATTATTGTTTTAAACGTATATACTCTCTTTTTGTCTATTTCTTTAATTTTGATGGATTTCCCTTATTATTACAGGATTTTGACGGTTGTTACTTGTCTAATTAGGTCATGAGTCACTAGGGACGTTGATGGGCAGGTCTATTAGTTGTTTTGAGGCGTCATTAACTGTGTATTGGATGGTACATCAAGGGATTTATTGGGGAACTCAGTGTGTATAAAAGGAGGAGGTTTTTGGGTCTTGTTTCTACATTATTTATCATTTAAAATTTACCAATATAACCAAATAAATTACAATACATATCAATTAGTACTTTTATAATACTTTTGAATAGTATCTGAATTATAAAATCTATTTTTCTACCAAGTACAAAGATTGTAAGCCATATATAAAAATAGTGAGAATTATATTACTGAGACCTTTAATTTTGATTATATTTTACAACTTATTGGATTAGTTGTCAGTATATTCTAGTATATAAGTATGATATAATAGTGTTTATTTATGGTCCTACTACTTATTGATAAATGATTTAGCTATTAAACCTCAGGGGAAGACTAATAAAATAGTTATACTCAAATAAAACTCACAATACTTGGATTTAAATGCGTGCTAGTGGTGGAAAATAGATGTATAATATATAGTTATAGCTTATATAAAGATAATATCAATTTATAATAGATTTATAATATATTTCTAAATGTTAATAATTGTATAGTAGTGTTTGTTGGAGTTGTAGTAATTTAATGATGATAAATAACCGTCAAAATCCCTCCTTACTTATACCCAAATCCACTGGAGTGCACAGACCTTCAATCCAGATGATGTCACTGCTTTCCCCGGCAATTACAGCACTTTGAGGGCCCATCACCTCCCCATGGCTTCCACTTCAAGCAGTTTCAACACCCAGACCTCCAGTAAGGACCCTCCATCACTATTAATAATAACACTGATCCATACCATAAATAGAAAATCCAGATAAAAGAGGATACCATAAAGAAACAGGTAAAATAAACAATCAAAAAGAGATTTAATGAAACTAAAAGCATATAAAGGAAACAAATAAAATGTCCAAGCCCCAAATAACAACCCAAGCATCCACATTAACCCAGAAACACCCTTTCAACCCATAAATCCATGAATAACCATCCAAGGAAGTAATTTTAGTTGTCCAAACTGGGTGTATGCGCCTGATATAGGTGTCTATGCTTCTGTAGGCGTTGTGAGTCCACTGATTTCATCCATATGACCTAAAATAAGCAGAAAAACAAAGGTTATAGGCTATTAAGGGGCTAAAACCCACTTATATACCTAAATATACATAATATACTGCATATTTCACTGAATATGAGATTTATGTATACATATAAGCTTATGTATGTCAATAATTACTTCATATCACTTAAGATAAGTATATTATGACTCCATTAACACCTTAATAAATATTATTAGGCCATGGATAAGCTATTTCAACTATTATAAGTTATATAATAGAATAATAATTATATATATATATATAATAAAATAATATATATTATTATTTTAACATTCTTTTTAAGATATAAGCTTAATCTACTTAAGGTTATCTTATTTTAAGCATAAGAAATACTCAGCCCTAAGGATATTTAGGCTGACATTAGTACTACAGTATTCATATAGGACCACTTAAATATTCTTGAAAACTGACCATTAAAGCTAGTTCACGTCTTTGTACTTGACCTCAGCCTGACAATTGGGGACCTTTCCTCAAGAATTCTGTTATAATCCAGTAAGTAAAAATTTCAGAGAAGGTACACGTTGTAGACAATCCTATAGTACTAGCTATAGGCCTTGACCAAGGGAGTTGGAGAAAAACCAGAGAGAAAATCCCCTGTCCCTTTAGAAAAATAGAGTGAGATTTACTTGCTAAAGTAAGTTGGTTCCTGTTTTGCTAAAGCTTCTTTTAAACACACTTGACTGCTTGATGAGCCAAGAAAGTAGTCCCCAGATAGACTATTAGACCAAAGAACTGAAATGTAGAACAAAGTCCACACCAGAGACAGCAAAGATACTTGAAGTAGGCTGCAAATCCACACCAGAGACAGCAATAATACTTGCTATAGCTTGCAAGACTATAACAGAGAAAACAGTTGCCAAAGTTAAGTTAAATGAAGAACTTACTGGCAAAAAACACAGCCAATTGTGGCCAGAAAACAGTGAAAACTGAGTGAGGAACAATGAGATCACCTCCGGATGGTTGTATGATGATTAAGGTTGCCCTAAACTGTCTTATTCACTATGTACACACAGACCACTAACTAAGAGCCCATTCGCACCCACCAATCTGGCGCCTGTACCCGCCAAATTGCATAAAAAACCCTCGTGGAGTGCTCCCCAACCTCCTAAAACAGAGGCGGGCAGGCCGCCTGAAGCGGCCCAGCCTCCCTGAAGCCAGAAAACCAATAAAAACCACTAATCTACTTAGAAAAATTAGCTACAACTACTAAAACCTTTAAAACACGGAATTTCACTATAATAACATTGAGACATGAAATATAGAGAAAAATTAGCTCTATCCAATGGTACTAAGCACTTAACCCTAAGACTTAAGGTTATCCCGTAAAAGACAAAAGACAAAATTAAACAGCAATCTTTTATAAATGAAAAATGAGGAAATGACCCCTTAAAACTCAGAATATGAAAAATGTCTCCAAGACATAAAATATAGAGAAAAACCAGGGCTATCCAATGATAGCACCTACATACCCGCAGACCCAATATCCACAGAATAAAATAAGAAAAATACCAAATTCCTTAACAGATGTCAATTATGACATGCACAAGCAGCGCCAAATCACACAACAAAGGCCCCTGCCAATGTTGGAAGACCACATCCTCCCTCCAATTGAGAATGTCCGCATTCTTTCTAAATCCAACCACCATGTTTAACCTCCTTCCTAAATCTGCCTCTGAAATGGGCCCCTGCCAATACTGCATCGACAATAACTTAATCTGCGCCATGACACCACCTGTCCATCCATACAGAACATCCTGCAATGTCTGCCACTCCAGAAAGAAGACCTGCCACAGACCTGGTCCACTTTCTTCCACAACAGATTCACCTCCACCTCAACCTGGTCCTTCTTCTGCCAGCACCAAAAGATCTAGGCCATCCATCCTGATACCCAGATTAATCAAAAAGCTCCACCCTTCTCAGAAGAGTGCCACAACCCATAAAACAACTAGTTCCCCCATCCCTGGTCCATCTGATGGTAAAGAACATTCATTTCTTCCTTCAACTTTAAAACTGATAACTTCTCAGTTCCTTCCTCTTCTAATAGTGATGATAACAATGTAGGATCCATTGAACCACCAACACCAACGTACTTGCCCACTATCAAGGCCAAGTTCCAACAACACACATCTCAACAGAAACAACTTTTGCTTCACTACTTCCAATCTACTCCTGCTAGAGATCCACAGGACATTGAGAACAGAAGACACCTCATTCACCAGTTCAAGGCTAATTCTGAACACTTCATTTCATCTCATGATTCCCTCTGTAATTCCACTAGTACTTGAGTTTGATTCAGAAAAGAAAAATTGACCACACCCTCTATAGGATGTAACCACAAACAACCCTCAGTTTTAAGTCTTGGGGGACCATCCTCATTTTATAGTCTTGGGGGACTCAAAAGCCCTCAGTTTAAAGTCTTATGGGACTCAAAAAACCTAAATCATAAACCCAGAACCAGAGATCAACCACATTAAGACACTGAGAAAAAACTAACATTCTGGGTTAATTGTAAATAGAGCTGCCAGCCCATCAATTACCCCAAAACTTGCCTTTGCTAAATTTGGAGGCTCCCCCTGTGGATACCCTCCACCAATCTTTCATAACCAACCCCAATAACAAAACTCATTCCTCAGTTTATAGTCTTGGGGGGCTCAACCAACAACAATCCTCAGTTTAAAGTCTTGGGGGACTAACACAGTGTTCAGTTTAAAGTCTTGACGGACTAGACTTGATAAAATCTTGAAACCAGCCAGTTTAAAGTCTTGGAGGACTGCCAGAAACCAGATTTCAGTTTAAAGTCTTGATGGACTGACAGAATTTCGCATAAAATAGAGGCAGCCAATTTCATGCAGAACACCTCTACAGCCAACCTGCTGAACTTCCACCTTCACTTCATCATCTACCCATCACTTACAAAAATCTCCTCCTATCCCTTTTTATCATCTTTTCTCACCACAGATCATGGCTGGATCTCCTGATTTTAACCCTTCTACTCTCCCTTGCTTCACTGCTCCCAAGGACTATTCCTGAAAACAGTGAATCCACATGTGCAGACCTTGCACATTCACTCTTCCAACTCCTGAAGCCAAATTCGACAACAGGGCTTGTGATTCTTGCTATTCCAAAAAGAAAAGATGTGACAGAGATTCCAACTACCCTATTCCTCCCCCTTCACCTTCTCATAAATACATCTCCAGATCCCCTACCAGATCCCCAGAGCTTGGTCCTTCCTCTTCCTCTTTATCTTCAGCACCTTCCAGAAGATCCAGAAGCTCAGCTTCCAGAACTCTTCTTAAAAGACCAGCCTTAGCTTCCCAAGAAGCTGCTTTTATCTCTGCCAAATTAGCTCCAAAAGCTTCAAGATTAGCTCCCAGGCTTCTAGACCGCGTCCAGGCGGCCCGCCCGCCTCACTAGACAGTGAAAATCTGGTCTCAAAACCTCCAAAAATAACCAGAAAACAGCAAAATTCAATCAATCAACGAAAACAACTCTACAAAATCACCTCCCACTGCTCCCAGAGCAATGCAGTCAACCCTTCCAAGGTCCAAAAACTCCAAATTTTCCCAAACTTCTAGGAGACCTGCCAGAGAACCCCAAGAAATCCCATTTCTTCAACAAAAATAATTACTGATCCAATTCTTCTTGTCTAGTTGGCACCCCTCCTCCTGAATCTATTATTGGAGTTGGCCAACCTCTTGAAACTTCTTTGACCCTGAATTATGGAGACACAAAAAAACACCTAAGCACCATGTGTTCCAACATGCTAAAAGCCTTTGCCCTCCATGGACCTTTTAATAACTTTGAAAAATCCCTGAGAAAGCACCTGTTGGAAGACCACTGGAAAATGTCTAGGATCATTAAGCACACCCTCCAGCACTCCATTCCTGCTTCTTCTTCTTCTTCCTCTGATCTTCCCTCTAATCTAATTCCTGACCATTACAATCCCTATAATCTTTCCAGCAGGATGCACTTCAAAGAACACAGTGCTTCCCACAATCCCAACAAAAAACAAAAATGTCATCACAATCCGGACCAGCCTCCAGAAGCTTCATCATCCAGACAATGAGCTCCTGCAAAAAGATTAGAAAAACAATAATAATATAAAACAATTAATAAAAATAATTTCAGAATTTTTTTTTTCTACTAATATACTAAAATTAAAAATTAATAAATAAAATGAAATGAAATAACATAAATGAGATAAAATAACATATAAAAAATAATAAAAATGGTATCCCCCAGCCAATTGCTGAGCTGATCCCCTGATACCTTACCCACAGCCAAGTGCACCTTGATGTGGATACACAATTAAATATTTTAAATGATTAACAGAAATCAAAAATCAAAAAATTTAGAAATTCAGAAGATAATAAAATTAATGAAACGCAGAAACACATGAAATAATTAATAAATAAAAAAGAAAATAGCATTGCCTGGCCAATTGATGAGCCTTTCCCACCAATTCTTTCCCACATCCAGGTTACCCGGATGTGGTAACACCCTATATTTTTGATTTTATAATTTTAAACAACCCCCATAAAAAAATTAAAAGAAAAAAAGAGAAAAAAAGAAAATAATCTAAAACTGCTATCTAGCGAAAACATAACTGCAGAATCAAAGACAGTCCAGCTCCATAGATGGTCCAATAAGGGAAATTCTGATCCATAGAAATGATCACTGGGTGGGCTCCCTCCAATAAGTAAAAATGATGGGAGACCACCAGTGATCCACTGCCAATCCGAATAAACCAAAGATAAAGAAGCCAGTCCCAAACCAGTTTAAAGTCATAGCGGACTGAAAACCTGAATAATAAACAACAGAACTAGAATTCAACTAGAAAAAACCAAATACTTGAGACAGACATTCTGGGGTAACTGTTCTACAGAGCAGCCAGCTCATCAGTTACCCCCACACTTGCCAAAATAAAATCTAGAAGCCCCCCCTGGATCCCTTCTAACAAAAACACAACATCCAACACAATAAACCAAAACCAATAAGATTGAAGAGTCCAGCACTTGAAAACCAAAGGAAATTCCAGTTTAAAGTTATAGAGGAGTAAAACCTGTGAAAATAAAACAATACTAGAATTTAACAAAATTAAGAGAAAGGGTTGGAAACAGACAATCTGGGGTAACTGTTGATAGAGCAGCCAGCCCATCAGTCACCCTTACACTTGCCAAGATCAAATCTAGAAGCCCCACCCATATGTACCCTCTAACAAAAGTTTCCAACAAAAAGATGCATAGCATCACCACAGAAAAAACCAAAGTTAAAGAATGGTCCGTAGTTCATCCTCATTGCGGAGTCAACCTTCTTCATGCCTAGTGCCTCTGGGATAAAACCTCTTCACTTGGTCTGCAGCCACCCTCTTTATCAAGACTGCACCATCCAACTCTTCCAAAACATAAGAACCTCCAGACGCCTGAGACCTGACTCTGTAAGGTCCATTCCATCTGTCAGCAAACATTTTGCCCCACTGACTCTCCAAACTTTTATTATACACCAAAACTAAACAACCAGGTTTCAAGGGATTCCTGAGTCTATGAGCCAATTTCTTGTCCCAGTATCTGACTGATTGATTCCTAATCTTCATCATTCTAGAGTATGCCATCTCTTGACATTCCTCTCTACATTCCAACTGTTGCATCCTGGCACAGAGCAAATCTTCTGTTGAGTGCACGTCATCCCAATCAATTCCAAGATAAGAGACAGCTTCCAAGTCCACTGGTAGAAAGGCTTTCTGACCAAACATTAACTCATAAGGAGAATAGCCAGTTGACCTCTTCACAGTGACCCTATCAGAAAATAAAACCAAGGGTAAATAATGCCTCCACTTTTCGGCACTATCTCCACACATCTTCACCAAAGCATTCTTGATAACTTGATGGCCTCTTTCAACCATACCTTCAGCTTCAGGATAATACGGTGTAGCCACTCTAACCCTAGAACCAACACTAGCCACAGCTTTTTTAAATTGGGCACCAAACTCTGGCCCACCATCAACAGTGACCAACTTCATCAACCCATACCTATAAATCCACTCCTTCTTCAAAAACTCTGCCACATTCTTGGCAGTTAAATTAACCAGAGGCACTGCCTCAACCCAACCAGACAAATCATCACTAGCAACAATCAAGTATTTATACCTGCCCTGTTTAATATGGACAGCATCCAGACTGACTCTTCCAAAGACAGTTGATTCACCAGTAGCAGGGCCCACCTCTTTAGGTTTCAAGTGACTTCTTCTTTGACATTCTTCACAAGATTGAACCCAACCCTGCACAGCCAACTTCATACCCGGCCACCAAAATCTGTCTGCTACTCTTCTATAAGTCTCCCCAAAGCCTCTATGACCAAGGTCTTCATTCAAAGACTTCAAAACCAATTCTTGACCCTTCTTCTGAGTCACCACCACTTGAGGATTAGGATGTCTCCTTCTCATCAACCACCTTCCTGACACATAAAATCCAGGACTCTTCTTCTTGATTGCCAACCAAGTATCATCATCACAACTATCTGGCCTCTCCAAGGTCAACAGATATTCCACCAGGATAAAATAAAACCCAGACTGACCCCAGGTCTCATCTTCAAAATCCAATAAAACAACATCCAAGGGTACAACTCTGTCATCAAAATCACCAGTGTGAACATGAGCCAATTGAGAAGCCCAACCAGGAAACCAATCCTTAAATTTTGGCACGTCCTTCTCTTTCCACTGAACCTTGTGAGAATCCAGTTCACTAACAAAAACACCCTTTTCCAATTTTGAGCTGTCGCAAACAACAACTCCATCTTCATCAACAAAAGCATCCTGATCACCAGAATCAAGATCAGATCCAGCCAGTTTAGCCTCTTGGGGGAGGTCAGAACAATCATCCAGTTTAGCCTCATGGGGGAGGAAAGAAAAATCCTCAGCACCCTTTGTGCTGGCCCTAATCACTAGAAATCTTTGTCAAACTCTTAAGAATCAGAATCCTCATCTGTAGGTGGCCTCCTTGATAACCCATCAGGCATAGTAAAAGTTTTACCTGGTTTGTGTACCAGGTCAAAAGAAAAATGTTGAATAAATGCCACCCACCTAGTCATTGGAGCATTTGGAAGACTAGGTGTATTGATCATCTGAACCAAAGATTTTGCATCCACCTGCAGCTCAAAATGCTGCCCCCACAAAACCGTCTGTAGCTTCTTTAAAATTTTAGCTATGCCACACAATTCCAACTTAGGTTGAGAATACCTAGATTCCACCTCATTAAACACCACAGACTCATACCTTACTGTCCTGACCCTCCCAGTCTTATCCTCCTGAGACAAAACAGCACCAGCAGCAATATAACTTGAGTCCACTGCCAGATAAATCTTTCCAGCACCAACACCATAATCCAACTTGTGAAGAATTATATCTTCACCAACAACCTTTTTCAGCTTCTGAAAAGCCTCTTCACACTCGTCAGTCCATTCCCAATCTGCATCTTTTCTGGTCAACCTCCTTAAAGGTGAAGCCAACAAAGAAAAATCCTTAATAAAAATCCTGACATATACACATACACCCAAAAATCCTCTGACTTCAGTAGTATTTTTAGGCCTTGGCCATGACTGAATTATATTAATCTTCTTCTTTGCCATAATGCTTCCCTCTTTACATACCACATGACCCAGAATTTCCAAAGCAGGAACACAACAACAGAATTTTGACCCTGAAATTGTCAAACCAGCCTCTTCAATCCTAAACAACACTCTATCTAGTATTATTGCATATTCCCACACAAACCTCCTTATGCCAGGGTTCTCCGATAACACCTCATTACCATAATCAGTGGATGGTCCTTTAATTCCACCATCATCAATAAAAATACCAGCATGAGTAGGAACCTCATCCTGAAAAATCAAAGCCATCTGTGCTTGATAAACTGCCACTGAATTAGTTGCTCCTTGAGGCAACCTAGTGAGCTGAAATCTTCCAAAAGGAGTCTCAAAAGTTGTTAGAGGCCTTGTATCCATATGTAGTTCCCTCTCATCATAACCACCCATAATATCACCCAAACCATAGCACACCCTTCCAGAAAAAGCTTCAACAAAATCCTCTGCACTTGGTGGCATACCAGCGTCCTTGATAGTGACTCTATTCAAGGCTCTAAGATCATGAACCACCCTCAACTTTCCATTTTGCTTCTTTACACAGAAAACCGGACTTTAGTAACTGGATGTTGATTGTTCATATAACCCAGTCCTGACTATTTTCCTAAAAATCTCTACAAAATCCTCTCAAATAGCGGCTGGAATTGGAATAGGTTTGATTTTCCAAGGTTCATTAAAAACAACAGGAATCAAGTAAGGTTCCCCATAAGAGTGCTTCAATACTCCCCTTTCCTCCTCAACAAATTCCACCGCTTTTTCCCTTAGCACAATAACGTGCAACAACAACTTCTTTTCTTCCTCAGACAACCACCCATCAGGACCAAAATTAACAACTTTCAATCTTTCCATGGTCACCCTAGCGGTCTCTACAAATTCTGGAGGATTCTTCACCAAAGGAGTACAGTACGGATCTCTTGACAAAGGAGGTCTTTTCAAAGGCGGATTCAAACCCACAGACATAGGCTCATTGACAGGCCTAATCTTCTGCGCTACCTTCTTATACTTTGCCGCTCCACCTTCAACTTGAGGGATCTTCAGGAAATCTTCACCACCAGACCTGGAACAAAAACCAAGGGTTTCCCCATTGCTCACATGTGTGGCCAAGGTAATGTTTTTGAAAGGTGTAGAAGAAACCCTAGCAGTGCACAATATGGAGGACTTACTTTTACACCCCAATCTCACCACTCCAAAACTTTTCCGCAATTCCACATCTTCATCCTCACTTCCAACTTCCAAATCTTCAAATCTTGATTCATCTTCTGAATCACATCTTCTAAAATTGTGCAGTTTATCCTCATGCTGGAGGTCCAAAAATAGATCTTGATGATCTTCTCTCTTCAAAATTTTTGGAAGTTTAACCTAATGCTGGAGGCCCAAAAATAGATCTTGAAAATCTTCACAAAAATATTTTGCATCTTCTTTCTTCATTATCTTCAGATTTTTTTCTTGATTTTCGTGAATTATCTTGAAATTTTTATCTTCTTTTCTTGAGTTTTCTTCTGTCCTACAAAAATAACCAGGGGTTTCCCCAATGCTCACAGGTGTGGCCCAGGTAATGTTTTTGAAAGGTGTAAAAGAAACCCTAGCGGTGCACAATTGGGAGGACTTACTTTTAGACCCCAATCTCACCGCCCCAAAACTTTTCCGCATATCTTTCAATAAAGATATATAACCAATCTTCTTCTTTGAACTTGAATTAAAAATAATTAAGAATCTTGAGAGAGAACAGAGACTTGATAAAAAACTTGATGAATAATTGCAGAGAAGAGAAACATTAAAAAGAGAAAGTTGAAAATCCACTTGGTATATCTCCAAGGGAGCTGACCTACTACAACCTGGGATTTCCTCATCTCGGGGAGAGGTTGTAGCACTAGGGTGATCAGCCCTCATTACTCTAAAAAAGACAGACTCTCAATAGAGCCTGAGCCGCACTCCAAAAACCAGAGGCAGCACCCACCTCTTTCCTTCTCCTGCATCAATCCATGCACTGGCACATTGAAGATAAACCAGGCCTAGTCTCCAAACCATCCTCTCCAGGGGATGATAACCTCATGTGAAGCCTCCTTTCGTCTTCACCAGTCAACTCCCAACTGATTCCCAAATCAAATTGATAACCTATTCTTGCCTGAAAATCCATCAAGAATGGCCCACCCAAAACTGCTTTTACATTACCTTTATCAATGTAAAAATGAACCTTCCCTGAGGCTCCTCCAACATCTAACTTCACAAACTCTGAAGTTCCAACCAATTAAGTGACATGGCCACCGATCCCTCTCAAATTCCCACCAATACCATTTTTGATGGGGAGGCCCATATGAGTTGCCTCAAACAAAGAAATCAGGTTTATATGAGAACCTGAATCCACCAATGCCCTTGCCTCCCTGCCATTAAGAGTGACATTGACATATCCCAGAGGAGCACAAAAATGAGTTTCCAACCCCTCACCAAACTTTTCAGCAGAATCACAAATGTATTCTACCTCACCAGAAGAAACCCTTCTCCTGGTCAACAACATCTTCTGCCTATCAGCCAACCCTGGACTGATAGCATACAATTCCCCATAAGATAGGGAAACCTGACCCTGGTTCATCCTTTCCAGGACAGAGTCCATAACATTAACTTGACCAGACACTACTGGCCTCTCAAAGTGAGCTCTTTGCTTCACCACCTTGGTCCTAGAAGATTCTTGAGAACCAGCACCACCAACAGATTTACCATTAACAGGAACCAAACCAGATCCCTCACCAGAACCTCTGACTCCAGAAGGCTTTGGCAATGAAGCCAAAGGGACATACTCCTCAGAGTCAGAATCCACCTCCATTGGCATTGGCTCACCATTCATATCCAATGCGCCAAAACTAGGGGGGGCCATATCAGCCATACCCTTCTGCATCTTGTACAGCTCCTCTTTGCTGTACCTCTTCCTAGCTGCACTCAGCTTAGGATCCCCCTTTGAAGCATTTGGCTTTGGTTGGGCCTGAGAACTGCTCTTAGGCCTACCCTCCTTTCCTGCTTCCACATCATTAACACCAGCCAAGCATTCACCACTTGACTGTCAACCACAAGAATACAACTCCAAACCACCAAAGGAAGTAGAAAAAGAGACCTTATTGACCTCCTTCCCCTTTCCCTTGACGTCCTCATCTACCTTAACAGAAGACTTCCCCTGATCAGGAATCTCCTCAAACCTTGGCCTCCTTTGATTGAGACCACCTCTTCTCCTGACCAAATCAACAGGAGCCTTCCCCTCACTGGGCTTCACAAAGGAACCGTCAGGGAACTTAAAAACCCTGCCATCAAACTCCACTTTTCCTTCAGACACATCTCTGTTCAGTGCCCAACAATCATTGGACCTGTGCCCCCTCCTACTGCAATAAGAGCAAACCCAAGGATCACTCCTACCAGCCCTCCTTTCAAAATCTCTTGGCTTAGGAGGTGCCTTATTAACCTTCTTGGCCTCCTGAACATAAATGTGCAGCTGCTTTGTAAGATCAGCCAGCTGCTCCACCATTGGGTCCCTCTCCTGTTTGGGAACCTGCACCAAATTTTTCTCCTCCTTCTTCTCCCTAACTTCCTTATCAGCCAAAGCCTCACTGACTTTTCTGACATACTTGGCACACCCCTCCTGATAGGTGTCCACAGCCAATAACTTTAAATGGGCCTCAACAGTATCCTTCACCTTATCCAAGGCAGGAAACTTCTGGTCCCCATTAGAAAGAGTCTTCATCAATTCCTTTCTTGACAACTCCTTCAACACATCCATCCTGACATCTCTAGCCAGGGCAGTCCAAAAAACATCCTTGGCAGCATTTTCATGTTCTAGCTCCTCCACTTCCACCAAATATTCCACCACAGGATCAAACTGTAGTAGAAACTTCCTGTAAATATGTAAGTTACCAACACCACCATAAGATTGCCATTCACTGACAACCTTGTTCAGATCCACCATAGTGAACCTGACACCCCATCTATCCACCATCTCCCTACAGAGCAATTTCAAATCCCTCTTCTTGTAGCCAGACATGGCCACAATCTCCTTCTCCACTGACCTATCACCAATGAAGAAGATAATCTGCTTCACCATGTCCAGGTAGGAAGCACCATCCACTCCAGCAGCAGTTCCATACTTCTCTAGAAACCACTTGACATCCTCCCCATTAAACTTGGTACCATCCCAAGTTTTAATTCTCACACACTCCCTAACCATCACAGAAGGAGGACCATCCCCCCCACTGACAGTCACCACAAGAATAGCAGAACCAGAAGCCATTCCTCCAGTCCAAAACACCAAAAAGAGCCAACCAAAGAAAACAGAGATTCCAAAGAACTAGCAAGTTCTACCCCACGTTGGGCGCCAGAAATGTAGAAAATCCTATAGTACTAGCTATAGGCCTTGACCAAGGGAGTTGGAGAAAAACCAGAGAGAAAATCCCCTGTCCCTTTAGAAAAATAGAGTGAGATTTACTTGCTAAAGTAAGTTGGTTCCTGTTTTGCTAAAGCTCCTTTTAAACACACTTGACTGCTTGATGAGCCAAGAAAGTAGTCCCCAGATAGACTACCAGACCAAAGAACTGAAATGTAGAACAAAGTCCACACCAGAGACAGCAAAGATACTTGATGTAGGCTGCAAATCCACACCAGAGACAGCAATAATACTTGCTATAGCTTGCAAGACTATAACAGAGAAAACAGTTTCCAAAGTTAAGTTAAATGAAGAACTCAATTGCAACAAACACAGCCAATTGTGGCCAGAAAACAGTGAAATCTGAGTGAGGAACAATGAGATCACCTCCGGATGGTTGTATGATGATTAAGGTTGCCCCAAACTGTCTTATTCACTATGTACACACAGACCACTAATTAAGAGCCCATGCGCACCCACCAATCTGGCGCCTGTACCCGCCAAATTGCATAAAAAACCCTCCTGAAGCGCTCCCCAACCTCCTAAAACAGAGGCGGGCGGGCCGCCCGATGTCGGAGATGCCTCCTGAAGCGGCCCGGCCTCCCTGAAGCCAGAAAACCAATAAAAACCACTAATCTACTTAGAAAAATAAGCTACAACTACTAAAACCTTTTAAACACGGAATTTCACTATAACAACCTTGAGACATGAAATATAGAGAAAAATTAGCTCTATCCAATGGTACTAAGCACTTAACCCTAAGACTTAAGGTTAGCCCGTAAAACACGAAAAACAAAATTAAACAGCAATCTTTTATAAATGAAAAATGAGGAAATGACCCCTTAAAACTCAGAATATGAAAAATGTCTACAAGACATAAAATATAGAGAAAAACCAGGGCTATCCAATGATAGCACCTACATACCCGCAGACCCAATATCCACGGAATAAAATCAGAAAAATACCAAATTCCTTTACAGATGTCAATTAAGACATGCACAAACAGCGCCAAATCACACAACAAAGGCCCCTGCCAATGTTGGAAGACCACAACGTAAATAATATCCCTATAGAAATATTTGGATAATTACAACAGGTTAGGGTCACTTATATAGTAATTTCAGAAAAAGAAGCCCTTTTAAATAAATAAATTGTGATATTGAATCAACAATTTTACCACTTATTTAACATAAAATGTTATTAGTGGGAGTCTGTCAATAGACCAATTAAATTTATGATCTTTGCAGATAATAAACCAATTAAACTGATTAATTGTTTTCTTTTAAACAGGACTCTTAATCTTTTCTTTTTTTTCGTTTGTAACATTCATTAAATATTTAGAAAGAATCTTACTCACAGTTGTTTTCTTTTAAATATAAAAAAACGGCTACATATTGTAGACCAGTTAAATCAAGTGACCACATAAAAGCATATTTGACTTTTGGCAGTTATAAATTCACTTAATACCAATAAGTAAGCAATAAAATTGTCTTCAGTGGTATTAATAAATACTGATAAAACTCCTTTTTGAAGTTTTCATATCTAAACTTTCAATTCTTTAGATTCCACGTAAACATGTGTGACAACAATGACATTGTAAGTAATAAGGCAAAACCTTATAACTTAAGACCTAGATCTGAAAGACCTGTTACAGGACATTTAAATGGAGGGTCAAGAATCACCAATAATAAACAACTCCCCACCAATTTCCATGGAGGAAAAGGAAAAGCTCTTAAAACAAATGTCAATAAAGAAGTTTAAAAACACGTTACAAGAGCAAATTCACTCCCTCTCAACCCTACTGAATACACTAACAATAAGGGTAAAAAATATGGTAGACCAGATCAACAATCTGGAGAAAAGGGCAGCACAGGGCTTTATAGAAGTCAGCCAGGCTCTAGTGGATATAAGGTCTCATCCACAACCAGTGGCACCAAATACCACAGCAACACCTCCAGCCCCAGAAGAGGACCAAAAGATAACAGTCAGCAAATGGAAGTGGGATTTTTATGCCCAAAACTACAACAACCCTCCTCAACAGGGATCCAGCAGTCACCCTTACAGGGGAAAGCCAAGGAGAGGCAGGGGAAATGGAATAAGACCATGGTAAGTCATCCATCTTCTCAGGATCAATTATATAATCCTAACAATGAATTACTTATAGGTAATGAAATTGATAGAGAGGTATTGGATATAATTGATAAGGATTTAAAAAATTATTCATTTGAAAATAACATGTTAAACTTGTCTTTCAATGAGGACAATGTACATAGTTTTATTGACCATCAGGAAAATACTATTAATATATAAATGGAACCAAATGAATTAAATCTTGACCCTGATGATGAGTCTTCTGAGTTGGACACAGACAAAATTGAATATTTTCTAAAAGAAAACCCCATGGAATCAAAAACAATTAGTAAATTATTATTAAGAATTGAAAAATTGGAAGAATTCTCTAGAGAGTCCAACAATAATACAGAAAGTGTATTATTAAACCTCACACAATCATTGAGTACAACAGCCAATTAGTTAAAAATTATTGAGAATTCAAATAATGAATTAATAAATGAAAACAAAAGATTAAATTCTGAGATTAAAAATTTATAAGATAAATTAGAACATTCTCAGAATATTATGGCTACCATAGAGGGATGTGTAAAATTGTCTTTTTCAAATGTTAATGATACCTTAACTCATGTACCTGTAATAAAAGATAGGTTACAAAGAGTAGAAATTGAAGTAGCTAACCTTTTAAAAAATAATGAAAAAATAATAGATAATACCTCTTATGTAGAAAGAGTACCAGTTTTTATGAAACACTCTGATGTTAAACCAATGATTGAACATGAAAATAGTGTCATGGGCTCTGAGAATATAAAATCAGTAAAAGATGAAATAAATGATCATCTTTCTAAATTAAGTGAATTACTCAATATTCCTCAGGTTAGGAAAGAAAAAACTAGACAAAAGAACTGGCCTAAGTTAGATCAGTACCCTTCTTTTGACGCTGATTCAAAATCTGATTGGCAGCAATTCATACAAAGAATTGATAAATTAAAATTTTCATACAAATTACCTGATGAAGAAATTACTTCAAAGTTAATATCTTTATTTACAGATGTGGCCTTTTTATGGTTTGAATCTGTATTGAGTGAGGGAATTAATTACTCCTGGAATGAATGGAAGGCACTAATTGAAAGGCAATTTGGTTGCCCAAAATTTAGAATCACTCAAAAAAGATTGTATGAAAGGACCAGATATAATCCAAATGCTGGAGATAAGCCCATGGTCTTCTTAATGAATTTAATAAAAATCATGAAAGCTATGGATCCAAAAATGGATTATGAAGAGTGGAAAGAAAATTAATATACAAGTTGCCTATATCAGTTAGAGACATTATTGTAGCTAGAACTGAAACCATCAGAGATACCTCTGGGTTCATTAACATATGCAATGAGATATTATTAAACCACAAGTATGAAACCAAGTATAGTAATTACAGACAGAGTGTTGACGTGATAAAACCTACTAAAAGTAAGTTACCTGTGGATAAAAAAAACCTTCAGCTCCCCTTTTCCCTAAGAGACAAGAGAATAACACTTGCTGCAAATGTAATGAACCTTGGGTTAAGGTTCACACGTGTAAGAAGAAAATAAATGTTATTGAAACCTCACAGAACTCTGAGCCAAGTAATCATGAAGATGAGAACGTGGTATCCAGTGAGGATGGTAAAAGTAACATATCTTACAGTGATGATGAAAATGAGATATTTGTATTAGAACAGGATATTATGTTCCTGAATGATGCTATACCTCATATGGACACATATTTAACTTCCATTGAGGAAGCTGAAATAATTAAATATGTATCTCATGATACTTACAAAATAACACCTATCAGAGCACCTGTTATCATATGTGGAAAAGAAATGAATGCCATTCTTGACACTGGGGCTGCAGGTAGTGTGGTTTCAATTAATACATTAATGAAACTTGATAGTAAGTATCAGAAAAACTAGAACCTGTTCAGAAAAAGCACTGGAGGAGTTTTGGTTCAGTATTAAATCCAATTGGCAAGTACAAAACTGCTGTCTTCTTTAAATATAATAATGGATATGTTAGAGCAGTTTGTGAATTTGTAGTGATGGATAATAATAATTGTAGTGATTGGTTTATTATTGGCAATGATTTATTGACAAAATTTGGCATTAAACTAGATCCTGCAAACAGTTGCTTCACTATAGGTGTGAATGGTAAGAGAAAATTCAAAATATGTTCTGAAAATTCAGTGTATGCCATTTCTCCTAGGGAAGAACAACTACAAGGTGGAAGAACCACCACTGAAATGGTTTAATTGGAAAATGAAATCCAAAAAGCCTCTTTCAGTCCTCAACTCTCAAAAATTGAAGAAGAAAATATTTTGAGATTGATTAAATCATATCCTTTGGCATTTGCTCATGGTTCAAATGAACTTGGATTGGTCAAAGATCATGAGATGAAAATCTCTTTAAGCTGTGATTTGGATAATATTCCTGGCAGCCTGAAAAAGAAACCTTACCCAGAATCTCCTGCAAAAAGGAAAGATATTGAAGACAATATAAAGATGTTGTTGGAAATGGGTATTGTTGAAAAAGTAGACACAACACCTAAGTATTGTGTCATTTCACCAGTATTGATCTCTTATGAAAAAGATAAGGCAAGATTATGCAGTGATTATAGAGCTCTGAATACATACACAGTAGATGATATTTACCCTCTACCAAGGATAGCTTCTATCCATGCTACTTTACAAGGAGAAAAATATATTTCCTGTCTGGATGGAAACAAGGGTTACCACCAGATTCCTGTGGAAAGAAATTCTCAAAATTAATTATTAATAACCACACATATGGGTATATATAAGTATGCGAGAATGCCATTTTCCCCAAAGAATGCGCCTTCAGTCTTCCAAAAATTAATGGATAGTGTCTTCCATCAGGAAATGGTTGAAGGATGGCTATTGGTCTATATTTATGACACCATAGTGTTTTCAAAAACATATGATGAACATTTAAATCACTTGAAAAGATTCTTTCAAAGGATGGATGAAATTAATGTGACAATTGCATTAAAGAAATGTAAATTTGGATTTCAATCCTTGAAAGTACTTGGACATGTTGTATCTGGATTACAAATTTGTGTTGACCAGAAAAAGGTGGCAGCAATTAAAAACATTGGAATACCTAAAAATTTAAAAGAGGTTCAAAGTTTTTTGGGTATGTGTGGATATTAGAGACAATATATTAAGATTATAGAGCTCTGAATACATACACAGTAGATGATATTTACCCTCTACCAAGGATAGCTTCTATCCATGCTACTTTACAAGGAGAAAAATATATTTCCTGTCTGGATGGAAACAAGGGTTACCACCAGATTCCTGTGGAAAGAAATTCTCAAAATTAATTATTAATAACCACACATATGGGTATATATAAGTATGCGAGAACGCCATTTGGCCCAAAGAATGCGCCTTCAGTCTTCCAAAAATTAATGGATAGTGTCTTCCATCAGGAAATGGTTGAAGTATGGCTATTGGTCTATATTTATGACATCATAGTGTTTTCAAAAACATATGATGAACATTTAAATCACTTGAAAAGATTCTTTCAAAGGATGGATGAAATTAATGTGACAATTGCATTAAAGAAATGTAAATTTGGATTTCAATCCTTGAAAGTACTTGGACATGTTGTATCTGGATTACAAATTTGTGTTCACCAGAAAAAGGTGGCAGCAATTAAAAACATTGGGATACCTAAAAATTTAAAAGAGGTTCAAAGTTTTTTGGGTATGTGTGGATATTAGAGACAATATATTAAAAATTACCAATACATTGCAGCTCCTTTAACAACATCAATCAGGAAAAATGAGGCTTTCATTTGGAATAATGAAAGACAACACACCTTTAATAAATTAAAGGAATGTTTAATATCAGCTCCAATATTGGGACTGCCAGACTTCACCCTACCTTTTATCTTGTACACTGATGCAACCTTCATAGGTTTAGGTGCTGCTTTACAGCAGAAACAGATAATAAATGGAAAATTATATGAAGTAGTTATCTGTTATATATACAGAACCTTAAGAAAAACAGAATTAAGGTATGGTGCCACACAGCTAGAATGTTTAGCCATGGTGTGGGCTTTGGAGAAACTTCATTACTTTCTGGAAGACCAGAAGTTTAAACTTATAACAGATTGCAGCGCAGTAAAATCATTACTAAACATGAAAACACCTAATAGACACATGTTTAGATGGCAACTAGCTGTACAAGAGTACAGAGGAAGAATGAAAATCACTCACAGAGCAGGAAAATTGCATTCTAATATGAATTTATTATCCAGAAGTCATTTGCCAAATGATGCTGACAACCCAGCTTATGTACCTGAAAATGAGGTTATACATATATTTGGGATTTATATAGTGGATTTAGAAGAAGAGTTTATGCAAACTATATTAGAAAATTATTCATCTGATAAAGATTTGTCTAAAATATCTACCATTCTTAATGATCCAACAAATGCCTCCATGAGTGCTTTAATTATAACCTTGCCTCCAAAGTATAGAAATGCGTTGGAAAAAGGTAAATTATCAATTGAAGATGGATATATATATTACAGGAAATAGTTAAGTAATGTAATAGTGATACCACCTTCTATGAAAGAGTTAATGTTGAGTATTTGTCATGATGAAATCTTAGCTGGTCATTTTGACTTTAACAAAACATTAACCAGAGTTGAAAATACAGCCTGGTAGATAAACATGAAAGAAGATGTAAAAAAATACATTGAAACATGTGACTCTTGTCAGAAATCTAAAAGATTTACCGGGAAGAGAGCTGGGTTGTTACAAAAAATATAGCAGACAAAAGCTCCATGGGAAATTATAACCATGGATTTTGTAACTGGCTTGCCATTAGCAGGAAAAGAAAGTTTCAATTCTTGCTGGGTAATAGTAGATAGATTAACAAAAATGTGTAAATTTATCCCTACCCATAAGGAGGTATCTGCAAAAGACTTGGAATTACTATGGTGGACTCAGATGATGAATACTGCTGGGTTCCCCAAAGCCATAATATCTGACAGAGACCCTAAATTTACTTCAGAGTTCTGGACATCTTTGATGGAAGTATCAGGTTTTCAATTGAAATTGTCTACAGCACACCATCCACAAACTGATGGGCTGGCTGAGAGAATGATACAAACTCTAGAAGACATGATCAGAAGATATTGTGCCTTTGGATTAGAATACAAAGAAAATGAGTAATTCACACATGACTGGGTAACATTAATTCCTGGCCTAAATTTGCTTATAACAGCACAACTCATTCTGTAACAGAGAAGAAACCATTTGAACTCTGGCTGGGATAAGTACCAAATACCCCAGTAAACCATTTAAATAAATTACCAAGGTTAGATATACACCCTGGCACTAAATCCTTTATTCATATGCAACAAATGTTTAGAAAGCATGCGGAAGAATGCATCCAAAAAGTATTTGAATATGAAAAGAAAAGGTGGGACAAATCTCATAAAGAATTTGAATTCAAAAAGGGAGATGAAGTCCTCATATCAACACTACATTTTAACTTACAAGGTAATGTTAAATTAAAGGATCCCTTTGTAGGACCTTTTGTAGTAAATAAAATGGTTGGTAATAATGCAGTGGAAGTCATATTATATGCTCCATATGATAGGAAACATCTAGTTTTCCCTATCTCATTATTGAAACCGTACCATGCAAATGATCCTAACTTATTTCCAAAAAGAAGGGGAAGGCCTAAAAAGCAACCTGAAGAAATTGTGGAAAAATCAGTGATTGAAAAAATACTCAAGAAAAGAATCCTTACTAAAGAAAAAGGAACTGAGTATTTACTAAGATTTAAAGGGAAATCAAATGAATTTGATAAATGGATACCTGAAATAGAAATTTCTAATTTATCCACCCTTCTTAAAAAATTTAAGCAGAAATAAATTTCTGTTCAACCAGCTGAGGGGTTAAAAATCAGTACTCATAATATTTTGTTATGTTTTATTTCTTTAAAGTATAATCTTTAATGCTACAGAATAAATCTGAATACCTGAAAATTAAACAAATAAATAAATAAAAATGTATAACTTATCATTTTTTTTATTGTTTTTTTGGGTGGGCGACTGTCAGCCTGTATATCCCTAGGACTGAGTAAAAATTGCTTATAAGTTATGTTAAACACATGAGCTATACATGGGAACAATAAATGAGAGTACAAAAACAGTATACATAAGTAAAATTATGATAATACACAAAAAAATGCCAATATAACACCTTATATACACACATATATCCACCTTTTATAGGTCTTATGTACTTAATATTAAGTTGTAATATGTTTGGGTAACCTTAATATTGTTAAGTATAAGGCTACATAATTTTTAAGTACACTTAAGGCTGTTATATTCATTGTTTTAAGCAAAAAACAAGAAATGTGCTTTATTTCACTTAAAAGTTGACTATATGCGCTATAAAATTGAGAATATCAAAATTGCACTTTGACAGATCAATTGAGCTCATTTAGGACTATTGATTTGGCTATTTTAATGCATAAAAATAACACTTTTCAAAATTGTTGTTTTTTATGCCAGAAATGGCTTCTGTGTACTGGCCACATACTGCCTGCTTTTTTCCCGTGTGAATAGCTTCATTTTTAGCAAAGTTAGCTTTTTCACACTATAATTACCCCACATTCTATGCCCACTGTGGGGAAACACACTAAAATAGGCAACAGGCGCTTATTTAGTGTCCTATCTTAATTAATAGTGCATTGACCTTGTTTATATGCACTAATTTCATTAATAACCTCACTCTTGGCATCTTATTTCATCACCACCCTTAAATTCGCCTAATTTTAGTCAAGGATTTACCCATGCAAGCGCCTGCCAAGGACTGCATATAGTTACCCCACATCTCACGCTCTTTTTTGAGTTTTTTGGTGGTTTCTCAGTCAATATTGGTTATTTTTGGATGGGAGATTCACGTAGTATAATGTCAGTATTAGCCCCTCCATTTCTACAGTAAATCCCCCTTATTATTAAGCTATTATTAACCTTAAAAGGTCTCCTTTAGTCTTTTATATTATTGTTTTATACGTATATACTCTCTTTTTGTCTATTTCTTTAATTTTGATGGATTTCCCTTATTATTACAGGATTTTGACGGTTGTTAATTGTCTAATTATGTCATGGGTCACTAGAGAAGTTGATGGACAGGTCTATTAGTTGTTTTTAGGCGTCATTAATTGTGTATTGGATGGTACATCAAGGGATTTATTGGGGAACTCAGTGTGTATAAAAGGAGGAGGTTTTTGGGTCTTGTTTCTACATTATTTATCATTTAAAATTACCAATATAACCAAATAAATTACAATACTTATCAATTAGTACTTTTATAATACTTTTGAATAGTATCTGAATTATAAAATCTATTTTTCTACCAACTACAAAGATTGTAAGCCATATATAAAAATAGTGAGAATTATATTACTGAGACCTTTAATTTTGATTATATTTTACAACTTATTGGGTTAGTACTACAGTATTCATATAGGACCACTTAAATCTTCTAGACAACTGACCATTCAAGCTATTTCACGTCTTTGTACTTGACCTCAGCCTGAAAATATTGCTAAAGCAATGGCAGCTGATTCTCTTGATTATTGGAATCTTATTCAGCCAAATTCTTCATTTTTCTCTATTTTTGACGTAACTAATACGTAATCCTAATTCATGTAAATATATCCTGTATCTATTGCTGCATTTTTTTGTATGAATCAAAATATTTATTTATGTGAGATTTATTACCAAATCTGAATAAAGATGCTCAAACTATCAACAAATATTATTGTATAAACTTCTTACACCTTTTTGCTATTCAGTAAATATTATTGCCATAATCATAACTCAAAATCATGATGAATCAAAAATTTGAAAAAAATTAAGAATACATTATATGTCATTTTTCTCATAACACTACATATTTCTTTATGATGGCAATACATGTTAGCATTTGTCTCAAATTTTAAGATAATTATTACAAAAAATAGAAACAGTTTTATATCATTCATTTTCAGCATTTTCAAAAGTAAAAAATCTTAAGTGTTATAAATTTTTACTCACAATTCATCAAAGCTTTTTCTTAAGTAGACTTTTATTAATCTAATTTCTATAGTTTCTAGGTGCATAATTATTTCAATTATACTAAGTATTCTCTATGAAAAACTCCTTGAAATAATTTTCAATTAGTTTAATAATAATAACATATATATGTGGCATGATAAAATAATATTTCACTGCGCAATATAGGGGGTGGACTTGCTAGCAAGTCCCCAACCTGAGCTCAGACAGAACTCATACTATACTCATACTGAACTCTTCTTGAAGACCCACCTAAAACTGTTCTTCTGAGTGGTGTTTATCCCTTATTGTACAGTTCCTTTGTCAATAGCTGTCAAGGTATGCTTTTGGTCTAGAAGATTTGGTATGAAGTTTCTACGAGGATTTTAAGGATTTAAATGAACTCTCAAAAATTGGTACGTATTTCTTAATCTAAATGATTTATTACTCAAATAAAAGAGGTAGAATTTTAATATTGTTATAGTCTATTGATTAGAATTACCCTATTGTAAATACTAATGTGATAAAATATAAAATATAAGTTTTGTGTTGTAATATGTGGTAATAAAAGTAAGGTGATAAAAGAATGGATTGAAAGGCACAAAAGCAGAGGCCTTTTATAGGCAAAATATGAGAGAATAAAATATAAGGAATTTACATTGTCTACTTAGAGTGTGAGAGAAAAAAATGACAAGAAAAAGGAGTAAATAAATGACATAAGAAAATAATAAATTAGTACGTCAACAAGGGCATCAAATTTATTAGCAACAAAGTTTGAATTCCTTGGACTGTCACAATTATTACACAATAAATAATCAATTATATTACTTTCATGGGATTACAGATCTCTCACTGAGGTAATATAGTTGTTTTAAAGGTTATATATTATAAATTTATTATTAATTTTATACCCTTTGACATATACTTTTGAGCACGGTGTTAGGGAGTAAAAATTGTAAGGGACATTTTATTTATATTATTTATTTATACTACTTAATGTACTTAACTTAGTTAATTGTAAGTACTACTTAAGTGAATAAATAAATAATTATTATTAAGAAGAAAGGCGTGGCTTCAACTCAGGAAAATAATTAATTATTTTACCAGGTAAATCTAGTAGTCTGGCTTACACTCCCTCACTCTAAAAAAACAATAAAAAAAAACTGCTATGATTTTTTCTTTTTATACTTTTTTAGTAGAGTAGGAAGATTTGATATCTCCTTTCCAGGTATCCAAGAATCATATTCAGATGATTTATTCTTGAATCTAAATAAGTATTCTGTACCTTTTTCAGCAGTGACTATTCTGTCATTTAGAATTTTTTCAATTTCTGCTGTTTCAGTGATTTCATTTGGGGTTTTCTTTGGTCTTCCCCTTCTTTTTGGAAATAAATCACTATTGGATGTGTAAGGTTTCAAAAGAGATATTGGAAAAACAGGATGTTTTCTGTCATATGGAGAATACAGAATAACCTCAACTTCATTATCTCCAATCATTCTTCTGACAACAAATGGACCAACAAATGGATCTTTCAATTTGTTATTACCTTGTAAGTTGAAGTGGAATGTAGAAATCAACACTTCATCACCCTTTTTAAAAGTGTATTCTTTATGGGATTATTCCCATCTCTTCTTCTCATATTCAAATGATTTTTAAATACATTGTTGAGCATGATTTCTGCAAAGTTGTTGCATTTGAAGAAATTAATTTACACCAGGATGTATATCCAATTTAGGTATTTTGTTATTGAGAATTTGGGCAGGAGTGTTTGGAACATATCTAAGCCAGAGCTCAAAAGGCTTTCTTTGAGTAACAGAATGAACAGTGCTATTATAAGCAAATTCTAACCCAGGAAGTAAGGTAACCCAATCATGGGTGAATCTTTCATTATCTTTATACTCAAGGCCAAAGGCACAATATCTTCTTATCATGTCCTCTAAAGTCTGAATCATTCTTTCAGCTAAACCATCAGTCTGAGGGTGATGGGCAGTAGAAAGTTTCAGATCACAACCACAAACATCCATCAGAGACATCCAAAATTCAGAAGTAAATTTAGGGTCTCTGTCAGAGATTATCTCTTTAGGAAAACCAGCAGTATTAAACATATGAGACCACCATAAGAAAGCTAATTCTTTAGTGGAAACATCCTTGTGGGTAGGGATAAATTTACACATTTTTGTGAATCTGTCCACAATAACCCAACAAGAGTTATAACTGTCTTTACCAGCAATAGGTAATCCTGTTACAAAATCCATGTTTATTATTTGCCATGGAGCATCAGGAGGTTCAATATGTTGCATTAATCCTGCTCTTTTACCAGTTAATCTTTTTGATTTTTGGCAAGAATCACAAGATTCAACATATAATTTTGTGTCTTCAGACATATTAGCCCACCAAGCAGTGTTCTTAATTCTGATCATTGTTTTGTCAAGATCAAAATGTCTAGCTAATATGTCATCATGACAAATTTTCAAGATTATTTCTTTCATAGAAGGAGGAATAACAATAACATTACTCAACTTTCTTCTATAATATAGATATCCTTCATCAATTGAAAATTTACCTTTTTCCAAAGCTTTTTGGTACTTTGGTGGAAGGGTTTTAACTAATGCTTGTATTGAAGCATTCTTTGGATCATTCAATATGGTGCATAACTTTTTCAAGTCAGTGTCCTTATCATATGATTCCAGATTAAGCTGTAATAGCTCTTCCTCCATATCAGCCACATATATCCCATGTATATGAATAATTTCATCCTCAGGATCATACGCAGGATTAGAGTCATTATTTGGCAAAGGTAACCTAGATAACATATCCACATTTGAGTGAACAATACGAGCCTTATGAATAATTGTCATTCTCCCTCTGTACTCTTGAACAGCCAGCTGCCATCTGAACATATTTCTGTTAGGTGTTTTCAAGTTTAAAAGGGATTAAACTGCACTGCAGTCAGTGACAAGTTCAAATTTCTGGTCATCTAGGTAATAATGAAGCTTTTCTAGAGCCCATAGTACAGCTAAACACTCTAATTGAGTAGCACCATATTTCAATTCACTATTTCTCAAGGTTCTTGAAATATAACAAATTACTACTTCTGAAACTTTATCATTTATCACTTGTTTTTGATGGAGGGCAGCACCAAGACCAATGAAACTGGCATCAGTGTACAAAACAAATGGTTGATTAAAGTCAGGTAAAGCAAGAATCGGTGCTGACATCAAACAGTGTTTCATAGTGTCAAAGGCTCTTTGTCTTTCACTATTCCAGACAAAGGCAACATCATTTCTAGTTAATTGGGTAAGAGGTAAAGCTATGACTTGGTAATTTTTAATATACTTTCTATAGTATCCACACATTCCCAAAAAACGTTGGAGCTCTCTCACTATTGTAGGAGCCTTCACCTGTTGTATGGCTGCCTTTTTGTTCTGGTCAACACATATCTGTAAGCCTGAAACAACATGACCAAGAAATTTTAAAGAATGGATACCAAATTTACATTTCTTCAAAGCAAGTGTCATATTTATTTAAACCATTTTCTGGAATACTTTACACAGTTGTTTAAGATGGTTCTCAAATGTTTTTGAGAATATAATTATATCATCAATATAAACCATCAGCCATCCTTCTATTATCTCTTGATGGAATGTGTTATCCATTAATTTTTGGAAATCAAATATGAAACTTTATTAATTTAACAAAATTTTATTAAACTGATAACTTAACTACCAGGACTTAATGTCAACTGAAGTAATTAAATATAAATTTTTATTTTAAAATTTTATTAAGCTTGATCACTTAATTACCAAGACTTAATGTCAACTGAAATAATTAAATGTGAGTTTTATTAATTAAAATATTTATTGAATTACCAGGACTCAAAGTCAACTGAAGTAATTAAATATTAATTATATATTAATTAAAAATATTATCATCAGGACAATTTGTCAACTGGAACAATTAAATTAATCAGGAAAAATGTCAACTGAAAAATTATAATAAATAATATTAAAATATAATTAATTTATTACCTCTGGGACTAATAACACTTATTGATCTATTATGGTCTACCAGGAAAAATAATAATAAAAAATATAATAATAAAAATAAAGTCCAATTACCAGACACCTCCCCCTGAAAAAAGAGCAAATTAATGCCACTTACAGAGTGCTGAGTAAATGGAAATACGTAGCAAATGAAGAGTGAAGAGTAACCCACAAATAGTAACAACAATAATTATCACAATATATACGACGTTTAGTCAGTATATGAACTTAATTTTTGGAGCGCGGTTCAATTCCCGTTCGCAGCAAAAATATTTGTCACGTGATGTATGATGTTCATTGTTTTCTTGCTTTCTCATCCTTTACAGGTACTTTGCACACCGATGGTCCCCTCGATTACGCCTCAAATATTGTTTTGCCCTCGATAATTTGGAAAGCCCTCAATTTTTAAGGTATGCTTTTGGTCTAGAAGATTTGGTGTGAAGTTTCTACAAGGATTTTAAGGATTTAAATGAACTCTCAAAAATTGGTATGTATTTCTTAATCTAAATGATTTATTACTCAAATATAAGAGGTAGATTTTTAAATATTAATATAATTTATTGATTAGAATTACGCTCTTGTAACTACTAATGTGATAAAATATAAAAATAATATGGTGTTGTAAATAGTAATAATAATGTAAGGTGATAAAAGAATGGTTTGAAAAGCACAAAATCAGAGGCCTTTTATAGGCAAAATATGAGAGAATAAAATATAAGGAATTTACACCGTCTACTGTGAGTGTGAGAGAAAAGAATGACAAGAAAAAGGAGTACATAAATGACATAAGAAAGTAATAAATTAGTACATTAACAAGGGCATCAAATTTATTAGCAACAAAGTTTGAATTCCTTGGACTGTCACAATTATTACACAATAAATAATTAATTACATTACTTTCACAGGATTACAGATCTCTCACTGAGGTAATATAATTGTTTTAAAGTTTTTATATTATAAATTTATTATTAATTTTACTCCCTTTGACATATACTTTTGAGCACGGTGTTAGGGAGTAAAATTGTAAGGGACATTTTATTTATATTATTTATTTATACTACTTATTGTACTTAACTTTAGTTAATCGTAAGTACTACTTAAGTAAATAAATAAATAATTATTATTAAGAAGAAAGGTGTGGCTTCAACTCAGTAAAATAATTAATTATTTTACCGGGTAAGTCTAGTAGCCTGGCTGGCAATAGCTCAATGTGTGTTCAATCTATAGTGAATTTGAGTCCAAGGTTGTGGACTTGCTAACAACCCTGCCCCCCTTGTTGCGCAGTGTCTAGACATTTGAATAATGAGAAGCCATCATATTGGTATGAAATTTTATTAAATTAACTTTGAAAAACTAGTTGAATTTAAAAAAAATCTTCTTATCAGTGTCAATTATTGTTAAAAATAAAAATTTACTCTACATTTTGATGATCTATAATTTAGCTTGCTGTATCTTGATTCATATTTTATATTGATTATTTTTTACACTTATAGATTCATGTATAGATATCAAATTTCATTCAATAATTTGGAAAAAAGATATTTAATTCTTTCTAAGAAAGCAACTAGGGTACTCCTTATTAAGAACCTATAAATATTATTTCTATAAATTTTAAAACAAACCCATTTTAGATTGCCATCCTTGTTGTTCATCCTTAAATGTCAATAATAAGTTATTGAAATGTTATTTTTCTTCTAAAATTTCATATGAATCAAATTATACTTACATCTACCTGAATAGATCAAAGTCAATAAAAATGTATCTACAATCTTTTTCTAGGTTTTTAAGATTCATTCAACTCCAAGAAAAAAGAAATATCCATCCACAACCCTTAAAATTAATTCAATGGATAAATATCCAAACACTTTAAAATAGAATTTGATTTGATTGTGTTATATTTATTTTTAAATATTTTTAGGTCCACTCTCTCACAAAAGTAACAGCCCTTTAATAATTATTAATATTTTATTATAATATAATAAAATTTACTTAAAAATGATGTAGTATTTTCTATTTTACATACTTTGTTTCATGAATTTAAAAAAAAATTAAATTGGATATATAGAAATATCATCATATAATTCAGCTTTTGGAATTTTGCACCTGAATTAAAGATAGATGATGGAGGCTAGGTCAAGATCTACAAGGAAATTTAAATTCATATTAATTAAATATTCCTCTTCTACAAGACAAATTTTAAAACTAGAATTAATTTTTATTGGAGATCTAATTTGATTGATAGATTCATTATTCTCAATATATCTAATTTCCTTTTATTGATTTTTTCACTTCTACTTTTGCAGTTATATGCTTCACTAAAATATAATTATATGATGAAAAATATTCAAATTATCGAAAAAAAATCACAAATCACACTAGTGTACAAATTTCAGTAAGTTTAACATTGAAAAATGCCACTAAATTAATTCAAGTTAGATATGAAAGTAAATAATGAATGAATTAAAGAAAAAATTTAATATTTAATTTTACATCAATTTATTTTTTATTTTTATTTTTACTTAAATAAAAATAAAATAATACATGGTTTTCTTTACTTATTAATAAGAAAAAACGTATTGCAAAAATCAGCAAATTTTTAATACTTTTAAAAATAATATTAATAGTACAGATCTATTTTTGATGATGGAAATGATATTTTAAGAAGTATTTGTAAGATATTGTATATTTTTAGGTTTTATTTGCAATAATTAAGCAAATTACAAAGCTATATTTTGTTTCTTATATTTTCTTATATTTTATTTTATTTTACTTGTAGCAATGATAATTTTTTAATGTATTATGATTTTTCAATTTTTACATCCATTTTTCTTGATACTTTTATTGTTTTAGGTTTTTCACTAGATTAAACATAATCATCAGCTTCTTAAAAATTTTTTATGGAAGTGTGTAAATATATCATTCTACCACTATACTAAAACTATATCTGTACAATACAATCACATTTTTACCTATCACTACCTAATGGTCTTTTAATTTTTTATTAACATGTATATCAGAATCTTTTCCTGTATTTATAAAATTTTCAATGTCTTTAGTAATTTAAATATATAGTAATTCACTAACTTTTTATTTTTTTTTGTTAAATCAGTCTATTCATTGTACTTAGAAAGTTTTATGATAAGAAAATTACATCTTTCTAACTCTTCATTTATATCTAAGTACTCAGAAATATCTATTTCAAACTCTTGGAGTTTTTTAAATGTATTGAAAAGTCTTGTACTAATTTGAATAGAAGAACCAAGGCGAGTGAATCCACTAATTTCATAACATCATTAAGTGAAATGATTAAGAAGATTTTCTGGCCATAGAATTACTGTGATACTATTAGTGGCCTCCATGTCTACTTTGCAAGCTATTTCAGGAAAATAAAGCTCTCCATCTTTTTGATGTCGTTGATTTGAGTCATAATATTGTTGAAGAGAATTTTTCGCAGTGTCTTTAAGGTTGAAAAGTCCCAATGTATACTTGCTATGGTTTGAGTCACAGTGAGTACTATTCAAAAACCTGTTTCCATTTGAGCCTGTTGTCCAAGTAACATTTCCAGAAAATGGTTCCATTTCATGATCATTAAAAGTTTCTCCAAACCCAGGAATCCCAAGCTTTTGACAGAGTTTTACTGCTTCTCAATACTTAACATTAGATATATTTTGATAAAAAAGTTTAAAGAATAAATCTATTTGCTTCATGCAACAATAATACTCTTCCAAATCTAAGGGCTTAAAGGCATATTGACCTAAAAAAGAAATTTAAATAACAGAAGATTAAAACTATTCATAAACAAAACTATATAATACTTACAAATTAATAGAGACCTTATCCTATCTAAACACCGACCACCAACAAACATATTACAAAATCCACCACCATTTTTATGAGCTTTATTTTTCAAAACTCGATGTTCACAATACAAAAAGTCTTTGATGCACTGAAATTTTTCTTCAAGCATGTTTAATTGAATGAGATCTTCAATAGAAAATTTTTTCACTATCACACTTGGAATTGAGGAACAGATTGGATGGAAAATATAACAGCTAGAATTTGAAATAAAATACCATTCTGGATTAACTAAATTTTTTACAAAACTCCTACAAAAATATTTTGCCATCTTTCCATTTGTCTCAATACCATAATTTTCAACCATAATTAATGCATTCTTGATGTTTTTTACATGCTTTTTGTTTGATTTTTTTCTTTGGTGGTGATTTCTCTTTATAAAAAAACTTTGTGAAGCTTCCATCTTGTAGTTTAGTGGATAAGAAATTAATTTAATTTAAAAATAAATAAATAAAAAGTGCAAAAGAATGCAATGTTTAAAAATAAGGCCTTCAAAAATAATCATTATTTTCTTAATATTGAATAAAAAATAATATCCAACATGCATGTAGCAAACATGAGTATTAGCTGAATTTAAAATATTAATCAAGTATTTGGAATTAAAGCTTCATTCTATTGCTTACAAGTATAGTATTCTGCCGTATGCGTTGGGCACATGAGATTCAACTAAACCCTAAAAATAAACAATTAAATTTGAAGCTTAAATCCAATTCCCAATTATTATGATAAATACAGCAATAATACATAAGTATGTGTTGACAATTTATTTAATTTTTCTCCATATATCAATAATATATCACACCACCAGATATTCATAATTTAGAATGTTGAAAGGTATAGTTTCTTTAAACAAGAATCAACTATACCTCTACCATTAATAGAATTACAGGAGGCCAATACAATAAATTATTGATATGTAGAAAAAAAATTATCCCATACACATGTGGATAATATGATATTTTATTTTATTTAATTATTTAATATATAATGATTGAGAATAATAATAATTTAAAAATGAAATAGTGAAAAAAAGATATACTTACTTGAAATTTAAAAAAAATCCCTTGGTAGGAGTTGATTGATTGATAAATGGAAAAATAATCTGTTAATTATAATTTTTAGGAATGGATTATTGTAGAAAAATAAGTATCATTTTATTGAATGAAAAAAATAAAAAAAGAGAAAGAGGAACCAACATAAATTTTGGATGCTAACCAAAAATTAGCCTTTTGATTATACTACAACAAGTTAGAGATCAAACTTCCAAGAGTTAAAAACAATAATGAGTTCTATTTTTTTATTTTTTAAAGAGATTAAAAAGGAGAGTAAAATACCAACAATTCAAGTTAGTAATCTGTAAACAAGTGACTTTGGTGGCAAACCTAATGATTGAGAAAAATGGATTCCCTAAAAGTTGAACATATATTTAAAGTGAAATTAATATTTTTACTTAATAAACAAGTATAAGGGACAAACCAAAATCAAAAACTCTTATGTGAAACATATTGAAAGCTGATTTTAATAAACTGTCTCTTGTAAGTGGAAGGAGAGAAGTAGAAAATTTGCCACTTGGATGAAAATTTGCTTGCAGTTATGCACATAGAAACATGCAAGTTACTGAAGCCAGTTGCATGGCATGCAGTGAATTTCATAAGGCATATATGCAACAGGTTTTTACACAGAAATATATTGTACAAATGATCCCAAAAAATTTTCACTTGCTTTAAATTAAAACTTACATATTGTTTTTACAGCTTATTTTTATAGGGTTTCACAAAGTATAATTTGATGAACTGAAGCCTTGGATAGTTGCAAATGAATGCAATTAATATTTATTTTTATTTATTTTTCAAATTCAATCCACTTATCCATATCATTTGTTCACATAGGGTGGGAAAACTCACCTTCAGCTTTTATGGACATATTTTTTATCACTTATTATTTTTTCTACCACTAAGTTGAAATTTTGGCTACAAAAGATTTAACAACTAAGCATATATTTCTGCAAAAAAATCTGCACAAAAATTCAGTATCCTGATATTTCATACATGTTAAAACTGGGTATATAAGTTCTGGAATTTAAAAATTTCCAATACCACTTTTTTTGGCTTTGATTTTTTATTATGCACATACACTATGTAATATAGGGGGTGGACTTGCTAGCAAGTCCCCAACCTGAACTCATACTTAACTCTACTTGAAGACCCACCTTTAACTGTTCTGCTGAGTGGTGTTCATCCCTGATTGTGTGGTTCCTTTTTCAATAGCTCAATGTGTGCTCAATCTGTGGTGAATTTGAGTCCAAGTTTTCAGACTTGCTAACAAGTCTGCCCCCATATTTTGCGGTGATATACATTTCACACTGTCAAAAAAATTAATGCCAATTGGCATGTGAAAGAGTAGAGAAAATTTCAATATCTTAACTCTCATATTATTTCTTATTAATTCAAAACAGCCCAGAGAACTTAGCTGGTGGTTTATTTTTTATAGTAACCAATGTTGCTTAAAGCAACATTAGCCGCTAAAATCTCACCTTAAAACCTCGCAGCCAGTGTTATTTGGCTGGGAGATGAAAAATAAATATATTGAAACTAAAGTTGCTTGTAGCAACTTTGGTTTCTTTAAAAAAAACTTGCAGCCAGTTTATAACTGACTACAATTCAATAATATAATAAAAAAGTGAGCAAAATAGCTGCATGCAACTTCTCTTGCTTTTAAACACAACATCTTACAGGCAGTTTTGAACTGACTGAAAGATGTATTATTAAATTTACCAAAGCTACTAAAAGTGGCTTTGGTCAGTTTTATTTTTATTTTTTATTAAAAACTTCCAGCTTTAAGCTGGCAGAAAAATATTTTTTTTATTTTCAAGCCTGAGCCACTTCCTGTGGCTTGGGTTATTTTTTAATGTAATATTAAATTACTACCAGTCAGGGAGAGGCTGGTTGGTAGTTTATGTTTTAAGCAGCCAATTTTTCCTTAAGCAAATTGGCTGCTCAAATCTCACCTTAAAACCTCCCAGCCAGTGTTATCTGTCTGGGAGATGTAAAAATGAGCTTGCAACAAAAGTCACTACAAGAAACTTTGGTTGCTATAAAAAAATACCTGCAGCCAGTTTTAAACTGTCTGCAAGTCAATAATTTTTAAAAAAAGCGAGCAAAGTTGCTGCATGCAACTTCTCTTGAGTTTAAACACAACATCTTGCAGGCAGTTCTAAACTGCCTGCAAGATGTATTATTAAATTGACTAAAGCCACTATTAGTTGCTTTGGTCATTATTTTATTTTCGTTTATTAAAAACTTCCAGCTTAAAGCTGGTGGCAAAATATTTTTTTAATTTTCAAACCTGAGCCACTTCCTGTCAAGGTATGCATTTGGTCTAGAAGATTTGGTACGGAGTTTTTCAAGGATTTTAAAGGTTTTAAATGGACTCTCAAAGATTTGTACGTATTTCTTTATCTAAGTGATTTATTACTCAAATAAAAGAGGTAGAATTTTAATATTGTTAAAGTCTATTGATTAGAATTACGCTATCGTAAATACTAATGTGATAAAATATAAAATATAAGTTTTGTGTTGTAATACGTGGTAATAAAAGTAAGGTGATAAAAGAATGGATTGAAAGGCACAAAATCAGAGGCCTTTTATAGGCAAAATATGAGAGAATAAAATATAAGGAATTTACACTGTCTACTGTGAGTGTGAGAGAAAAGAATGACAAGAAAAAGGAGTACATAAATGACATAAGAAAATAATAAATTAGTACGTCAACAAGGGAATCAAATTTATTAGCAACAAAGTTTGAATTCCTTGGACTGTCACAATTATTACACAATAAATAATCAATTATATTACTTTCACGAGATTACAGATATCTCACTGAGTTAATATAATTGTTTTAAAGTTTATATATTTTAAATTTACTATTAATTTTATTCCCTTTGACATATACTTATGAGCACGGTGTTAGGGAGTAAAAATTGTAAGGGACATTTTATTTATATTATTTATTTATACTACTTAATGTACTTAACTTTGTTAATTGTAAGTACTACTTAATTAAATAAATAATTAATTATTATTAAGAAGAAAGGCGTGGCTTCAACTCAGTAAAATAATTAATTATTTTACCGGGTAAGTCTAGTAGCCTGGCTGACACTTCCTGTGGCTCAGGTTATTTTTTTTCATGTAATTTTGAATTACTACCAGCCAGGCTCCCCCTGGCTGGTAGTTTATGTTTTAAGAAGCCAATTTTTCCTTAAGAAAATTGGCTGCTTAAACCTGACCTACAACCTCCCAGCCAGTGTTATCTGGCTGAGAGATGAAAAAATGAGCTCACAACCAAAGTCGCTAAAAGAAACTTTGGTTTCTTTATTAAATGACTTGCAGCCAGTTTATAAATTGCTGAAAGTCATTAATATAAAAAAAAGTGAGAAAAGTTGCTGCACGTAACTTTGCTCACTTTTAAACACAACATCGGGCAGGCAGTTTAAAACTTCCTGAAAGATGTATTATTAAATTGATGAATGCAATTTTTAGTGGCTTTGGTCAGTTTTTTATTATTATTAAGTGCTGCCAGCTTAAAGATGGCAGCAAAAAATATATTTTTTAAGACCCAAGCCACTTCCTGTGGCTTGGGGTTTTTTTCACTATGCACCAAGTATGATATCCCTGATGGGGATATCCAGTCCGAGTTGGGTATATTTTAGTAAGGGACATAAGGTAAGATAAACAAATGCAAGAAAAGTAAGTGCAATAAAAGTAAGTGTGAGAAAAATCAGTTGCAACAATGAGAATTTTTTTTTTCAAAAAAAATTAAAAAAAGGTAAAAAAAATAGAAAATAAAGTAAAAAATAAAAAATCATTTTTTTTGAGAAAAAATAAAAAACAAAATTTCCCATGGTTGCAACATATTTTTCTTACACTTATTTTTCACACATATTTTTTTTGTACATATTTTCCTTACACTTATTTTTCTCCCACATATTTTACTTACACATATTTTTCTATCCTTATGTTCCTCCCTACAATATCCCCAACTTGCACTGAATATCCCCATCAGGGATATCTTACATGATGCATAGTGAATTTTTTATGTAATTTTAAATCACTACCAGCCAGGCTCCCTCTCACTGGTAGTGTTATCTAAAATATGAAATCTTTAAAAAAAGATTAGAGGAATTATAAAATTCATATTCTTTGATATATTGAGAATTATGAGTGGTAGGGAATTGATTAAGGGATTAATGGCTCAAAAATAAATGGGCCATTCCTGATAAGGAGAGTTATAGAAAAATAGATATTTTCTATGAAAGTGAGATGGGATGGAGTACATTAGGGGGTCTCAAACTTGATCAAATACGCCACATAAACATGCCACAAAATAAGTACCAAACACTCCATCAAAAAAAGAAATACACCTGCTCTTGACAGGTGTATTTTGATGGTGTGTTTGACCTCAAACACACCTTCTTTTGGAAAAAACAAGCCATAAAAACACTTCTCTCCTTCATCTTGGTTAGTCAGCACTAGGTACAGAAGTTCCATCTCCTTATATTTTTTTCACCTAATTATTAAGGGCTTATTATTCAGCATGTGAAAAATGTGACTTCCCACCACTTAAGCAGCCCCTTCATCATAAACTCACCCTTAGTCTTCATCAACTTTCCCAAACATGCCTCTTTCAGTCCATCATCAACTAGAAATCACTGCTACTACTCTTTCCCTGGATCTATTGGTTAGCTCTGATACCAACTCTAATGCTGAGCTTGACTTGGAATACATGTGTGACATGCTGGAGCATTTCTACTTATATTCAAGAACACCTTCCATAAAAAACCAACCACAATTTAACCTTGAGGATCTTTACAACATTCCTGAAATTAGCTTTAAACAGATATTTTTCACAAACTTTCCTGTATTTCTCAGTTTACTTCACTTGATAAAAGATCACTCAATTTTCAGAAATGATTCTTGTTTGCCACAAAGAGAACCTGCTATTCAAATCTGTGTTGCACTTCGTCATTTTAGTTCAAATTAAAATGGTGCCACATTAACCCATCTTGAAAACCTCTCACTTGATAAAAGATCACTCAATTTTCAGAAATGATTCTTGTTTGCCACAAAAAGATCCTGCTATTCAAATCTGTGTTGCACTTCGTTATTTTAGTTCAAATTAAAATGGTGCCACATTAACCCATCTTGAAAACCTCTTCCAGATCATAGATGGAAATAAATATTTTGATTGTAAAATAATTCTTTGAATCTCTCTTATATACATTGCATGCTTCTACTCTTGCTATTTTTTAGGATTTCAGTTGATTAAATGTTATGTATTTAAATTATAAGTAATATTTTTCTCTATATCTACATGACTAAAATTCATTCTAGATCTCTATTAATAATTTGATTAAATATGGTTTTTCCACAGCTTCATTAAGTCACCCTTATGCACAAGATACATAAATTCATAAATTTTATTTTTCCAAATCTAGAAATTTGGCAATACCCTCCCCTGCATTTTACTATACTAGGGGGTGGGGATTTCCATTTTTTTCATGCCAAAAAATTTTTTTATGTCTGGAAAAAAAATGACAATACCTCCCCCTGCATTTTACTGTGGGAGGGGGTGAGGATTGCCATTTTATTCATGTCAAAATAATATTTATGTCAGAAAAAAAGTGGCAATAACTCCCCCTTCAATTTACTGTGGGAGGGGGGTAAAGATTACCAAATTTTCATTTTAATCTTATAATTTCTTCAATAAATCAATCAAAAAAGATAATCAACAAAATAAAAGTAATAGGATTCACAATACCACCTGCCAATGATTTCATATGTGACCAAATACAAAGAAATATTATGACAAGAATTGTATTTAGAATTCATCCATTCAATAAAAAAAATGAATAAATGAACACATTTATATAGCAACAAATCTTGATTGCACAAAAGTTTTACTTAATTGATTATCTTTAATAATTGATAATTTAAAAATTTATGATAGAAAAATAAAAAATGGATTAGCTTCTAATTACTATATTTAGAACCATTCCCTAAAAATTTACAATAAATAAACCCTTCACCCCTTGCTTTACTTACCTGTTTATCAGAATTCGGTTGATCTGGAATGAAAAACCAAAATGAGTAAGCATTTCACAAGATTCCAGAAAAATGAGTTAAATTTTTACATGATTCCAAACCAGGAGTTTCCTTGGTAGTTTGATGATTATCTCTGGGATTTTTGATTGATGATTATCCTGAGAAGAGTTCCAAATAGATTTGATGATACCATTTCTGGAAAAAAATCCAAAACTTCAGAAAATAAGGTGAAAAAATGATTTATAAAGAAGAAAAATTGAGGAAACAAATGATAATAAAAATTTGAGGAATTGAAATATCTTGGGAGTGGTACAATGAAAAGTATCAGAAAAATATGCATATTATGTAATTTCAAAATTCAAAAATGTATATTAGTTTACATAAAAAGACTCTACTTTAAAAGTAGATATCTCAAAAATTTCAGTTCCAAAATTGATTCTGCTTTCTGGAAATGAAATTCATGTCTCTAGAGAGCCTGTAATCAAAATAATCTGATATTTGAATGTGCCAAAATTCAGAAAATGTTAATATTCATCCTCATGAAAAAAAAATCACAAAATAGGAAATACTTATCCAAAAAAGATATTTTGCTGATAAAATCAGAGCGAAAATCCTGAATTATGATTTTGAATAATTTTTATAAGCCATATATGCATATTATGCAACATTGAACTTAAGAAATGTAAATTAGTCTCTGAAAAAAGATTCAACTTTTGAAGCAGATATCTCAGCTACCACTGGACCAAATTCAATGCCGTTTGATTGAAATAAAAGCTATGCTTCTGGAGAGTCTTCCAACAAAATTATATATCATTTAAATAACCCTAACCATATTTCTGACTCTTTTTTTTTACTTAAAAGAAAATCAAAAAAGGTTTATAAAAATTAAAGCCAGGGATTATCAATGGGCTAAAAATATCTATTTTAGCTACCTATTTTATTTATAAGTATTATATTTGTTCCAGAGTAAGACCTTATTGAGAAGATTAAAATAAAATTGATGGAAGTTTGAGCCAAGTGGATGATAAATATCTCAACAACCAATGAGCCAAATCAGATTTTGCTTGGTGGATATGAGAGCCAGGCTTCTGGAGAACCTTCTTAAAAAAGGGAATGTGATTTTTAAAACATAAAAATAAATAGAAACAATAAAAAAACAAATTCAAAAAAAGAAAGTCAGTTAAAATTGAATAAAAGATGGTGGGAGAATTACTTACCTGATGAGATGTTTTCAAAGATGTAAAAGGACCAGATAGAAGTTCAGGAAGTGATGGATAAAAGAAGTAGAAGAAGAGTTAAGGAAGTGAGAGAAGATGAATAAAAGGATATGAGGGATCATTGAAAAACAGAAAGAATGAAAATTTATGCAATTTGTGAAAATATGCAACTTTATGTTGAGATGACAAACCAAAATGAATCAGGAAGGGAAAAAATATGCTTTCAGTGAAAATTAAAATTAAAGTCAATATGAAAAAATAAAAAAACAAACCCAAGTGTAAAGTACATGCAACTTGATCATTTTGAGAGCCTGAAAAAAATATTTAAAAGGGTTGTGTTGAAAATTTTGTAGTGTGATTAGCATGATGACTGAGTTTTGAGGATAGAACCTTGATCAGGAATTGTTGATAAAGAAAGGAATGAAAAGTGCAAAACATACTGGGGCATGGTGTGTAAAAATTTGTATCAAAAAATTTGGAGGGGAAAGATGTGATGAGTGGTGAATTGGGAGGATCTTTATATTTGTGGGCTGAGCTGTGGTTGGAAAATTTGCACTAAAGTAGGATGTATTTGAACCCATGTTTGAGATGTCAGGTACCAAATCAGACATTTTTCATGGTGTGTTTATGAGGCAGTTTTCAAATGAATTCCACCAGGCATATTTGTTCAAGTTTGAGACCCCCTATCAAAAAGTGGATGGGTAGAGGAGGATGAAGAGATCTGTAGAAGATGAATAGAATATTAGTTTCAAATTTTTTTACAGATAAATATTAAATTGAAATAAATTTTGTAAATATTTTTGTCATTATATTGGTTTCCACTTTTAAATGCAGTTGCTATTTCACATGTACTCATACCAAAACTTGTGAAAGTGATTTAAATAAGCATTAAATATTTAAATAGGAAAACTTGCATATTAATTTTGATAAAAACCTTTCAAGTTAAAAACTATAAGGACTATTTTTATTTTTATTTAAATATAAATATTTCTTTTAATTTAGTAACTGAAGATTTTATTTTCAATAGCCTGTAGGTCTTATATTTTAGGTAAAATGAAAAAAATATAAAAAATTTAGTTTTACAAAGACTTAATAGATTTGAAGTGAGAAGTGAATATATTATTTTTAAAATTTGAAAATAGGAATGGCATTAGTTATTTAAATCCCTATATTTATTAATATTTTTGATCAAAAAATTTGCTAAATTTATCTATTGTTGCAATTATGTAGTAAAAGATATCATTATTGTAAATTAAATTTACTTCCATAATTTTATGGTTTATCATTTGGATGCAAAGTAATGCTTAGGTATGTTAACAAATAATTTTTATCTTCTAAATTGAATATCATATTGGATATTTAAAAGCTTATGTTGGATAAATATGTGCTTAATGTGTGCTCAATGAAGGATAAAATCATGGTTATAGTTGATCAACTTATGCATAACTTGAGATCAATTAAGGTTCATTTTTGAACCAATCTTAGTATAAATGTAAATCTAACTCTAATTTACTTATGTTTATAAAGTATTCATAAACCTGGAATAATGAAGGGACACTCTAAACTTCAGGAGAGGGGATTTCTAGAAGTTCACCCCTAGATTTCCCATAGTGGGTATGTGTGGATATTATAGAAAGTATATAAAAAACTACCAATCCATTGCATCTCTTTTAAAAACATTATTCAGGAAAAATGAGGCTTTCATTTGGAATAATGAAAGACAACATGCCTTTGATATATTAAAGGAATATTTAATGTCAGCACTAATATTGGGACTTCCAGATTTTAACCTCCCTTTGATCTTGTATAATGATGCAAGCTTTACAGTATTAGCTGCTGCTTTAAAGCAAAAACAGATAATAAATGGTAAATTATCTGAATTAGTTATCTGTTATATATCCATAACCTTGAGAAAGACAGAATTAAGGTATGGTGCCACCCAACTGGAATGTTTAGCCATTGTGTGATCCCTGGAGAAACTTCATTACTATCTGGAAGACCAGAAGTTTGAATTGATAACAGATTGCAGTGCAGTGAAATCATTACTAAACATGAAAACACCTAATAGGCACATGTTTAGATGGAAAATAGCTGTACAAGAGTACTGAGGTAGAATGACAATCACTCATAGGGCAGGTACATTGCATTCTAATGTGGATTTATTATCCAGAAGTCCTTTGCCAAATGATGCTGACAACCCAGCTTATGTGACTTAAAATAAGGTAATACATATATTTGGGATTTATATAGTGGATTTAAAGGAAGAATTTATGCAAAATATATTAGAAAATTATTCATCTGATAAAGATTTGTCTAAATTATATACCATCTTAAATGATCCAAAAAATTCCTCTATGAGTGCGTTAATCAAAAAGTTACCTCCAAAGTATAAAAATTGTCAGCCAGGCTGCTAGACTTACCCAGTAAAATAATTAATTATCTACTGGATGAAGCCATGCCTTTTTATTTCTTATATATCTTTAATTATAATATATTTACTTTACACTTACTTGTAATAAATTAACTAGTTACAAGAAAAGTAAAGTTAGTAAATATTTAAATTTAATAATAAATGACCTTTAAATTTTTATTGTTATTTGTATTTTAATTTTAATTTTATTATTTTTATTTCTAAACACCATGCTCAATGACAGGTTAAGAGAAATAAATACTTAATATTAAAATAAATATTAATATTAAAATAACATTTAAAATCGAAATAAAAATAATTATATACAAGAAATTCAAATTACTTATTTAAAAATTGACACTTACTGTAATTTTAAATAAAACAATTTATTTCTGATATATTCTGTACATACAAGTTTTGAACATGTTCTTTCTAGAACCATCTTATTATTTGAAATTTTCCCCTTGGAACTTTCTTTTCATCTTTTCTCATACTCCTGAATTTAGTATTTCAAGTCTGTTCATTTTTTCTCCTTTGCCTATAAAAGGCCTCCCCTTTTTGTTGTTATGGACTCATTCATTAGTTACTTATTTTATTATACCATTATTACAACAAAATATTTATTACTATTATTTATTGTTTTAGAATTTACTTGTATGTAATTCAAATCAATAATTATAATAATATTTATAAACCCTTTGAATTCTTTAAATTTGAGTAAAATAAATAAAATAAAAAATATATATGTTGTGGTCTTCCAACATTGGTGAGCCCTTTGTTGGTTTATTTGGTGTTGTTTTAGTATGCCTTAAATGGAATTGTTTAAATAATTAAGTATTATTCGGGAATTACGCAGAAAATATTGGGACTACAGGGATCTGAATACTACCATTGGATAGCCCAGGTTTTTTTCTATATTTTATGTCTTGGGGACATTTTTCATAGCTTAAGTATTTGGGGGATAATTTCTTACTTTTCATTTTAAAAGATTGCCGTTGAATTTTGTTTTTCGTGGTTTACAGGCTAACCTTAAGTCTTAGGGTTAAGTGCTTAGTACAGTTGTGGTCTTCCAACATTTGCAGTGGCCTTTGTTGTGTGATTTGGCGCTGTTTGAGCATGTCTTAATTGACATCTGTTGAGGAATCAGGTATTTTTCTGGTTTTATTCCGTGGATATTGGGTCTGCGGGTATGTGGGTACTACCATTGGATAGCCCTGGTTATTCTCTATATTTCATGTCTTGTAGACATTTTTCATATTCTAAGTTTTAAGGGGTCATTTCCTCATTTTTCATTTAATAAGATAGCTGTTTAATTTTGTTTTTCGTGTTTTATGGGCTAACCTTAAATCTTAGGGTTAAGTACTCGGTACCATTGGATATGGCTAATTTAGCTCTATATTTCATGTCACAATGTTGTTATAGTGAAATTCCATGTTTTAAAGGTTTTAGTAGTTGTAGCTAATTTTTTTAAGTAGATTAGGTGTTTTTATTGGTTTTCTGGCTTCAGGGAGGCCGGGCCGCTTCAGGCGGTGCCTCCGACTTCGGGCAGCCTGCCCACCTCTGTTTTAGAAGGTTGGGGAGCGCTTCTGGAGGGTTTTTATTCAATTTGGCGGGTACAGGCACCAAATTTGTGGGTGTTCATGGGCTCTTAGATAGTGGTCTGTGTGTACATAGTGAATAAGACTGTTTGGGGCAACTTTAATTATCATACAACCATCTGGAGGTGATATCATTGCTCCTCACTCAGATTTCACTGTTTTTTGGCCACAATTGGCTGTGTTTGCTGCAAGGTTAGTTCTTCATTTAACTCAACTTTGGCAACTGTTTTCTCTGTTATAGTCTTGAAAGCTATAGCAAGTATCATTGCTGTCTCTGGTGTGGATTTGCAACCTACATCAAGTATCATTGCTTTCTCTGATGTGGACATTGGTCTACATTTCAGTTCTTTGGTTTGGTAGTCTGTCTGGGGACTACTTTCTTGGCCCATCAAGCAGTCAAGTGTGTTGAAAAAGGGGCTTTAGAAAACAGGAACCAACTTACTTTAGCAAGTATATCTCACTCTATTTTTCTAAAGGGACAGGGGATTTTCTCTCTGGTTTTTTTCTCCAACTCCCTTGGTCAAGGCCTATAGCTAGTACTATAGGATTGTCTTCACTGTTAGAAAGAGCGGAATTTTCTCTACATTTCATGTCTCAATGTTGTTATAGGGTAATTATGTGTTTTAAGGGTTTTAGTAGTTGTAGGTAAATTTTCTAAGTAGTTTGGGTGTTTTTGGTGGTTTTCTGGCTTCAGGGTGGTCAGGCTGCTTCAGGAAGGCTTTCCGGTGTTGGGCAGACTGCCTGCCTCAGTGCTAGAGGGCTGGGAAGCACTTCTAGGGAGGTTTTATGCAATTTGGTGGTCAGGAATGCCAGATTTGCGGGTGTGCATGGGCTCTTAATTAGTAGTCTGTGTGTATATAGTGAATAAGACAGTTTTAGGGCAACTCTAATTATCATTCAACCATCTGGAGGTTATATCCTTGTTCCTCACTCAGTTTTCACTGTTTTCTGGCCACAATTTGGCTGTGTTGGTTGCAAGTGAGTTCTTCATTTAACTTAACTTAGCAACTGTTTTCTCTGGTGTAGATTTGCAACCTACATCAAGTATTATTGCTGTCTCTGGTGTGGATTTGTAACCTACATCAAGTATCATTGCTTTCTCTGGTGTTGACATTAGTCTACATTTCAGTTCTTTGGTTGGGTAGTCTTTCTGGAGACTACTTTCTTGACTGATTGAGCAGTAAAGTTTATTTGGAAAAGGGGCTTTCGGTAAACAGGAACCAGTTTACTGTAACAGGTAAATCTCACTTGTTTTTCTCCCTGGGTTTACTCCAACTCCCTTGGTCAAGGCCTATAGCTAGTACTATAGGATTTTCTACAATGTAACTTGACTTTAAAAGACCAAAAATCTACTTATTTGCCACATTGGACCTCTGTAAAAACCTTCTAGACCAAGAGAACCTTTGACACTTGAGGGCCTTTCTGAATTGTTGACGGCGCATTGTTATCTTGAGGCTGGAGACCAAGGGACCATAGAAATTGAGGTACCTATAGGGACAGGTGAACAAAAAAAAGCACAAATGTCATCAACCACGTGACTTAGTTTTTTTTATGCAAACGGGAATCAAACTGCGCTGCAAAGTTTAGGTTCATATATTGGAAATAGTCATATATATTTGTGGTAATTATATTGATTACTATTCGTGGGTCACTTTGCACTTTCCATAGTCTACGTATATCTTTTTACTCAGCACTCTGTAAGTGGCATTGACTTGCTCATTTTACAGGGGGAGTTGCCTGGTAAATAAAATATTTTTTTCCTAGTTGAACAAGATAGAAATATATTGTTCTTAGTCCTAGAAGTGATATAAAATTTTTTTAAATTAATTATATTATATTTTCTTTTATTTCAGTTGACATTTGTCCTGATAAATTAAAATAATATATTATTGTTTCAGTTGACAAATTGTCCTGGCAATAAATTAGTTAAAATTGATTATATTAAAATTATTTCAGTTGACAATAAGTCCTTATAATTAAATTATTCCAGTTGACATCAAGTCCTTAAAATTAAAATTATTTTCAGTTGACATTAAGTCCTGGTAATTAAATTTTTTTCAGTTGATTTTAATCCTGATAATTATCAAAATTTACATTACTAATTAAAAATTAATTTTATTATTTCAGTTGATTTATTTTAATCCTGGTTATAAAATTTATCTTTAATTAATAAAAATTGTGATTATTATTTCATTTGATTTTTTGTCCTGAAAAATATTATATTCTAAATTATTCCAGTTGATTGCAAAATCCTGATAATTAATTATATAGTAGAATTTTTTTCATTTTTCTTTAAATAAAGCAAAAATAATAACTAATTAATTCTTAATATTTCTTTATCTCATTTCAGGTTAATTTAAACTATGACTGATCAAGGTGCTTCTGCTGGCCGTGATGAGGAACTGGACTTAATTGATTATGATGAAGCTTCTTCTGTAAGTTCTCCTTTGACTAAAAAATTGGTGCATATTAATCAATTACTGGACCAATCAGGTTTTAGAAATGCAGGAGGTGGAAATATTAGTGGAGACAACTGCTCAGGACCGAAAGCCTTCTATCAACCCCCCAGAAGAGCTTTCAAAAGGCTTCAAAATAAAAAAGATGCCCTTAACTCAGAAGGTCAAAAATCTCTCCACTCACATCAAGGAATTGAGGGCAGAAAACCTCAAGGTGAGGTCAAAAACAGATTCTCTAGAAGAAAAGGTAAGAAAGATACAGTCCATCCTTCAGGAGAAGAGGAGACCTCCTCCCCCCAGGGACCTTCCACAATTGGCTCCCCAGCAACTAGAAAAGGTGGAAGTGTCAAAGTGGTAGTGAAACTATCTGTCCCAGCAACAGCAACCTCAAATGCCTCAGGCAGGTCAGTCAAGAACCAATCAGTTCAACCCCACACCTCCTCACCCTTATCAAGGAGGAAGAAAATGAAAAAAACAACATTCAATTCTTGCCCAAGCATTTGTAGCCCCTCTATTGAATCTCAAGTACCATTTCTTGTTGCTGATTCAGTTCCTTCAGGTAATTCTGGAAGAGGAGATGAAACTGTGAGACCAGTAGAGGCTGATAATAGTAGATAAATTGCTCAATATTCTAATGTATCTAATTCTTTGGTTTTTATTGATACTTCAATGATAAATACTGATATGGCTGTTATTTATTAGACACTTGATGCTGAGTTTTATGAGAGTCTGGAAAGTTATTCTGTTTCCCTATTGAGAAATACTCCAGATGTGGCAAAAATTAATAATGAATATTTAAGGGATCTTATTGCTAAACAAAATCATATTATGAACAACATGCAATTGACTCAGAAATTTAATAGTTTGTTAACTGAACAGGGTTACCAATCATTGAGGAGTGAATTACAGAGATTTTCTGATGATTTATTTAATTACAAAGTAACTCACACTACGCAATATAGGGGGTGGACTTGCTAGCAAGTCCCCAACCTGAACTCAGGCAGAACTCAGATGGAGCTCAGACTGAACTCATACTGAACTCATTCTGAACTCTACTTGAAGACCCACCTAAAACTGTTCTTCTGAGTGGTGTTTATCCCTGATTGTATGTTTCCTTTGTCAATAGCTCAATGTGTGTTCAATCTGTGGTGAATTTGAGTCCAAGGTTGCAGACTTGCTAAAAAGTCCTCCCCCCTTATTTTCTGGTGTCATGAAAAGAAAGTTGCTTTATAGAAAAATATCAAGAATGATTTGTCTAAATTACAAGACACTGTTTCCATCTGTTTCCAGGAGCTAGAGGGACATAAGTTGAACTTGAAAAGATTGAGTGAGAACTATTCATCTTTTCAAAATAAGAACTAGTTATCTTTTGCAACCATCAATGAGAGTTTATCTAGTCTTCCAAGAGTGAAAACCAGATTAACAACCATTGAAAATAAATTCAACTCATTATTTCATGATCAAAAGTTTTCTGAAATTTCTTTGAAAGAACATATGGTTCAGGATACCCCAATTTTAACTGTTCCTAGTTCATCCAAAGTGAAATTAGTTCCAGAAATTCCTGTTGGTATCAATAAGTTTCCATCAAAAATTGATGATGTACCAGGATCTTCCACCAAAGGATTAAACAATGAATTTACTTCCCAATTGGAGAAATTACAGCTCCTTCTTACTCAGAAACAAGCTTGTACTAAGGAGCCTACTTCAAATCAAAAGAATCGGCCAAAACTTTACCAGTATCCAACATTTGATGTTGACTCTTCCTCTGATTGGCAGCAATTCATTTGCAGAATTTATAACTTAAAAAATTCTTACAAACTCCCAGATGAGGAATTTGTGTCTAAATTAATTTCTTTATTTACCAATGTAGCCCTTATGTGGTATGAATCTGTTCTCTTGGATAAGAATGACTACTCATGGGAAGATTGGAAAAAATTAATTAGAGCACAATTTGGTGGCTCCAAGTTTAGGATAGCTCAACAAAATCAGTATGAAGAATTAGATATAGCTCTTTTACTGATAAACCTATTGATTTTCTAATGAAACTTGTAAAAATATTGAAGGGAATGGACCCTAATATGGAGTTTGAGTTATGGAAGGACAGGATCCTCTATAAATTACCCATGTCTTTGAGAGACTTGATAGTTGCTAGGACTGAGTTCTCCAGAGAACCTTCTTCTTTCATTAATACTTGTAATGAGAACCTTCTAAACAACAAGTATGATGCCATAAGATTCATTCATATAACTCCTTTGGAGAAACCCTCCAATTAGCAGCAGAAACCTCTAGAAAAGGTTGGTAAACCTTCTGTCCCTGATGCACCTAAAAAGTATGCAACCAACACTTAATTCAAATGCAGCAAGCTGTGGCAGAAAGGCCATTTTTGTGACAAGAGGATCAATATTGTTGAACAAAATGAGGAACATGCTGATTACACAATAGCACTGGATGATACATCAAGTGATTGTGCCAGAAATATTTCATATGAATCTTAGCAGGAAGTTTTAATGCTGAAAAAGGATATTCATTATTTAAATACTATTAAAATTGAGAATATTAATTTATCTACAGTAGAGGATTCTGAGATCATAAAAAACCTTGAGGATAGCTCAATTGTTATTGCCCCTCTCAAGGAACCAGTCTTGATCAATGAAACCAACATTGAGGTTATTTTGGATTCTGGAGCTGGAGGAAGTGTAGTATTTGAAAAAGCACTTGCTTCAGTGCACCAAGATTATAAATCAAAACTTATGCCTATCATTTCTGAGAATTGGAGAATTTATAGCTCTGTTTTGTCCCCATTGTTAAATTCACAGCCACAGTGTTTTTCAAATATAACCAGGGTTTTGTAAGAGCTATATGTCATTTTTTGTCATGAAAAATAATAATATAAGCTTTTGGTTCATTGTAGGAAATTATATTTAAACCAAGTATGGCATAAAGTTGGATCCTTCAAACCAATGTTTCACAATGGGGATGAATGGGAGGAGAAAATTTAAGATTTCCTCCCACAAAAAATTATTAAAACCATAATTGAACACATGTAATTCTGTAGTTCCATATAAAGGAAGATCTGCAAAAGAAATTCCTGCCCTTGTTTCTGAAATTGACAATGCTTCTTTTGGAAAACAACTTTCTGGTGAGGATAAAGATCCCATCATTAAATTGATATAATCTTTTCTATGGCATTTGCTCATGGGTCACATGAATTAGGATTAGTTAAAGAAGAAATGAAACTTTCATTATCTTGCCCATTAACTTGAATACCACCTAGTTTAAAGAAAAAGCCTTATCCTGCTTCTCCTACAAAGAGAAAAGATATTGAAGACAATATCTCTACCCTTTTAAAAATGAATATTATTGAAAAGGTAGTTGAAACACCTAAATATTGTGTTACCTCACCTGTCCTAATTTCTTATGAGAAAGATAAATCCAGGTTATGTGGTGATTATAGAGCATTAAACACTTACACTGTTGATGATATATATCCTTTACCCAGAATTGGCTCTATACATGCTAGCCTACAAGGTGCTAAATATATCAGCTGTTTGGATGGTAACAAGGGATATCACCAGGTACCTGTTGAGAAAAATTCTCAGAATTTCTTGATGATTGCTACTCATATGGGTATTTATAAGTATGTTAGGATGCCATTTGGCCCTATAAATTCCCCTTCAGTTTTTCAAAAAGTTATGGATAACACATTCCATTAAGAAATAATTGAAGGATGATTGATGGTTTATATTGATGATATCATTATATTCTTTAAAACATTTGGGGACCATCTTAATCACCTGTGTAAAGAGTTCCATAAGATGGATGAGATAAATATGACACTTACTTTGAAGAAATGCAAATTTGGTTTTCATTCTTTAAAAGTACTTTGTCATGTTGTTTCAGGGTTAAAGATATGTGTTGACCAAAACAAAGTGGCAGCCATACAACAGGTGAAGGCTCCTACCACAGTTAGAGAGCTCCAGAGTTTTTAGGGAATGTGTGGATACTATAGACAGTATATTAAAAATTACCAAGTCATAGCCTTACCCAATTGACTAGAAAAGGTGTTTCTTCTTTCTGGAATAAGGAAAGACAAAGAGCTTTTGACACTATGAAACACTGTTTGATGTCAGCACCAATTCTTGCATTACCTGACTTTAATCAACCATTTGTTTTGTACACTGATTCCAGTTTTATTGGTCTTGGTGCTGCCCTCCATCAGAAAAAGTGATCAATGATAAAGTATCAGAAATAGTAATTTGTTATATTTCAAGAACCTTGAGAAATAGTGAATTGAAATATGGTGCCACTCAACTTGAGTGTTTAGCAGTAGTGTGGGCTGTAGAGAAGCTACATTATTACCCGGATGACCAGAAATTTAAACTTGCCACTTACTGCAGTGCAGTTAAATCCCTTTTAAACTTGAAAACACCTAACAGACATATGTTAATATGGCATTTAGCTGTTCAAGAATAAAGAGGAAGAATGACAATCATTCATAGGGCTGGTATTGTTCACTCAAAATTGGACATGTTATCAAGGTTACCTTTACCAAATAATGACTCAAATCCTGCATATGATCCTGAGGATGAAATTATTCATATTCATGGGATATATGTGGTTGATATGGAGGAAGAGCTGTTTCAGCTTATTCTGGATTCATATAATAAGGACATTTACTAAAAAAAGTTATGCACCATATTAAATGATTCAAAGAATGCTTCAATACAAGCATTAATTAAAACCCTTCCACTAAAGTACCAGAAGGCTTTGTAAAAAGGTAAATTTTCAATTGATGAGGGATATCTATATTATAGAAGAAAGTTGAGTAATGTTATTGCTATTCCTCCTTCTATGAAAGAGATTATCTTGAAAATTTGTCATGATGACATATTGGCTGGACATTTTGATCTTGAAAAACAATGATCAGAATTAAAAACACTTCTTGGTGGGTTAATATGTCTGAAGACACCAAATTATATGTTGAATCTTGTGATTCTTGCCAAAAATCAAAAAGATTGACTGATAAAAGAGCTGGATTAATGCAACATATTGAACCTCCTGATGCACCATGGCAGATAATAAACATGGATTTTGTAACAGGATTACCTATTGCTGGGAAAGACAGTTATAACTCTTGTTGGGTTATTGTGGAAAGATTCAAAAAAATGTGTAAATTTATCCCTACTCACAAGAATGTTTCCACTAAAGAATTAGCTTTCTTATGGTGGTCTCATTTGTTTAATACTTCTGGATTTCCTAAATCCATAATCTCTGACAAAGACCCTAAATTTACTTCTGAATTTTGGATGTCTCTGATGGATGTTTTTGGTTGTGATCTGAAACTTTCTACTTCCCATAACCCCCAAAGTGATGGATTAGCTGAAAAAAGGATTCAGACCTTGGAGGACATGATAAGAAGGTACTGTGCCTTTGGCCTTGAGTATAAAGACAATGAAAGATTCACTCATGATTGGTTTACTTTACTTCCTAGGTTGGAATTTGCTTATAATAGCACTGTTCATTCTGTTACTCAAAGAAAGCCTTTTGAGCTCTGGCTTGGATATATTCCAAATACTCCTGCCCAAATTCTCAATAATAAAAAACCTAAATTGGATTAACATCCTGGTGTGAAATATTTTCTTCAAATGCAAAAACTTTGCAGAAGTCATGCTCAAAAATGTATTGAAAAATCCTTTGAATATGAGAAGAAGTAATGGGACAAATCCCATAAAGAATACACTTTTAAAAAGGGTGATGAAGTATTGATTTCTACAGTCCACTTCAATTTACAAGTTAATAACAAATTAAAAGACCCATTTTTAGGTCCATTTGTTGTCAGAAGAATGGTTGGTGATAATGCAGTTGAGGTTATTTTGTATTCTCCTTATGACAGAAAACATCTTGTTTTTCTAATATCTCTTTTGAAACCTTACACATCCAATAGTGATTTATTTCACAAAATGAGGGGAAGACCAAAAAAGACCCCTAATGAAATCACTGAGACAGCAGAAATTGATAAGATTCTAAATGACAGAATGGTTACTGCCTAAAAAGGCACTATATACTTATTGAGATTCAAGAATAAGTCTTCTGAATATGATTCTTGGATACCTGGGAAGGAGATATCTAATCTTCCTACTCTACTAAAGAAATATAAAAAGAAAAATCATAGCATTTTTTTATTCTTTTTTTAGAGTGAGGGAGTGTCAGCCAGGCTGCTAGACTCACCCAGTAAAATCATTAATTACTTACTGGATGAAGCCATGCCTTTTTATTTCTTATATATCTTTAATTATAATATATTTACTTTACACTTACTTGTAATAAATTAACTAGTTACAAAAAAAGTAAAGTTAGTAAATATTTAAATTTAATAATAAATGTCCTTTATATTTTTATTATTATTTTTATTTTATTTTTATTTTTATTTTTTTTATTTCTAAACACAGTGCTCAATGACAGGTTAAGAGAAATAAATACTTAATATTAAAATTAATATTAATATTAAAATAACATTTAAAATCGAAATAAAAATAATTATATACAAGAAATTCAAATTACTTATTTAAAAATTGACACTTACTGTAATTTTAAATAAAACAATTTATTTCTGATATATTCTGTACATACAAGTTTTGAACATGTTCTTTCTAGAACCATCTTATTATTTGAAATTTTCTTCTTGGAACTTTCTTTTCTTCTTTTCTCATACTTCTGTATTTAGTATTTCAAGTCAGTGCTTTGTTTCTCATTTGCCTATAAAAGGCCTCCCCTTTTTGTTGTTTTGAGCTCATTCATTACTTACTTATTTTATTATACCATTATTACAACAAAATATTTATTACTATTATTTATTTTTTTAGCATTTACTTCTACGTAATTCAAATCTATAATTATAATAATATTTATAAACCCTTTGACCTCTTGAAATTTGAGTAAAATAAATAAAATAACAAATATATACACACGTTGACTTTAAAAGCCCAAAGATCCACTTATTTGCCCCGTTGGACCTCCATAAAAACCTTCTAGACCAAGAGACCCTTTGACAAAAATTTATTGGAAAAATGTAAAATGTCAATTGAAGATGGATGCATATATTACAGGAAAAAGCTAAGTAATGTAATAGCTATACTGCCTTCTATTAAAGAGTTGATGTAAAGTACTTGTCATGATGACATCTTGGCTTGTTATTATTTATTTTAACAAAACATTAAGTAGAGTTAAAAATACAGCCTGGTGGATAAACATGAAATAAGATGTAAAAAAATCCATTGACACATGTGAATCTTGTCAAAAATCTAAAAGATTGACTGGGAAGAGTGCTGGGTTGTTACAACAAATAAAGCAGGCAAAGGCTCCATGGGAAATTATAAATATGGGTTTTGTCACTGGCTTCCCACTAACAGGAAAATAAAGTTTCAATTCTTGCTGGGTAATTGTGGATAGACTAACAAAAATCTCTAAATTTATCCCTACCCATAAAGAGGTATCTGCTCAAGACTTGGAATTAATATGGTGGACTCAAATGATGAATACTTCTGGGCTCCCCTAAGCCATAATCTCTGACAGAGACCCTAAATTTACTTTAGAGTTCTGGAAATCTTTGATTGAACTATCAGGTTTTCAATTTAAATTGTCTACAGCACATCATCCACAAACTGATGTGCTGACTGAGAGAATGATACAGACTCTGAAATACATGATCAGAAGATATTTTTCCTTTGGATTAGAATACAAAGACAATGAGAAACTACACATGAGTGGGTAAAATTAATTCCTGGCCTTGAATTTGCTTATAATAGCACAACTAATTCTGTAACAGAGAAAAAACCATTTGAAATCTGGCTGTGATATGTTCCAAAAACCTCAGTAAAACATTTAAATAAAATACCAAGGTTAGATATACACCCTGGTACTAAATCTTTTATTCATATACCAGAAAAATATCATGGGCACCTGATAGCAAGTGCCATTCCCTTTCATTGACTTAACTCAATTTTAGATCAGCTTAAATTCTTCTAGAAAGACTGCACACTGAGAGATGAGCACACTATCTTGTGCAACATCAAATCAAATTTACTCTTAAACCAAAGCTGAATATAGGGATAGGCACCTGCTAGCAGGTGCCACTTGATTTTTAGCAGTGATATGCAACAAATTTGTAGAAAGCATGAAGAGGAATGCAATCAAAGAATATGAATATGAAAAGAAAAGATGGGATAAATCTTATAAAGAATTTGAATTCAAAAAAGGAGATGAAGTTCTAATTTCAACACTACATTTTAACTTACAAGGTAATGTTAAACTGAAGGATTCCTTTGTAGAGTATTTTTTAGTCAGAAAAATTGTTGGTAATAATTCTGGGGACGGCATATTATATGCTTAATATGATAGAAAACATCCAGTTTTACCTATCTCATTATTAAAACCTTACCATGCAAATGATCCTGACTAATTTCCAAAAAGAGGAGGAAGAATTAAAATGCAGCCTGAAAATTTTTTGTAAAAACAGATATTGAAGAGCTACTCAAGAAAAGAAACCTTACTAAAGAGAAAGGAACTGAGTATTTATTAAGATATAAGGGAAAATCAAATGAATTTGATAAATGGATACCTGAAAAAGAAATTTCAAATCTATCCTCCCTTCTTAAAAAATTTAAACAGAAATTAAATTCTGTCAAACCAGCTGAGGGGTTAAAATCCAGTACTAATAATATTTTATTATTTTTATTTTCTTTAAGGAATTAATCTTTAATGCTACAGAATTTTTTGAATACCTGAAGAATAAAATAAAAAAATGTATAACTAATCATTTTTTTATTATTATTTTGGGTGGGCGATTGTCAGCCTGGATATCTCCAGGACTGAGTAAAAAGTACTTATAAATTATATTAAACACATTTACTATACAGGGGAACTATAAAGGCACACAAGTTGTATACATAAGTGAAAATTATGATATAATACAATATATGCAATTATAAAACCTTATATACACGCATATATCCAAATTTTATAAGTCTTATTTACTTAATATTTAGTTGGAATATTCTAAAGTAATCTTAAGAATCTTAAATATAAGTCTACATAATTTTTAAGTAGACTAAAAGCTGTTGTTTTCATTGTTTTATGTGAAAACAAGAAATGCGCTTTTAATCACTTAAAAGCTGAATATATGCACTATAAATTTAATAATAATAAAAATGCGCCTTGAAAGATCAGTTTGTCTTAATTATGGATATTGATTTGGCTACTCAAATGCATAAAAAGAACACTTTTCAAATTTGGTGTTTTTATGCCAGAAATGGCTTCTGTGTACTAGCCACACACTGCCTGCATTTTTCTCATGTGAATAGCTTCATTTTTAGAAAATTTAGCTTTTTCACACTATAATTACCCCCAAATTATATGCCCATCGTGGGGAAACACACTAAAATAGGCAACAGGCACTTATTTGGGGGTATCAATGTTAGAAATATGCCATTTCAAAATACCTCTTTTTTCTACCAAATCAGTAATTACTATTTCATCATATATGTCATATCTATCCCCAAAACACCTTTCTATGTATTATAAAACTCAAGTTTTTTACTTTATTGTTTTTCTTCAAAAATAAATTTAAATATTATCAGTTTTTTAACATTGATACCCCTTATTAAGTGTCCTAATTTAATTATAGGTGCATTTACCTTTTTATATGCACTAATTTCATTAATAACCTCAAGCTTGGAGCTTTAATTTACTACCATTCTTAAATTTGCCTAAATTAGTCAAGGATTTACCTGTGAAATTGCCTTCCAAGGACTGCATGTAGTTACCGCACATCTCATGCCCTTTTTTGGGTTTTTCAGTGGTTTCTCTGTCAATATTGGTTATTTTTGGATGGGGATTTCATGTAGTTTATTGTCATAATTAGCCCCCTCATTTCTACTGTTGATCCCCATAAATATTGTGTAATATTTAGTGTTATTATTTATCTTCTTATTCTTTTTTAAGGTATTACACACATACACTATCATTTTTTCTAATGCTTTATTTTTGTTGGATTATCCCTATTACTACAGGATTTCGGCAAGTGATATCATTCTAATTAAGTTATTGGTCACTCTTTATTTTGTTGGACAGGTGAATTAGCTAGAATGTGGTGTAATTAGCCAGATATAGGACTGGTAAATCAAGGGAGTCATTGGAGGAATTATTGGGTATAAAAGGAGAGGGTTTTTTGTCTTGTTTTCTACATTCTATATCATTACAAACAAATATATAATCAATACAATTACAATACATATCAATAATACTTATAAATTCTTTTAATATTACCTGTATTATTACATCTATTTCTCTACCAACTATCAGATTGTAACCCATATATAATTAGTGAGATTTAAATTACTGAGACCCTTATATTGAGTTATATTTTAATACTTATTGAATTTGTACTACAGTTTTCATATAGGAACATTAAAATCTTTCAGAAAACTGACTACTAAAGCTGATTCACATCTCTGTACTTGATCTCAGCCTGGCACTTACACTTGTGGAAAGTCCCAAACATTTGTTTCTAGATTTTATCCGCATTTTGGCTAGAGGAATGGTCATTACTTTAAAACTAGAGAGATTAATATATATTTGTTGATTATATGTTAATTTATGTAATTATATTAAATTTTGGTGATTCCCACCACTTACTTTAATAAAATGCAGGGGAGGTGGTATTACCAAATTTTCAAATCTGACATGTAAAATTGATGACTTGTAAATTTTTTTGGTGATACCCACCCCTTACTTCAATAAAATGCATGGGGGGCTATTGCCAAATTTTTAAATCTGAAATGTAAAATTTTTGACTTGTAAAATTTTTGGTGATACCCATTCCTTACTTTAATAAAATGCAGGGGGGGGAGTATTGCCAAATTTTTATATCAGACTTGCAAAATGTTTGACTTAAAATTTTGGTGATACCTGTCCCCTACTTAAATGAAATGCAGGGGGGAGTATTTCTGAAATTTCTTCTAAGACTTTCAAAACTCTTGACTTGAAATAATTTTGGTGATACCCATGAAATTCAGGGGGTAGTAATGCCAAATTTTCATATAAGACTTTCAAGATTCTTGACTTGAAAGAATTTTGGTTATACCCACCCCCTACTTCAACAAAATGCAGGGGGGGGGGGGGAATCAGCAAATTTTCAAATGAGACTTGAAAATTTTAATAAAAAAGGATTTTTAACATTAAAATATTAAAATTCAACTAATGATCAATAGAGTCACGAAATACAGGAAATTATTGTAAAATTTTATGCACAAAAAATTATGAATAGTTGAATTGTGAAAGAAATAAAACAAACTTGTCATCAAAAAATTTCATTAGACATTGAATTTCTTCATAAGATTTTTTTGCTTTAACACATTCTATTAAAAAAAAATTCTTCTTGGAATTCTCTTTAAGATTATGCTTAAATTTCATCTGTTCCATTAAGTTTTGATGCTCAAGTGTTTTCTCCTCTTTCTATGATTTTTCAATACTAAGAGTTAGCTCAAATTTCTTCTCCTCCAAGTCTTGTGCCCTATCATCCTTCCTTAAATACAGCTCATACTTCCTCTCTTCCAATTCATGTTCTCTGTCATCCCTCCTTAAAGAGAGCTCATATTTTTTCTTTTCAAACTTTAGAGTCTTATTAGCAACTTTCACTTGTTCTAGAGTGATAAGAATTATTAAAAAGAAGTAGAATAAAAGCAGAGTATAGTATTGAGAGTTATGGTATCACTAGCCAGCATCATGTTTCTCAAAAAATTCTTTGATACAAGAAAAGGGGGTTTGAGATGAAGTATCACTTTTTTATCTTCTTTGAAACTGGAAATTCAGACTACTTGAAGCCCTTTGCTTTTTGTTCAAGGTCACATTTTCCTCCTCATTATTGTCACTGGCTTCAGACTCATTTGATTGTGGCTCCTGCATTTGTTCTTCAGCCTTTTTAGAAATATGAAAATTTAAATAAAAAATGGAATTGGTAAGATTAAAGAAAAAAAACATACTTGAGTTAGATTGGGTTGGTTTAAATTGCCATAAGGATCTATAGCAAAGCTATCTACATTTTTTGAATTTAGAACAGGGGAGGATTAAGTGGAGGAAGAGGATGGGAAAAGATTTTTTTCAAAATTATGTCTGGAGATAGCATCTTCACCATCCAAAATGTTTTCAGGATTAAAATCAGCTTTCTCTCCAAAAATAGCATCCATCTCTTTAAATTATAGACATAAATATTCAAGTTCATCATCTATGGATTTTATGCCTTTACTGATATCAATGTCAGTAATACCAAAACCAGTGGAAGATGAAAGAGTCTTTGCCTTCTTGTTTTTGGCTTGGTAATTCTTGAAACATTCAGACATCTGTTTAGATAAAAGATCTACATTTCCCTTGGTCTTATTCCATAATTCATTGGCCATTTGTAGATAACCATTAACTTTTGATGTGGGGGGCTGTCATACTTTAGTTGCATTTTCAGTACCAAAACAAGAATTATAGTTAGATTTAGTTTTCAGCCAGTTGATAAAAATTAGATGATCATCTTTTTTTAATTGAACGGTCTTTGATTTCTCAGCTGAGTGGGGAAAGAGGGAGTATTTCAATTTGAAGAACAACTGGGGAAGGCTGCCTTTGAGAAGTTCTATGATGATGGGGCATGTTAAGATAATTGAAGATGAAAAGGAGCAAAAACAAGCAGATGAGGTAGCAAGGTGTTCTGAATGGAGAGAATAGACAGGATGAGATGAGAATGGGAGTACTCAGCAAGGTAGAAGGAATATCCAGAGAGTAGTAAAAGATGTGGTTATGAATGGAAGTAGGCCAAGATGTGGTTATGACAGAGAGTTTTCCAATATGTGGTTATGAAAAATTGAGTAGAAAAATGTTGTATAAGAGGTCACTTTTGACACATAAAATGTCTAATAACCCAATTATTAGCAAAAATAATTGTGGAAGATGATTGGGGTATAAGGATTTTTATCCATAATTAATTTAATTGTGGATTGGTCAACTTTGATACCCCCTATTATCATAACTATAAAAATTTCTTAATTTCCAATATCTCTCTCTTATGTACAGAACTTAAATGAATGGTTTCATAGCTATATATATAGTGTCTTGTTTTTTAAACAAACTCATCTAAATAATGTTTCAAGAATGAAATGAACATAATGTCAGCATATAAAAGATCAATATAATTTTCACACATCCTTCTGAATCATATGTTGAATCACAAAGTTTGAAATTGGAAGACAAATTTATGATATTGGACTTGTGAACTAAGAGAAGTAATATATAAGACCATATCACATACTATGTGATGGCTGGTTTACTATTTGAAAGATGGTGACAAAGCTTGTCATCCCACTTCCAAGAGACACCAAAAATTGAAAGTTGTTCCCTTTAAGGTATCCCAAAAAACATTACACTATATATTCTTTTCTTCAAAACCAAAATTATGAGGGAACCATGAATATTTCAAATAAGTTTCAAATGAACCTTTGTTGACATGAGAATTTTCAATCAATTTGTACAAATTAAGTTCAATTTCCTCTTTCATGCTTAGAAATAAATTCACAAAATTTTCTGTTTGAAGAGAATGACAGGTTTTTTAGTTCTTGATCATCTCATCTAATAGAGAAATTGCATTTACCATTATTGTATGGATCCATCTGGGAAACACATAAAAGCAAAATTTGTTCTGAAGTTGATATAATAAAATTTTGAAGAATTGCTATTTTATTTTTTAGTATCTCATACAGCTGTTTGAATTTTTGGAACTTTTTACCCGCATTGTTTTTAACAAATTCAGTGATTTTACAATACCACTGATCTAACACCAGATTCCAATCCCACCTTGTGTTATCTTTTTCTGTAACAAAGTAATAGTTCCAGGAATAAAGTAACACAGCTGTGGGAAAATTTATGTTGAACATCTTTTCAAAACCATAAACAAATATCACAACATAGAAAGCTCACAAGGTGATACCTTTTCCTTAAAATTTGGTAAATATTTATAGCCTTCCTCACAAAAAACTTCACTTGAAAATTTTTGCATCTTTATCGCACTCAGGGAAGCTGGTCCAATCAATTTTATAATGTTTTTTATATTTTCGAAGTGTGAATGAAAGACTTTGGAATTATACTTGAATAACCTATTAATTTGTGATACAGATGAAATGCTCATAGCAGATATTTTGTCTAGTGCACCTATAAGTTATTAAATTTTCTTGATTTTTATTTTTAAAGAATTATAAGGCTAATTCTCACCTTTTATAATGTCTGGTTGACTTTTTAAGAGAGATCCATGAAGAAAAAGACATTTGAGTATTCCATGAGTCAAAAACTGGGCTATAAACCAAAAGATTAAGTGCAAGAATGCTTAAACTTAAGGAAAATTAGCTCACCCTTGGAAAAAGTAATGAAGAAATTCGAACACTTTCTCTCTAAATCAATAGATCTTTTGAATTTTTCAATTTTAGGCAATTGCAAACGGAAATTGGGCTTGTTTTTTTTCAAACGTTGAGTCTTCAGTGGGAGGTGGTTGAGATCTAGATATGAGGATTTATCATCCAAGGAAATTTGATACTATTAGTGTTAGTTAACGAAGCGGCTTTCATGTTTTTCATTAAAAGTATACCTTTAGGGCACAAAACAGCTTGCTTGCTAAAGCTGTCTAGTGCATGTGTGCAAATTCTTGACAGCATAGCTATTCCACTAAAGTCTTTGGGTATTTTGCTAGCTGTCGAATATTTTCTGAATTGAAGCCATCTATCCTGACAACTCAAGAGAAGATTGAATTGATACTTCCCTCTGTGGGAATTATTTACCCAAGATTGAATTCTGACTTTCTCTGATTGCATGCCTTGACTGGATTTTGGGGAGCGAAAGTGTAGAATGTCCTTTTGAAGAAGTAAAACAAGATGAAATTCTCCAGAAAAAACATTTTCTTGAACCAAAGAAACTTTAACATGAGCCAAAGTATGGTAAAGCTGAACAATGATTGGAACATACCTGAACCGCCAGGTCGTTCTAGATTCCTTTGGTCAAACTCAATTCGGACTTGATGTTTATAAGCATCAAGTGCCTTCAAGAATGTTGTTAAGGTTTTTTCCAAAAATTTTCGGTAGTCTTTTATCAGGCTCAGCCACATCTCAAAATCGCCAAGGGAAGTATTTTTATCGAAATTGGTATTCTCAGATCCCTTTTTTGAAAATTTCCCTAGATAATTCATGGCGAGAGTAATTCTTTCATTATCATTCTTTTTCGCATTTGAATCAGCGCAAAAATAAAATAAAATTTTAATGGCTGCCTCTGAAGCTCCAAAATCAGTATCAATTGTTTTTTTTTGGTTAAATAAGGGCAAGATGTAAACTAACCAAAACTAAGTGTCGGTTTTACTTTTCCACACATTCCCACTAATTTCAGAAGAAATTTATTATTTTCTGAGAGGGAGCTTTGCTCGTAAAAGGTTTGTATTTTCGGAACTAAATCATTTGTTTCTTTTGCTAAATCAGTGATGAGTTTATTTAAATTTTGAAAGCAATCGATTTTCATAGACAGTAATGCGGCGAGGAAAGGTTGGATGGAATGAACACGAGACCAGTAACTAGAACTTTGTGTGAACCTATGATAATCTGTAAAAGTACTTTTCATGCCATTTCTTATTGCTCTAAAGTCGTCAAAGCTCACCTGCTGGTTTCCACCCAAGCATATTGAGCATTATGCAACCCTTTAAAAATTGAGTTTCCCATTCAGAAACTGGGGAAGCTATATTTTGTGTCAACACACCTGCATGATATCGGCATATGTAGCTACAAGACTCACCTGCAAATATAATAGATATGAGAAAATTTAAAGGAATGTTGCCTCCTTTTAAATCGTACTCTAGATTGTTATTTTTTTAAAAAAAACACACGCACGCACACACACATTCACAAACCATTACTTTGACACATTTTTTCGTGGAAAACAAGCCTACTTAGATCTGTCCTCTTTTTATCTCTAGGAGTTTTGAATGAAACTTTTCTGCTATTTTTTTCATTGAACTCAAGGTTCAAGTGTTCATGAGCTGTCCAAACGAGAGCTTTATCATTCAGATTTCTGGGACATGAAGCAGGTTGAAGTTCAATCGGGTCTGAGCTTTTGATGATTTTAGGAAAAATGCATTCGGAAGTCGAATTCCGAAATAATGAAGGTTGAAGATGCTCAAAAGCTTTCCCTCCCAATAGGAAATGAGAACAAATATGAAGCCAAATGAAAATTGAGCAATTCGGAATTGCCATCATTTTTCACACCGTAGCAAATGCTTGTTTAGTATTGGGGCGCAACAGTTATGAATCACTTGCTTTTAGCATTTAAAGATCTTAAGTGGGTCTTAAGTGAAAAAAACAATTGTTTCGTGATTGTTGCGCAACTGCTGCATAATTGATGCCCCCCATGGCGAAACGAAAAAGTGTCATAGTGTTATTTTGCTTGTTTAGATAAGTATTACTTACAGGGAAATCTGAAATGATTGAAACAAAATCGAGAAAATACTGAAACTTTTTGACAGGACAAAAATCTGAAGCGGAAGATTATTTTGGGAGCTTCACACTACGACACATTTTTGTTTCTCCATGCAGCCCAACAATTACGCAACAGTTGTGAAACAATTATTTTTTGCACTCAAGACCTACTTAAGATCCTTATGTGCCAAAAATAATAGTTACTTAAGTGTTGCGTAATCGTTGCGCCATTGTTGCGCCCCAAGATGAAACGAGCATTCTTTGCAGTGTCAATTTATTTCGTGTCACTAGATCCATTTTCTCTGTCATTTCGCTCCATTACAGCTAAATCGAAATAGGTTTGTGCAGCTTTTCAAAATTTTGCTCATCTTGCCCAGCATTTTTGGCGGGTGACAGGCTGGTGAAATGAAAATATGAGGGAAAATTCTGGGTAAATCGCACAACTTTTTTGGGAAGCTGCACAAAGCCTTTTCGATTTAGCTGTACAGCTATTGGGAAGTTAACCTCTCTTCATTACTTGTTGCACGGTCTCTTTATACATTCTAGTACAGCTATATACATAATATTCTAGTAGTTTCTAGTAAGTTCTACTGAATTGTGGCTACTACTCAATCTTTCCTTTACAATAGCTATACATCCTTTCCAGAACTGTATCATGATCTAAAGCTGTCGAAAAAATCTACAGCTCAAATTTTGGTCTTGTCCAAATATTTGTGAATTTTTTTAATTTTGTTTCAACCGCTTCAGATCTCCCAGTAAATGCAGATAATATTAGGGACGATATTAGGACACACCGGCACACTCAACCAAAAGTGTTAGGTGCACGCCGGTGATGCTATTTTTGTCTGTTTTCAATTCAAATTTTTTCGATGTCTCATACTATGTAACAACATCCCTTAGATATATACATAATTCTTACGCTTGGTGTGCAAGTGTGATATTATTACCGAATAGGGAAAAAAACACCCACTACTACAAATACATATGGTGTGCAAGTTAGATACTACTGCATTATGGGGCAACAAAAATATGTTGCCGGGCACTGTACAATCCTTTGTTAAATATGCAAGTATTACTTCAGTACAGGCTCAGTTTGTGAACACTGAACTATTATATACATATTTAATTTTAGTTTTTATCACCAGTAACTTATAAGTGTGGTAATGGCAATCAATATGAGTCAAATGATGATAACGAGCAAATAATTTTGTGACTCTAAACCTTGCGCAATCACTGAAATCTTAAATTAATGTGCACTTTACAATCATTCCCTTAAATATGTATATAATAGTTCAGTGTCCACAAACTGAGCCTGTACTGAAGTAATACTTGCATATTTAACAAAGGATTGTACAGTGCCCGGCAACATATTTTTGTTGCCTCATAATGCAGTAGTATCTAACTTGCACACCGTATGTATTTGTAGTAGTGGGTGTTTTTTTCCCTATTCGTAATAATATCACACTTGCACACCAAGCGTAAGAATTATGTATATATCTAAGGGATGTTGTTACATAGTATGAGACATTGAAAAAATTTGAATAGAAAACAGACAAAAATAGCATCACCGGCGTGCACCTAACACTTTTGGTTGAGTGTGCTGGTGTGTCCTAATATCGTCCCTAATATTATAGTTATATTAGGGGGTATCAATGTTGACCTATCTGCAATTAAATTAATTGCGGAAAATAATCTGCATACCTCAATTATCTTCCGCAATTATTTTTGCTAATAATTGGGTTATTAGACACTTTACGTGTCAATGTTCACCTCTTATCCAACATTTTTTTACTCAATTTTCCATAACCACATCTTGGACAACTTTCTGGATATCCCAGCCTTCTACCTTGCTGCGCACTTCCATTCTCATCCCATCCTGTTCATTCTATCCGCTCAGAATTTCTCCCCATTTCATCTATTTGATTCTTCTCCTTTTCATCTCGCTATCTCATCTGCTTGTTTCTGCTCCTTTTCATCTTCATTTATAATAACATGCCTCATCATCCTAGATCTTCTCAAAGGCAGCCATCACCCAGTTGTTCTTCAATTCCCACTACTTCCTCTTTCCCCCGCTCAGCTGAGAAATCAAAGACCGTTCAATTAAAAAAAGATGAACATCTCATTCTTATCAACTGGCTGAAAACCAAATCTAACTATGATTCTTGTTTTGGTACTGAGTATTCCACTAAAGTAGGACGGCCCCCGCATCAAAAGTTAATGGCTATCTTCTAATGGCAAATGAATTACGCAATAAGACCAAGGAAAGGATTGATCTTTTGCCTAAACAGATGTCTGAACGCTTCAAGCATTACCGAGCAAAATACAAGAAGGCAAAGGCTCTTTCATCTTCCACTGGTTTTGGGATTACCGACAATGATATAACTAAGGGCATAAAATCCATAGACGATAAACTTGATTCTTTATGTCCTTACTTTAAAGAGATGGATGCAATTTTTGGAGAGCGAGCTGATGTTAATCCTGTAAACATGTTGGATGGAGAAGATCCTATCTCCGAACATGATGTCGAAGCAAATCTTTTCCCATCCTCTTCCTCCACTCAAGCCTCCCCTCATTTGAATGAGACATATCTAAATAGCTTTTCTGTAGATCCTATAGGTGATTTAACCCAACCAAATCTAACTCAGGTCTGTTTCTTTTTTCTTTTATCTTATCAATTCTATTTTTTATTTACTTATCTTTTTCTTATTTCTTAAAAGGCTGATGAACAAACCCAGGATCCTCAATCAACTGAGTCTGAAGCTAGTGACAATGATGAGGAGGAAAATGCTACGTTGAACAAAAAGAGAAGGGCTTCAACTAGTCTAAATTTCCTCTCCCAAAGAAGACGAAAAAGTGATACTTCATCACAAACACCTTTTTCTTCAATGGAACAGTTTTTAGAGAAACATGATGCTGGTAAGTGATATCATACCTCTTATTACTTTACTCTGCTTTTCTTCTACTTTATGTTAATTTTTATTCTCACTCTAGAACAAGTGGAAATTGCTAAAGAGACTCTGAGCTTTGAAAAGAAGAAATACGAGCTCTCTTTAAGGAGGGATGACAGAGTACAAGATTTGGAAGAGAGGAAGTATGAGCTCTCCTTACGGAAGGATGATCGGATCCAAGATTTGGAGGAGAAGAAGTTTGAGCTCTCTTTACAGAAGGATGGTAGGGCCCAAGATTTGGAGGAGAAGAAGTTTGAGTTAACTCTTAGTATTGAAAAATCCAAAAATAAGGAAAAAACACTCGAGCATCAAAACTTAATGGAACAGATGAAGTATAAGCATGATCTCCAAGAAAGTTCTAAAAAGAAAGATTTCTTGATTGAATGCATTAAAGCAAACAAATCTGTTGAAGAAATAGAACGTTTAATGAAATTTTTTGTTGACTAGTTTCTTTTATTTCTTTCACACTTCATGTGTCCATATTTATTTGTACATAAATTTTACAATTATTTTCTGTATTTCTTGAAATATTGTATTTTAATGTTAAATATTCTTTTTTTAAATAAAATTTTCAAGTCTCCTTTGAAAATTTGACAATCCCCCACCCCTGGATTTTTTTGAAGTAAGGGGTGGGTATCACAAAAATTCTTTCATGTCATGAATCTTGAAAGTTTTATATAAAAATTTGGCTTTAACACCCCCTGCATTTTACCGGTATCCCAAAAATTCTTACATGTCAAGAATTTCACAAGTCTTATAAGAAATTTTGGCACAACCCCCCATGGATTTTATTGAAGTAAGGGACGGGTATCACAAAAATATTTACAAGTCAAAAAAATTCTATATCTGTTTAAAAAATTGGCAATACTCTCCCCTGCATTTTATTGAAGCAAGGGGTGGGTATCACCAAAACTTTTCTAAGTCATCAATTTCACATGTCAGATTTGAAAATTTGGCAATACCCCCCCCTGCATTTTATTGAAGTAAGGGGTGGAAGTCATCTAAATTTAATATAATTACATAAATTATTAAATAAATATCTAATAGGGGGTGTCAGTTCTGGCAAATCCGCACTTACAAATCCGCACTTAAATAAGTGCGGATTTCCAAAACACACTAGCCCCAATACTGGTGGATTTCAAAATGAAATAAGTCACTTATTTCACTCAAATCTGCACTTTCTCAACCAAAAGTGCTGATTTCACCATCAAGTCCCATTTCACAGATTTGTCAGCATCATCCCATTCATACGCAGCACTCCGCAGCATAACACTTCATAACTCAAAACATCGTACATCACTTACATCTTCATATCATATCATATAAGAGTCATGCCTTCCTCACTTTCAAATCGTGATAAATTACATAAAGCAATGACTTTCATGGCGCTTGAACTGCTCTTGGACTCTGATTCCGATTCTGATCTAGAAGAAGATTTTGTCGTTTTATCAAAAATGGCCAGGAAACGTTACCTTCTTCCCAGAAAGCCTCAAGTACTTCATACCCCCAAGTACACCATCCAAACACTTCTTAACCTATCTACACCCAGTTTTAGACAGCTGTTCAGGACTTCTCAGGAATGTTTCCTTAAATTGCTTGAGCTTATTCAGGATCATCCCATATTTCACAATAATTCTCAAAAAGAACAACGACATCCTTCAATTCAATTGGCCATCACACTATGTCATTTGGGTTCAAATGGTAATGGAGCCGCTTTGAAACGTTTAGAAAATGTCTTTGATTTAGGGTATGGTTCAGTTAACACTTATACCAAACGATGTATCACTGCCATCAACTCCTTGGAATCTCAACTTCTCACCTGGCCAACAAAAGAAGAGCGACTTGAATCATCTCAGGTTATGCAAGCAGAGGGCTTTCCAGGATGTATTGGTTTTGTTGATGGTACTACTATTCCTTTGAGCCAGAAACCTGCTCAAGGTGGAAACAATTACTTTGACCATAAAAAGAGGTAGATTATTTTTAACTCCTTTCATCCTCCTTGAAACTAACACAAACAAATATATCTTCTTTATAGATATTCAATTAACGTTCAGCTTATATGTGACGTAAACAAAAAATTTATATCATTCTTCGCTGGCTATCCTGGCTCATGTCATGACTCCTACGTCTTCCAAAGAATGCATATTTCAAATGAACCTGAAAAATTCTTTGATGAAAATCAGTATCTTCTTGCAGATTCTGCTTATGTGAATGGAAAGTATGTACTTCCTGCTTTTCGGGGAGCAGCTTCAGAAGACAGTCAAAATGCCAAATTCAACAATCATTTGGCAAAGTCAAGAGTCCGTATTGAACATTCTATTGGAATCTTGAAAGGCCGTTTTTCTAGTTTAAGGGAATTAAGAAGTCCTCTTAGAAATAAATCTGAAATGGAGGCGGTGATCAACTGGATTCTGTGTTGCACTATACTTCATAACCTACTTGCTGACCTCAAAGATCAATGGTTAGAGCTGTATGAAGATGAACAAGTTGATTCACCTCCGACTATATCCAACACTTCTATTTCTCAATCAACTAGTATAAGGGCGAAAATCCTTCCAATAACACTCCAACATTTTTCAACGCAATTTTAATTTTTTTCTCTTTCTCTTCAAATTATCAATTTGCATGTATTATTCACTGAGAATGGTAAATTTTTTTGCATATTTTTTTGGTTTTTGAATTTGCTGTTAAAGTCTTATTTTTTTTTCTCTCTGTGTTTTCTTTCATCAACTCAACATGAAATCGCATATTTTCAGCAAACGCATATTTTTTCAGTCACTCAAAGGTTGGGAAAGAGTTGGAAGGGAAGATTAAGGGTTCCGAGGCATTTTAAATGAAGAAAAGGGTCTGGGAGAGGTTGAGAGGGATGAAATGGGGATCAAAAGAGGATGGCATACAATGGGGCTGGGAGGATAGAGAAAGGCATGGGGAGGGAAGACAAGCATGTGTTGATAGAATTGAAAGGGATGGAGATTGGTGCAAACAGAGTGTGAAAATAGGAGGATGAACTCTGTTCTTCGGGCGAAGAACAGAGTTCACTTCCATAAAATATTAGCTGAAACATAGTTTTCAATTCTGTAAAAACAGTTGTAAGTAATAGAAAAAGTCACTGATTTTTTTTATATGTAATCCTTGCTTTACGAGGAGACTTTTGTGACGAAGCAGATTTTTGAGTTACCTTTTGAGATTTGGAATGTCTGGGAGGCATTATGAAACTGGCACATAACAAGAAAAAAGATTAAAAAGTAGAAGAAATAAGTAAAAAAGAATGTAAACATGCCTGGTCAAAATATTGAAAATGTCAGGAAGGGGTGTGTGCCAAGGATTGATGGGTAGGTAGCGAGGAAGGTCAGTGTGTCACATGTGACAGGGATGGAGTAAGAAAGGAAGGGATGTTTTGTGGCCAAAATGTGGTTGTGAAAAAAAACGGGAAAAAAGTGCTGATTGAGGTCATAACTGACACCCTTTTTTGAAATAAGTGACTTTTTTGCAAAATTTAAGTGCTGATTTGTAAGTGCTGATTTGGTTTGAAATCCGCACTTAATTTAAGTGCGGATTTGCCAGAACTGACACCCCCTAATATATATCAATTTCCCTAGTTTAAAGTAATGACAATCCCTCAAGCCAAAATGGAGACCAAGTCAAGAAACAAAAGTTTGGGACTTTCCACAGGTATAGGCAAGAGGAACCCCATGAAACAAATAAATGTTATCATGATTACCTGTTCTACAACACAAGGTCGATGGCTCATCACATTACTTGAGAAAATTGATATATAAAAAATATTTATTAAAAATTTATGAAAAAATATAAAATTTTCGATGACAACTCTAATCCCCATACTTTTTGGATCTAGATAAAGTTTTTTTAAATCGAATAACTTTACCTTCTTTCTTTACCTTATTGATTCTTTGTATCATCTTATTACTGATTTGAAATGAGCAACCAAAATGAGTGAAATCTTGACAGGGTTCCAAACCAGGAGGAGCTTTGGTTGTTTGATGATTATCCTTAGAAGAATTCCAAATAGTTTCAATGATACCATTTCCCAAACCAAAATCAATGATGCACTGGTGGTCTGGAAAATATAAACCATGTCCTTTGATTTTAGCTGGAGATGGTATTGGGTGGCCAGTTATTGGATTGATATATGAGAATATTCCAAAAGTAAGAAAATTGGCATCATTCCTATCGATATGAATCCTATTGTGGAATCCAGAATGAGTGATAATAACATTAGAAAAAAAAAGATATTTGTGGCTGATATCTTCCCATTCGGAGTCACACCAATTCGGTATTCCAACTTTGGTTGCAAGTTCATGATTTTCTTCAAATGCTTTATTACAGAGCTTGTTGAGTCGAAAAGCAAGAAAAGAGTCAAAGGAAGGTAGGATGTCCCATAAGCGAAAATCTTCATCTTTTTGAGCTTTAGTGATATTCTTGACCAACAAATATATGCCTATATGATTGAAATTCCTAGATAATAATCATATAAGAGTTTCAGAATCCTTATCCTCTAAATATGCAATATAAAAATGTGAAATAAGACAAGTGAAATTTGGAAAAAAGGCTCAACTTCAAAGGTCAAAATCTCAGCAACCATTGAACCTAATTCAAACCTGTTTGTGGGAAATGAAAGATATGCTTTAGTAGAATCTTCAGTTAAAGGACATGTGATTTAAATAAACCTAACCCTAATTTGTTACATAAAAAAATGAAATAAAAATTTAAATTGGGAAAAAAAAGGCTCAACTTTAACAGTCAATATCTCAGCAACCACTGAATCAAATTCAAATCTGTTTGCAGGAAATGAAAGGTAGCCTTCAGGAGAATCTTCAGTAAAAAGAACATTAAATTTGAATAAACCTAACCCTAATTCCAAGTCTGATTTTCAAAATTTTACAAAAACTTGAAAAGTGGTAATGAAGATGAGATCAAAAGGAGTTTTATAAGTTCACTGTTATCCAGATAAGAGTCATACATATATTTAAGTATGAAGTTTTCATAAAAGGAATGAGATATCATATAGGCATGAAAAAAAGGAGATGAAACTTACCTTGATTGAAAAGTAGGAAAAATAGAGTGAGAAAGATTGATGTTGGAATTGTGGGGAAATTGAATATGGAGTAAGTAAAATGCATAAAGAATGTGCAATGTATGTGTTTCAATGAAATGGAGCCAAAAAAAAGTGAAACAAGGGAAAGGGGGGATAATGACAATGCCAAGGAGGGATGAAGAGTAGGGTGATGGAGCTAAAAAATAAAGTAAAGAGGGAGAGAAAAAAAAGGTTAATTATACCATTGAAATCCAAAATAACCACTTACAAAAAAAATTTAGATAAAAAAAATAAAATAAACAGAAAAAAACAAAAAAAATTATAATTAGTAATCAAAAAATCAAAAAAAAAGAATAAAATGACTTACCTGGAGAGATGAGATGACAAAATGAATGAAACCAAATTGTTTGAGGGATGTTGGAGGAGAATAGGAAAAGGATATGAGGGATGAATGAAAAAAAAAATCACTGACAAAATATGCAATTTCAGAAAATATGCGATTTCATGTTGAGCTGGTGAAAGAAAACCAATGAGCCATCCAAAAAAAAGATATTCACCATAAATTCAAAAAAAAATGAATATGCAACAAACCAAAATACAAAACCAAGTGACTAAAGTACACAAAGAGGACATTTGGAAAGTATGAAAACATAAAAATTAAAAATTAAAAGGGTGAAGAGAAATGTTGGAGAGTAATTGGCATTATAATGGGGCGTATGCCGGTTGATTGAATGATTTGTGAATCAAGGGAGGGGAGTGCCAGTGGTGGTTCAGGATCATCTTCTTCATAAAGATCATTCCACTCATCCTTTAAATCAGCTAGAATATTGTGGAGTATTACGCAAGTCAAGATCCAATGATTTGCAGTTTTGATCTTCAATTTTTTTTGAAATTGGATTCTGAGCTCCCAAAGACTAGAAAATTGTCCCTTTAAAATACCTATAGCATGTTCAATTCGTACTCTTGATTGTGCAAGGTGATAATTAAATTTAGTTTTGGGGTCATTTTCTGAATTTGCACCACGGAAAGCAGGTATAATGTACTTTCCACTTGCATATGCTGATTCTGCAAGGAGGTACTGAGATTCATCAAAGTATGAGTCAGGGGATTGAGAAATCCTCATTCTTTGGAAGACGGAAGAGTCATGACATGATCCAGGGCAGCCACTGTGAAAAGCAATAAATTTTTTATTGACATCGCATACAAGTTGAACAGCAATAGAGTATCTAGAAAGAAGATAAAAAGTTAGATTGTGAAAGATGAGAACTTGGAGGAGATTTTGAAGAAACCTTTTTTTGCAATGAAAATAATGGTTGCCATCATGAGCAGGCTTTTGACTCAAAGGGATGGTTGTGCCATCAACAAAACCTATACAGCCAGGGAAACCTTCAGCTTGCATTACTTGAGAGGATTCAAGTCGCTGTTCTGGAGTTGGCCAAGCAAGAGTTTGAGACTTGAGGGAAAGGATAGCAATCATACAGCGCTTGGTGTATAATATCACGGTACCATATCCTATGTTAAAGAGATTATCCAAACGTCTTACGGCAGCACCATTTCCATTTGAGCCAAAGCGACATAGAGCAACAGCAAGTTGGATGGCAGGATTACGCTGTTTGTTATGAGAATTGTTATGGAAGATAGGATGATCGGAGATGAGTTGATAAAGTTTGAAGAAAGAATCGGGAGAAGTTCTAAAAAGTTGTGTGAAGTTTAAATGAGGAATGTTGAGAATGGAGGCCAGATCATATCGGGGATCATGATAAAGATTTGGCCCCCTGGTGATGATGTAACGCTTTTTGGAAAGAAAACACATATAAGCTAAAGCATCTTCCAAATCAGAGTCAGATTTATAGTAAAGAACTAAAAGAAAAGTGATAGCATTCATTGTTGAGTGAGGTAGCTTCCTAGTAGAGAGGTGTTTCATTGTTGCTGGTGGAAGGGTTATGTGATGAGGGAAGTGGGAATTCACCGCCAAATGTGCAGTTGGGGTGTGTAGATAGAAAAAAAACTTAAGTGTTCGCCACCAAAATTAAGTAGCATAGAGTGAGGAAATACTTAAGGATGGCATCAGCAATTATAAGTCATGTGACTTTCTTAAAAATCCATCATGGATGAGATGAGTTTGGGATCAGGAATTAGGAATGGAAATTGGGGTATAAGAGGCGGGATAATGCATTATCATGGATTTCTTATCCACTAGCCCTGGGGCTAGTGGATAAGAATCTTCCGCAATTAATAATGTCTGATCCCGGGAAAAAAAATTCCTGATCCCTAATTGCGGATCCCTGAACATTGATACCCCCTATTATATATATTTTGTGCAGTTTTGCGAAAAGATTTAAAACTTTTGAACATAAATGTTGACATTTGGAAGTTGCCTTATCCTATATGTGCCAAACTTTGCAAGCTTAAGTGCCAATTGTCAATGTTTCTGTCAAAAGGGTTTGAAATATTGCACCAACCATTTCTAATATAGCTATAGATCAGAACTGCAAAATCTAAGTGTTATCAAATTTCTGAGAAGTTTAAATTTCAGCTGTCAAAAAAAAAAATCAGCAGCTCAGCTCTTTGACCTGGCATGAAAATTTTGAATTTTTTTTCCAATTTTGTCTCAACTGTAAAGATGGCATAGATAGGTAATTAGTTAAAGGTTAAGTATATTAGAAAAAGGCCATAGGCTAAGGTCAAAAGGATAGTGATAGTAGGTCAAGTTGGTCAGTGTAAGAAAAAGAAGAAAATAGAGGTGGGTGCCAAAAAAGGAAGGTGAGGCATCCACTTTTATACTGTAAGAATTGATAGTAACATGTGATTAGAAATGTAGTAATAGTTAATAATTATGATGTGATATTTCATAAATGTGATAAAGAGTAAATAATTAACTCATAAGAAAATAAATAGGAATAATTTATATAAATGAAACTGATATTCTGTTAATAAGAAATATATTCAACTATTATTTTAAGTACTAATAAGGAGTAATAAGTAGCATAATAATTGTGAATTTCAACATCAACCATATTGGATCTCCCTGTATGATTTAACACCAAGGTAAAAAAAAATTGTTTTTGACATCGCTACCCCGTGCCGACGCAGCGGAAAGGTATTCTCAAATCTGACCTGCTATGTCAGCTGGTTTTTACTCATGGTAACAAAGGTAAGTTTTTTTTTCTCAACTTCTGCCTTATGTCAATATTTCAGTATCTTCTTGCAGTTAACTTGGTCATCATTGTTGTGGTTGCACCTCGCACTGGTCTCCTTAGCTCAGTGGTTAGAGCAGCTAACATGTCATAAGTGGTCACAAGGTTTGAATCCTGTAGGAGTCACTTTCCTTTTCCACCTTAACAATCATACTCACGAGTTCAGTTCTAAACATGCATGCAACATAGTAGATAAAAAATCATGAATGCTACTTTTTTTTGTACTTAACATCTAATCTTCATAATGTAATTAATCACCTGTATATTTCTTGTTAAGTCACTAGGACTATGTACTTAGTTATGTGTGAATGTATATAGTCTGTAGTTGCAGCCTCTCCTGTTCTCTGGTTCTTTCTGGAGTGTCACACACCACGTGACACTCGAGGCAGAAGCAGCTCATTAAATCAATAAAATAGAGGTCTAAATCCATATTCAAAGCGCAGAAAGCAATTCTACCTTGCCACGGCGACTTCCCTTTGTGTACTCACTATTCAACTGCGCTGATCTAAACTTTAAATCTAAATTAGTCAATTCTCAAAAGTGTGCTTAGATTTTTCTTCGATAAGCAACGCACAGCGCAATAGTCAATGCAATATTCCGCTAAAGGTTTTATTAAATATATGTGGGTTATTAAAAAGGGGTAGTGAGTATGGACGGAATGATTAATGGAGAATTGAGGGGTTAACGGATGTTAGTGAGGAGGGTCCAGGTGTAACAGATGTAATTTTGGTGGTCGGTGATGTGTGGAATGATGGATGGGTATGAGGTCAATGCGAGGAGGAGTAATAGATATAAAAGGGGTTGGATTTTGGTTCGACATTTCTTTAGAATTAAATTATAAAGCGTATATATAGTAAATAGTGGTAAAGCCCCAGGTTAAATCATTATTATTATATCTTTCCTTATTTTCTCAGTAATCATTTCTAAATCCTAAATCTTTGATTATTAAGTTTCCAACCCTTTGTGAGATCTTAAGAATATTAATATTGCGTTTAAATTATATTAAAATTCTTCTCGAACATATCTTGAAGCAGTAGCTCTTTCTTTGAGTCATCTTTGAATCACTTCCCCAAACATTTCCTCTGTGCCTCGGAGAAGTTTCTAAACTCCTCCCTCCATCTCACTTCCAGGAACACCCTCAACCTTGTGCGTAGGTTGTCCGGTGACAGTATAATTTAATTCTCCTTAGTTCTCATTCTTTGGCACTACTAAGTCCTTTTTTCAGGTATTTTAAATTCCTTAAATGGCACCTGTTCAACGCACTCCTCCTATGGGCACTACTACTAGGGCTTGCGCCAGAGGCAGGCCAACAGCCACACGGCCTGTTTCCCGCACTCACTCCTTGGAACCTCTCGACCTTAGGGAGCGGGTACATTTTGTCCAATCTGTAGAAGACATCCCCCAGGATTTTGATTATTCTAGCGAGGAAGAAGAAGGAGAGGATATGATGCATGAGGCACCATCTGCCCCTGCTACTCACCCTTCTGGTCAACCTTCGGAACCTGGACCATCTAATTTGCTGGAGGACTTCATGAGAATTTTCATGAAAACCCTTTCCAATCTAACGTCTTTGGGGGGATCTAAATTCAAAACTCCTTCCATGAAATCTCTTGACAAATTCGATGGGGAACATCCAGACAGATTGCGGTCTTTCTTGCAAACCTGCAAGCTCCTGTTCCATAATGACCCTCGAACCTTCAATAACAACCAATCGAAGGTTGTTTACGCTTCTTCATTCCTAGGCGGAAAAGCAGCAAGATGGTTTGAACCTTATCTTCTCATACTCTCTTCGACAGAAACCCACTTACTTATTAATAACTGGGAAAAGTTCAAAGACCAACTCTTCACATTGTTTGGTGACACTAATGAAACTGACAACGCAGAAATTGAACTTGATTTTCTTCACATGAGTGATAATGGTAAAGCCTCTGAATATATTTTAAACTTAAGAGCACTATAAACTTGAGTAGGTTGGAATGATGCTGCCCTCAAGTATCATTTCAAAAAAGGACTTCCTTCAAGGATTCTGGATCAATTAAATCTTCATTGTCAGAAGATGACTACCTTAACGGATTTAATGGATTGAACCCTCGAACTTGACAGCGTTTACCAAGGAAGACTACAACATCATTGATACGCCAACAAATCTCAAGGCCAAAATTTTAAATTGGGACCTTATTCACACCCACAGACAACTCAATCCTCCTCAACTCAATCCAAACCCAATAAGGGAAAGGACAAACCTCAACCAAAAGGCTCGACCACAGTAAATATCAGTAAGGTACTGGATCCAAAAGGGGAACTTAAAGAAGCTGAGAGGAAGAGGCAAGCAGATAATGGGTTATGTATGAATTGTGGGGGTAAGCACAAGCTAGAAGATTGTGTGAAGTTGAAGAAAAGAGAAGGTACTAGTTCAAGGTCACAAAACTAGTAGATAGTTTACTTGTGTGCAAAGCAAACTATCTTATCTTGCCCAGTGCACAGAACCTCCATGTCTTAAGGACTGGAGTTGCCTTAAATCGCTTGAGATTCATTCTTTTCAAGGAGGATACCCCCTTCAGTTGTCTTATAGACTCTGGAGCTTCAATTTCTTTTGTCAGTTTATCTTTTGCCAAGAAGTTTAAGCTGACATTCACAGATATCAATCGAACTCCAATATATTTGGTCGAATCAGAGGAACCCAAATATTGGGTAAGTAAGAAAGTTTTATGGGTTTTCAAATTTCTGAACTTTCACCCCTTTGAGTGGGAATTATCAGTCTTGGATGCCCCAAGTATGGATGATACCATTCTTGGCCATGACTTTTTAACACATTGGAATCCTGAAATTGATTGGACATGGGGATTGATCACCCCATGCACTAAGTATATTTCTGATTCTTCAATGCAGGTCAATAGGGAGTTAAACAACTCTCCTGACAATGTCCTGCTAGAGGACAAATCTCTGCCAGAAGACTTGCAAGCATCTGATCTTTCTCTAAATGAGAAATTGGATAACCCTTCTAGCTCAATGACTTCACTTGAAGAGGATTTTTAATATTCCTCGAAGTTATCGAATTTTGGTCTTCCCTCGACAGATTCTATCAAAGATGATGTGGACAACCAAATCAATGTTGAAGCCATTAAATCAACTCTACTGGAAATCTATCATGATTTACTCAATTTTTTCTCAATCCGCAAGGCCAATAAGGTACCACCTCATTGACCCTACAACCATCAATCAGAGTTAATAGGTCCAGTACCTCTGGCAGGTCCTGTCTATTCTTTGTCGAAGGACAAATCTCAAGTTCTTCGGGACTACATTGCAGAGAATGTAGCCAAAGTTTTCATCAGAGCCAGTAAATCTCCAAGCGGCTCCCCTGTTCTTTTTGTGAAGAAAAAAGATGGTAGTCTTAGGTTGTGTGTTGACTATAGAAAGCTCAACACAGTCACTAAGAAGAATGCATATCCTGTTCCTCCTATGTCATTGCTTCTTACCCTTTTCAATGGTGCTAATTTCTTTTCTAAAATTGATCTTAGAGGAGCTTACAATCTTTTTTGCATTGCGGAAGGTCATGAACCACTGACTGCAATGTGCACTAGATTTGGTAGTTTTGAATATTTAGTTATACCTTTTGGATTGTGTAACGCACCATCAAATTTTCAAACTTTTGTCAATGAAATCTTTCAAGATGTTGTCAAACAATTCGTTGTCGTCTATTTAGATGATATTTTAATTTTCTCGAAGACACTAGATGAACATATTCATCATGTTCAACAGGTTATAAATCTACTTCAAGATCACGGTCTCTACGCCAAGCACAATAAATGCGAATTCCATCTTAAATCAATCAATTTTTGGGTTTTACGTTATCCACTGATGGTTGAGTCATGGACAAAAAAAAGGTCCAAAAAGTCCTGGAATGGCCTGAGCCCAAAACTGTTAAATCCCTACAAGGATTTTTGGGTTTTGCAAATTTCTATAGAAGATTTATAAAAGATTACTCTAAAACTATTTCCAATCTTACTTCTCTTTGTAGAAAAGATATTCCTTTTGTTTTTACTTCTACAGCACAAAAGGTTGAAGACTGCGTTCACCACAGCTCCAATTCTTGGACACTTTGATCCTTCTGCTTCAACAATAATCGAGACAGATTCAAGCAATTATGCTATTTCAGGGGTCATTTCTCAATTAAATCCTGAAACAAAATTGTTTCATCCTGTTGCTTTTGAGTCACGAAAACTCCTTGCAGCAGAATTAAATTATGAAATTCATGACAAAGAGCTTTTAGCTATTATTCATTGTCTTAAAAAATGGCTCTCTTTTCTTCTCAGCTTAGATAGTCCTTTTCAAATTCTAACAGACCATAATGCTTTGAAATACTTTATTTCTTCCAAAGTGTTAACCAGGCATCAAGCCAGGTGGGCTGAATTTCTGTCTGAATTTGCTTTTTCTATTTCCTATCACCCAGGTAAGAGCTGCATTGTCCCAGATATCTTATCACGTTGGGACAACATTTACCCACAGCGGGGGGACACATTTGCTGACAAGAACCCAGCAAATGTGAATCAATTTTCAACAAATCAATGTTAACAATTCATCAACTTAATTCAATGACAATTCAACCCTTTCAAAATCCACTATCCAATATCCTCAAAGATCAGTCGAAGAACAATTATTGTTTAGGGTTAAAAGACAAAATACTCTCAAAGCAAGGGGCCAAAAGATTTAGTATTTAATCAGGTCTATTAGTTTTTGAAGGTAGAGTAGTCATACCCAACAACAATGAAATAAAATTATGGATTTTCAATAGTCAACATGATTCTCCATTAGCTGGTCATTTTGGGGTTGATAAAACCTACCAGTTAATAGCAAGGGATTTCTTCTGGCCAAGAATGACCAGAGAAATCAAGGCCTATATAGGAGCTTGTTACAAATGTAATAGGAATAAGGCTCCCCATCACCGGAAGCATGGGTTGCTTCAACCACTTCCTATTCCCTCTAAACCGTGGGAATCTTTATCAATGGATTTCATTTCTCAACTTCCTCTTTCTAATAATTTTGATGCTATGTTAGTGATAGTAGATAGATTTTCAAAAATGTCTATTTTTATTAAAACCACTACTACTGCTACAGCAGAAGATTTGCCAAAATTGTTTCTAGAATATGTATTTTCCAAACATGGATTACCTAATGATATTATTTCAGATAGAGGCTCGTTGTTTGTATCCACGTTCTGGACTCAAATGTTTCGACAACTCAATATCACGAGGAATCTCTCCACGGCCTATCATCCTGAAACTGATGGGAAAACGGAAAGGGTCAACCAAATCCTTGAAAAATACCTTCTAATGTATGTCAGTTACCAAAAAGACAATTGGACCACATGGTTACCATTGGCCAAATTTTCTTATAATAACTTGACTCATTCTTTGACACGACAATCTACTTTCAAAACTGTTTATGGAAGGCATACTCAATTCAACTCAATCCATGTAGGAACTAATCATCCTGCAGAAAATTATCTTTGAACCATATCACAACTCCAAGAAGAACTTAAATCACATTTGGAATTAGCAACTCAAAGGTAAAAGTAACAGGCCGATAAACATCGACAATCTGCTCCTCTTTTTAAACCAGGCAACAAAGTATGGCTCGACGCACGAAACATTCGAACAACTCAACCATCAAAGAAACTAGTCCAAAGGCACTTGGGACCATTCGAAATTGACTCTGAAGTCTCTAAAACTGCATTTTGACTCAAGCTACCTCCTAAATGACAGGCTATTCACCCTGTTTTTCACGTATCTCTCCTGGAACTGGCTCGAGAAACATACCCGCCCAGGAACCAAACTCCTCCGGAACCGGTCAAAGTAGAAGACCATCTAGAGTGGGAAGTAAGTCGTATCCTTGATTCAAGAATGCGCAAGGGGAAACTTCAATACCTCGTGGAATGGGAAGGCTTCCTCAATGATCCAGACAAACATCCTGGAAACCAGCCATCAATGTTTCTAACGCCCCCAAACTCCTAAAATCTTTTCATCTTAAATATCTTTTAAACCCAAAAACTTAAAACTCTCTTTTATTTTTTTGCCTCTCTTTTTTTATTTTCTTTCTCTTTTCTTTCTTCTCTTTAAAATCTAAAACATCTTTACTTCTAGAAATTTCCTTATTCTTTGTTTTGTTTTCTTCTTTCTTCTTTTTTATTTCAAAAGTTTTTCAACCTTCTTTAAAATAAATAAAATTAAATAAAATTAAATAAATATAAAATTAAAATAAAATAAAATAAAATTAAATTAAATTCAACTAAATTAAAGTAAAATAAAATAAAATTTAAAACAAAAAAAATAAAAAATTCATAAAAATCTTTTAAAATTTCTTTAAAATTTCTTTTCTTTTCTTTTCAAATTTTCTATATACATTCTTTCCTTAAAAAAGTCTTTTCCTCGAACTATCAAAATTTTTCACAAACGCAACATAAAAATCTTTCTTGAATTTCACTTCAACCTCTAAATCTCTCTTTTAAAATTTCTTCAAACAAATTACTTCTTTCTTTAAAATTCTTTTTAAAAATTATTTCTTCTCTTCTTTTCTTTCTTTCTTTTCAAATAACCAAAAACTTCAATAAATAAAATTTCACGAATAAAATATTTTTTTTTTCTTTCTCTCATTAAATTTTCATTTCAAAATTTGTTTCAATCAACTAAATTTTTTTCTCTTCTTCTTCTTATTTAAAATTTATTTTTCTTTCTTTTAAAAACTTAAAACTAAATTTTTTTTTCTTGATTAAATATTTTTCCTTTCAAAATTTCAAAACAAAATTTAAATATTCTTTCTTTCTTTTCCTTTTCTTTTTCTCTCAAAATCTTATAAAATAAATATTAAAATTTTAATTAAAACAACAAAATAAAATAAATAAATATACAAATTGTTTATACTTTTCTTTTCCTCTTTCTCTTTTTTTTTCTTTTCTTTCTTCCATTTTAAATTTTTTCCTGTATTTTCTCTCGAACCAATTTCTTCATCTTCTCCAAAATTACCCTTATTTCCTTCCTACATTTCTCAAAAACCTCCCCCTCTCCTACCAGTACCACTTCCCCAATCTCCAGCAATTCTTCAGCCACTTTGAAGGAGGCAGCATCAATAATCTTGTCGATATCTCCACTTAACTCTTCAATGAACCTAGTTCTTTGACCCTGGAGAGGTTTTTTTGACCATACCTGGTCAAGAGTTTCTTCATTATCCTCCCTCGAGGCAATCACTGGTAAATGTACTTCAGTAGGGATCGACGGTGCCACTTCCACAGCAGTGTTTTCCACAATAGGAGCTCCCACACTTGAGGCTTCCACCATAGGGGCATCTGCAATGACATCTGAACTCTAAGACATACGGTCATCAGTAAAATTTTTTCTTTGGAAAAAAAAATTAAAATAAAATAAAATAAAAAGCAAACTTACTTCAAAGTTTGGATCAGCCTCTAGAAATAACTTCGATGTGACTTCCACTGTAACTTCTTTTTCTTCTTCATCATCTTCAATGACCATCCGCTGCTTCTTTGGCGTCTTCCTTGAGATGGGGACTTCCTTCTCATCTTCCTCCACCAATTCATCCACCTCCTCTTCTACCCTTCTTTTTTTACCCAGGTTGCCACAGTACCCTCAAATTCCTCCTCAACTGCTTTTGACTGATCATCCCTAATAGACACGTCCCATATATCTTCGACCACCTCTTTGGTCTTTGGTATTACCCAATATTTGGTCTTGCTAAATCTTCTTTCGATGTCAGAGTTTTTAGACAAAGCATCGCACGTCACCCGTCTCCATCGGCAAAACTCGCATTTCTGGCGAGGACCTCAAGTAGCCGTTCTTTCAACACAGGATTATTCCATTGACTCACAAGCTGTGCATGCTTGGGAGTACTTTTGGGTAATGAGCCCACCATCTGCTTTGGGGTGAGGAGGCGTTGGAGTTGGAGTTGGTCAAGCTGACATAATAATAATAATCAAGAATTCAATAAAGGGAAAATAGTGTGGGAAGTATATGTCTCACGCTCAACGTAGCTTGCAATTTATACCCGGGCATCTGTCGCGCGCCACGTGACACTCGAGGCAGAAGCAGCTCATTAAATCAATAAAATAGAGGTCTAAATCCATACTCGAAGCGCAGAAAGTGATTCTACCTGCCATGGAGACTCCCCTTTGTGTACTCACTATTCAACTGTGCTGATCTAAACTTTAAATCTAAATTAGTCAATTCTCAAAAGTGTGCTTAGATTTTTCTTCGATAAGCAACGCACAGCGCAATAGTCAATGCAATATTCCGCTAAAGGTTTTATTAAATATATGTGGGTTATTAAAAAGGGGTAGTGAGTATGGACGGAATGATTAGTGGAGGATTAAGGGGTTAAAGGATGTTAGTGAGGAGGGTCCAGGTGTAACGGGTGTAATCTTGGTGGTCTGTGGTGTGTGGAATGATGGATGGGTATGAGGTCAATGCAAGGAGGAGTAGTAGATATAAAAGGGGTTGGATTTTGGTTTGATGTTTCTTTAGAATTAAATTATAAAGCGTATATATAGTAAATAGTGGTAAAGCCCCAGGTTAAATCATTATTATTATATCTTTCCTTATTTTCTCAGTAATAATTTCCAAATCCTAAATCTTTGATTATTAAGTTTCCAACCCTTTGTGAGATCTTAAGAATATTAATATTACCTTTAAATTATATTAGAATTCTTCTCGAACATATCTTGAAACAGTAGCTCTTTCTTTGAGTCATCTTTGAATCACTTCCCCAAACATTTCCTCTGTGACTTGAAGAAGTTTCTAAACTCCTCCCTCCATCTCACTTCCAGGAACACCCTCGACCTTGTGTGTAGGTTGTCCGGTGACATGGATTTCTACAATTTATGGGCTGTACCCACTTGCCATGAAATGCTAGCTGTAAAAAACTCCACAGTGTTAGAGACACTAGGAATGCTAGTAGCCAAAAGATTACCAGTGTATGTCTGAAAGAGACTCACCAAAATCCCATGCTGGTAGAAATAAATCCACAAAAATCACTTTCTCTATTTCCAAACAAGAGCTGCAAAACCTTGGTATTGATCCTTTTGAAACCCCAACTTACCCCCCCACCTCACGCAACACCCGTGCTCATACTGATAAAGTATCCATTACACTGGCCCCTACCCTTACCCCTATACTGGCCACTCCCCCCACACTGCACAATTTGCATAAATCCAAATCTCCCCCTCCCTCTTCTTCACCTTGGCTTCCCTCGCAGGGACTACCTACAGGAGAGGCCCTACTCTCACCTAACCTTACCACCACCCCTATCAACAAAATTACTCACATGATAGGGGACCTATCTTTAGACCCCTACCCTACTATCTTACCTATCATAATGCCAACTACCAAATCTCAACTGTCAACTGTACAAGGTTGTTTGGTTTCCCCTTTTGGCCACCCTGTTCCCCCTCACCTTACACAGCCTGTAGGGATGTTTGAGCAAAAAAGAAAATTAAAAAATGTAATTGATTTTATTAAGTCCATTCCCAGTCTTTAGACATCAGGTAGCAACTTCTCTGAGTGGAACAATAATGACATGGCTCTTATCAAAGATTTTGTTAGACCAAGGGCTTATGCAATGAAAAATGAACCTGATCCTGATAATTTTGAAGTCATATTTACACATCTTATCCTTGTCCACTCAATTTCTCTTAATTTTCACCATGAAATTTCAACAGACTGTAAAGCACTCCAAACCTATATTCACATTACCAACAAACTCACTAGATCCAATCACACATCAATCATGACAGCTATTTTTAATTTCATAAATTTGAAACAAACTCAATTTATGTCACATAGTGAATATTTGGAAGCCTTCAAAAAGTAATTTGATGCAATTGAAAAGAAGGGTATTGTGTTTGACCAAAAGGTTTTCAAGGCTCTAATGTCTCATGCTCTTTTGCTTTCATACCTGAAGGACCTTTATGTCAATCTTTGTGTTGCCCTAGATAACTGTTCTGACTCAAAATCAGTCAATTTTGAAGATTACTGTCAACTCATGCCAACATTAGCACAGAAAAGAGCCAATGGAGATATTTTTTCAACAACTTCAACTCCTTCTTCATGAACTAAACCCATTTTTAATGCAATGGCTCATCCTCAATGCCAAACTGACTCCTACAGACCCCCTCGTGCTCAAAGACAATTTTATGAATGGAAATCAACTGTCCATGTTTTTCTCACTTTCATTACAATTTTTACTCTTCCACCTTTTCTGCAAGACTCTAAATTATGAGGGATCATGCCACCAATTTTGCATCTAATCCAAATGCAAAAGACAAACCAGTTTACATCCCCTACAAGAGACCCCAACTCAGGCAGATTATAGCTAGAGATTTCCAGGTCAAAGCTGATGAAGTCACTATTTTTGAGGAAAATGTTGGGGCCTTGTATGAACAGGTTGCACAGATTGATTTAAACAGTGCATAGTGGTCCCCTGAAGCAGTTTCAGGAAATGTGGCAATCTTGGATTCTGGAGAAACCCACCATGTCACTAGAAATGTGAGCCTTTGCAGAAATTTCAGACTTCTTAAAAATATAATCACAATCAAAGTAGAAACTAATTTTCCTTCCTCATTTATTACTGGTATACAGGACCTGAAAATAAAAAAAGATGGAAAATTTGTTACCATTACCAATGTTTTTTACTGTCCAGATGTTAGAACTACTCTTATTTCTCTTTTTGATCTGTTGGATAGTGATTTTTGTTTTGGTTTATTTTCTGAAGACAAGAACTTAGGGATTTATTTTAAAGATTATTTGATTATTACAGGGCACTTAGAAAGCAAAAGGAGTTGTTGGATCCTAGATGTAATTAGGTTTAGTGATTGAAATCCAAATAATATTTCTCCTTACAATTATTCTTTCATCCTTCTCTCTTGCATAGTGTTAAAAAGAATGATCATATCAACCAACCTCTAGCTGAAAAGGGCTCTCTCATGGACTGGCACAGAAGACTTGGTCATAACAGTGAAAACACAATCAGAAATATCATCAAAAATAGAGTTGGTACTGGATTTCCCTCTTCTATCCCACCAGGTAAAATTGATTTTGAAGATTGTCTGATAGCCAAAAGTACCAGAAAACCTTCAGCTACATGTGAATCCAGACCTTATTTAATTATGAGCCTTACTGTTGATGACCTGGTTGGCCCCATGGATTCTACCATTCATGGTGCAAGATGGGAAGCTATGTTCAGGGAAATTTCAACTTCTTATGGTGAGGTGTTTCTACTCAATGCCAAGTCTGAAGCTAAATCTTCTTTTTTTAAGTTTTATAAAAATCTGGAAAATTTCACCAGTAAAAAGCTTCAAGCAGTACAAACTGATGGGGGAGATGCACTTTAAACAGATGGCTCAAATCCTGACTGACATTGGAGCTACTCATGAAGTAACTTTCCCACACCACCATTAACCAAATGGATCAGCTGAATGTTTCAACAGGGCAGTTGGTGACATTCCTAGGACTATTCTGCTAGAAATTGAGCTACCTGATTGCTTCTGGGGCCTAGCATATAAATGGGTGGCACATGTTCACAATTGACTTCCCAATGTCAAAACTGGTGACCAAACTCCCCTAAAGCTCATGTAAAAGTGTGATCCAACTTAATCAAGCCTCAGAATCCTTTTTAAAACAGCTTTTGTCTACATTCATAAAGAAACTTGACACAAACTGGACCAACATGCTTTGGTTTGTAAATTTTTAGGTAATTCTTTAAATAATGCAGGTCTGATTTTTTGGCATACAGAGTCAAATTATTTTTTTTCAATCCACTATGGCTGTTCTCCCTGGTAACCAACTTCCTTCTCACAAAGCAGCTGATCAACAACCACCATCTAAAGTTTCTCTTGATCATATCTTTAATTCTATGAAACGAGGTGATTTCAAATATGAAAAGACTGTTCTGTCACAAGAAAAAGATGTACATGACACTGTAAAGAAATGTGTATCCCAGTCATGCATCAATCCCAGAACCCACTTGCAATCTATGCTCTCACCTGACAGTCATTGGTGAGACTAAGAATGCAAAAGGGAAATTTTAAACATGAAAGATATGGATGTATGGTATGAAGAAAAGCTTCCTCTTGGCGCCAAACTGACCAATGCTAAATGGGTGTTCACCATTAAAAATCCGTAATCCAAATCACCAACCTACAAAGAACAATATGTTGCAAAAGGCTTCTTGAAACAGTATGGTATTGATTTCACAGACACTTTTGCTCCAACTTCCACCTTTGCTTCACAAAACATTCTCCTCACTTTAGCTGCTTATCACAAATGGCCTGTAAATTTCCTTTGATGTCACCTCTGCTTATCTTCACAGCGCAATTATTGAATCAATTTGGCTCCTCCCACCTGAAGGTTACCAGCTACATGACATTGGTAATTCTCTCTGTTTGAAAAAGACCCTATATGGAACTAAACAGGCAGCATGATTCTGGTGGCTTCATATAGCCAGATAATTTGATGCTCTGGGTTATAAGGCAAGTAAATATGATAAAAGTTTCTATGATCTCAGGAAAAAGGGATGTGTGGATTTGATTTGAATAAATGCTGATGATGGTATAGTTACTGGAAGTAGTGAATAGGTATTGAAGGAATTGAAGGATGGTTTTGAATGGTAGTTTAAAAGTAAAATGGAAAGAAAATGTGAATGGTATTGAAGGTTTTACTATCAAATAAGTTCCAGAAGGTTTTTATTTGCACAATTTTAAGATCATTTACAAGATTCTGCAAAATCATAACCCCTCTGGATTGAGGACAAGATCCTCCCTACCACCTAAGATAGAGAATAACACAGCTAAAGTTGAAGAGGTAGCTATTGACACAACTAAATATTTCAGCCAGGCTGTTCCAGGAGCCCAGTAAATATACATACAAATTTATTGAAATTAAAAGAGGACATAATAATTGCAACTTATGTATTTACATTAATTTTATGTTACATAACATATTATATAAATATTTTATTTTTTAAGTAAAATAAATTTTATATTAATTTTATTATCATATAAATTAAGTATACATCAATTTAATTATCATATTCCATTTAAAGGGACACATTTTTATGTATTTAATAAATAAATAAATCATTACATTTTTATAATCTAATTACATCCTTTTAATTATCTTATATTGTAATTACCTTAATTATTTAATTTAAATATTTAAATAAACATTTTCATATAAAATATTATCCATAATTAGTGGAGCTTTTTTTTTGACCCTTAATTGTGTGAATGAAATATTAAATAAATGAAAAAAACCTTATTTTAAAAATAGTATTCATATTCTCAATTTAAATTAATTATTTGTTTCAGTTAAACTAGTTATTTAATAACATAGTTAAAAAGATTAATTGATTTTAGCTTTACACTGAATTGAATTTGATTACATACTTTGTTGTGTCAAAAATTTTTATTTGTTTCACTTAAAAACTCTGAAAACACATTGTAATACCTGTTTTGAATTACTCTTTCCCATATTTATTATGTCACAGGGTTGTTTAGTTACTCATTAAATTAATTAACTGATTTGGGAATATATGGTGGGAAATTAATTTTCTTAATTGGGAATTAATTATTTGTTTCATATTTTTCTCTCAATTACTGTCAGCGAGGCTATCTCAGGAGCCCCCTAAATTATTTGATAAATTACTTGAATAATTTAAGGGAATAATGCTATACATTTCCACAATAAAAAATCTTATTAAATAAAATTATATTTTATAAGTAAAATAGTTTTATATTAAGAAAATTTTTATTATATATAAAATTTTATATTCTACAATATCATGACACATTTTATATGTATTCTAAATTAATAAAGTAATTATTTAATTTTATATTATAAGTATAAAATACAACTTATAATGTAATTACAAATTGAATAATAAAATTTATTAAAACTAAAATACAATTTATCATTAAGTATTAACCACAAATATTGGGAGCTTCCTTGACCCTTAATTGTGTCATTAAAATTACTAAATTAAGTAAAATACTTATTCAATATGATAAATTGTATTTCTCATTCCAAATAGCTTGTTTTATTAATTTAATTAGTTGTTTCAATTAAATTAATAATTTAATTACTTGAAATGGTTAATATGATTAATTTAATTTCCTTTATACTGAATTAAAGGTGTGAAAAAAATTCCTTTTGTTTTAATTAAAACTTTTAAGCTATTTGTATTACCTGTTTTAGATTTCCTTTCCCATGGTTCTTAGTTTTCATATTTACATAGTCATTCATTATATCTGTTTTGGGACTGTATGGTGAAATATTTATTTCTTATTCACGGGTTCACTTTATTGGATTATTTTTTCTTCTTGTTTGGTATGTTTCAATTAAATTAAAATATATGTTCTTTTCATGTTACTATATTCCATGTAAAAAACAATTTAGATGCTTGGGAAGGTCTTCTTGCCTATAAAAGAGCCTTGGAAACCTCTCTAGTGATCATCACTTATTTACACTCATATTTTATCAAATCTTAACTATAATACAATTATTATTATTTTTAGTAGTACCACAATTCTAATTTAAATTTTAAATAATATTACAGTTGACATAAGTTTATTAATAATATTACTTGATTGTGGCGCATTGACATATAATTTACTAAAATAAATATATTTAATATAATTTGAAACTACTATTGTGTTATCTCTCATAAAGTATTGTTGTATCACTCTCCATAAATTCAATTAACCTTCATTTCTCAACTCCTATTTACCACTTAGTCTTTATTTCCTATCCTACCTTTTTCATTTATCCTCCTTTTCCTACTCCTTATAGACGACCCGCCGATAATTGGGGACCTTTCTAAATGACAACGACAATACACCCTTTTGGAATGAACAACACTGCACACAGACCACCTAAGCAAAAAAGCAAAATTTTGCGGCGACTTTGTTTTGAACTTGGGTTCAAAATTTTAGGTTTATAATATATTAAATAATATATACTTTTGAAGTGATTTCTCAATCACTATAGTAAGTTAACCTTTGCACCTCTCACTTATATTATTAAATTTTTAGTGCAATAACAGTGATTGTGGCTTAATTGCTGATTCTCTGAGTGTAAGTGTTCAAAAAAAATTTTTTTCCTAGTTGACCATAATAGATTTATAAATCTTAATCCTAGATGATCATTATAAAATATTTTAAATAAATTATTAATTTAATTATTAATTTTTTTTTGATTTAAATTGGTTGACCATAATGTTACTCAGTACTTAGTCCCAATATTAGAAAGATATTTTTTTTTAGTATTAATTATTTTGGTTGACTTATTAATACCTTTTTTGGTTTGGTCCCATAATAATAAATAAAATTCTTAATAATATCAATTGTAATTTCATATTTTTCTATTACATTTTTATTGTTAATTATTTTATTTAATTTTTTCAAATATAATTTAAATTTTTTGGGAAAATAAAAATTTGAATAATTATATAACAATTGAATTTTTCATAGTTCCATGTCCAGTAGTTTGGCGAAAAGCATGGATAACCTTCATGTGGATGAAATTGATGTGGATATAGATAATTAATCTGTAGGTTCTCCAAAATTAACTTACAAGAATTCTTCAGTTAAAAAAAATCTTCATACCCTTTGGACATAATAATTTCAGGAGAAGTGGCAAACCCCCCTCACCAAACTACCCTGAAAGAAGTAAAGCCTCAGATCAATCAGGAAAATCCTCTAAAGGGTATAAAAATAAAAAATATCCCTCTGACACAACAAATAAACAATCTTTCCAGCAATATAAAAGAACTGAAAGCAGAAAGAATAAATTACAAGGAAAGGGTAGACACACTCTGGAAACAGATGCAGGAGCTCTTAAATCAAAAGCAGGTTCAACCTCCTCCTTTCCCAACCTCTCAGCCTCAGCCTCAGCCTCAGCCCCATCAGGCACCCAGCTCTTTCACTCAAAATCAAAACACTCTACAAGTGGAAAAGTGGAAATGTGATTAACTGATGAACCGTTGCCAACAGAATGTTCAGTAGCCAGTAGCTCAACACCCTGGCCCATCCAGGACACAAACCTACCATCAACCTCCTCTGGACCATCTTTATCAGGGAGGCAGATGAAAGAAGGGACAGGGTAAATTTTCTCCCTTGCCATGATAAGTAATCTGTTTGATAAACATGTTGGTATATATAATAACAAATCTTCTCCCACAAGTAATATAGTGGATAATGGTGAAAGAAAAGTTAAACCCTTAAAGAGACAACTTCCTTTAATAAGTAGCCCTAATGATGTAATTAGTAAATTATCATTTGATGAACCTTTACATTTAACCTCTACTTTCTTAATTAATCCTTCTCTTGCAATTAAGAATGATTCTGTTTCACCTGAAGCTTATACCTTGCTGGAGAAAACCTCTCAGGATATATTGAAAGATAGGCTTGATTTTAATGTTGTAAAAGACAAAAATATAAGAGATATATTAGTACATGAGAGTGATAGATTGAATAATTCACACTTACATTGTAAAGTTAGCTCTTCTGTGCAAGATACAGCTTATTTTAAAATAAAAGAAACTCTGAATATTATTCTTAGGTAACAAAAACAAATAAGAAGTGATCATAGAGCTATCTCAGATAAAAATATTCATCTGCATAAAACTTTGAGTGAGTTAAAACCCCTTATTGAAGGGAATTATTCATCAAAAAATGAAATAAAGTCTCTACACAATGAGTTGAAAAAGCTGAAAAATGATTTCAAAGAACTGAGTACCAAATACACAGTTTTTGAGGACATAAATGTTTTATCCCTTGCAAAAAAAAAGACCAAATATCTGAAATTCCAAGGATAAGAAATTCTGTGTCTGACCTACAGGATAAATTTTCAGCTTTATCTGCCAATCATTATGGTGTACATGAACATGCTGCCAATAAATTGCATAAATATATAGGAAAGGCGCCTGAACAAAGCAGTTCTTTTCTTCCCCAAATTTCAACCATTAAACAAACTGACAATGTGTCTGTGAAATCTTTTGCTACTAGCAAAAAATCTTTTTATGGTCATGAACCAGCTGTTTCTGTAAATAATGAAATTTCTGAACACCTGGCTAAACTTCAAGAATTATTATTGTTAATTAATTCAAAGCAAAAGATGGACCATCCAAGTAGCCATAAAAATAGGCCCAAACTGGATCAATATCCAACTTTTGATGGTGACTCTTCATCTGACTGGCAAAACTTTGTTCAGAGAATTGATAATATGAAAAACTCATATAAATTTCCAGATGAAGAAATTGTCTCTATATTAATTTCTTTATATTCCAATGTAGCTTTAATGTGGTATGAATCTGTTTTACTGGAAAATCAACATTATACTTGGAGAAGTGGAAAACCTTGATTGAAAATCAATTTAGTGGTTCCAAATTCAGGCTTGCTCAGCAGAGATTATATGAGAATGCTAAATATGTGTCCTCCTATCCTGAAAAACCTATTGTTTTCCTTATTAAAATTACAAAAACTTCTTAGAGCCATGGATCCTAAAATGGATTATGATATTTGGAGAGATAAAATTCTCTATAAATTTCCAAATTCTCTGAGGGATTTAATTGTGGCAAGGACTGAGCATGTGAGAGAGAATTCTTCCTTTATTAATATCTGTAATGAAGTCCTACTGAAACATAGATATTAACAAAAGATTTATCCTGTTAAATCTTATAATTACCAACAAAAGCCCCCCACAAAACTTCCAGACAAAACTGGTAGACCTTCTTCCCCAGTTGCTCCAAAGAAGTATGCAAATAATAGTTGTTTTAAATGTAAAAAACCATGGAGAAAGGGACATATCTGTGACAAGAAAATTCATCTTGTTGAACATAAGGAGGAATCTGCAAATACTCAAGCTGATCTTAATGATTCCTCTAGTGACTATGATAGCAATATCTCTTATGACCATGAGTCTTCCCTGGAAGTTCTGGTTTTAGAAAAAGATATCCAATATTTGCATAATTGGTCTGATAAATGTGATATTGACTTATCTTGTGTAGAAATTGCTGAAGTAATTAGAGATATTACTGACAGTTCTATTTTAATATCACCTTTGAGAGCACCTGTTATCATTAATGGTAAAAATGTTGAGGTTATTATTGACTCTGGTGCTGGAGGAAGTGTAGTATCTGAAAAAGCACTGGCTTCTGTAGATAAGGATTATCAATGCAAATTATTACCTATAACATCTGAAAAATGGAAAGGTTATGGTTCTGTTTTATGTCCCATTGGAAAATACAAAACCACTGTATTCTTTAAAGATAATGGTGGTTTTGTCAGAGCTATTTGTAAATTTGTTGTGATGAAAAATGACAATTTAAGCAATTTTTTTATCATGAAAAATGATATTTTAACCATGTTTGGCATTAAATTGGATCCTGCAAAAAATTGTTTTACTTTGGAAAAGAATGGGAAGAGAAAATTTAAAATTTCTTCTTCTAAAAAGCATTCTACAGCCTTATTGAAATCTTGACATTCTTTGATCTAATTGAAAGGTAGAAAAACAGAGGAAATGAATGTATTTTTTTCTGAAATTTAAACAGCCTCATTTGGTGATAAATTAACTGATAACCAAAAGGATTCAATAGTAGCATTAATTACATCTTTCCCTATAGCTTTTGCTCATGGTTCCCATGTGCTAGGATTGGTTAAAGATGAAATGAAAACTTCTTTATCTTGTGAATTGGATTAAATACCTCCTAGCCTAAAGAAAATACCTTATCCTGTGTCTCCTACGAAGAGAAAAGATATAGAAGATAATATCTCAACTTTACTAAGTATGAATATTATTGAAAAAGTGGATGTTACACACAAATATTGTGTCAACTCTTCAGCTTTATTTTCTTATGAGAAAGATAAAGCTAGACTTTATAGAGATTATAGAGCGTTGAATGCTTATACTGTGGATTATATTTACCCATTACCCAGAATTAGATCTATAAATTCTACCTTACAAGGTGCTAAATTCATCAGCTGTCAGGATGGTAATAAAGGTTATCATCAAATACCTGAAGAACAGTCTTCCCAAACATTTTTGCTTATTGCAACCCATATGGGAATTTACAAATATTTTAGGATGCCTTTTGGCCCTAAAAATTCCCCTTCTGTATTCCAAAAAGTGATGGATAACACATTTCATCAGGAAATAATTGAAGGTTGGTTAATGGTTTACATTGATGACATCATAGTTTTTTCTAAAACTTTTGATGAAAATTTACAACACTTGAATAAAGTCTTCCAAAAAATGGAAGAAATTATCATGACTTTATCCTTAAAAAAGTGTAAATTTGGATTTCAATCCTTAAAAGTCCTATGTCATGTTGTGTCTGGCTTACAGATCAGTGTAGACAAAGGAAAAGTTGCTGCTATCCAAAATGTGTCAGAACCAACTTCTGTAAAAGTAATACAAAGTTTCTTGGGAATTTGTGACTACTATAGACAATATATAAAAATTATAAAGTCATAGCCTTACCACTTACCAAACTAACAAGGAAAGATGTGGCTTATATATGGAATGAGGATGCCCAAAAAGCTTTTGAAACCTTAAAAAAGTGTTTAATGACAGCACTAATCCTTGCCCTTCCAGATTTTAATAAGCCTTTTGTTCTTTATACATATGCAAGTTTTATTGGACTTGGATCTGCTCTTCATCAAAAGCAAATTATTAATGAGTAAGTTTCAGAAGTAATAATTTTTTATATTTCAAGGACCTTAAGAAATAGTGAATTAAAATATGGTGCCACTCAATTAGAGTGTTTAGCAGTTGTATGGGTTTTGGAAAAGCTTCATTATTATTTAGATGATCAAAAATTTAAATTAGTAACCAATTGAAGTGCTGTGAAATCCTTTTTAAAATTGAAGACACCAAGTAGACATATGTTTAGATGGCAACTAGCTGTTCAAGAATACAGAGTTAGATTGACTATTATTCACAGGGCTGGAAATGTTCATTCAAATGTTGATATGTTGTCCAGATTTCCTCTTCCAAATTATGTATCCAACCCAGCCTATGTACCTGAAGATGGTACAGTGCACATACATGGTATATACATTGTGGATATGGAAGAGGAACTGTTACAATTAATTTTGGATTCATATGATAAAGATTCTAATTTAAATAAATTGGTTACAATCTTGAAAGATCCAAAGAATGCTTCCATCCAATAATTGATAAATAATCTTACTCCAAAGTACCAGAGTGATTTGAGATAAGGAATGTTTTCCATTGAAGATGGTTATATTTAGTACAGGAGAAAACTGTCCAACATCATTGTTATTCCTCCTTCTATTAAATAAACCATCTTAAAACTATTTCATGATGATATATTAGCAGGACATTTTGATCTTGAAAAAACCATTATCAGAATCAAAAATACAGCTTGTTGGGCTGATATTTCTGAAGATACAAAATTATATGTTGAATCTTGTGATTCTTGTCAGAAATCTAAGAGACTCACAGGTAAGAGAGCAGGATTGTTACAACATATTGAAGCACCTGATGCTCCTTGGAAAATCATTAATATGGATTTTGTCACTGGTTCTCTTGTAGCAGGTAAAGACAGTTATAACTCTTGTTGGGTAATAGTGGATAGATTCACAAAAATGTGAAAATTTATTCCAACCCACAAAGATGTATCCACCAAAGAATTAGCTTTCTTATGGTGGTCTCACATGTTTAATATTGTTGGATTTCAAAAATCCATTATCTCTGATAGAGATCCAAAATTTACCTCTCAGTTTTGGACCTCTTTGATGAATATTTGTGGCTGTGAGTTGAAATTGTCTACAGCTCACCATCCTCAAACTGATGGTCTAGCTTAAATAATGATTCAAACTCTTGAAGATATGATTAAATGATATTGTGCCTTTGGATTAGAATATAAAGACAATTACAGAATTACTCATGACTGCATCACTCTATTTTCTGCTCTTGAATTTGCATATAATAGCACTGTTCATTCTGTCACTGAGAAAAAGTCTTTTGAGCTTTGGTTAGGTTATGTCCCAAATACTCCTGCTCAACTTCTCAATAATAAATTACCTAAGTTGGAACTACACCCTGGTGTGAAATCATTTATGCAAATGCAACAGTTATGCAGAAAAAATGCTCAAATCTGTATTGATAAAGCATTTGAATATGAAAAGAAAAGATGGTATAAATCCCATAAAGAATGCACATTTGACAAGGGGGATGAAGTGTTCATATCTACTGTCCATTTTAATTTACAAGGCAATAAAAAATTAAAAGATTTTTTTGTAGGAACATTTGTTGTTAAAAGAATGGTTGGAGATAATGCATTATAAGTTGTATTGTATTCTCCTTATGATAGGAAACATCCTGTTTTTCCCATTTCCTTTCTTAAACCTTATACTTCCAAAAGTGACTTATTTCCCAAAAGAAGGGGAAGACCTAATAAAAACCCTCAGGAAGTCACAGAAACTGCAGAAATTGATAAAATTCTCAATGATAGAATTATCACTTCTGAAAGGGGTATTAAATATTTATTGAGATATAAAAACAAATCATCTGAAAATGATGCATGGTTAGCTGGAAAAGAAATTTCAAATCTTCCTACTCTGTCAAAAAAGTATAAAAGGAAAAAATCTTAGCAATTTTTTTTTGTTTTTTTTAGAGTGAGGGAATGTCAGCCAGGCTATCTCAGGAGCCCAGTAAAATATATGATAAATTACTGGAATAATTTAAGGGAATAATGCTATACATTTTTACAATAAAAAATCTTTTTGAATAAAAAAAATATTTTATTAGTAAAATAGTTTTATATTAAGAAACTTTTGGTTATATATAAAATTTTATATTCTACAATATCATGGCACATTTTTTATGTATTATAAATAAATAAATTAATTATTTAATATTATATTATAACTATAAAATACAACTCATAATGTAATTACAAATTGAATAATAAAATTTATTAAAACTAAAATACAATTTGTCATTAAATATAATCCACAAATATTGGGCGCTTCCTTGACCCTTAATTGTTTCATTAAAATTACTAAATTATGTAAAATACTTATTCAATATGATAAATTGTATTTCTCATTCCAAATAGCTTATTTTATTTATTTAATTAGTTTTTTCATTTAAATTAATAATTTAATTACTTGAAATGGTTAATATGATTAATTTAATTTTCTTTATACTGAATTAAAGGTGTGAAAAAAATTCCTTTTGTTTTAATTAAACCTTTTCAGCTATTTGTATTACCTGTTTTAGATTTCCTTAACCATGGTTTTTAGTTTTCATATTTACATAGTCATTCATTATATCTTTTTTGGGACTGTATGGTGGGAATAGTTATTTCTTATTCACAGGTTCACTTTATTGTATTAATTTTCCTTCTTGTTTGGTATGTTTCAATTAAATTAAAATATCAGTTCTTTTCATGTTACTATATTCTATGTAAATACAATTTAGACACTTGGGAAGGTCTTCTTGCCTATAAAAGAGCCTTGGAAACCTCTCTAGTTATCATCACTTTTTACACTCATATTTTATCAAATCTTAACTATAATACAATTATTATTATTTTTAATTAGCAACACAATTCTAATTTAAATTTTATATAATATTACAGTTGCCATAAATCTATTAATAATATTAATTGATTGACGTGAATTGAAATATAATTTACTAAAACAATTATATTTAATATCACTTGAAACTACTATTGTGTTATCTCTCATAAAGTATTGTTGTATCACTCTCCATAAATTCAATTAACCTTCATTTCTCAATTCCTATTTACCACTTAGTCTTTATTTCCTATCCTACCTTTTTCATTTATCCTCCTTTTCTTACTCCTTCTAGACGACCAACTAATAATTACTATGTTACAATTCTTTTCTTTTATCTTCTTGTTTTATCTTATTACTATTTTGTATATACTCATTTGTAGCGCTTCAGAGGTCCCATTGCCTATAAAAGGGCCTTTGGTAAACCCCTTTTTCTGCATCACTTAGTTACTCATAATAATTTAAAATTAAATTATATTTTGTTATTTCTTGTGGCACTTCAGACCCTCTAAATACTAAATAAAATTATATGGTTGTTTTTAGATATTTAATAATTAGTTTGTTGATAATTGAGCAGAGAGAAATATTAAAAGTACTTACAAGTATAAACAGCTCAATCCTCATAACTTTTTTGTCTATCCAATTAGTCTCTTCATTGCCCCGTCATCCTTTTCTTCCTTATTCTTCTTCTTTCCTTCCTTCTAGACAAACCGTTGTGGTCTTCCAACATTGGCAGGGGCCTTTGTTGTGTGATTTGGCGCTGTTTGTGCATGTCTTAATTAACATCTGTTAAGGAATTTAGTATTTTTCTGGTTTTATTCCGTGGATATTAGGGGGTGTCAGTTCTGGCAAATCCGCACTTAAATTAAGTGCGGATTTCAAACCAAATCAGCACTTACAAATCAGCACTTAAATTTTGCAAAAAAGTCACTTATTTCAAAAAAGGGTGTCAGTTATGACCTCAATCAGCACTTTTTTCCCGTTTTTTTTCACAACCACATTTTGGCCACAAAACATCCCTTCCTTTCTTACCCCATCCCTGTCACATGTGACACACTGACCTTCCTCGCTACCTACCCATCAATCCTGGGCACACACCCCTTCCTGACATTTTCAATATTTTGACCAGGCATGTTTACATTCTTTTTTACTTATTTCTTCTACTTTTTAATCTTTTTTCTTGTTATGTGCCAGTTTCATAATGCCTCCCAGACATTCCAAATCTCAAAAGGTAACTCAAAAATCTGCTTCGTCACAAAAGTCTCCTCGTAAAGCAAGCCCTACACCTGAAAAATCAAAGGCAGGTTCAGGTCAGCTTAAAAAGGATGATTATCTCATCATAATCAACTTCCTTAAAATAAAATCAAATTTTGAAGCATGTTTTGGATGTGAAAAGTCCACTCGTATTGGACGTCCACCTTCTTCAAAGGTTAATGGCTACTTGTTGATGGCCAATGAAGTAAGGAAGAAAACAAGGGGGAGAATCGATATCAATCCTAAACAAATGAAGGAGAGATTTAAGAGTTACCATTCAAAATATAAAAAGACTCATCATGCTGTAAATGAAACTGGCTTTGGTATTGACGATGATGATTTGGAGATTGGAATTACTACTGTTTCCGAAAAGCTCAATGTCATGTGTCCTTTCTATGAGGAAATGGATAATCTTTTTGGCACCCGAGTTGATGTAAACCCTTGGTTTCTACACGATACTACTAAGCATATACCCTCTGGATCCAAACCTTCCTATAATCCTCCCAACACACCTTTACTTGAAGAAGATCAATCCCCTCCACCTTCTAACCATAGTTCAGCTGAAGATGATCCCAACTATCAAGCAGAACAATTATATCGCAGAAGATCTGAATCCTCAGAGGCCCAAAATTTAAATGTATGTTTACTTTTTGTTTTTTCTTCAATTCTTCTCTGAATTTCTCTTTCTTTCTAGTCTCCTCCTACTCAAACTCAATCTCCATTAAATAATCTCAATTCTGGAAATGTGAATACCTCTTTAGAAGCTGCTTTAGAAGAACTTCCTGAAGCCTCTTGTTCAAACTCCAAACTAAAGCGTTGAGCCTCAACTTCAATGAACTTGAACCATCTATTAAAACGTGGTAATACTTCAACAAGCTCATTTGGCTCCCTTGAGGATTATTTTGAAAAAAAAGATATAAGTAAGTTTTGTTTACTATATATCTTAATCATTAACTCATTTATTTATTTATTTCAATTTAATTTTCTCAGCGAAATCAACTATTGCAAATAATGCCCTTGACTTTGAGAAGATGAAGTTTGATCATATGCTAAGGAAAGATCAGCAAGCCTTAGATTTGGAAGAAAAAAAATTTGAGGTAGAGCAGATGGAAAGAGTAAATGACCGTCAATTTCAAAGAGAAATGGCTACTTGTGAATTGGAAAAACAAGAGAGTTTAAAAAAAAAAAGATTTCATTATGGAATGTGTTAAAAATGGCCAATCTTATGAGGACATTAAAAAATTACTTGACCTTTTCAATTGATAAATTGTTTTTCTAGTTAATTTAATTTTGGTAATATTTTCTTATATGCTGACTTATAAAAGGAAAAGAATATAGTACGTTATTTTTGACAAAAATTTGAATGTATAATAAAAATTTTCTATCTTTACTTTCTAGTCAATAAGTTTGCTTATCTAAATTTTTCTAAGTCATCAATTTCACATGTCAGATTTAAAAAATTGGCAATGCCCTCCCCTGCATTTTATTGAAACAAGGGGTGGGTACCACCAAATTTTTCTAAGTCATCAATTTCACATGTCAGATTTAAAAAATTGGCAATACCCTCCCCTGCATTTTATTGAAGTAAAGGGTGAAAGTCATCAAAATACAATATAATTACATAAATTAATTAATATATAAATAAGATATGTCAAGTATACTACTTTTAAAGTAATGACAATTCCTTAAGCCAAAATGCAGATCAAGTCTAGAAACTAGGTTCAATGAAAAGTATTTTTTGAAGCAACTTATTTAAATAATACTTTATTAAATTAAGTTGATCAATAAAGATTGATTGACAATATTGCAATTCTTAAATACAATAATTTTATTAAAAAATTTCAGATTACATATAAAAAAAATCAGTGACTTTTTCTATTACTTACAACTGTTTTTACAGAATTGAAAACTATGTTTCAACTAATATTTTATGGAAGTGAACTCTGTTCTTCGCCCGAAGAACAGAGTTCATCCTCCTATTTTCACACTCTGTTTAAAAAGAATAAAATGACTTACCTGGAGAGATGAGTTTAGAAAAAAGAAATATAAGTGAATGGAAGTGAACTCTGTTCTTCGCCCGAAGAACAGAGTTCATCCTCCTATTTTCACACTCTGTTTAAAAAGAATAAAATGACTTACCTGGAGAGATGAGTTGAGAAAAAAGAAATATAAGTGAATGGAAGTGAACTCTGTTCTTTGCCCGAAGAACAGAGTTCATCCTCCTATTTTCACACTCTGTTTAAAAAGAATAAAATGACTTACCTGGAGAGATGAGTTGAGAAAAAAGAAATATAAGTGAATGGAAGTGAACTCTGTTCTTTGCCCAAAGAACAGAGGGGGTTAGAGGTGGGTTTGGTGGGGATTTGGAGGGAGGATTTGGGGGATTTGGTGGGGGGAGGAGTGGAATGAGGGGAAGATATGAGGAGACCAAGAAGGGGGAGAAAGGGAGAGATGAGACCAAAGAGGGAGAAAAGGGAGGTTAGAGTGAGCCAAGGAGGGGTGAATGAGGCAGCCAAAGGGGGGAAAAGGGGGATGATTCCAAGGAGTTGATGGCAGTGATACATCGTTTGGTATAAGTGTTAACTGAACCATACCCTAAATCAAAGACATTTTCTAAACGTTTCAAAGCGGCTCCATTACCATTTGAACCCAAACGGCATAGTGTGATGGCCAATTGAATTGAAGGATGTCGTTGTTCTTTTTGAGAATTATTGTGAAATATGGGATGATCCTGAATAAGCTCAAGCAATTTAAGGAAAAATTCCTGAGAAGTCCTGAACAGCCATCTAAAACTGGGTGTAGATAGTTTAAGAAGTGTTTGGATGGTGTACTTGGGGGTATGAAGTACTTGAGGCTTTCTGGGAAGAAGGTAACATTTCCTGGCCATTTTTGATAAAACGACAAAATCTTCTTCTAGATCAGAATCGGAATCAGAGTCCAAGAGCAGTTCAAGCGCCATGAAAGTCATTGCTTTATGTAATTTATCACGATTTGAAAGTGAGGAAGGCATGACTCTTATATGATATGATATGAAGATGTAAGTGATGTACGATGTTTTGAGTTATGAAGTGTTATTCTGCGGAGTGCTGCGTATGAATGGGATGATGCTGACAAATCAGTGAAATGGGACTTGATGGTGAAATCAGCACTTTTGGTTGAGAAAGTGCGGATTTGAGTGAAATAAGTGACTTATTTCATTTTGAAATCCACCAGTATTGGGCTAGTGTGTTTTGGAAATCCGCACTTATTTAAGTGCGGATTTGTAAGTGCGGATTTGCCAGAACTGACACCCCCTATTGGGTCTGCAGGTATGTGGGTACTATCATTGGATAGCCCTGGTTTTTCTCTATATTTTATGTGTTGTAGACATTTTTCATATTCTGAGTTTTAAGGGGTCATTTCCTCATTTTTCATTTATAAAAGATTGCTGTTTAATTTTGTTTTTCGTGTTTTATGGGCTAACCTTAAGTCTTAGGGTTAAGTGCTTAGTACCATTGGATAGAGCTAATTTTTCTCTATATTTCATGTCTCAATGTTGTTATAGTGAAATTCCGTGTTTTAAAGGTTTTAGTAGTTGTAGCTAATTTTTTTAAGTAGATTAGGTGTTTTTATTGGTTTTCTGGCTTCAGGGAGGCCGGGCCGCTTCAGGCGGTGCCTCCGACTTCGGGCGGCCTGCCCACCTCTGTTTTAGAAGGTTGGGGAGCGCTTCTGGAGGGTTTTTATTCAATTTGGCGGGTACAGGTACCAAATTTGTGGGTGTTCATGGGCTCTTAGATAGTGGTCTGTGTGTACATAGTGAATAAGACTGTTTGGGGCAACTTTAATTATCATACAACCATCTGGAGGTGATCTCATTGTTCCTCACTCAGTTTTCACTGTTTTCTGGCCACAATTGGCTGTGTTTGTTGCAAGTGAGTTCTTCATTTAACTTAACTTTGGAAACTTTTTTCTCTGTTATAGTCTTGCAAGCTATAGCAAGTATTATTGCTGTCTCTGGTGTGGATTTGCAGCCTACATCAAGTATCTTTGCAGTCTCTGGTGTGGACTTTGTTCTACATTTCAGTTCTTTGGTCTGGTAGTCTATCTGGGGACTACTTTCTTGGCTCATCAAGCAGTCAAGTGTGTTAAAAAGGGGCTTTAGCAAAACAGGAACCAACTTACTTTAGCAAGTAAATCTCACTCTATTTTTCTAAAGGGACAGGAGATTTTCTCTCTGGTTTTTCTCCAACTCCCTTGGTCAAGGCCTATAGCTAGTACTATAGGATTGTCTACATTTCTGGCACCCAACGTGGGGTAGAACTTGCTAGTTCTTTGGAATCTCTGTTTTCTTTGGTTGGCTCTTTTTGGTTTTTTGGACTGGAGGAATGGCTTCTGGTTCTGCTATTCCTGTGGTGACTGTCAGTGGAGGGGATGGTCCTCCTTCTGTGATGGTTAGGGAGTGTGTGAGAATTAAAACTTGGGATGGTACCAAGTTTAATGGGGAGGATGTCAAGTGGTTTCTAGAGAAGTATGAAACTTCTGCTGGAGTGGATGGTGCTTCCTACCTGGACATGGTGAAGCAGATTATCTTCTTCATTGGTGATAGGTCAGTGGAGAAGGAGATTGTGGCCATGTCTGCCTACAAGAAGAGGGATTGGAAATTGCTGTGTAGGGAGATGGTGGATAGATGGGGTGTCAGGTTCACTATGGTGGATCTGATTAAGGTTGTCAGTGAATGGCAATCTTATGGTGGTGTTGGTAACTTACATAGTTACAGGAAGTTTCCGCTACAGTTTGATCCTGTGGTGGAATATTTGGTGGAAGTGGAGGAGCTGGCACATGAAAATGCTGCCAAAGATGTTTTTTGGTCTGCCCTGGCTAGAGATGTCAGGATGGATATTTTGAAGGAGTTGTCAAGAAAGGAATTGATGAAAACTCTTTCTAATGGGGATCAGAAGTTGCCTGCCTTGGATAAGGTGAAGGAGGCTGTTGAGGCCCATTTAAAGTTATTGGCTGTGGACACCTATCAGGAGGGGTGTGCCAAGTATGTCAGCAAAGTCAGTGAGGCTTTGGCTGAAGAGGAAGTTAGGGAGAAGAAGGAGGAGAAAAATTTGGTGCAGGTTCCCAAACAGGAGAGGGACCCAATGGTGGAGCAGTTGGCTGATCTGACAAAACAGCTGCACATTTTTGTCCAGGAAGCCAAGAAGGTCAATAAGGCACCTTCTCAGCCAAGAGATTTTGAAAGGAGGGCTGGTAGGAGTGATCCTTGGGTTTGCTCTTATTGCAGTAGGAGGGGGCACAGGTCCAATGATTGTTGGGCACTGAAAAGAGATGTGTCTGAAGGAAAAGTGGAGTTTGATGGCAGGGTTTTTAAGTTCCCTGACGGTTCTTTTGTGAAGCCCAGTGAGGGGCAGGCTCCTGTTGATTTGGTCAGGAGAAGGGGTGGTCTCAATCAAAGGAGGCCAAGGTTTGAGGAGGTTCCTGATCAGGGAAAGTCTTCTGTTAAGGTAGATGAGGACGTCAAGGGAAAGGGGAAGGAAGTCAATAAGGTCTCTTTTTCTACTTCCTTTGGTGGTTTGGAGTCTTATTCTTGTGGTGGACAGTCAAGTGGTGAATGCTTGGCTGGTGTTTATGATGTGGAAGCAGGAAAGGTGGGTAGGCCTAAGAGCAGTTCTCAGGCCCAACCAAAGCCAAATGCTTCAAAGGGTGATCCTAAGCTGAGTGCAGCTAGGAAAAGGTACAGCAAAGAGGAGCTGTACAAGATGCAGAAGGGTATGGCTGACATGGGCCCCCCTAGTTTTGGTGCATTGGACCTGAATGGTGAGCCAATGCCAATTGAGGTAGATTCTGACTCTGAGGAGGATGTCCCTTTGGCTTCATTGCCAAAGCCTGTTGGATTCAGAGGTTCTGGTGAGGGATCTGGTTTGGTTCCTGTTAATGGTAAATCTGTTGGTGGTGCTGGTCCTCAAGAATCTTCTAGGACCAAGGTGGTGAAGCAAAGAGCTCACTTTGAGAGGCCAGTAGTGTCTGGTCAAGTTAATGTTATGGACTCTGTCCTGGAAAGGATGAACCAGGGTCAGGTTTCCCTATCTTATGGGGAATTGTATGCTATCAGTCCAGGGTTGGCTGATAGGCAGAAGAAGTTGTTGACTAGGAGAAGGGTTTCTTCTGGTGAGGTAGAATACATTTGTGATTCTGCTGAAAAGTTTGGTGAGGGGTTGGAAACTCATTTTTCTGCTCCTCTTGGATATGTCAATGTCACTCTTAATGGCAGGGAGGCAAGGGCATTGGTGGATTCAGGTTCTCAGATAATCCTGATTTCTTTGTTTGAGGCAACTCATATGGGCCTCCCCATCAAAACTGGTATTGGGGGGAATTTGAGAGGGATCGGTGGCCATGTCACTGAATTGGTTGGAACTTCAGAGTTTGTGAAGTTAGATGTTGGAGGAGCCTCAGGGAAGGTTCATTTTTACATTGCTAAAGGTAATGTAAAAGCAGTTTTGGGCGGGCCATTCTTGATGGATTTTCAGGCAAGAATTGGTTATCAATTTGATTTGGGAATCAGTTTGGAGTTGACCGGTGAAGACGAAAGGAGGCTTAACATGAGGTTTTCATCCCCTGGAGAGGATGGTTGGGAGACTAGGCCTGGTTTATCTTCAATGTGCCAGTGCATGGACTGCTGCAAGAGAAGGAAGGAAGTGGGTGCTGCCTCTGGTTTTTTTGAGTGCGGCTCAGGCTCTATTGAGAGTCTGTCTTTTTTAGAGTAATGAGGGCTGATCACCCTAGTGCTACAACCTCTCCCCGAAATGAGGAAATCCCAGGTTGTAGTAGGTCAGCTCCCTTGGAGATATACCAAGTGGATTTTCAACTTTCTCTTTTTAATGTTTCTCTTCTCTGCAAGTATTCATCAAGTTTTTTATCAAGTCTCTGTTCTCTCTCAAGATTCTTAATTATTTTTAATTCAAGTTCAAAGAAGAAGATTGGTTATATATCTTTATTGAAAGATATGCGGAAAAGTTTTGGGGCGGTGAGATTGGGGTCTAAAAGTAAGTCCTCCCAATTGTGCACCGCTAGGGTTTCTTCTACACCTTTCAAAAACATTACCTGGGCCACACCTGTGAGCATTGGGGAAACCCCTGGTTATCTTTGTAGGACAGAAGAAAACTCAACAAAAGAAGATAAAAATTTCAAGATAATTCATGAAAATCAAAAAAAAAATTTGAAGATAATGAAGAAAGAAGATGCAAAATATTTTTGTGAAGATCGTCAAGATCTATTTTTGGGCCTCCAGCATGAGGTTAAACTGCAGAAAATTTTGAAGAGAGAAGATCATCAAGATCGATTTTTGGACCTCCAGAATGAGGATAAACTGCACAATTTTAGAAGATATGATTCAGAAGATGAATCAAGATTTGAAGATTTGGAAGTTGGAAGTGAGGATGAAGATGTGGAATTGCGGAAAAGTTTTGGAGTGGTGAGATTGGGGTGTAAAAGTAAGTCCTCTCAATTGTGCACTGCTCGGGTTTCTTCTACACCTTTCAAAAACATTACCTTGGCCACGCATGTGAGCAATGGGGAAACCCTTGGTTTTTGTTCTAGGTCTGGTGGTGAAGATTTCCTGAAGATCCCTCAAGTTGAAGGTGGAGCGGCAAAATATAAGAAGGTGGCGCAGAAGATTAGGCCTGTCAATGAGCCTATGCCAGTGGGTTTGAACCAGCCTTTGAAGAGACCGCCTTTGTCAAGTGATCCGTACTGTACTCCTTTGGTGATGAATCCTCCAGAATTTGTAGAGACGGCTAGGGTGACCGTGGAAAGAATGAAAGTTGTTAATTTTGGTCCTGATGGGTGGTTGTCTGAGGAAGAAAAGAAGTTGTTGTTGCACATTATTGTGCTAAGGGAAAAAGCGGTGGCATTTGTTGAGGAGGAAAGGGGTGTATTGAAGCACTCTTATGGGGAACCTTACTTGATTCCTGTTGTTTGTCATGAACCTTGGCAAATCAAACCTATTCCGATTCCAGCCGCTATTTGAGAGGATTTTGTAGAGATTGTTAGGGAAAGAGTCAGGACTGGGTTATATGAACAATCAACATCCAGTTACTCAATTTCGGTGTTCTGTGTAAAGAAGCAGAATGGAAAGTTGAGGGTGGTTCATGATCTTAGAGACTTGAATAGAGTCACTATCAAGGACACTGGTATGCCACCAAGTGCAGAGGATTTTGTTGAAGCTTTTGCTGGAAGGGTGTGTTATGGTTTGGGTGATATTATGGGTGGTTATGATGAGAGGGAACTACATACGGATACAAGGCCTCTAACAACTTTTGAGACTCCTTTTGGAAGATTTCAGCTCACTAGGTTGCCTCAAGGAGCAACTAATTCAGTGGCAGTTTATCAAGCAAAGATGGCTTGGATTTTGCAGGATGAGGTTCCTACTCATGCTGGTATTTTTATTGATGATGGTGGAATTAAAGGACCATCCACTGATTATGGTAATGAGGTGTTATCGGAGAACCCTGGCATAAGGAGGTTTGTGTGGGAATATGCAATAATACTAGATAGAGTGTTGTTTAGGATTGAAGAGGCTGGTTTGACCATTTCAGGGTCGAAATTCTGTTGTTGTGTTCCTGCTTTGGAAATTCTGGGTCATGTGGTATGTAAAGAGGGAAGTATTATGGCAAAGAAGAAGATTAATAAAATTCAGTCATGGCCAAGGCCTAAAAATACTACTGAAGTCAGAGGATTTTTGGGTGTATGTGTATATGTCAGGATTTTTATTAAGGATTTTTCTTTGTTGGCTTCACCTTTAAGGAGGTTGACCAGAAAAGATGCAGATTGGGAATGGAATGACGAGTGTGAAGAGGCTTTTCAGAAGCTGAAAAAGGTTGTTGGTGAAGATATAATTCTTCACAAGTTGGATTATGGTGTTGGTGCTGGAAAGATTTATCTGGAAGTGGACTCAAGTTATATTGCTGCTGGTGCTGTTTTGTCTCAGGAGGATAAGACTGGGAGGGTCAGGCCAGTAAGGTATGAGTCTGTGGTGTTTAATGAGGTGGAATCTAGGTATTCTCAACCTAATTTGGAATTGTGTGGCGTAGCTAAAATTTTAAAGAAGCTACAGACGGTTTTGTGGGGGCAGCATTTTGAGCTGCAGGTGGATGCAAAATCTTTGGTTCAGATGATCAATACACCTATTCTTCCAAATGCTCCAATGACTAGGTGGGTGGCATTTATTCAACATTTTTCTTTTGACCTGATACACAAACCAGGTAAAACTTTTACTATGCCTGATGGATTATCAAGGAGGCCACCTACAGATGAGGATTCTGATTCTGAAGAGTTTGACGAAGATGTTCCAGTGGTTAGGGCCAGCACAAAGGGTGCTGAGGATTTTTCTCTCCTCCCCCATGAGGCTAAACTGGACGATTGTTCTGACCTCCCCCAAGAGGCTTAACTGGCTGGATCTGATCAGGATGATTTTGTTGATGAAGATGGAGTTGTTGTTTGGGACAGCTCAAAATTGGAAAAGGGTGTTTTTGTTATTGAACTGGATTCTCACAAGGTTCAGTGGAAAGAGAAAGACGTGCCGAAATTTAAGGATTGGTGTCCTGGTTGGGCTTCTCAATTGGCTCATGTTCACACTGGTGATTTTGATGACAGAGTTGTACCCTTGGGTGTTGTTTTATTGGATTTTGAAGATGAGACCTGGGGTCAGTCTGGGTTTTATTTAATCCTGGTGGAATATCTGTTGACCTTGGAGAGGCCAGATAGTTGTGATGATGATACTTGGTTGGCAATCAAGAAGAAGAGTCCTGGATTTTATGTGTCAGGAAGGCGGTTGATAAGAAGGAGACATCCTAATCCTCAAGTGGTGGTGACTCAGAAGAAGGGTCAAGAATTGGTTTTGAAGTCTTTGCATGAAGACCTTGGTCATAGAGGCTTTGGGGAGACTTATAGAAGAGTAGCAGACAGATTTTGGTGGCCGGGTATGAAGTTGGCTGTGCAGGGTTGGGTTCAATCTTGTGAAGAATGTCAAAGAAGAAGTCACTTTAAACCCAAAGAGATGGGCCGTGCTACTGGTGAATCAACCGTTTTGGAAGGGTCAGTCTGGATGCTTTCCATATAAAAGAGGGCAGGTATAAATACTTGATTGTTGCTAGGGATGATTTGTCTGGTTGGGTTGAGGCAGTGTCTCTGGTTAATTTGACTGCCAAGAATGTGGCAGAGTTTTTGAAGAAGGAGTGGATTTATAGGTATGGGTTGATGAAGTTGGTGACTGTTGATGGTGGGCCAGAGTTTGGTGCCAAATTTAAAGAAGCTGTGGCTAGTGTTGGTTCTAGGGTTAGAGTGGCTACACCGTATTATCCTGAAGCTGAAGGCATGGTTGAAAGAGGCCATCAAGTTATCAAGAATGCTTTGGTAAAGATGTGTGGAGATAGTGCCGAAAAGTGGAGGCATTATTTACCCTTGGTTTTATTTGCTGATAGGGTCACTGTGGAGAGGACAACTGGCTATTCTCCTTATGAGTTAATGTTTGGTCAAAAAGCTGTTCTACCAGTGGACTTGGAAGCTGTCTCTTATCTTGGAATTGATTGGGATGACGTGCACTAAACAGAAGATTTTCTCTGTGCCAGGATGCAACAGTTGGAATGTAGAGAGGAATGTCAAGAGAAGGCATACTCTAGGATGATGAAGATTAGGAATCAATCAGTCAGATACTGGGACAAGAAGTTAGCTCATAGACTCAGGAATCCCTTGAAACCTGGTTGATTGGTTTTGGTGTATAATAGAAGTTTGGAGAGTCAGTGGGGCAAAATGTTTTCTGACAGATGGAATGGACCTTACAGAGTCAGGTCACAGGCGTCTGGAGGTTCTTATGTTTTGGAAGAGTTGGATGGTGCAGTCTTAAAAAAGAGGGTGGCTGCAGACCAAGTGAAGAGGTTTTATCCCAGAGGCACTAGTCATGAAGAAGATTGACTCCGCAATGAGGATAAACTACGGACAATTCTTTAATTTTGGTTTTTTTTGTGGTGATGCTAAGCATCTGTTTGTTGGAAATTTTTGTTAGAGGGTACCCATGGGTGGGGCTTCTAGATTTGAACTTGGCAAGTGAGGGGGTGACTGATGGGCTGGCTGCTCTATCAACAGTTACTCCAGATTGTCTGTTTCCAACCATTTCTCTTAATTTGGTTGAACCCTAGTATTGGTTTCTTTTCACAGGTTTTAGTCCTCTATGACTTTAAACTGGAAATTGCTTTGGTTTTCAAGTGCCGGACTCTTCACTCTTATTGGTTTGGGTTTTTTGTGTTGAATGTTGTGTTTTTGTTAGAAGGTACCCAGGGGGGGCTTCTAGATTTTATTTTGGCAAGTGTGGGGGTAACTGATGAGCTGGCTGATCTGTAGAACAGTTACCCCAGAATGTCTGTCTCAAGTCTTTTGTTTTTCCTAGTTGAATTCTAGTTCTGTTGTTTATTATTCAGGTTTTAAGTCCACTATGACTTTAAACTGGTTTGGGACTGGTTTCTTTATCTTTGGTTCTTTCAGATTGGTGGTGGATCACTGGTGGTCTCTCATCATTTTTACTTATTGGAGGGAGCCCACCCAGTGATCATTTCTATGGACCGGACTTTCTCTTACTGGACCATCTATGGAGCTGGACTTTCTTTGATTTTGCAGTTATGTTTTTGCTAGATAGCAGTTTTAGATTATTTTCTTTTTTCTCTTTTTTTCTTTTAATTTTTTTATGGGGGTTGTTTAAAATTATAAAATCAAAAATATAGGGTGTTACCACATCAGGGTCACCTGGATGTGGGCAAGAATTGGTGGGGAAAGGCTCATCAATTGGCCGGGCAATGCTATTTTATTTTTATTTATTATTTATTTCATGCGTTTCTGTGTTTCATTATTTTTATTATCTTCTGAATTTCTAAATTTTTTTGAATTTTGTTTTCTGTTAATCATTTAAAAGATTTAATTGTGTATCCACATCAAGGTGCACTTGGATGCGGGTAAGGTATCAGGGGATCAGCTCATCAATTGGCTGGGGGATACCATTTGTATTATTTTTTATATATTTTCTTTTATTTCATTTATGTTATTTCATTTCATTTTAATTATTAATTTTTTATCTTAGTATATCAGTAGACCGTAAAAAAATAAAAAATAAAAAAAATAAAAAAATAATTCTGAAATTATTTTTATTATTTGTTTTATATTATTTTTATGTTTCTAATCTTTTGCAGGAGCTCATTATCTGGATGAGGAAGCTTCTGGAGGCTGGTCCGGATTGTGATGACGTTTTTGTTTTTTGTTGGGATTGTGGGAAGCACTGTGTTCTTTGAAGTGCATCCTGCTGGAGAGATTATAGGGATTGTAATGATCAGGGATTGGATTAGAGGGAAGTTCAGAGGAGGAAGAAGAAGAGGCAGGAATGGAGTGCTGGAGGGTGTGTTTAATGATCCTAGACATTTTCCAGTGGTCGTCCAGTAGGCGCTTTCTCAAGGATTTTTCAAAGTCATTCAAGGGTCCAAGGAGGGCAAAGGCTTTTAGCATATTGGAACACATGGTGCTTAGGTGTTTCTTCATGTCTCCATAATCCAGGGTCAAAGAAGTTTCAAGAGTTTGGCCAACTCCAATAATAGATTCAGGAGGAGGGGTGCCAACTAGACAAGAAGAATTGGATCAGTAATTATTTTTGTTGAAGAAATGGAATAATTAATTTGGTACTTACAGATTGGAAGCTCATCAAATCTGTAAGCAGCTGGGATTTGGATCTCTGACGATTTTGTAATGGTCATAGTGGGTGGATCAACTAGGGAAAGATATGGATTCTCATGGTCTTCCTCTGAAGGATCCTGAGAAGGTGAACTGGGATGCTGATGTTCCTGGGGCCTAGTTGGAGCAGTGAGATTGTTGTTGTTGCTGTGGTTGTTATTTCTGTTGGATTCAGCTGGAGGAGGTGCTGGTGATGGAGTACCAGGGTTGTTAAAGGATGGAGCAGGAGAGGGGGATTTGGAACCAGACTGCTCTCTTCTGGATGAGGAATTTGAAGAGATGGAACTGTCAGAAGAGTAGTTGGCTGACAGAGGAGAGGTGTATTTTCTTTGTCTTAGTTGGGGACGAAGTTGTTGTTGTGGAGCAGTGTGTGGTGTTCTGGTTTCTTCTTGGGGTTCTCTGGCAGTTCTCTTAGAGATCTGGTAAATTTTTGTGCTTTTGGACTTTGGAAGGGTGGATTGCATTGCTCTGAGAGCAGTAGGAGGTATTTGGATTGAGTTGTTGTTGTCTGGATGAATTTGGCTATTTTCTGGCCGTTTTTGGAGGTTTTGGCCCTGATTTTCACTGTTTGGTGAGGCGGGCGGGCTGCCCGACATTGGCCCGGCCGCCTGGACGCGGTGTAGAAGCCTGGGAGTTGATTTTGAAGCTTTTGGAGCCAATTTGGCAGAGATAAAGGCAGTTTCTTGTGAGGCTAAGGCTGGCCTTTTGGGAAGAGTACGGGAAGCTGAGCTTCTGGATCTTCTGGAAGGAGCAGAAGATAGAGAGGAAGAGGAAGGACCAAGCTCTGGGGATCTGGTAGAGGATCTGGAGATGTATTTGTGAGAAGGAGAAGGCGGAGGAATAGGGTAATTGGCGTCTCTGTCACATCTTTTCTTTTTGGAATAACAAGAGTCACAAGCCCTGTTGTAGAATTTGAATTCAGGATTTGGAAGAGTGAATGTGCAAGGTCTGCACATGTGGATGCACTGTTTGCAGGCATAGTCCTTGGGAGAAGTGAAGCAAGGGAGAGTAGAAGAGTTAACATCAGGGGATCCAGCCATGATCTGTGGTGAGAAAAGATGATGAAAAGGGATAGGAGGAGATTTTTGTCAGTGATGGGTAGATGATGAAGTGAAGGTGGAAGTTCAGCAGGTTGGCTGTAGAGGTGTGTTGCATGAAATTGGCTGCGTCCATTTTATGTAAAATTCCGCCAGTCCATCAAGACTCTAAACTGAAAAAGCTATGGTATCAAGTCAGTCCATCAAGACTCTAAACTGAAAAAGCTATGGTATCAAGTCAGTCCATCAAGACTTTAAACTGAAATCTGGTTTCTGTTAGTCCTCCAAGACTTTAAACTGGCTGGTTTCAAGATTTTATCAAGACTAGTCTGTCAAGAATTTAAACTGAACACTGTGTTAGTCCCCCAAGACTTTAAACTGAGGGTTGTAAGTCCCCCAAGACTATAAACTGAGGGAAAAGTTTTTGTTGTTGGAGTTGGTTTGAAAGATTGGTGGAGGGTATCCACAGGGGGAGCCTCCAAATTTAGCAAAGGCAAGTTTGGGGGTAATTGATGGGCTGGCTGCTCTATTCACAATTACCCCAGAATGTTAGTTTTTTCTCTGTGTCTTAATGTGGTTGATCTCTGGTTCTGGGTTTATGATTTAGGTTTTTTGAGTCCCCCAAGACTTTAAACTGAGGGTTTTTGAGTCCCCCAAGACTATAAAATGAGGATGGTCCCCCAAGACTTAAAACTGAGGGTTGTTTGTGGTTACATCCTATAGAGGGTGTGGTCAATTTTTCTTTTCTGGATCAAACTCAAGTACTAGTGGAATTACAGAGGGAATCAAGAGATGAAATGAAGTGTTCAGAGTTAGTCTTGAATTGGTGAATGAGGTGTCTTCTGTTCTCAATGTCCTGTGGATCTCTAGCAGGAGTGGATTGGAAGTAGTGAAGCAGAAGTTGTTTCTGTTGTGATGTGTGTTGTTTGAACCTGGCCTTGATAGTGGGCAAGTGCGTTGGTGTTGGTGGTGCAATGGATCCTACATTGTTATCATCACTATCAGAAGAGGAAGGAACTGAGAAGTTATCAGTTTTAAAATTGAAGGAAGGAATGAATGTTCTTTACCATCAGATGGACCAGGGATGGGGGAACTAGTTGTTTTATGGGTTGTGGCACTCTTCTGGGAAGGGTGGAGCTTTTTGATTAATCTGGGTATCAGGATGGATGGCCTCAATCTTTTGGTGCTGGCAGAAGAAGGACCAGGTTGAGGTGGAGGTGAATCTGCTGTGGAAGAAAGTGGACCAGGTCTGTGGCAGGTCTTCTTTCTGGAGTGGCAGACATTGCAGGACGTTCTGTATGGATGGACAGGCGGTGTCATGGTGCAGATTAAATTATTGTTGATGCAGTATTGGCAGGGGCCCATTTCAGAGGCAGATTTTGGAAGGAGGTTAAACATGGTTGTTGGATGAAGAGAGAATGCGGACATTCTCAATTGGAGGGAGGATGTGGTCTTCCAACATTGGCAGGGGCCTTTGTCGTGTGATTTGGCGCTGTTTGTGCATGTCTTAATTGACATCTGTTAAGGAATTTGGTATTTTTCTGGTTTTATTCCGTGGATATTGGGTCTGCGGGTATGTGGGTACTATCATTGGATAACCCTGGTTTTTCTCTATATTTTATGTCTTCTAGACATTTTTCATATTCTGAGTTTTAAGGGGTCATTTCCTCATTTTTCATTTATAAAAGATTGCTGCTTAATTTTGTTTTTTGTGTTTTATGGGCTAACCTTAAGTCTTAGGGTTAAGTGCTTAGTACCATTGGATAGAGCTAATTTTTCTCTATATTTCATGTCACAATGTTGTTATAGTGAAAATCCGTGTTTTAAAGGTTTTAGTAGTTGTAGCTAATTTTTCTAAGTAGATTAGTGGTTTTTATTGGTTTTCTGGCTTCAGGGAGGCCGGGCTGCTTCAGGCGGCATCTCCGACGTCGGGCGGCCCTCCCACCTCTGTTTTAGGAGGTTGGGGAGCGCTCCAGAACGGTTTTTTATGCAATTTGGCAGGTACAGGCGCCAGATTGGTGGGTGCGCATGGGCTCTTAGTTAGTGGTCTGTGTGTACATATTGAATAAGACAGTTTGGGGCAACCTTAATCATCATACAACCATCCGGAGGTGATCTCATTGTTCCTCACTCAGATTTCACTTTTTTCTGGCCACAATTGGCTGTGTTTGTTGCAAGTGAGTTCTTCATTTAACTTAACTTTGGCAACTGTTTTCTCTGTTATAGTCTTGCAAGCTATAGCAAGTATTATTGCTGTCTCTGGTGTGGATTTGCAGCCTACATCAAGTATCTTTGCTGTCTCTGGTGTGGACTTTGTTCTACATTTCAGTTCTTTGGTCTGGTAGTCTATCTGGGGACTACTTTCTTGGCTCATAAAGCAGTCAAGTGTGTTAAAAAGGGGCTTTAGAAAAACAGGAACCAACTTACTTTAGCGAGTAAATCTCACTCTATTTTTCTAAAGGGACAGGGGATTTTCTCTCTGGTTTTTCTCCAACTCCCTTGGTCAAGGCCTATAGCTAGTACTATAGGATTGTCTACACCGTATGACAAAATGCCTCTCTATTCTAGGTGCTCACAGCTATGTGGTGATGGAAACTAAGCCAGAAATTTTTTTCCCTGTCAATTTTTTAGCACAATTCTCCTCTAAACCTACTTTCACTCATTGGATTGATCTAAAACACCTTCTCAGATATGTTCAAAACACTGTAAACCTATGTCTCCACATTTATCCTGACCAAAATTCTCCACTTGAACTCCTTTCTTTTTCTGATTACACTTGGAATAACAAAAAATTCTAAAGAGCTCAAAGTAGACATCTCCTTCTCCTCAACCCTTGCCCTATTGTGTGGACCTCAAGATGCCAACTGACAGTTAGTGATTTGTCATGCACTTCTTAAATTGTGGCACTTGGTGGTGGTGTGAAGGATGCCATCTGTATCTCAAATCGTGGTGGTGTGAAGGATGCCATCTGTATCTCAAATCTGCTTAAAGACATATTCCCTGATATCCTCCCAATAAAGATCTTCTGCAAGAGCAAAGGAGAAATTTCCATGAAAAAGACAATCTGGGAAACAAGAGGATACAGCATGTGGAGAGGTACTTCTATACTGTAAATGACCAGCTCTTCCTGGAAAAATCAATGTTGGGATGGGTTCCCACTGCTGAAATGTGTGTAGATATACTCACAAAATCATTGGGCCAATCTCTGACAATGCTTAGAAGGAAGGATGTTTGTGTGTTGTGATAGGGTTATATTTCTTCTCTCTTTTTCCTTGCTTTATTTCACTTCTGTTTTTCTTTTTTCTGTTTTTTAGAGTTGTTTATGTGTGAATGGGGGGGGTGTTAGTTATATTTTATCATAAATAAGTGGGGGAGATGTTAAGTCACTAAGAATATGTACTTAGTTACGTGTGAATGTATATGGTCTGTAGTTGCAGTGTCTCCTGTTCTCCTGTTCTTTCTGGAGCTCTACTGGCTGGCACTGTGCTACAGGTTATCAATGCATTTGGTTCTTTCCAGAGCTCCACAGGCTAACACCGTGCTACATTTCTTTAGTATAACTACTGCATATATTGTTTTTTCACCAAAAGATTCCCAAATAATATACCCTCTCAACCCAGCATATTAGTTTTTTCTGGACATGGCCCTCCCTCTCCCTCTCAATTAGTTCATAGCAATCCCTGTAATTAGACTTTAGCCTCTGCTCCCCTTTTTTACTTCATGCCCCTTTTCTGGGTGAGATTTTATGAAATAACAAAAAATTATATTGTTTTTACAAAAACCAAAGTAATGTCACTTAGGAGACTACAAAAATATGAAATTTTGAAAGGATTTACATGGAAAGCTGAGAATTATTTGTATAACACTAAAGAAAAAAATATAAATTTTTACTTGATTAATTTCCAGGATAATATATATGTTTCTCTTCACAAAATGTTATCTTGATTCTATCAATTCACTTCCATGCATATATATATATATATATATATATATATATATATATATATACATATATTGTCTTGATCTAGGAGAAAATAGCCCTGATTCCAGTCTATCTTATCTAATACTTCCTTAAAAGACTTCAGCATTTTTATTTGACACTAAAAAATCCTATATCCTATTCTTTATCTTATAAGCTAAACTTTATATATCTCTTCAGTGCCATTTACAATGGGAGATTCATATGATAATAAATGTAATAATTACTTTTCAGGCCAAGTAAATAATCCACAATTTTCTTCTCTTGGAGATAATTTATCTGAAGGCAATAGAATCATTCAGAAGTTTCTAGATAAGATTAATAATATGGTGATTCAACAAGCAGAATTAGCCAGAAAAAAATTGAATCAAATCAGGAATTAAGCCAACTCACCATCAAATAATCTATCTAGTGGTAAAAACAAAAAACTTACAACTTTTTTTTCCTCATTCATCTACTGCTTCTATATCAACAGAAGATTCTAGCTCCCCATTGCAGTCAAAAGAATCTAAAAACTTGTCAAAATTATCAAATACTCCAGTCAAAAAGAGTGCGTCAAGATAAGTGGATTCACCAGCCTTGGCTTCAAAGAAGCACTCATTACAAATGACTACCCAAGATCTGCCTGCAAGTTTTGAAAAAAAAAGTAAGTTTTTTATAAAAACTACTGTTAAAGATCATTAAATTACCTCAGTTCCTTTAAGGATACATTTTATTTTCATATTAGACTCTTGTTGGGCCTTTTGGAAGCTTGTCCTGTGCCATCAGCCCCCAAAACAGGTGAAAGAGTAAATTTTATGCAAAGATTTTCTTCTTTTTAGAAAATTGAAAATACAATTGAAGACAAAAAAAATGCTGAGATTATTTTCCAGGATTAAATTGAACATCTGAAAGGCTTTAAAGAAGGTCACAAGAAGATGGGCTCTGTGAAAGCTCATGTACCCAAGTTCTTTCTGCTTTAAATTTGTACAACTCTTTCTAAACTTGTGCTTTGTTTCTGTGAAACTGATTTTAATGAGCAGCCTAATTCCCTCTATAATGAATTGTGTAGAATTAGTGAAATCATGAATTTCTGTCAATCAGTCATTGGAAATGCTTACAAGTTCATGAATGCCAACCAAATGTACATCAACAACCTTGGAATTATGCAACAGGCCTACAGCCACTACTTACACTATGTAATGGACACACAATATGAAGGCAAGAATAAATTGAAAGACAGATTTGAGGAAACTGAGGAAAGGAAAGTAATCCAAAGGATAATCAAAGATTAAGTAACTTAAATTAAAAATAATGTGAAAAAAAACTTACTAATTACTTGATTCTTTAGCTATTCAATGCTATATTTAGACTTGCTGTCAACAATAAGTTTCCTCAACATTACCAGGACATAATTTCATGTCTCCAATCCCATAGCAATGAAATGTACTATTATAAAAAAGATGTCTATGTTGTGAAGCATCTATGTTATTATTCTGAGTCTTCAAACACCTTTTTTTGTTGCTTGTATGCTCAAATGAAGATTACTTATCATAATGAAGGAAAAGACCAACAAAATAGTGTTTGTATACAAGTAAATAATCCAAGAGAAAGTGCCTTTCCAAAAGCGCCAAAACAATTTTCACTCAACTTCTTTGGCCCAACTTTGTACAATAAATTTATCCCTGCTCAAAATATGAAGAGAGCTTCTTTTGATAAAGTAGCCTTTTTATCTAATACATTAAAATCTATTTGGGGAAAGAAACATCAAGACAAAAAATTAAATGATTAAAAGTTTACCCAAAAATAAAGCAATAAGGCAACTGGATGGTATGATTAAGATAATTAGGAGATCAACAAAGATTGTGAGAAGCATGTTGATAGTGAAAATGAGTTAATTAATAATGGTGGGGACAGAATTAGAATACATACATTATCAGAGAGGAGTAAAGATGAGGAAGCTTCATATAGTGAAGAAGATGATTTGGCTAGGGAAGAAGACAGTTCAAGTGTCAACAATAAAGACATGGGAAAAAATAAAGCCAATTTTACCAATAAGCCTGATTTCAATGAATAATTTGAATATGATTTGATGGAAGATGTAGAAAAAAAACAGAGGATATTGAGATTAGGTAAATTTTCAATTGTCTTTTTATGAAGGATTTATGCCAAAAAGGATGAGCTTGATATGTATTAGATATATAAATTTATCATTAGAAATATAGAACAATATTGATATGGTGAAAAAATTTAGTGTTATTTTTCAACCATAAATAAATAAAAATTATAAGTTTTGTTTTTGATGCTTATGGCCAAATAGCTATAGGTAAATTGGGGTTGAGGGATGAGTATATATAATTAAAGATGTAAAAAAATAATATTTGATAATTGGAGAATGAGATCATAAATTATTGTATTAAAATTGAGCTCATCTTGATTCAAAAATAAGTAATATTTTAAATCTACACATGCTATCAATTACAATGATTTATTGTGAAAAAAAATAAAAGATAATAAAAAAATTTAATAAGTAAAAAAACTTATTAAAAGCAAATATGAATAATGTTAAATGATTAATGATTAATATTATAATAATTAAAATAAAATTAATTATATATGGTTCATCAAATCATTTAAGCTGGAGTGATCTTGGTTATATATGTCAATGATTGTAAGGTGAATTGAAAGGAGATAAAAAATTTAAGTGAGAGAAAAGGGGCTCAATCAATGATCTGACTAGTGAGAAATGAAACTAAAATTACACCTAAAGAACATGTAAGAAGTCTGAGGGTCTATCTAATAGCTGCAAAACAATAGCTCAAATAGCAAGATTCTTGAAAATACTAATGAAAGATAAGTGAAAAAATAAAAACTTAGTAACTAAAAATTAAGCAAAATTAATAAGCACACCTGTAAAAAAGCTCAATAGTTTCAGCAAAAAGTGGAAGAAATGGTAATAAAATGTTTGGTAGTTTAATCATCATGCATATGATAATGTTTGAAAAATTTTTAAACAAATGGCTCAATTGATGAGCTGGATGAGAAAATTCAAAACATATAGACTAATATAAAACTTAGTAAATTAATCAGATGGTGAAAACTTAGAATTTCTTTTAGTGGAATATAGAGATCATCCAGCTCAAAATTTTTTTGGGAAGCTTGAAGTGATCTAACTACTAATGTGAAAAAAAGAAAAAAATCCTTAATTTAAGTTACAAATCAAAGAAACTTAGGAGTAAATTCAGATAAGTGAATTATATAACTATTTTATATTAGTGAAATTATTTACAGGTCCTCTAGAAGATGAAGGAAAAGAGGGAAAAAAGAGGAATTAGAAGGGAAATATAAAGAAGCAGTTTGGAATAAAATGAAAATTTAATATAACTGAGTTTATGGAGAGGAATACAAAGACACTTTATGAGTAATGACACTACAGTAGATTTAAATGGTGTTTAATATTTTTAATAAGTTATATCTCAATGCGCAGCAATCAATGATTGTTATTAATAAACTTATAGCAAACTTAGTATTATTTAAAATTTAAACTAGAACTGTAGTACAAATAAAACTAATAATAATTTGTATGATATTTAAAATATAATAAAGTATGAGTGTAAATTAACTGATAGATAACAAAGAGGAATTACAAGATCCTTTTATAGGCAAGGATACTTCTGAGGCTCTTCCAATGTATATACGAAAATAATATTATGTGAAACAAAAAGACCAAAAGAACTTAATTAAAACATACACATTGAGGGAAAAAATGAAACAACAAATTAAACCTATGAATAAGTTAATAATTTTCCTGTCTTAAAGCTCCAAACAAGTAATTAATCTAATGAATAACTAAATAAGTATGAGGCCATGAGAATTGTGAGAAAAAAATATCCTAAAAAAGTATTATATTAAGATGTAAAGGTTTTAATTAAAACAACTAGAATTATTTTCACCCAAAAATTTATGTAATCAATTTTTTTCAATTATAAAGAGAAATTAATTAATTGTTTTAACTACTTTCAGTAATTAATTTAATTGAAACAAATAATTAATTGTATTTTAACTTATTTAAAGTGAAAATTTAATATTAATATATTAATGATGTATTTTAAATTATTTACTAATTCTATTGACACAGTTAAGGGTCAAAAAAGCGCCCAATATTTATGGATAAAATTATATGATGAGTTGCATTTAATATCTAAGTTATATTAAACTAATTATAATTCCATTATATGTTAGATATAATTAATCTTATAATATTATAATTAATTTAATTAATCTTTTAGAAATATGAAATACATAGAAATATGCCATGCTTTTATAGAACATAATATTTGTTTATGTAATACAACTTATTTAATAATAAAATTAAATATAGTAATTATTTTATTTATTCATAAAATATTTATAATTTTATAATTTAATGAAATAATTTATTGTAACTACATAGTTTTATTCCCTAAAATGATTTCAGTAATTTATTATATAAATTAATGGGCTTCTGAGATAGCCTGGCTGACACTACCTCACTATAAAAAACAATAAAAAAATGCTAAGATTTTTTCCTTCTATACTTTTTTAACAGAGTATGAATATTTGAAGTTTCTTTTCCAAGTATCCATGCATCATGTTCAGATGAAATGTTTTTATATCTCAATAAATATTCAATACCTCTTTCAGAAGTGATAATTCTATCATTGAGAATTTTATCAATATCTTCAGTTTCAGTGACTTCCTGAGGGTTTTTCTTAGGTCTTCCCCTTCATTTAGGAAATAAGTCACTGTTGTGAGTATAGAGTTTAAGCAAGGAAATGGGGAAAACAGGGTGTTTCCTATCATAAGGAGAATACAATACAACTTCTACTGCATTATCTCCAACCATTATTTTAACAACGAATGGTCCCACAAAAGGATCTTTTAATTTGTTATTGCCTTGTAAATTATAATGGAAAATAGATATCAACACATCATCCCCCTTGTCAAATGTGCATTCTTTATGGGATTTATCCCATCTCTTTTTTTCATATTCAAATGCTTTATCAATACAGATTTGAGCATATTTTCTGCATAACTGTTGCATTTGCATAAAAGATTTCACACCAGGGTGTAGTTCCAACTTAGGTAATTTAATATTGAGAATCTGAGCAGGAGTATTTGGGAAATAAACTAACCAAAGCTCAAAAGGCTTTTTCTCAGTTACAGAATGATCAGTGTTATCATATGTGAATTCAAGACCAGGCTTCAGAGTGACACAGTCATGAGTGAATCTTTCATTGTCTTTATATTCTAATCCAAAGGCACAATACCTTCTAATCATATCTTCTAGAGTTTAAATTATTCATTAAACTAAACCATCAGTCTAAGGATGGTGAGATGTAGATAATTTCAACTCACAGCCACAAATATCCATCAAAGAGCTCCAAAACTCAGATGTAAATTTTGGATCTCTATCAGAGAAAACGGCTTTTGGAAATCCAACAATAGTAAACATGTGAGACCACCAGAAGAAAGCTAATTCTTTGGTGGATAAATCTTTGTGGGCTGGAATAAATTTACACATTTTGGTGAATCAATCCACTATTACCCAACAAGAATTATAATTGTCTTTAACTGCTACAGGAAGACTAGTGACAAAATCCAAGTTAATGATTTGCCAAGGAGCATCAGGTACTTCAATATGTTGTAACAATCCTGCTCTCTTACCTGTCAATCTCTTAGATTTCTGACAAGAATCACAAGATTCAACATACAATTTAGTGTCTTCAGACATATTAGCCCACCAAGCAGTTTTTAATTCTGATAAATGTTTTTCAAAGATCAAAATGTCGTGCTAATATGTCATCATGACATAGTTTTAAGATGGTTTCTTTCATGAAAGGAGGTATAACAATGGCATTGGTCAGTTTTCTCCTGTAGTAAAAATAACAATCTTCAATGGAAAACTTTCCTTTACTCAAAGCACTCTGTTACTTTGGAGGAAGAGTTTTTATCATTGCTTGGATAGAAGCATTCTTTAGATAATTCAAGATGGTAACCAATTTATTTAAAATAGAATCTTTCTCATATGAATCCAGAATTAATTGTAAAAATTCCTCTTCCATATCCACAATGTACATACCATGTATATGCACTGTATCATCTTCAAGTTTATATGCTGAATTGGATACATCATTTTTAAGAGGAAATCTGGACAACATATCAACATTTGAATGAATATTTCCAGTCCTGTGAATAATAGTCATTCTACCTCTGTATTCTTGAACAGCTAGTTGCCATATAAACATATGTCTATTTAATGTTTTCAAGTTTAAGAGGGATTTCACAGCACTGAAATAAGTAATTAATCAAAATTTTTGATCATCTTAGTATTAATGAAGCTTTTCTAAAGACCATACAACTGCTAAGCACTCCAATCGGGTGGCACCTTATTTCAATTCAATTTTACTTAAGGCTCTTGAATTATAACAAATTACTACTTCTGAAACTTTTTCATTCATAATTTGTTTTTGATGAAGAGCAGCTCCAAGTCCAATAAAACTTGCATTTGTATAAAGAAAAAAAGGCTTATTAAAATCTGGAAGGGCAAGGATTGGTGCTGTCATTAAACACTTCTTTAAGGTATCAAAAGCTTTTTGGAAATTCTCATTCCATATATAAGCCATATCTTTTCTTGTTAGTTTGGTAAGTGGAAAGGATATGACTTGATAATTTTTTATATATTGTATATAGAAGCCAAAAATTACCAAGAAAAATTGTATTACTTTTACAGAAGTTGGTGCTGACACATTTTGGATAGCAGCAACTTTTCCTTGGTCTACACAGATCTGTAAGCCAGACACAACATGACCCAGGACTTTTAAGGATTGAAATTTAAATTTACACTTTTTTAAGGATAAAGTCTGTCAGCCAGGCTATACAAGGAGCCCATTATATTTTATGTTAATCTATTGGAGCTTAATGAGGGCGAAAAATTATGCATTTTATGTATATAAATTAATATTATATTGCATAATAAAATTATATAACAATTGTATTATAATATAACTAAAATAAGGGTTATATTAAATTTATTATTAAATAAATTATAGATAAAATTAAAACTCATAAAATACTTTATATTATATAAAATGTTGGCGCATTTTTCATAAAATTAATACTTATAAATTATTAATTAATTTATTAAATATATTATAGTTAAAAAATCAAAATATTAACTTATAATATAATTAAATAATTAAATAAAATTAAAGTATTAAATAAAAATTTTATATCATATGAATTATGAATATTGAGCTCTTTTTTGACTCATAATTATTTCATTAAGGAATTAAATTAGTTAAAACATTTTATTTAATTAATTACTAATGTTGTATTCTAAAATTTAGTAATAATATTAAATTAATAAATTGTTTTAACCTAATTTAATTCTTACACTAATAAAATGGGTTATATTTTTCAGCCTAGATATCCCTAGGACTGAGTATTTCTTATACTTAAAGTAAGATAACCTTAAGTACATTAAGCTTATATCTTAAAAATAAGGTTAAAATAATAATATATATGATTATATTACATATATATATAATTATCACTCTATTATATAAATTATAGTAGTTTAAATAGCTTATCCATAGCCTAATAATACTCATTAAGGTGTTAATGGAGTCATAATATACCTATCTTAAGTGATATTAAGTAATTATTGACATACATAATCTTATATGTATACATAAATCTCATATTCAGTGAAATATGCAGTATATTATGTATATTTAGGTATATTAGTGGGTTTTAGCCCCTTTATAGCCTATAACCTTTGTTTTTCTGCTTATTTTATGTCATATGGATGTATCCAGTGGACTCACAAAGCCTAAAGAAGCATAAACATCTATTTCAGGCGCATACACTCAGTCTGGACAACTTAATCTGCTTCCTTGGATGGATATTCACGGATTTATGGGTTGGTAGATCATTGCTGGGTTAATATGGATGCTTTGGGATGTTATTTGGGTCTTGGAAATTTCATTTGTTTCCTTTATATGCTTTGGGTTTCTTTATATTCTTTTTGGATGAGTTATTTTACCTGTTTCTTTATGGTATCCGCTTTTATCTGGATTTTCTATTTATGGTATGGGTCTGTGTTATCATTAATTGTGATGGAGGGTCCTTACTGGAGGTCTGTGTGTTGAATCTGCTTGAATTGGACCCCATGAGGAGGTTATGGGCCCTCACAGTGCTGTAATTGCCGGTGATAGCAGTGACATCATCTGGATTGAAGGTCTGTGCACTCCAGTGGATTTTGGTATAAGTAAGGGAGGATTTTGATGGTTATTAGACATCATTCACTTACTAAAATTCAAACTAACACTAAAATACAATTATTAGCATTTATAAATATATTATAAAGCCATTATAAATTGATATTATCTTTATATAAGCTATAACTATATTATATTCATCTATTTTCCACCACAAGCACGCATTTAAATCCAAGTATTGTGAGTTTTATTTGAGTATAACTATTTTATTAGTCTTCCCCTGAGGTTTAATCACTAAATCATTTATCAATAAGTAGTAGGACCATAAATAAATACTTTTATATCATACTTAAATACTAGATACACTGACAATATTAATTATTATCTTATGTTCCAGACTTAATTAATTAATTAAACTAATTATTATATTAAAATAGTTCAATTTTTCTGTTTCACTTAAAGTGGGATATTATAAAACATGTTATAAATTGAATTAGTTAATACTTCAAGTGTTTCAATCTTATTCAATTACTCACTTATTTTGAAGATTTTTTTGGGGTTAAATTGGTGGATTTTTTGGGCTCTTACTTATTTTTTAATTAATTGTTTTATATTTTTTCCCTTATAGCATTTGTACACATAATTTTAACTATTAATTATTTCTTATTTTATTTTTTATAGAACATAATTTTTTGTGGAGCTTCATAGGGCCCCTTGCCTATATAAGGGCCTTGGGAAACCCCCTGTAGCTCTATCACTTATTATACACTCAACTCAAATACAATTTTAAATATATTATCTTTATTTTATTTTTTATTAGCATTATAAGTCTAAATTTAAAAGTAAATAAATTATCTAAGGTTTCTATAAGTCTATTAATAATTATAATGGTGAACCGCAAACTGCTACATAACTTACAAGATTTAAATATTATAAATTGAACCTCACTGTTTTTGTCACTGCTCAGATCTTGTTGTAGCATTTCTTTATTTTTCTCTCTTACTTTCTTAAGCTACCAATTATTATAAAAATCTATTTTATTTTTTCTCTATTCCTTTTCTCTTTTTCCTCCTTCTTCTAGACGACTGGCCAATAATTGAGAGCCTTTAAAAACAACAACAACGACTATGATACTTGTGAAGAGCAACATAGCGCACGGACCACTCAACATTAAAGTAAACTTTTGCCCCAACCGTGTTTTGAACTTGGGTTCCATCATTTAGGTTTATATTATATAAATTCATATAATATTTTGAAGTGATTTTAGGATCACTATAGTAAGTAATTCTTTGCATCACCCACTCATATTATTATATTTTTACTGCAATATCAGTGTTTGTGGCTTAATTGCTGATTCACTGAGTGTAAGTGTTCGTAATTTTTTAAAGTTTTTTTTTCCTAGTTGACCATAATAGAGTAAAACTCCTAGTCCTAGAAGACAATTTAATTTTAAAAAATTAAAAAATTAATTTTATTATTATTTTTTGTTTATTTGTTGACCATAATAGTACTCAGTACTTAGTCCCAATATTGCCAATATATTAATTTTGGTATTAATTATCTTGGTTCGCCTTTAAACCTTTTTTGGTTGGTCCCATTTTAATTATTGTTATTTCTTAATAAAAATAATTGTAATTACATTTTTTGGTTAATTAATTGATTTTTGATAAAAATTTAATTTTTTTTTGTTAAAAATTCGATAATTTATATTTTGTTTTGAAATTAACAATTTGAATCATTAAAATAATTTTGATTCTTTTTTCACAGTTTAAATGTCAAGTAGTTTGGCTAACAGCATGGATAACTTACATGGGGATGAGATTGAAGTGGATGTTGACACTGAATCTGTATGTTCTTCTAAATTAACTTACAAAAATTATTTAGCTGACAAAAAACCTTCAGGACGTGGAAATGGCAGGAGAAGTGGCGAACCCCCCTCGCCAAACACCTCTGAAAGAAGTAAAACCTCTAATAAATCATGAAAATTAACTCAAAGGTATAAAAATATAAAAGATACCACTGACTCAACAAGTAAACAGCCTGTCCAGTCACATCAAAGAACTGAAAGCAGAAAGTATGAAGTACAAGGCAAGAGTAGACACACTCTGGCAGCAGATGCAAGAGTTATTAAATCCCAAACAGGATCAACCTCCTCATTTCCCAGCCTCCCAGCCTCAACCTTAACCTCAGCCCAATCAGGTACTCAGCTACTTCATGCAAAATCAAAGCACTCTGAAGGTGGAGCAGTGGAAATGGGATTACTTGATGAGCCATTACCAACAGAATGTTCAGAAACCAACAGCTCAACACCCTGGCCCATCCAGGACACCAACCTACCATCCATCTGTTCAGCCCCATCCTTATCAGGGAGGCAGAAGAAAGAAGGCACAGGGGAAGTTTCCTCCCTTGCCATGGTGAGTAATTTGTTTGATAAACATGTTGGTATGTATAATAACAAATCTTCTCCAGGTAATATTGTGGATCCTGGTAGAAGAACAGTTAAACCCTTAAAAAGACCACTTTATTTAATGAGTATCCCCAATGATGTAATTAGCAAATTATCATTTGATGAACCTTTATATTTGACTTCTACTTCTTTAATTAATCCTTCTCTTGCAATTAAGAATGATTCTGTTTCCCCTGAAGTCTATACTTTAATTGAGAAAACTTCTGAAGAAATATTGAAAGATACCCTTGATTTTAATGTTGTGAAAGACAATTATTTAAGAGGTGTGTTAATAAATGAGAGTGATAGATTAAATAATTTGCACTTGCATTGTAAAGTAAGTTCTTCTGTACAAGATACAGCTTATTTTAAAATAAAAGAAACCTTGAACATTGTTCTTAGCCATCAAAAACAAATAAGGAGTGACTATAGATCTATCTCAGATAAGAATATCAATCTGCATAAAATCTTGAGTGAATTGAAACCCCTTATTGAGGAAAATTATTCATTAAAAGGTGAAATTAAATCTCTACAAAATGATTTTAAAAAGCTAAAAAATGATTTCCATGCACTAAGTGCCCAACACCCAGTTTCTGAGGACAGAAATGTCTTATCCCTTGAAAAATTAAATAACCAGATGTCTGAAATTCCAAGGATAAGAAACTATGTGTCTGACCTGCAGGAAAAATTTTCAACCTAAACCATAAATAATTATGGTATAAATGAGAATGCTACCCATAAGCTGCATAAAAATAAAGGAAAAGAACCCAAACAGAGCTCCTGTTTTCTTCCTCATATTTCAGCCATTAAAAAAACTGAAAATGAGTCTGTAAAATCTTTTGCTACTAGCAAAAAATCTTGTGATGGTCATGTACCAGCTGTTTCTGTAAATAATGAAATTTCTGAACACCTGGCTAAACTTCAGGAATTATTAATGATAAATAATTTAAAAAAAAGGATGGAAAATCCCAGTAGTCAGAAAAATTGGCCTAAATTGGACCAATATCCTACCTTTGATGGTGATTCTTCATCTGGTTGGCAACAATTTATTCAAAGAATTGATAATTTAAAGAGATCTTTTAAAATAACTGATGAGGAAATTGTTTCTAAGCTAATTTCATTATTTTCCAATGTAGCCTTTACGTGGTATGAATCTGTTCTATTAGATAACAACCATTATACATGGAATGATTGGAAATCCTTGATTGAGAATCAGTTTGGTGGTTCAAAATTTAGGTTGGCTCAGCAAAGACTGTATGAGAATACTAGATATGTATCCTCCTCCGTTGAAAAATCAATTTTTTTTCTTATGAAAGTAACATAAATCCTGAGGGCAATTGATCCAAAGATAGATTATGATATTTGGAGAGATAAAATCTTGTATAAATTACTAAATTCTCTTAGAGATTTAATTGTAGCTAGAACTGAGCATGTGAGGGAACATTATTCTTTCATTAATATCTGTAATGAAGTACTGCTCAACCATAGATATGAACCAAAGAATTAACTTGGAAAATCTTATCATGATCAAAATAAACCCTCTACAAAGCCCCCAGAAAAATCTGGTAAACCTCTGCCCCAGTTGCACCTAAAAAAAATGCAACAAATCCTTGTTATAAATGTAACAAATCATGGCAAAAGGGTCATGTTTGTGACAAGAAAATTCATCTTGTTGAACAAAATGAAGACACTGATGAGGCTGAAAATGATATCAATAATTCTTCTTGTGACTGTGAAAGTAATATCTCTTATGACAATGAATCTGTTAAAGATGTTTTAATGTTGGAACAGGATTTCCATTATTTAGATAATATATCTGAAGAATGTATATTGGATTTATCTTCAATGGAAAATGCTGAAATAATTAAAGATATTACTAGCAGTTCTATAGCCATAACTCCTTTGAAAGCACCTGTTATCATTAATGGTAAAAATGTTGATGTAGTTTTGACTCTGGCGCTGCAGGAAGTGTAGTGTCTGAAAGAGCCTTAGCTTCAGTAGATATGGATTATTTGAGTAAATTATTACCTATGACTTCTGAAAAATGGAGAGGGTATGGTTCTACCTTGTGTCCTATTTGCAAATACAAAACCTCTGTATTCTTCAAATATAATGGTGGTTTTGTCAGAGATGTTTGGGAATTTGTTGTCATGAAAAATGATAATTTAAGCAATTGTTTTATTATGGGTAATGATATTTTAACCATTTTTGGTGTGAAGTTGGACCCAGAAAATAGTTGCTTCACCTTGGGATTGAATGGCAAAAGTAAATTCAAAATTTCCTCCCCTAGAAAACCTTCTGGGCATCAGTTAAAGTCTTGTAACTCACTGATCCAGTGTAAAGGCAGACCACCAATTGAAATGGATGATTTATTAAATGAAATAAATACTGCTTCTTTTGGTGATCAGTTAACTAGTGAAAAAAAGGATTCTATAATTGCCTCAATTACCTCTTTCCCTATGACTTTTGCTCATGGTTCTCATGTCTTAGGAAGTTTTTAGGAATAAATTAAAATTATCTTATCCTGTAACTTGAGTGATATTCCTCCTAGTCTTCAGAAAAAACCATATCCTGCTTCTCCAACAAAAAGAAAAGATATTGAATATAAGATTGTCACATTATTAAAAATGAATATCAGTGAAAAGGTGGATGTCACCCCCAAATATTGTGTCACTCCCCAGTCTTGATTTCTTATGAAAAGGATGAGGCTAGATTATGTGGAGATTACAGAGCATTAAACATTTATACTGTTGATGATATTAATTCTTTAACCCGAATTGATTCAATACATTCTACCTTGTAAGGTACAAAATTTATTAGTTGTATGGATGGTAATAAAGGGTATCATCAAATTCCAGTTGAGAAAAATTCTCAGAATTTTTTGCTTATTGCTACTCATATGGGAATATATAATTATGTTAGAATTGTTGAACTCCAGTAGTTTCTTATATACTGTTAGTTACTTAATTCGCTAGCTAATTTTATATTATCATATACATATCTTAAATAGAGCACTTGCCCATTTATAAATACATACCTGTTTCTTTTTACATACTTTTTCAACATCTATCCTACTAATAATTACATATCGATTTGTTAACTACTATATATGGATGCCTTGCTTAATATCTTTTCGGCATCCACTTTTCCTCTTCTATTTTTATTTTGTCTTGCTCGCTGTTCCAGCTCACTCATTACTTTCTGTATAGTTTCTTCTTATTGTCCACTGTCCACTTGTCCACTCCAAGTCACCCATCCTTCCTAGTCCACATATCTTTTGTCCCTTTTAACTTAACTAACTAAATGAAGTCCATCTTATCAGGTATTTCTTTTCTTCTTATTGTTCACTGTCCACTTGTCCACTCCAAGTCACCCATCCTTCCTAGTCCACATATCTTTTGTCCCTTTTAACTTAACTAACTAAATAATGTCCATCTTATCAGGTTTATGGGCCCAGCGCCCCTGTCATCTATTTAAAACTGGCGACCCCTGAATCAACAAACACTACTTCTCCATCTTCACCAAGTATCTCTTCTGAACAAACGGAACTTCCTAATATGTCTACCACACCTCCTCCTCCTCCTGAATTTTCTTATCTCCAAGATAACTCATCATATTCTGAAATCAAGGGGATTGAGAAGCTAACCAATAAAAACTATAGCTCGTGGAAGACTGATATCAAATATGCTCTCACTTTTTGAAACCTTGACCAGTTCCTCTTCAAAGATACTCATATTCCCACTGATCCCAATTTACTTAATGTCTTCAGACTAAGACAACGCCAGACCAACACCATTATCAAGATGTTTATGGATCAACCAAATCAGGACAAATCTGTATTGGACGATGATTTAGTTGAGCCCGCTCAATTGTGGACACGCATCAAAGAACATTATGCCTCCAGATCAACGCAGAACTGCTCATATTTTGTAAATCAATTATTCAAGATCAAACTCTCTGAGAATAATTTACTGGGGGCTATGAATGATTTTAGAAGTACAATGAAATTACTCAGAGAGGTGGCACAAGTCTTGTTTAAAGAGAACATTATATCCTATATAATGGGAAATTATGTTTTAAAACTATTACCTGACTCGTATCAAACAGCCACAACTATTATTCTCAGCAAGTACGATATCACCAATCAACAACCAAATATCGAAAATATATTTGCTGATATTGAGGCTGAAATAACTCGAAGAAAAGCTCTCAATACTTCTTCGGGTACTGTTCTAACTATGGACTCTAGAACAAATCAACTGTGCACTAAGGGAAAGCACAATCCTCTTGCTCCACATCACAAATCCTCATGTTTCCAACTCCACCCTGAAAAGTGTGATGAGTTCCTTAAAAGGAAAAAAGAACGTGAAAATCGAGAAAAGGAATCTGGACATAAAGTTCTATCTATTATATCAAATCTACCGGACAATCACACCATTCTGGACAGTGGCGCCTCATATACTATTTTCAACTCCCTCAAATTTTTCAGCTTGTATCAACCTACTAGCATCACTCTGTCAATGGCCAATGGTGAGGAAATTGTAGCCCTTGGACAAGGAACAGTTTCCTTTACCTCCCCTTCTGGCCACACCTTTCATATCAACAATGCTTTATATATACCATCAGTTAAAGCTACCCTTATATCAGCCATGGACATCATACGTAACGGTTGGAGCCTTGACAATGAAGGTGGACTCTTCAAAGTCAAATTCAAAGGCGAAACCCATATAAATTGTAACTCTTTAGGGAAGATTTTATCATTTCCCATAATTTCAAATCAAATCTTTAACCTCTCTGTCAATACATTGCACGATAATTCCAACCTTAATTTACTGCATCATAATTACGGTCATCCCAGTAATCAAACCATGGAAAAGTTATTCCCAGGTTTGGATTTCTCAAATTTCATTTGTAAAACTTGTGCACTAGCTAAGTCTCACTTTCTTCCTTACTCTGGTTCCTTTCCTACACCTGAATCTCCGTTGGATGTTATACACATGGATCTATGCGGACCTATCACCCCAGAATCCAGAGGTGGAAAATCTTACTTCTTTCAGATCGTCGATGGCCACTCTAGATTCAGGCACGTTTACTTTCTTGATCTAAAATCAGAGGCCTTTCACCTCTATAAAGAATATGAAACATTTGTCAAAAATCAATTGAAAAGGAAAGTAAAATGCATTGTTTCAGACAATGGCGGCGGATTCACTAGTAATGCAATGAGCAATCACTTGAAAAGTTAAGGTATAATTCACCTCAAAACTGCACCTTATTCGCCCCAACAGAATCCCATAGCAGAAAGAGGAAACCACTTTATTGTAAAAAAAGCTAAATGTCTTTTGATAGAATCTGGCTTAGATGCTAGCTGGTGGGCGAAGGCTGTAAACACTGCTACTTTTCTACTCAACATCCTTCCCTCATCTTCATTGAAAAATAATGATTCTCCCTGGAACCTATGGCACAAAAATACCTAACTACCCAATAAATTACATACATTTGATTCTGATGTAATTTTTCACCTTCAAAAACATAAACAAGACGGAAAATTTGACAAAAGTGGTGACAAGGGCTTGTTCCTGGGATATTGCGAGGGACATCTTAATTACCGCATTTACGCCATATCATCAAACTCAGTCATTATCACCCATGATTTCAAGTTCTTGAACACGTTTGATCTGGCTCGAATAATATCTAATGGGAATTCAGCTGAAAAACTCCAGTTCCCTGATATTGAATTTAGCCAACCAGTCTCTTTTAGTCCCATCAACAACAGTCAAGACTTAGTATCAGAATCCTTTACACCCGATACCTATACTCCCCAATCACCTCCATTAATCCCTGTATCAAACGATGTCTCTTCTGAATCTAGTACTCCCTTCAACATGAAACACTACACTTATTTTGACAAAACTTATAAACCTCCTCAAGAAATATCCTCTGAATTCGATACCTCCAATATTCTCAACACCAAGAGAAGAGCTAATTTTGCATGTCTGGCAGTCACACCATTCAATACACCTCAAAATTATTATCAAGCTTTGAATTCTCCTGAAAGCAAAGAATGGCTTAAAGCCATCGATTCTGAACTCAACAGTATATCCAAACACAACGTGTGGGAAGAAACTGCGATTCCCTCAAGTAACCACCTTCTTGGAACCACTTGGACTTTTAAGAAGAAACCAATGCCGATGGAAATATCATCAAGTATAAAGCTTGCCTATGTGTACAGGGATTTTCTCAAATAGAAGGTATTAAATATAACAAGACCTATGCACCTACTGGTAAACTTTCCACCCTTTGATTCCTACTAAGTGTTTCTGCTTTTAATAATTGGGAAATTCATCAAATGGATGTCAAATCAGCTTTCTTTCATGGGGAACCGGATGAACACCTATATCTACAATTTCCTTGTGGATATACTACTAAAAATGAAAATCATTGTCTCCACCTCAAGAAATCTCTCTACGGTCTCAAACAAAGCCCTTGCTGCTGGTACAACAAGCTAGCCAAGTTCTTTACTGACATCGGATTTAGAGCTAGTAAAGCGGATCCCTGTCTCTTCTTAAACTCAGATAAAAACAAACCCTGCTATGTTTACATACATGTTGATGATTTAATTATAGGAGGTCCCTCAATCTCCGATTTCAAAACTCAAATTTCTCGAGTCTTCAACATGGATGATCAAGGAGAATTGTGTTGGGTCCTTGGCATGAAGGTCACCAGGGATAGGTCTAAGTGCACTATAACCCTATCTCAAAAATTATATATCGATAACATACTTGAGGAATTCAATCATGAGAACTGTTGAACCGTTACCACTCCCCTAGTCCCCAACTCCCACTTCTCCAAATGCTCCACCAAGAAGTTAACAAATCTTTTTAACTACAGGCGCCCAATTGGTCTATTAAATTATCTGGTTCTATGCACTTGGCCCGACCTAGCCTTTGCAGCTAGTACCCTCGCTCAATATCTTAATGAACCCACTGACCAACAAATTATGGCATTCTTTCATATCCTTCGATATCGACAAAAATCCAAAGACATTGGCTTGACCCTTGGTAACGTCCAGGACGCTAATCTTGGAGTACTGGCTGGTTTTGCGGACTCTGACTATAACAAGTCTGTGGACTCAAAATCCACCTTGGCTTGCTCTCATGGCGCTCCAGTAAACAACAGTCAGTTGCCTTATCTGCTTCTGAAGCAGAATATTACTCTATGACTGAATGTGGTAAAGATCTTCTATGGATGAAGGAATAATTCAATGATTTTTCAATACCACTTACTGCTACTATTCTTAATGGTGACAATCAAGGAGCCATCAACCTAGAACTCAACCCACTATACCAACATCGTAAAAGACACATCAACACTAGAGTCTGCTGGCTACGCAAACTTGTTAATACCAAAGAAATTTCCATTCAATACGTTTCAACCAATGACATGCCAGCTGATATTCTAACAAAATCACTACCTTGGATTAAACATAAAACTTTCATGCATAAGCTACATCTTATTTCCATGCCGTCTTGAGCACGGGAGGGTGTTGAACTCCAGTAGTTTCTTATATACTGTTAGTTACTTAATTTTCTAGCTAATTTTATATTATCATATACATATCTTAAATAGAGAACTTGCCCATTTATAAATACATACCTGTTCCTTTTTACATACTTTTTCAACATCTATCCTACTAATAAATACATATCGATCTGTTAACTACTATATATGGATGCCTTGCTTAATCTCTTTTCGGCATCCACTTTCCCTCTTCTATTTTTATTTTGTCTCGCTCTCTGTTCCAGCTCACTCATTACTTTCCGTATAGTTTCTTCTTATTTTCCACTGTCCACTTGTCCACTCCAAGTCACCCCTCCTTCCTAGTCCACATATCTTTTGTCCCTTTTAACTTAACTAACTAAATAACGTCCATCTTATCAGGTATTTCTTTTCTTCTTATTGTCCACTGTCCACTTGTCCAGTCCAAGTCACCCATCCTTCCTAGTCCACATATCTTTTGTCCCTTTTAACTTAACTAACTAAATAACGTCCATCTTATCAAGAATGCCATTAGGCCCTGAAAAAGCACCTTCAGTTTTCCAAAAAGTAATGGATAACAATTTCCATCAAGAAATAATTGAAGGATGGCTTATGGTGTATATTGATGATTTCATAGTTTTTCTAAAATTTTTGATGAACATATGATTCATTTAAATAGAGTATTTCAAAGAATGGATGAAATCAATATGACATTGTCCTTAAAAAAGTGTAAATTTGGCTTTCAATCTTTAAAAGTCCTTGGCCATGTTATTTCAGGCCTACAAAGTTGTGTAGACCACAACAAAGCTGCTTCAATTCAAAATGTAAAGGCACCAACTTCTGTAAGAGAAATCCAAAGTTTTTTTGGGTATGTGTGGCTATTATAGACAATATATTAAAAATTATCAGGTCATAGCTTTGCCTCTCACCAAACTAACTAGGAAAGATGTTGCATTCATCTGGAATATTGACTGTCAAAAAGCTTTTGATGCATTAAAATGTTGTTTAATGACAGCTCCTATCTTAGCTCTTCCAGATTTCAACAAACCTTATGTCCTGTATAAAGATGCTAGCTTTGTTGGTCTGGGTTCTTCCCTTAACCAGAATCAAATTATTAAAGATAAATACTCAGAGGTTGTAATTTTTTATATTTCAAGAACCTTGAGAAATAGTGAATTGAAATATGGTACCACTCTATTAGAGTGCTTAGCAGTTTTTTGGGCTCTTGAGAAGCTTCATTACTACCTAGATGACCAAAGGTTTGAATTGGTAACTGACTGTAGTGCTGTGAAGTCCCTCTTAAACCTGGAAACACCTAATAGACATATTTTCAGGTGGCAACTTGATGTCCAAGAATACAGAGGAAGAATGAAAATTATCCTTTGGGCTGGAAATGTTCACTCCAATGTTTATATGCTGTCAAAATTTCCTCTACCAAATAATGACTCCAATCCTGCTTTTGTACCTGAAGATGATACTGTTCATATCCATGGTATATTTATAGTTGATATGAAAGAAGAGTTATTACAATTAATTCTGGATTCATATGATAAAGATTCTGATTTAAATAAATTAGTTACTATCTTAAATGATCCTAAGAATGCTTCAATTCAAGCATTGATTAAAACTCATCCTGAAAAGTATCAAAATTCTTTGATTAAAGGAAAGTTTTCTATTGAAGTTAGTTATATATATTATAGAAGAAATCTTACTATTTTAATTATAATTTCTCCTTCTATGAAGGAAACTATCCTCAAACTTTGTCATGATGACATATTAGATGGTCATTTTGATCTTGAAAAGACATTAATTAGGATCAAAAACACTGATTGGTGGGCTAATATGTCTGAAGATACAAAATTATATGTTGAATCCTGTGATTACTGCCAGAAATCTAAAAGTTTGAAAGGTAAAAGAGCAGGGTTATTACAACATATTGAAGCACCTGATGCTCCTTGGCAAATAATCAACATGGATTTTGTCACTGGTCTTCATGTAGCAGGTAAAGACAGTTATAACTATTGTTGGGTAATAGTGGATAGATTCACAAAAATGTGCAAGTTTATTCCCACCCACAAAGATGTATCCACAAAGGAATTAGCTTTCTTATGGTGGACTTACATGTTCAATATTATTGGATTTCTAAAAGCCATTATCTCTGATAGAGATCCAAAATTTACTTCTGAGTTTTGGACCTCTTTGATGGATATTTGTGGCTGTGAGTTAAAATTGTCTACAGCTCAATATCTATAGACGGATGGTATAACTGAAAGAATGATTTACACTTTGAAAGATATGATTATAAGGAATTGTGCCTATGGATTTGAATCTAAAGACAATGAAAGATTTAATCATGACTGGGTCACTCTATTGCCTGGTCTTGAATTTGCATATAATAGCACTGTCCATTCTGTCACTGAGAAAAGGCCTTTTTAGCTTTGGTTAGGTTATGTCCCAGATACTCCTGCTCAGATTCTCAATAGTAAATTACCTAAGTTGGAAATACACCCTGGTGAAAAATCTTTTATGCAAATGCAACAGCTATGCAGAAAACATGCTCAAAGCTGTGTTGATAAAGCATTTGAATATGAAAAAAAAGAGATGTGATAAATCCCCTAAAGAATAAACATTTAACATGGGTAATGAAGTGTTGATTTCTTCTTTCCATTTCAATCTACAAGGTACCAACAAATTAAAAGATTGTTTTTTAGGACCATTTTTTGTTAAAAGAATGGTTCAAGATAATGCAGTAGAAGTTGTATTGTATTCTCCATGTGATTAGAAACATCCTGTTTTTCACAATTCTTTGCTTAAGCCTTATACTTCCAACAGTGACTTATTTCCCAAAAAAAGGGGAAGACCTAAGAAAAACCCTCAGGAAGTCACAGAAACTGCATAAATTGAAAAAATTCTCAATGATAGAATTTTCATTTCTGAAAGAGGTACTGAGTATTTATTAAGATATAAAAACAAATCATCTGAAAATGATGCATGGATACCTGGCAAGGAGATTTCAAATATTCCTACTCTGTTAAAGAAGTACAAAAAGAAAAAATCTTAGCATTTTTTTATTGTTTTTTTAGAGTGAGGGAGTGTCAGCCAGGCTATACCAGGAGCCCAGTAAATTGTATGTTAATCTATTGGAGCTTAATTAGCGCAAAAAATTATGCATTTTATGTATATAACTTAATATTACATTGTATAATAAAATTATATAAAAATCGTATTATAATATAACTAAAATAAGGGTTATCTTAAATTTACTATTAAATAAATTATAGATACAATTAAAACTCATAAAATACTTTATATTCTATAAAAGTTTGGCACATTTTTCATAAAATTAATACTTATAAATTATTAATTAATTTATTAAATATATTATAGTTAAAAAATCAAAATACTAACTTATAATATAATTAAATAAATAAATAAAATTAAAGTATTAAATAAAACTTTTATATGATATGAATTATGAATATTGAGCGCTTTTTTGACTCATAACTATGTTATTAAGGAATTAAATTAGTTAAAACATTTTATTTAATTAATTACTAATGTTGTATTCTAAAATTTATTAATAATATTAATTTAATAAATTGTTTTAACCTAATTTAATTCTTACACTAATAAAATGGGTTATACTAATTAATATCTTATGTTACAGACTTAATTAATTAATTACACTAATTATTATATTAAAATAGTTTAATTTTTATGTTTCACTTAAAATGGGCTATTATCAAACATGTAAAAATTGAATTAGTTAATACTTCAAGTGTTTCAATTGTATTTAATTACTCACTTATTTTAAAGATTTGTTTGGGGTTAAATTGGTGGAATTTTTGGGCTCTTAATTATTTTTTAATTAATTGTTTTATATTTTTTCCCTTACAGCTTTGGTACACTTAATTTTAACTCATAATTATTTCTTATTTTATTTTTTATAGAACATAATTTTTTGTGGCGCTTCATAGGGCCCCTTGCCTATATAAGGGCCTTGGGAAACCCCCTGTAGCTCTATCACTTATTATACACTGAACTCAAATACAATTTTAAATATGTTACGTTTTTTTATTTTTATTAGCATTATAAGTATAAATTTAAAAGTAAATAAATTATGTAAGGTTGCTATAAGTCTATTAATAATTATAATTTTGAACCGTGCACTGCTATATAACTTACAAGATTTAAATAAAATAAATTGTACCTCACTTTTTTTGTCATTGCTCAAATCTCGTCGTAGCATTTCTTTCTTTTTCTTTCTTACTTTCTTAAGCTACCAATTATTATAAAAATATTATTTATTATTTCTCTATTCCTTTTCTCCTTTTCCTCTTTCTTCTAGAAGACCGGCCAATCAATTCATTTTAATTTCACCCTTTTTCTGGAAGAATTTATTCAAGTGTTGTAAATGTTCATCAAATGTTTTAGAAAAAACTATGATTTCATAAATGTAAACCATTAACCATCCTTCAATTTTTTTCTGATACAATGTGTTATCCATCACTTTTTGGAATACAGAAGGGGAATTTTTAGGGCCAAAAGGCATCCTAACATATTTGTAAATTACCATATGGGTTTCAATTAGCAAATAATTTTGGGAAGACTGTTCTACAGGTATTTGAGGATAACCTTTATTACCATCCAGACAGCTGATGAGTTTAGCACCTTGTAAGGTAGCATGTATAGAGCTTATTCTGGGTAATGGGTAGATATCATCCACAGTATAAGCATTCAAAGCTCTATAATCTCCACAAGGTCTAGCTTTATCTTTCTCATAAGAAATTAAAACTGGAGAGATGACACAATATTTGTGTGTAACATCCACTTTTTCAATAATATTTATACTTAGTAAAGTTGAGATCTTATCCTCTATATCTTTTCTCTTTCTGGAATAAGCAGGATAAGGTTTTTTCTTTAGGCTAGGAGGTATTTCATCCAATTTTCAAGAAAAAGTAATTTTCATTTCTCCTTTAACCAATCATAACACATGGTAACTATGAGAAAAAGCAATTGGGAAAGATGCAATTAGGGCCGCAATTGAATCCTTTTGGTTATCAGTTAATTGATTATTAAATGAAGCTGTTTCAATTTCAGAAAATAAGTGTTGGCCGGTTCGTCAAGAAGGAAGGAAAGAAGAAGAATAAGGAAGGAAAGGATGATGGGGCAATGAAGAGACTAATTGGATAGACAAAAAAGTGACAATGATTGAACTGTTTATATTTGTAAGTTCTTTTAATATTTTTCTCTGCTCAATTATCAACAAACTAATTATTAAAAATCTTAAAACAACCTTATAATTTAATTTAGTACTTAAAGGGTCTTAAGTGCCACAAGAAATAACAAAATATAATGTAATTTTAGATTATGATGAGTAAGTAAGTGATGCGTAAAAAGGGGTTTACCAAAGGCCTTTTTATAGACAATGGTACCTCTGAAGTGCTAAAAATGAGTATATACAAAATATTAATAAGATAAAACAAGAAGATAAAAGAAAAGTATTGTAACATAGTAATTGTAAGAAAAATATGAAACAAATAAATAATTCCCAATTAAGAAAATAATTTTCCCACCATAAACCCCCAAATCAGTTAATTAATATAATTAGTAACTAAACAACCCTGTGACATAAGAACTATGGGAAAGAGTAATTCAAAACAGGTATTAAAATGTGTTTTCAGAGTTTTTAAGTGAAACAAATAAAATGTTTTGACACAACAAAGTATGTAATCAAATTTAATTCAGTGTAAAGCTAAAATTAATTAATTGTTTTAACTATGTAATTAAATAACTAGTTTAACTGAAACAAATAATTAATTTAAATTGAGAATTTGAATACTATTTTATTAAATAAGGTTTTTTCTTTTATTTAATATTTCATTGACACAATTAAGGGTCAAAAAAAAGCGCCACTAATTATGGATTATAGTTTATATGAAAAGGTTTAGTTACATATTTAAATTAAATAATTAATGTAATTAAAATATAAGATAATTAAAAGGATGTAATTATATTAAAAAAATTTAATTATTTATTTATTTATTAAATACATAAAAATGCGTCCCTTTATATAGAATATGATAATTAAATTGATGTATACTTAATTTATATGATAATAAAATTGATATAAAATTTATTTTACTTATAAAATAAAATATTTATATATTATATTATGTAATATAAATTTAATATAAATACATAAGTTGCAATTATTATGTCCTCTTTTTATTTCAATAAATTTTTATGTATATTTACTGGGCTCCTGGAACATCCTGGCTGACACTCCCTCACTCTAAAAAAACCATGAAAAAATGATACAATTTTTTCTTTTTATACTTTTTTAACAGAGTAGGAAGGTTTGAAATTTCTTTACCAGGTATCCATGCATCATATTCAGATGAATTATTTTTATATCTTAGCAAATACTCAACACCTTTTTCAGAAGTGACAATTCTATCATTCAGAATTATATCAATTTCAGCAGTTTCAGTGATTTATTGAGGATTTTTCTTAGGTCTTCCTCTTCTTTTAGGGAATAGATCACTGTTGGAAGTATAAGGTTTCTGATGGGAAATGGGGAAAACAGGATGTTTTCTATCATATGGAGAGTATAACACAACTTCAACTGCATTATCTCCAATCATTCTTTTAACAACAAAAGGCCCTACAAAAGGATCTTTCAATTTGTTGTTACCCTGTAAATTGAAATGGACAGTAGATATCAACACTTCATCGCCTATATTAAATGTGTGCTCCTTATGGGATTTCTCACATCTTTTCTTTTCATATTCAAATGCTTTATCAATACAATTATGAGCATGTTTCCTGCACAGTTGTTGCATTTGAACAAAAGATTTGACACCAGGGTGTGATTACAATTTAGGTAATTTACTATTGAGTATTTGAGCAGGAGTATAGCCAAAGCTCAAAAGGATTCTTTTGAGTAACAGAGTGAACAGTGCTATTATAAGCGAATTCAAGACCTGGGAGCAAAGTAACCCAGTCATGAGTAAATCTGTAATTATCTTTATCTTCCAAGCCAAAGGCAAAATACCTTCTAATCATATCCTCAAGAGTTTGAATCATTCTTTCAGCTAGACCATCAGTTTGGGGATGGTGATCAGTAGATAATCTTAATTCACAACCACATATATCCATTAGAGACATCCAGAATTCAGAAGTAAATTTGGAATCTGTGTCAGATATAATGGCCCTAGGGAATCCAACTATATTGAAAATATAAGACCAGCATAAGAAAGCTAAGTCTTTGGTGGAGACATCCTTGTGTGTGGGAATAAATTTGCACATTTTAGTAAATATATCCACTATTACCCAACAGGAATTGTAACTGTCCTTACCTGATACAGGAATACCAGTGACAAAATACATATTAATGATTATCCAGGGAGAATCAGGTGCTTCAATATGATGTAATAACCCTGCTCTTTTACCTGTCAACCTTTTAGATTTCTGGCAGGAATCACAAGATTCAAAATATAATTTTGTATCTTCAGACATATTAGCACACCAAGCAGTGTTTTTGATTCTAATCATTGTTTTTTAAAGATCAAAATGACCAGCTAATATTTCATCATGACAGAGTTTGAGGATAGTTTCTTTCATAGAAGGAGGAATTACAATTACATTAGTAAGCTTTCTTCTATAACATATTTAACCATCTTCAATAGAAAACTTTTCCTTAATCAAAGAATTTTGATACTTTGCAGGAAGATTTTTAATCAATGCTTGAATTGAAGCATTCTTAGGATCATTTAAGATAGTAACTAATTTATTTAAATCAGAATCTTTATCATATGAATCCCGAATTAATTGTAATAACTCTTCTTCCATATCAACTATAAATATACCATGGGTATGAACAGTATCATCTTCAGGTACATAAGCAGGATTGGAGTCATTATTTGGCAGAGGCAATCTTGACAGCATATAAACATTGGAGTGAACATTCCCAGCCCTATGGAGAATTTTCATTCTTCCTCTGTATTCTTGAACAGCAAGTTGCCACATAAAAATTTGTCTATTAGGTGTTTTTAGGTTTAAGAGGGACTTCAAAGCACTACAGTCAGTCACCAATTCAAAAGTTTGGTCATCCAGGTAGTAATGAAGCTTCTCAAGAGCCCAAAAAACTGCTAAGCACTCTAATTGAGTGGCACCATATTTCAATTCACTATTTCTCAAGGTTCTTGATATATAATGAATTAGAACCTCTGAGGATTTATCATTAATAATTTTTTTCAGGTGAAGGGCAGCACCCAGACCAACAAAGCTAGCATCTGTGTACAGGACAAAAGGTTTGTTGAAATCTGGAAGAGCTAAGATAGGAGCTGTCATTAAACAACATTTTAATGCATCAAGAGCTTTTTGACAGTCAATATTCCAGATGAATGCAACATCTTTTCTAGTTAGTTTGGTAAGAGGCAAAGCTATGACCTGATAATTTTTAATATATTGTCTATAATAGCCACACATACCCAAAAAACTTTGGATTTCTCTTACAGAAGTTGGTGCCTTTACATTTTGAATTGAAGCAGCTTTTTTGTGGTCTACACAGATTTGTAGGCCTGACATAACATGGCCAAAGACTTTTAAAGATTGTAAGCCAAATTTACACTTTTTTAAGGACAATGTCATATTGATTTCATCCATTCTTTGAAATACTCTATTTAAATGAATCATATGTTCATCAAAGGTTTTAGAAAAGCTATGAAATCATCAATATACACCATAAGCCATCCTTCAATTATTTCTTGATGGAAAGTGTTATCCATGACTATTTGGAAAACTGAAGGTGCTTTTTTAGGGCCAAATGGCATTCTAACATACTTATATATTCCCATATGAGTAGCAATAAGCAAAAAATTCTGAGAATTTTTCTCAACTGGAACTTGATGATACCCTTTATTACCATCTAGACAACTAATAAATTTTGCACCTTGCAAGGTATCATGTATTGAATTAATTCTGGGAAAAGGATAAATATAATCAACAGTATAAGTGTTTAATGCTCTGTAATCTTCACATAATCTAGCCTTATACTTTTCATAAGAAATCAAAACTGGGGAGATGAAACAATATTTGGGGGTGACATCCACCTTCTCAATGAAAATTATGTATAATAATGTGGCAATATTATCTTCAATATCCTTTATTTTTGTTGGAGAAGCAGGATATGGTTTTTTCTGAAGACTAGGAAGAACATCACTCAAGTTATAGGATAAATTAATTTTCATTTCATCCTGAACAATTCCTAAGGCATGAGAGCCATGAGAAAAAGCCATAGGAAAAGAGGAAATTGAGGTAATTATAGAATCCTTTTTTTCACTAGTCAACTGATCACCAAAAGAAGCAGTATTTATTTAATTTAATAAATTATCCATTTCACTTGTTAATCTGCTTTTACACTGGACCAATGAGTTACAAGTCTTTAAGAGATGCTCAGAAGGTTTTCTAGGGGAGGAAATTTTGAATTTTCTTTTTCCATTCAATCCCAAGGTGAAGCAATCATTTGCTGGGTCCAATTTCACACCAAACATGGTTAAAATATCATTACCCATAATAAACCAAATGCTTAAATTAAAATTCTTCATGACAACTAAATCACAAATAGCTCTGAAAAAATCACCATTATATTTGAAGAATACAGAGGTTTTGTATTTGCCTATAGGACACAAAGTAGAACCATACCCTCTCCATTTTTTTGGTGTCATAGGTAATAATTTATTCAAATAGTCCTTATCCACTGAAGCTAGTGCTTTTTCAGACACTACACTTCCTCCAGAACCAGAGTCAAGAACTACATCAATACTTTTATCATTAATGATAACAGGTGCCTTCAAAGGGGATATGGATATAGAACTGTTAGTAATGTCTTTAATTATTTCAGAATTTCCCACTGAAGATACATCCAATACACATTCTTCAGATATATTATCTAAATATTGGACATCCTATTGTAATATTAAAATTTTTTTAAGAGATTCATGGTCATAGGAGATATTACTTTCACAGTCACTAGAAGAATCATTGATATCAATTTCAGCATCATCAGTGTCTTCATTTTGTTCAACAAGATGAATTTTCTTGTCAAAAACATGACCCTTTTGCCATGATTTGTGACATTTAAAACAAGTATTTGTTGCATATTTTTTACATGCAACTGGGGCAGAGGGTTTACCAGATTTTTCTGGGGGCTTTGTAGAGGGTTTATTTTGATCATGATAAGATTATCCAAGGTAATTTTTTGGTTCATATCTATGGTTGATCAGTACTTCATTACAGATATTAATGAAAGAAGAATGCTCCCTCACATTCTCAGTTCTAGCTACAATTAAATCTCTAAGAGAATTTGGTAATTTATACAAGATTTTATCTTTCCAAATATCATAATCCATCTTTGGATCAATTGCTCTCAGGTTTTTTGATAATATCATAAGAAAAACAACGGTTTTTAAACAGAGGAGGATACATATCTAGTATTTTCATACAGTCTCTGCTGAGCCAACCTGAATTTTGAACCACAAAACTGATTCTCAATCAAGGTTTTCCATTCCTTTTATGTATAATGGTTGTTATCTAACAAAACAGATTCATACCACATCAAGGTACATTGGAAAATAAAGAAATTAACTTAGAAACATTTTCCTCATCTGGCAGTTTATAAGATCTTTTTAAATTATCAATTCTTTGGATAAAGTTTTTCCAATCAGATGAAGAATCACCATCAAAGATAGGATATTGGTCCAATTTAGGCCAATTTTTACTACTACCAGGATGGTCAGTTTTAAGGTTTGAACTATTCAAGGTTATTAATTCTTGAAGTCTTGAAAGGTGTTCAGATATTTCATTGTTTACAGAGGTAGATGGGTCATTGTGAGCATTAAAATTATTCTTATTTGATGTAACAGATTTTAAAGAATAATTTTCAGCTGGCAAAATTGGTACATTACAAGGGAGAGAAGAAACACCCTTTTCAGGCTGTTTATTTTTATAATAAGAAGGTTGAGAAATATTTTTTAACTCATGATAATGAGTATTCTGAACAGCCTGTAATGCAGAAATTTTTTTCTCAAGATCAGAAAATTTATTTCTCAAATCAGGAATATAAGATAGTTTATCATTAATCTTTGCAATAGATAGAACATTTCTGTCCTCATCTATAGAGCATTTATTACTTAAATTTTGGAAATCAATTTTCAATTTTCTTAATTCACTATGCAGAAGCATATTTTCATTCATTAAAGAAGTATTTTCCTCTTGAAGAGGTTTCAGATCATCAATAACTTTGCCTAGATGACTATATTAATCTGAAAGTGATTTGTGATCAATTTTAATAGACTTATGTTGAGCAAGGACGTTATTTAATGTGTCTTTTAATCTGAAATAAGCTGTGTCTTGAACGGAAAAACTTACTTTGAAATGTAAATTCAAATTATTTAATCTATCAATTTCATGTTTTAAAAATTCTCTCAAAGGTTTGTCTTTGATAACATTAAAATCTGGAGAGTTTCACAATATTTCTTTGGAAGTTTTTTCAAGTAAAACATAAACTTCTGGAGCAACAGAATCATTCTTAGTAGCAAGAGTAGTATTAATTAAAGAAGTAGAGGTTTAATGTAATGGTTCATCAAAAGAAAGTTTACTTAAAACATCAATAGGGCTACTAGTTACAGGAAGCTGTCTTTTAACAGTTTTAACTATTCTCTCACCACTCTCAATATGATTACCTGTAGAAGAAGGCTTATTAGAATATACTCCAAAATGTTTATCAACCAAAATACTTACCATGGCAGAGGAGGAAACTTCCCCTGGGGTTGAGTTTGGGCTTGGGCCTTCTTTCTCATGCTTTTTTGGTAAGGATGAGGAGGAGGATGGAAATTGGGTGTTCTGGATGGGCCAGGCTGATGATGGGGAGGATGTTGCACATTCTGCTGTTAGTGACTCATGAGATAATCCCATTTCCATTTTTCTACTTCCAGAGTATTTTGGTTTTTCTGGAAAGAGGTGGAGCTTGAGGGGGCTGAGGCTGAGTTGATAACATTGGAGGAGGATGACCCTGCTTTTGAGATAGAAGCTCTTGCATCTGGGACCAAAGGATGTCCAATCTTGCCTTGTATTTCATACTTTCTTCTCTCAGCTCCTTGATGTGGCTGGAAAAATTGTTGATTTGCTGGTTTAGAGGAATCTTTTTTATTTTTTACATTTTAGAGTATTTTCCTGATTGACCAGAGGTTTGACTTCTTTCTGAATTGTTGGGGGAAGGGGGTTTATTGCCTCCACCCCTCCTGACACTTCTAAATCCTTTATAATGAGAAATTTTATTATAAGAGATTTATTTCTTATAAATAAATTTTGAAGAGCTTACAGAATCAACTTCACAATCAACATCAATTTCATCCACTTGAAGGTTATCCATGCTCTCAGTCAACTTGCTAGTAATGTAAGTGGGAAGATTTTTTAAGTAATTTCTCTAAAGTAATTATATTTTTTAGTTTTATGAAACCAAAATAATATTGAAAATTTATATCAAAATTTCTTATTTATAAAAATAAGTAAAATATTTTAAATATAAAGTGTTTATTTAATATAATTAAATAAAGATAATTATATAAAAATAATTATTATTGGGACTAGAAAATAAGTTTTAATGTCAACCAACAATAAAATTACCAAATTTTAATATGACAATTACTGGGACTAAGTACAGAGTACTATTATAGTCAACCAAAAATCAAAAAAATTAGTAATAATAAAAATTAATTTAATAATTTAAATATTAATATTAAAATTTGTAAAATTCTTCTAGGACTAAGAGGTATTAACACTCTATTATAGTCAACTAGCAAAAAAAAATCATATATTATTTTTATTGAACACTTACACTCAGTGACTCAGCACTAGGCCACAATAACTGTTTTTGCATAAAAAATCTAATATAAGAGTTGATAGGAACAGAGGTCAACTTACAGTAGTCATTGTTAAATCAGCTAAAAAGTATATAACTTTTAAATATATATATACCTAATAATAAGATCCCCAGTTCAATTCACGGTTGCGGAAAAAGTTTCTTTTTTGCGTTAGGTGGTCCGTGTGTTTTGTCGTTTGTCTAAAAGTGTTCCCAGTCAATTTTAGTGATATGGAAAGTCCTCCAATTGTCAGCCGGTTTTTCTAGAAGGAAGAAAAGAAGAAGAAGAAGGAAGGAAAGGATGATGGGGCAATGAAGAGACTAATTGGATAGACAAAAAGTTATGAGGATTGAACTGTTTATATTTGTAAGTACTTTTAATATTTCTCTCTGCTCAATTATCAACAAACTAATTATTAAAAATCTTAAAAAAACCTTATAATTTTATTTAGTATTTAAAGGGTCTTAAGTGCCACAAGAAATAACAAAATATAATGTAATTTTTAAATTATGATGAGTAAGTAAGTGATGTGAAAAAAGGAGTTTACCAAAGGCCTTTTTATAGGCAATGGGACCTCTGAAGCTCTACAAATGAGTATATACAAAATAATACTAAGGTTAAACAAGAAGATAAAAGAAAAGAATTGTAACATAATAATTGAGAGAAAAATATGAAACAAATAATTAATTCCAAATTAGAAAATAATTTTCCCACCATAAATCCCCAAATCAATTAATTAATATAATTAGTAACTAAACAAACCTGTGAAATAAGAACTATGGGAAATAGTAATTCAAAACAGGTATTACAATGTGTTTTCAGAGTTTTTAAGTGAAACAAATAAATTTTTTTGATGCAACAAAGTATGTAATCAAATTTAATTCAGTGTAAAGCAAAAATTAATTAATTGTTTTAACTATGTAATTAAATAACTAGTTTAACTGAAACAAATAATTAATTTAAATTGAGAATTTGAATATTATTTTTTTAAATAAAGTTTTTTCATTTATTTAATATTTCATTGACACAATGAAGGGTCAAAAAAAGCGCCACTAATTATGGATAATAGTTTATATGAAAAGGTTTAGTTACATATTTAAATTAAATAATTAATGTAATTACAATAAAAGATAATTAAAAGGATGTAATTATATTATAAAAATGTAATTAATTAATTATTTATTAAATACATAAATACGTGTCCCTTTATATGGAGTATGATAATTAAATTGATGTATACTTAATTTATATGATAATAAAATAAATATAAAATTTATTTTACTTATAAAATAAAATATTTATATAATATATTATATAATATAAATTTAATTTAAATAAATAAGTTGCAATTATTATGTCATCTTTTAATTTTAATAACTTTGTATGTATATCTACTGGGCTCCTGGAACAGCCTAGCTGAAAATAATACCTTCATTTCCTCTGTTTGTCTACCTTTAAATTGGATCAAATAATGACAAGATTTCAATAAGGGTGTAGATTGCTTTTTTGAAGAAGAAATTTTATATTATCTTTTTCCATTCATTCCCATAGTAAAACAATTGCTTTCTGGATCCAATTTAATGCCTAAAATATCATTTCTCATGTTAAACCAATTGCTTAAATTTTCATTTTTCATCACAACAAATTCACAAATAGCTCTGACAAAACCACCATTATATTTAAAGAATACAGTGGTTTTGTATTTCCCAATGATACATAAAAAAGAATCATAACCTTTCCATTTTTCAGATGTTATAGGTAATAATTTGAATTGATAATCCTTATCTACAGAAGCCAGTGCTTTTTCAGACACTACACTTCCTCCAGTGCCAGAGTTAAGAATAACTTCAAAATTTTTACCATTTATAATAACAGGTTCTCTCAAAGGTGATATTAAAATAGAACTGTTAGTAATATCTCTAATTACTTCAGCAATTTCTACACAAGATAAGTCAATATCACAATTATCAGACCAATTATCCAAATACTGGATATCTTTTTTAAAATAAGAACTTCCTGAGAAGACACATGGTCATAAGAGATATTGCTATCACAGTCACTTGAGGAATCATCAAGATCAGCTTGAGTATTTTCAGATTCCTCCTTATGTTCAACAAGATGAATTTTCTTGTCACAAATATGTCCTTTTTGCCATGGTTTGGTACATTTAAAACAAGTATTAGTTGCATATTTCTTTGGAGCAACTGGGGCAGAAGGTCTACCAGTTTTGTCTGGAAGTTTTGTGGAGGGCTTTTGTTGGTCATGATAAGATTTAACAGGATAATTCCTTGGATCATATCTATGATTTAGTAGGACTTCATTATAGATATTGATAAAGGAAGAAATCTCTCTTACATGCTCAGTTCTTGCCACAATCAAATCTCTCAGAGAATTTAGAAATTTATAGAGAATTTTATCTCTCCAAATATCATAATCCATTTTAGGATCTATGGCTCTAAGAGTTTTTGTAGTTTTCATAAGGAAAACAATGGGTCTCTCAGGAGAGGAGGATGCATATTTAGCATTTTCATATAATCTTTTCTGGGAAAGCCTGAATTTGGAACCACCAAATTTATTTTCAATCAAGGTTTTCCACTCTTTCCAAGTATAATGTTGGTTGTACAGTAAGACAGATTCATACCATATTAAAGCTACATTGGAAAATAAAGGAATTTATTTAGAGACAATTTACTCATCTGGAAATTTATAAGAGTTTTTCAGATTATCAATTCTCTGAACAAAGTGTTGCCAGTCAGATGAAGAGTCACCATCAAAAGTGGGATATTGATCCAGTTTTGGGCCATTTTTTCTGGCTACTGGAATGGTCCATCTTTTGGTTTGAATTATTTAAAAATAATAATTCTTGAAGTTTAGCCAGGTGTTCAGAAATTTCATTATTTACAGAAACAGCTGGTTCATTAACATTATAAGATTTTTTTCTAGTAGCAAAAGATTTTACAGACACATTGTCAGTTTGTTTAATGGCTGAAATATGGGGAAGAGAATAATTTCTTTGTTCAAGCCTATTTCCTTTATATCTATTCAATTTATTGGCAGCATATTCATGTACACCATAATTATTGGCAGATAAAGCTGAGAATTTTTCCTGTAGGTCAGACACAGAATTTCTTATCCTTGGAATTTCAGACATCTGAAAATTTATTATTGCAAGGGATAAAACATTTTTGTCTTCAAAAACTGTGTATTTGGTACTCAGTGCTTAGAAATCATTTTTCAGCTTTTTCAACTCATTGTGTAGATACTTAACTTCATGTTTCAATGAATAATTCTCTTCAATAAGGGGTTTTAACTCACTCAAAGTTTTATGCAGATAAATATTTTTATCTGAGATAGCTCTATTATCACTTCTTACTTGTTTTTGTTGGCTAAGAAGAATATTCAAAGTTTCTTTGATTTTAAAATAGGCTGTATCTTGCACAGAAGATCTCACTTTAAAATGTAAGTGCAAATTATTCAATCTATCACTCTCATTTACTAATACATCTCTTAAATTTTTGTCTTTTACAACATTAAAATCAAGTGTATCTTTTAATATATCCCCAGAGGTATTCTCAAGCAAGGTATAAAATTCAGGGGAAACATAATCATTTTTAATTGAAAGAGAAATAGTAATTAAAGAAGTAGAGGTTAAATGTAAAGGTTCATCAAATGATAATTTACTAATTAAATCATTAGGGCTACTCATCAAAGAAAGTTGTCTCTTTAAGGGTTTAACTGTTCTTTCACCATTATCCAGAATATTACCTGTGGGAGAATATTTGTTATCATACATACCAACATGTTTATAAAACAGATTACTTACCATGGCAAGGGAGGAAATTTCCCCTTTGCCTTCTTTCTTCTACCTCCCTGATAAGGATGGGCCTGAGGAGTTTTATGGTATGTTTGTGTCCTGGATGGGCCAGGGTGTTAAGCTACTGGCTGCTGAACATTCTGTTGGTAATGTTTCATCAGTTAATCCCATTTCCACTGTTCCACTTGTAGATTGTTTTGATTTTGAGTGAAAGATCTGGGTGCCTGATGGGGCTGAGGCTGAGGCTGAGAGGCTGGGAAAGGAGGAGGTTGAACCTGCTTTTTATTTAAGAGCTGCTTCTTCTGTTTCCAGAGTGTGTCTACTCTTGCCTTGTACTTCATGTTTTCTGCTTTCAGTTCTTTTATATCGCTGGAAAGATTTTTTATTTGTTGTGTCAGAGGGATCTTTTTTATTTTTATACCCTTTAGAGGATTTTACTGATTGATCTGAGGCTTTACTTCTTTCAGGGTAGTTTGGTGAGGGGTATTTGCCACTTCTACTGAAATTTCTATGTCCTGAAGGGTATGAAGATTTAATGTTAACTGAAGAATTCTTGTAAGTTGATTTTGAAGAACCTACAGATTCATTATCTACATCCGCATAAATTTCATCCACATGAAGGTTATCCATGCTGTTTGCCAAACTACTGGACATAGAACTATGAATAAAAATTCAAATATTATTTAATTATTCAATTTAATTTTTTATAAAAATTAAATTATTCCTTGAAAAAATTAAATAAAAAAATTAACAATAAAAAATGTAATAAAAAAATATGTAATTACAATTTAAATTAATAAAAATTACAATTCTTATTAAGGGGCCAAACCAAAAAAGGTTTTAATAAGTCAACCAAAATAATTAATACTAAAAAAAAATCTTGGTAATAATGGGACTAAGTACAGATTACTATTATTGTCAAGCAATTTAAATCAAAAAAAAATTACAATAAAATTAAATGAGAAATTTATTTAAAAAATTTTATAATGATCTTCTAGGACTAAAAATTTATAACTTAATTATGGTCAACTAGGAAAAAAATTTTTTTTGAACACTTACGCTCAGAGAATCAGAAACTAAGCCACAATCACTGTTATTGCAATAAAAATTTAATAATATAAGTGAGAGGTGCAAAGTTTAACTTACTATAGTGATCAAGAAATCACTTCAAAAGTATATATCATTTAATATATTATAAACCTAAAAGTTTGAACCAAAGTTCAAAACACAGTCGCGGAAAAATTTTGCTTTTTTGCTTAGGTGGTCTGTGCGCAGTGTTGTTTGTCGCAAAAGGGTGTATTGTTGTCATCATTTGGAAAGGCCTCCAATTATTGGCGGGTCATCTAGAAGATGAAGGAAAAGAGGGACAACAGAGGAAGTAGAAGGGAAATATAAACAAGCAGTTTGTAATAAAATGAAAATTTAATATAACTGAGTTTATGTAGAGGAATACAACAGCACTTTATGAGTAATGACACTACAGTAGATTTAAGTGGTATTTAATATATTTAATAAGTTATATCTCAATGTGCAGCAATCAATTATTGTTATTAATAAACTTATAGCAAACTTAGTATTATTTAAAATTTAAACTAGAACTGTAGTACTAATAAAAATAATAATAATTTGTATGATATTTAAAATATAATAAATTATGAGTGTAAATTAAGTTATAGATAACAAAGAGGAATAACAAGATCCTTTTATAGGCAAGGATACTTCTGAGGCACTTCCAATGTATATACAAAAATAATATTATGTGAAACAAAAAGACCAAAAGAACTTACTTAAAACATACACATTTAGGGAAAAAATGAAACAAAAAATTAAACCTGTGAATAAGTTAATAATTTTTCCGTCTTAAAGCTCCAAAAAAGTAACTAATCAAATGAATAACTAAATAAGTATGAGGCCATGAGAATTGTGAGAAAAAATATCCTAAACAAGTATTATAATAAAATGTAAAGGTTTTAATTAAAACAACTAGAATTATTTTCACACAAAAATTTATGTAATCAATTTTGTTCAATTATAAAGAGAAATTAATTAATTGTTTTAACTACTTTCAGTAATTAATTTAATTTAAACAAATAATTAATTTAATTTTAACTTATTTAAAAAGAGAATTTAATATTAATATATTAAAGATGTATTTTAAATTATTTACTAATTCTATTGACACAGTTAAGGGTCAAAAAGGCACCCAATATTTATGAATAAAATTATATGATGAGTTGCATTTAATATTAAAGTTATATTAAATTAATTGTAATTCCATTATAAGTTAAATATAATTAATCTTATAATATTATAATTAATTTAAAAAATTTTTAGAAATATTAAATACATAGAAATGCACCATGTTTTTATAGAATATAATATTTGTTTATGTAATAAAACTTATTTAATAATAAAATTAAATATAGTAATTATTATATTTATTCATAAAATATTTATAATTTTATTATTTAATAAAATAATTTTTTGTAACTACATAGTTTTATTCCCTTACATGATTTCAGTAATTTATTATATAAATTACTGGGCTCCTGAGATAGCCTGGCTAACAGAAATATTGAGATCATCCAGCTTAATTATTTTTTGGGAAGCTTCAAGTGAGCCACCTACTAATGTGAAAAAGAGAAAAAATCCTTCATTTTAGTCACAAATCTAAGAAATTTAGGAGTAAATGAATTTTTTAAATTTTTTATTTGTTAAACTTCAAAAAGGCTGAAATGTTTGGGGTAAGTGGTTTTTTTAACTATTCTATATTTACTAGTCACATTGATAGATTTAGCTTAACTTTCCTCTACATTTTAAATTTTACTTTTGTCCACAACTCTTAAATTCTTTTCTCAAATGTAATTTATTTATATTAAAAACTACAAATTGATGCACTTCCCTCCTATGTACATCTTATAATATCTTCATTAATCAATATAATTTAAAAAATTAGAATTATATCCTTTTTATGATATACTTACTCTTCCTTTTATTTGTATTAATCATCTAAATCTATTAAAATTTCATCACTTTTTACTATATCTGAGCTATGTGAAATATATTTTAGCAATGGGTTCAACAATATTGTTTGTCTTTTAACCCCCAAAATGTATGGACCAAGAGTGCAGTATGCCACAGGACTTAAGATTATTTTTTTACTTACAAATTTTGTTGTTCCCACCTTGAAAAAAGCTCTTTGATACACTTCTAGTGATTTGAATTTTCGGCTGACCTTTTCATTTTCTCTCACTCAATCCAAAATATTAATAAAAATGACTATACTTTATACATCACAAGGTAATTCAAAAATATTGATGACATTTTCAAATTATTGTTCTCCATCAATTTTTACTTCACAATAGTTATTTGGTAAATTATTTGAAATATAGCTATCATTTCAGAGCTTCAAGTAAGGGAGTTCATTTCCCTACTGGCTGATAGCTTGAGATCCTTCAGAATGTGGCCAATCAATATATTTACAAAGTTTGGCATCTTCTAATCTAAAAAAGGCAAAAAAAATTATGGTAAACCTAATCATCAAAATGTAGTTTCTGAATGGCAGATCATTATTTCTTTTGTGAAGTGCTTGCATTGTTAAGTAATTTCTGTGCCATCAGCCTTTGCAGCTGGAAAAATTGATTCATGATTGTTTTTGACATTTTTCCTTGTCAAAAAATAAATTAATGGTAATTAATGCATATTTTCCCCATAAATAGAGTTATCCTAACTTTTTTTTTGTTTTTATTTTCTAAAGAGTACCCACCAATGGCTCCCCATAGAGCTAAAAAACTCCAATTAGAGGCTCCCACCAACTAAGCTGTTCAGGTAAGCTCCACGAATAGTGATAATTTGGTCAAAGGCTTGATCCCTCCCACAAAAATTCTGATGTTCTTGTATGTTGACCATATCTTTCAGAACATTTTCTTTTCAAATCAGACAATATCTCCTTTGAAGAAAAAATTCTTTTCATCAAACTAGAGCACAGAAATGTTGAATCTAGACTGTCTCTTCAACTATCTGACCCTTTATATTAATTCCATCAATTGTTGAATCCATCCAGACTAATGGAAAGAAAATTAAAAATAATTCCATCCATTCACTTTCTTCCAACCTTCCATTTCTTTCTGTTACAACTCTCTTTAGTAGAATGGCTATACCTTTAGGCACTACAACTTGATTGATTGCTTGAAGCATTGTTTCCTTTTGTTACTCACTGTAAGCTCCATTCATGGGTCTACATGAAATACTTGTATCACTCCCACTTGTCTCTTCTTCACTAGCTTACCCGAATTCTAAATTATGCAATCTTTTGATTCTAGATTTTTAATCCCAATGCTCTCAAAAGTGATTGAAGATCACTCCAAGAACAATATATTAACCAGATCCCAATCACCACAGAAAAATTGGGGGGGTATTGCTAGCAATACCCCTTGCTTAAACTCCGTTGAGCCACAAATCTAGGCCTGAATTTCGCACACATTTTCATCATGGTGGAAATTGTTTGGCCTTACATTTATTTAGAGATTTGTCACAAATTGAGCTCAAGATGAACCTACATTGATTACCGTTTGATCTTGCAAAATCCTAATTTGATCATGAGTTGAACTCCCTTTGAGCTCACTTTGATCTAACATAAGCTTTTGCATATCCAATATGTCAACTATTCACTTTCAAAAAGATTCGTAATGAATTTCACATGGAATATCAGAACCAAAACCAGTAATTTTGAGTAAATGGCTCCTCAACATGATTAATCTACAATAAAATACCATAAAAATTCAATCTGATTACTGAAAACTTTTGGTAAAATGACTAATAGATATTTAAATTGGAAAATAATATTCCTTTTCTCAATTTCAAATTCAAAATATAAATCCTCGTTTCAAATGTGAATTTTGTAGATTCTTTGCCTTACTATATTATGAGTAATATTTGAGGTATTTTACACCTTTTTAAATATGGTGTTGTGCTGCTAGAAATTATCACTGTTTTAAGTCAACTTTTTTGAAGCTTGATTCCAGAATGATACATATTTTATAACTATTTTGAGAAAAAAGTCACTAGTGATGAATTTAGCCTTTTATCTGTCCTTTATTAAACCTCACTTAATCCTACTTAAATCCAAATTGACCCACAAAAACCTTATTCAAGATATTTTTTAGCCCAGGATGACTCAAGATTGGAGAAAAATATTATTTTACATATCCAATATGCCTATTTATTATATTTCTTCAAGCTTACTTAAAATTCACATTAAAATTAACTTTCACTGGAAATATTAAACACAAATCTTGAAAATATAGTATGTAAAATCAAAATAAATCTAATATAATATGCTTACAACAAAATTTTTTTTCTGGATTTATTGAAACAAAAAATTGTTCATTTTTGAAAATAGAAAAAATACTATCCATCCTGAATTTAGAATTCATTTTTATAAATTTAATGCTCCCTCACTTTCAAGTTTATCATGTATTTCAAAAGTTATATTTTTAATAATTTTGTGAATAGTACACCTGAGATATAAACCTTGGGGATATCAAAAACTAAAACATCAGCAAATTGAAATGTTTTTTATTGATATGAATGGAAATAATGATTGAAAAACACCATTAGAGCAAGTTTGATTTTGAATAATAGGCATACTTTCTCATGTAAATTTCAATAAAAATAATCATTATTCTTACATAAGTTGCAGTGGATACATTTGAGCTCAAGAAGAAAAAAAATTCACAAAATAAGACTTCTATAATTCATATTCAAAAATGAAATCACCCTTCATTATTTACCTGTAAGCTATTTTAAATTAAATAATTTCAAAGTCGGTATATACTGATGTTATTTTTTCTTCTAAAAAAGTTTATTATATAGATTAAGAGTCATAAACATTGACATAGATGTTAATTTAATATAATCAATCTTTAATTCACAAAATGATAAAACTATCTTTTATGTAAAAAGTGATGTAGGAAAAAAATATTATTATATTTTTGATGCACTATCAATAAAATTGAAGATAGAGCATATCAAAAGTTTAAAATTAATTTCAATTTTGATCTCATCATTTTATTTTATTTTACTTGAGTAGAAAACAGATTTTAAATCTCAATATAATTTTAAATCCCATTAGTTTGTAGATATCAACCTTTGAAACTATGAAATAAATATTTATGAAAGAATTTTACAATATTTGCCCTTCTAAAAACTCATAAATCCAACTTAAAATCTTCTAACCTTCACAAGTAACCACAATGCATTCTGAAAATACTCTATATTTAAATAATCAAAGGTAAATAAAATTATTTTTTTATTTTTTATTTCAATTTTATATAAATAATATATATATATATATATATATTTATATTTATATTTATATATAACTTCTTAAAAAGTCTAAGAGGGAACTTAATAGTGGTTTTGGAATTAGATATATAGATTCAACTTTCAAAAAATTTGTTTTTAATATATTACAAAGAGAAAAAGGATATATATTGATGAAAGAATACTAATTTAGGTTCTCTTAAAATTTTATTAACCATTTTTATGGAATATCAATCCATGGTTATTATTCTTTAGTATAGTATCATAGAATTTTTTCCTTTTTTAATATAATGATTTTCTATTGTGTGGTATGTAGTTTAAGATAAGTTTAAAAGATTTATTGAAGATATATATACCAGACACAGTATAATCTGTAGATTTATAACTATAACTTACTTTTTTGATGTTTTACATCATTGATAAGTAGCTTATGAATTACACAAGTAAATAATTATAGTCCCTGGAAATAATTCCTTGTGAATTTCAAATTATTTTAATTCTTAAAATCATTACTCAAATAAACTGAAAATTTTTTCAATCATTGATTGAAAGATGGAGTTTACAAATCTTATTTTGTAGTTATAATAGTTTGAGTTATTTTTCATTTATCAAATATAATGAACATTTGTAAATTTTAACTTCAAAACTAGTGATCATAGCAAAGTAATACTGGAACAATCAGATAAAAAGGGTGGAATAAAGTCTTAGCACAACAGGAAATGATACAAAATTGTTGATTTTTGGCTCACAAATTTCAACATATTTTTGAGATATTTTGCCACCTTTAGATAATGTTTAGTGGATTTTAACATTATTATAACAAATGAGCTTAACAATGTTTTTGATTTTTTTAACAAAAATAAATATTTTCAGATCTTTTTGTTAAAAAATATGACTTATTTTTATGCTTTATCTACAATAGTTAGTAGTTTTTTTTTGAGAAAAAACTTGTTTTGATATTCTATTTTTGAATTTTTTAAGAGAGTTCATTTCATGAAAGTTTTGTATCAATTTTTCATTAAAACATCATATTTTGAATCTAAAGATTTGGTTTTGAAAAAATATGTTTTTTTTATGTTAATTGACTCATTATTTTTAGATTGATAAATTATGTTAAAATTGGGATCACTTATTTCTAGTGAGTGTACATCATAGTTGGTTTTCAAATCAAAGATTAATAAAAGTTGAAATTTTGTAAAATTCTAAATATATTTTAAACCTTTTTGTTTTAAATAATGTTTAATGTTATGAAATCATTCTATAAGTAGAACATAATTAATATCAGATAATGGTACATTGCTTTCAATTTCTAATACTTAAATTCTATTATACTTGAAACAATGTAAACTAAAGCTTGGTATATCATATATGAAACTGAAAATTTTCAAAATTCATATTTCCAACTTTTTAAACATGATACACATTAAAATATATTTTTAGAGTAATTTCCTAATTGGTTTCAAATACAAGAAAACAATGACCTCAATTTATTTTAATACTTAAACCATTCTGATGAGTGAATTTCACAATCCTCTAAGTAACATATGGTTACCATTTATACACATATGCAAGATTGCTCCTTTTGTTTAATTTAAGATGAATCTAAAAAGGAAAATCTCATGTTGAATATCAGCTATAGATAAACTGTTTATATTGAAAGCTAATATTTCATATGAGAAATTTTTTATTGAGTTTGGGAAACATTAATAAGTGTTGGGCATTATAATTGAGCCATTTATTCAAGTAAATAAAAAAGAATGACCTTCTAAATATTTCATATATATATATAATAAAAATTAATTATATAGTAGCATTTAACCATGGTTTTAAACTAATGTCATATAAAAAAGGGATCGAACTAAAAATTTCAGTAAAGAAAATAAAAATAAGATAAGTTAATATTCTTGTTTATATTTTCATATTATTGAAAAGACTTACTTAAGGGAGAAAATTATTTGGTTTTAGAGTACAAGAATTTTTAGATAAAAATCTTCACAATATAGTTTGACCCTCTCAAAAAAAAAAATTCTAAAAATTTTGCTATCAAAATTTATATATTTTTTAAGTAATAGAAAATGGAGTAGTGTCTTTGACAATAAAGCTTTAGAAAATGAAATAAACAATTTAACTTTATAATATAATTTTTGAAACAATAAATCATGTATTCAAAGAAAATTATATATCTTACAATAAAGATAGCAGTATTAATTAAGCAACTCTAACAACTTTGGAAACAAAACAAGAAAAAAATAATTAGTAAAATGCATAAGTTATTTTTAGAATTTAAGGAAAATTTATAGCTCTTCCTGTAAACTAGCCTTAAGGCAGGTTTAGATTTAACATGTGGAAATTCATACATAGTATCTTTGCATCATGAGAACAGAATAAAATTTATGTAGTTTTATTTTATTAATTTATAATAGTATTTTTATTTTTTGCTTTTTCATTAGTATAACTTTATATTTTTTTACTTTTTTGTTTTTCAGAACATAAGTTCAAAGCTGTCCATCACTACTTTAAGTTGAAGCTCCATATGATGTAATAAATAAATGATATATTATAATGAATTTTTCAAGAGACTTTTTAAAAATGGTGATTAAGAATACTTATTATAATTTTCTCAAATTTTTATTATTATTCTATCTCTTGAAAGGAGATGGCCATATCTAAATTTAATTAGTTTTTCATCAGAAAAATTTATTCTTGATCTAAATAAAATTTCATCACTATTAACTAGATGTTATTATAAAATTTTACCAATTTTTTTATCTGAAAATAGCTGAAAGTATGTATAAATTAAATTTTTTCCACATAGTCTTATTATTATCCGACCATTAATTTCACATTTAGATTTCATTATAATTGTAAAAAAAAGTTTTTCAATAATTTTAATAATACCTTAATATTTAATAATTTAGTTACATAGTAGATTTTTTATTCTTTTATATATGAGTCTTATTATATAAACACTGCTTTTAGATTTTTTCCATTTTGAAGTCTGATAATTTAAATTTTTATTTAACTACCCAAATTATATCAAAAATAATTCAAAAGTATATTTTTTTAATGTACTCTTTTTGATAAACTTATAATTTCTTATAGGTTATTTTTCAACTATTTATTTTAATTAATTACCCACTCATTTATGGTCTTTTATCTTTGTTAATTACATCAAGACTAAATTAGGATACTCTCATATTATATTGGCATTTAAAATTAAAAACTAAATACTAGTGGCTGGTAATAAATATGAAGTTGTTATAACTAAGTTGACCAATAATTAATGATTGAATGGAATTGTATATTACAAATTTTATTGGTGTATATAAAAATAACACTCAAGAAATATGTATAAGATATACATATAACCATTGAATATCAAAAATGAAGTACTTATCAACATGGTCTTTTTTTATGATCTTCAAATTTACTTAAAGAGACATTAATATTACCAATTCAAATTTTATATCAAATATAACAATATTATTATTTCAATTTTAATTATTTTACAAAAAATTATAGTTAAAAAGTAATTTAATTCAGTATTTAATGGATGTTTTTGAAAAATATTTACAAAAATAGTAATAACCCCTCACAAAAAAATATTTTTTTACTTACAATTTGCACAGTATTTCTAGCCTTAAAATATTGGTCTTCCTCTAACAAAAATATTTTTTAAATAAATTTAAATTTTTTTTTCATTATTTAATTACAAAATGTCAAATTTATAATTTATTTTACCTTGCTAAAAAATTTAGTTGAAAATTTAATTTTGGATTTCCAAAAAATTAACTTAAAAGTCAAAATTTAAAAAGCAAAATTATAAATATAATTTTGAGAAAGGGGTTAATTAAATTTATTATATTCATATAAAAAAATTTCATATATTTTATGGTGTTTGAATTTTAAATTTAATGTATTAAAAAATTATTATTAAATAACCAAGCCAAGTGAAATTGGCTTGGGTCTTTGGTATCACTAGCACTTATTTTTTTTCTTATACTCACATTTTAATTTTTTTTTGCTTTGTTTTCTACCTTTCCCATTTTTTTATGATTTTAAATGTTTTTAAGACCAAAGTTGCTTTCAAAAAACTTCAGTCAAACTTGTCTCTCACCTCCCCACCAGATTGCACCTGGTGGGGAAAATTGCTTTCATTTTAGAGACCAAATTCCCTTTCAGGGTCTTTGGTTTCTCTGTGTGCATTTCACAGCCAGAAAATAACTGGCTGTGCAATGCACTGCATGCAGCACATGCAACACACATTGCTGCTGCAAGCAATGCATGTTGCATTCAGCGCGCATTTCTGCTGCATGTAACGTGCATTGCATGTGCTGCCCATATCTCATGCAGCTGATTTCAAGTCAGCTGCATGAAATATGGAAGCGAGTGTGCAACGCACGTTTCTTGCAGCAGCAACGTGCATTGCATACAGTTTTGGCCACCTCCCAGCCTAGTAAATTGGCTGGGAGGGTGGCGCATGTAAAAGTGAGAAACCAAAGTTTCTTTTAGCGACTTTGGTTGCCTGAAAGCAACACTTCCAGCCAGGGGAAACCTGGCTGGAAGTACTAAATTGAAATATAAGAGACCCAAGCCAATTTCAAAGGCTTGGGTCATAAATTAAGGCTTCCAAAAAGTAGCCAGTAGAAATCTGGCTTCAATAAAAAGTAAATTTTTTTATTAAAATACATAGGTAAATAAACATGTGTTCAAATAGTATATACAAGGCTCCACAGACAGTTAGAAACAGCCTTCCATTGTTATACATAGAAACAAAATCAAATGTTGCTTTCAGCAACATTGGTCATGTTTTGATATTTTGAGCCAAGTAAGATCAGGAAAAAGGTCAAGGCAAAAAAATTGCACAATTAAAAATCTACCAATTTAATATGGTGAGGAGGTTCATATTTTAGAAATAGGTGGTGCACATTATAGTACCCTTTAAAAAAATTTGAAAATGAAATAATTTTGACACAATGTAAATTTAAATTTGATGAGTGTATATTTTTTAGCTACATGAAACATGGTAGCTAGAATTATGTGGCATCAATTTTTTTTAGATGTGAAATTCAGTGTTTGACAAATCTTCATCTTTACAACATGCAGCCAAGTAAATTCTAGCTGGAATTAGTATATGCATAGGAAAAAATGATCATGCTGCATACAGTGCCTTGGCAACATTATTCTTGGAATTTAGATGAAGTTTATCATATGACTGGGAGAGCTGCATTTTTTTGAAAAAGAGATCAGTGAAAATTCATGATATCCACATCTGTTTGCCACTGAATTTATTGTTCCTTTCTCTGTCTCACCTACCTTTTTTAAAAATTATCAATCATATTTTTTCTTTATCATTTTGATTTATTGGTACTATTGTCTTGACCTTATCTGATTACCAGTAAGCAAATTTTTCTTGCTAATGCATTTCATATCATTTTGGTTTGTTACTCTTTATTACACTTTTGACAAGTTAATCTAATGATTCTAATTCTGAATTTATTTTTAAGGTATCTTTTACTGTACCCTTTTGAATCATTACAAAAAAATTCTTTTTCAGTTAACTTAAAGTTTTTTTATTTGTTTGTCAATTTAATTTTCTTGATTCCTTATCAAAAATGTTCAATTTATTTATCTAACTATTTATTTTTAAAAAAAGTGATTATAAAATAAACTTTATAATTAATTTTGACCAATCAGCTACAAATAGAATAAGATTTTATAGATACATAAGTTCATGTTTTGCATATCATTTTTATAAGTTTCTTAAATACTATCTTAACCATTATATTATTAATATGAAAAGTAAAACATAATCTTGTACTTGCTGATAGCATATAGGATAATGTTTTGCTTTTCATAATACTAATTAGAATTATTGTACTTTACCTTTAATTTATTGATCATTAAGTTTTTTCAAAGTCTAGTACTTGCTGAAAGCATACAGGAAAATGCTACAATTTAAAAATTAATAATTAATTGAAGTATAACTTTCTAAGTCAATATATTGGTCAGAGCAAGATTTTTCATTTTATATATGTGGATATGATAATTCTGTAAATTTTTTAATATTACTAGTGTATTTGAGTTATTATTTCATTATATTATTAATATTAAGTGTAGAGCCAAATCTCGTACTTGCTGAACGCATACAGGATAAAGCTATACTCTTTAAATGTATAATTTCATAAAGTATACCTTTGAAAAACTTTCTTAATATTTGAAATATAGAAAAAGTATATGAATTTACTAATATGTAGATATGCTAATTTTTTATTTCTAATATTGAAGATATGATAAAGTTAAAGGTATCATTGACTGATAATTGAAATTCTGTAACTATTTTCTAATTTTTAATTTTTTTCTATTTTAAATCAAAATTGAATTCTCTTAGGATTGAACCATAAATGAGTAAAAATTTGAAAAAAAAATGGCCAGGGAAGAACTCTAACAATAGGTGGGAAAAAGACATTGCTGCCAGAATGAAACTTGTAAACACTCTTGGAATGGATACAAACGGGAAGCAGCCACATTTCTATGCACGATCTTATGCAAATAAGATGACAGATTTCAATAATTTTTACAATTTTTTTCCTGGTTGTAGTGTTTATAAACCAAAAAGTGTCTGAATACCTAATGTTCTTGTGCAAACTTTTGAAGTTCATGAGCTCAAAGAACTAGATATGTTAGAAGCTAAGGTGAAATGCATTAAGGATCTTTCTTACTGTGAAAATGAAATGACAAATAATGGTTATCAACAAAAAGCTGGTGGTTTTGGAAAATTGTTTGGTGGTGGCTTTATTTTAGAAAGGAAGAAATCTTTATATATTTTTAATTATCACTTTTTTTAATTTAAAACCTGATTTTTTGAATTCTTTTCCTTGCAGATGAATACACTGATGATATTGTACGCATGGATGAATATAAAAAACAAATGAAGTGAATTGCAATGTACTTTGAATATTTTTTTAAAAAAATATCATATGTAAATTACAACGAGGCAACTAATCTTTGTGGAAAAGTTGGTATTCCTGGATTTTCAAAACTTTATAGTGAAGAAGAGGGTGTACCGTTTGCTAGTAATTTAACTTGGACATCTGGAGCAAATGGTAATGGGTTCTCCAATTATTTTCATTTTGATAAGGATGCAAGTGAGTATACTTTAGGAATATTTTTTCCTAAAGATACAGAAAACAATACCATTCATATGAAGTAAAATAAGACCCAACCACAACAAACAGGTGGAGAACTTATGTTTCCCAAAATTCAAATTTAAATAAACTTTGAAGAAACTAATGGAATAACAGTGAAATTATGGCCTGCCAATCAACTGAGGCATTTTACCTCAAGATGTCACAAAATTCCTGGCTTCATGAGGATAGGTTCTTCTATACAAATCAGCACTAGAATTTTTCATGCTATAGAGAAGCTTAATGTTTTTGATATTGATATTTCAGAGTACTTGGAAATTAAAGAAGAAAAAGATAGGTTTGAATATTTGATTAGTGCTTTGAGGGATTTTATGAAAAGAGATGACTTAAGAGAGGAAGAAATAGAATCAGCAAAGTATTATTTATTTAATGTTAAGATAAATCAAAAAAATTTAGATATTTAAATATTAAAAATTTATATCATATATACACAACTTAATGCAAAATTAGACATGATAAATACTGGGAGTAGCTGTAACAGTTTCAGCTATGATAATTATAGTATTATCTATTTTTTTAATTTGTGAAATAGAATAATTTTTTTCATAATATTATAAGAAAATTTGATTTACTTTTGAGGAAATATATAAGTTGTGAAATCTTTAAATGCCATTTTTATTAAATTGGTAGCAAAGGTTCTAAAATAAAAAAACTATAATAAAGAATTTGAAATATATTAGCCATAAGTATGTTCTTTTAATGCTACCAAATTAACTGTATAGTATTTTAGGTCAAACAGGATTATTAATAAAAAATTTAATAATAAAGAGTTGATGAAAGAATTTTGAAGCAAAAATAGATTTAACTGTATTTTTTAATAATACACTCATTTAATCATTTAAGTTGTTCTTCTTCTGATTAAAAATGCTACAATCAATGAAAAAATTTGTAAAAATTAATAGATTATTCAATATTAAAGGTAAAGAAACAAAACTAGGGCAGTTATCATATTTTTATATAAACAATAAAATATTTAAGAATTTAATACAAATATTGAAATCATATAAGTAGATTTTAAATCTTTGTTATTGCTGGACTTACAATAATTTTTTTTAATAATTAATTTAGAAAATCATGTCGAAGGTTTCTTAATAATTTTCAAAGATGGTCACATGTTTGACATGTTTGAAGGAAAATAACTTGATTTATACAAGATAAATCATATACACAGAAGTTTATCTACTTACATTGTGGAATATTAATTTATTTAAAGGCTATTTTTAGCAAAAAAAAAGGTGATACTGGCTGAATGGAGCTCCAGTGATTAATAAAATCTGCAGAAATAGCCCTTGCAATTCCTGGAGGACTTGGGGTATCAAATTTTAATGGAAATGAATCACTATTCCCTATAAAAGGTTTTATTAATGTTAAAATATAGTTATTCAAATTGTTCTAAATTATTTCTTCCATCAAATGATTTTTTTTTCATGTAAATTAAAAAACTTAATTTCTGATATCACCTCCAAGCTATCAGCTGCTGAAGCCAATCTATGCTCTTGAGAGCTCAGAAATAAAACACCGACACCATCGATTATATAGAATGTGAAATATTGATATTGGTGGTGGGATTATTCAGAATTTATCTGGTTTAGTGCAGCCTTTTGTTTCTGTTCCATTATAGTAAGTTGAGTATTTTTGTTTTTCTGACTCAATTGTTGGGATTTGCTACTCTTTCCACTTGATATTGTTGCAGCACAATATTTTAATTTAAGAATGATAATTGACATAATTATACAAATGATAATGTTGCTGATTTGAAGAATAGTTTACATTGATATATCACGGGTTTGAAGTGCAGTGGGACCAACTTCTAAGCCATCAGGAATCGGCCTCTTCAGATTTGAAAGTTGAGATAGAAGCTGAAGACCACATTCAATTGGACAATCTGAGTTAATGTTTTGATGTTATTGAAGCTGGCTGAATTCATGTGCGGTCAGATAAGGTGAAGATGATATAAGAGATACCCATGAAGAACGGCAGTGATCACTTGGGATCATTAATCTCATGAGTGTTTGGATAAGATTGGATTCAAAGTGATCCATTTTCTTTGTTGAGGAAATAATTTCAGTATTTAAACCATCAGGATCACATATATCTTCCATTTTTTTGAAATCAATATTATTGAGTACCCATAGCTATGAGCTATCAATCTCTAAAAAAATAGTTGCTACAAAAGTAAAATAAAAATAAGTAAAAGAAAAAATTTAAGACTAAAAATTATGGTAACTTACATAACTCAGTAAGTCTTGAAAGCCAATCTTCTCCACAAGATTTTTCCCAATGAAAAGTAAACATTGGAAAATTTAACATGGGTTCATGGGAAGAAGTAGAAGAGCGTAATTCAAGAAGAGTAACAATTTCCAACCATGACCTAAGGACCTTTGCTGTGCTGATTCTACCTTTATAAAATTGATGAATTTTACAGAATTCCTCCTGAAAATCAGAGTCTTTTAGAACTGAGGGTGAATAAGTTAGAGGTTTGTTTGATATCTTGATTGGATTTGATTTCATTGGTAGAGAAGCTTTCAAAGAAGTCAAAGTAGGTAATTTAGGAGGTGATGGGTATTGCTTCTTAGAAATGAAGGAATTCAGTGATGATCTGTTTGAATCATCATCTTTATCAAACATATTGTCATGTATTGAAGAAGATTTTAAAGTTTTCTTGTTTTGATGAACAAGATGGCTTCATATTCTGACAGTTCATCATTGTTATTTTCATTGCTCTTTTGATCATCTTCATCAGGGAGAGGGCGTTTATGGATGGAACAATCTACAGTAGGTTAGTTTTTGGTACAGAATATCAAAATAAAGATAAAAAGTACAATATATAAGCAATAAAAGAGATATATGATAGAATTTTAAAGATAAAAGAATAACAATAAAAAAAAGGAAACAAGAATATACTCATTACTAAAGCCTTTGCTTTTTTTTGAGATTTATTATTTGATACATCAGAAAAATCATTAGCAGAAGCCAGTTTAATACGTTGAACAAAAAAGGAGCCTTAGGATAATTTCTTTTTCTTGTAGCAGATAACAGGTGTTTCAAGATTTTCCTTAGAAGTTGAAGCATGAGTTGAAGCTGATGGTTCATCTGTCTCATCATCATCCCATAAACAATTAAATCATCAGGAGGAATCACACCCTCCTTGTAAGCTACAAATATATATGAAGAAAAAAAATATTTATAATCTTATCTACTAATTTAAAATGGGAAAAAAAAGTGAATAACATACATTTTTCAAGGTTTTTCACATATTGGAGTAAGTTGTTACAAGGGTTAGATAAATATGAAGGAGAAGGATTATTGTCAACCAGTCGTCTAGAAGAAGGAAAGAAAGGGGGAAGAAAAAGAGGAGGAAAGGAAAATTGGAAAAAAGGGTTTATAGAAAGTAGAAACAATAAGGTAATAAAACAATTGGATTTATTTAAAGAGAGGCAACGACGAGTTACTTGAGGGATGACACAAAAATGAGGTTTTATTAAATGACAATATTATTTAAAGTAAGGGTTATTTTCTTTGCGCGGAAAACACTATTATTACTATCAGACTTAAAGCAACCTATAATTAGTTATATAAAATTTTAAATTAGAATTTTAATACTAATAAAAATAATATAAACATAATATATCAAAAATATGTTCAAGTCTTGATTGTGTAGTAAGTGATGAGGCTACAGGGGATTATCCAAGGCCTTTTTATAGGCAATGGGTCCTCTGAAGCGCCACTACATTTGTAAATACAAGAGTCATAATAAGATGAAATAAGAAAATAAAAGAATAAGTGAAACATAACAATTTAGAGAAAAATATGAAACAAATAATTAAAACCCAAATAAGAACCAAATTTCCCCACAACTAATTCCCAAATCAGTAAGTAAAAGTAGTGAGTAACTAAAAAAGCCTGAGACATAGGATCTATGAGAAAAAATAATTCAAAACAGATGGTACAGTATGCTTTAAGGGTTTTTAAGTGAAACAAGTAAAAATATTCTGAAGCAACAAAATATGTTATCAATTTTAATTTAGTATAAAGAAATTAATTAATTGTTCCAACTATGTAATTAAATAATTAATTTAAATTAAACAAGTAATTAATTTATTACTAAATTAAGTTGAGAATTTTAATACTATTTTATAAAATAAGTATTATAATTTATTTAATTTTTTATTGACACAATTAAGGGTCCAAAAAACAGCAGCAATAATTATGGATAATATTATATGAAAAAGTATATTTTAATAATTAAATTTAATTAATTAAAGTAATTACAATATAAGATAAACACTTGAATATAATTATCTTATAAGTTTTTAATTAATTAATTTATAATTATTAAATAAACAATGTGCCCTTTGTTATGGAATATAATTAAATGCTTTTAAACTATCTTATAATAAAATTAAAATAATATTTACTTTATTTATATAAATAAAATATTAATATAAATATATTATGTAATATAATATTAATGTTAAATGCATACTCTGCAATTATTATGTCTTTATTTAATTCCAATAAATTGTATGTTTATTTACTGGGCTCCTGGAACAGCCTGGCTGACAATTATTGTTAAGGATCTTGACAAGTTCTTCCATTTTATCTCTAGCCAATTCAAGTAAAATGTGATACTGAACTCTCGTTATTTCCTGCCTCTCATTTCTAAGTACAGGAGGGTTAGGTGCCATGCCATGTGGCAGACATGTTGCAAGCTCAAAAGCTTCAAAGCAAGTATCAATCTGAGAGTGGGATGGAAAACATTTGGGCGCTGGAAAATAAATTTTTTTGAAAAAAAAAGATAAAGAACATAAGTGAAATATATAAATTAAGAGAGAGGAACATGATACACATAAAAAGTGGAGGTGTAGGATTTTGCATAATAGACATATTGATTAATGAATATAAAAAAAAGTATTTGATATCAAAAAATTATGATGTAATATGATGAATAATTTTAAGAAACTCTATTCTAGAAAATTGAAGTTGATAATTTAACAGGATAAAAAATTGAATAAGATTAAAATTAAAGTGAGGATGAAAGAAACAGAAAACATAAAGAGGGGGATTATATATTATTTGAGCTTTTTTTTACATGTATTATTTATAATGGGGTAAACTAAGTAACATGCTATATCACAATCTGTTTATATTGAAGTGAAATTTGATGTAGCTAACAGAAGATACTAAGAATTCTTTGCGACTTTTAGTGTGAAAAACAAATAATAACAAATGTATATCCCATATGCAAATTGCCACAGGTAAATACAATTTTTTTTAAATTTGAATTTACTCCTAAAAAATGGAGATACCCTTAATTAGTATATTATATGAAAAAAAAGGATAATGCTATAAAACAATTTGTTAAATTTTCTTTCAGATGACGGTGAGAGATTCATGCATATACTAATATGCCTCACCAAACAAGAAATGAATTATAAATATGAAATTGGTAAAATTAGAATTTAAGATAAGAATTTGGTTTTTAAGTCACAGGAGGAGTATCAGGCTAGGCTGTGGGCCCAGTGACCAAAACATTGATAAACTTGGATACAACTATGGGGAAAAAAATTGAATAGTTTTCTTTTACAATATATCTTAGTCTGCACAAAATATTTCATTGTTGTCCCTAACTATACCAATATTGTTACTTTTCAAAAGTTATAGGACTACTAAGTTGATAAAATATTTTTATGAATCACCCAATGAAATACCTTAAGCCACATTCAAAATTATTAAAACATTAATATTCAATTTGAGATTTGGATTAGCTAATTTTTCACAACTTACCACAGTTTTGATTAACATAATAAAACTTGAAAAAAATTGTTGAGATTACCTAGAAATGGGTGCAAGAAAATGATGAAACATATGACTTGAAACTTAACTCATACACTATTGATAAACTTCATGGATCCTGATTAATTTCTATTGAAATTAATTTTGAGTATGGAATATTGAATTTTAGCTATGACCAAGTACTGCAAGTGCCATGGTTTGTATTCAATATATTGGTGTTGAATTTAATTTTGATAGGAATTAACAAGTATCATATGGCTCCATGCATGGAACCCTGACAGAAACCACAAAATTTATGAGGCAATGAACCTCATAATTTCAATCAAAATTAATGTAGACCCCTGCATATTGAATACAAGCCATGTCACATGGACTACACAGACATAGATAAAATTCAACATGAATGGCTTAAAATCAATTTTGATCAAAATTAACCAAGGAATTAAAAAATAAATTTTTATATGGTGTACTTGACCAGACCAGTTAATCCAACTGCTTAGCTTACCTATAATTATTGGAATTTTATGCATAGTCTATTTCCATATTAATTTCAATTGAAATTAATGTTGACTAATACATAGTGAATACATGCTATGCCACTTACACTTGCCAGGCATAGCTACCATTAAATATGCCAGTATCAAAAATTAATTTCAATTGAAATTAATGAGCATGATAATCATGAATTTCTGGAGTCAACTGCTTATTTTTATGCATGGTGCCTTTCCAACATTAATTTAATCGAAATTACTTGTGATACTGTCATATTGCATGTAGCTATGCCTGGAAAGTGTAAGTAGCGTAGTGTGTATTAATTATGTATTGGTCAACATTAATTTTGATTGAATTTAATATTGACATTTGCATATTGAACATAAGCCAGCAAACGACCCAAAAGATTCTTCATAAAACTGCCCATTAATTTTGATCGAAATTAAGGCTGACCATATTCATATTGAATGGTAGTTATATCTGGTCTGAGTAAGTGGAGATAGCTTATATTCAATATGTATTGGTCAATGTTAATTTTGATCAAAATTAATGAGCATTTTGATCATGAACTCTTTCAGTCAGTTAGTTGTTTCAATTCATAATGGCATTCCAACATTAATTTTGATCAAAATTAATGTTGAAATGATATAATGCTTTTTTGCATGACATGTAAAGGACAGAAAGTATTCTTAAGTATTGAAATTTACCATACATTTTGAGGTTAAATATTATATTTACATATCCATATTAATTTCTATAAAAAATAATGTTGACCAATACATAATAAATAGTAAATATGCCTGGCTAGTGTAAGTGGCATAGCTTTTATTCAATCTGAATTTGGCAACATTAATTTCAATTTAAATTAAGGTTTATGATTATCATCAATTTATGCAGTCAGTTGCGTACTGTTATGCATGGTAACATGTCAACATTAATTTTAATTAAAATTGAATTTGACATGCCACCAAGCATTTTTCTTTAAGATGAAAAGTAGGGCCCTCCATTCTTAAGTTAACAGGTTACAATGCATATTGAGCATGTATATATCATTTACACATTAATATTAATTTCAATAAAAATTAATGTTGACCAATACACATTGAACACAAGCTTTACAACTTATACACACCAGATATAACTACCATTCAATATGTATATGGTCAAACCTAATTTTTATCGAAATTAATGAGCAGTTTTATAAAGAATTTTTTGGTTTGTTTGCTGGTTTGGATTCAATATGCAAATGTCAATATTAAATTTGATTGAAATTAATGTTGACCACTAAATAATGAATACTCACTATGCCACTTACAATTTCAAGGAATAACCACCATTCAATATGCCAGTATCAAAATTAATTTTGATTTAAATTAATGTTGGAAAGGCACCATGCATAAAAATATGCAGTTGACTCCAGAAATTCATGATTAACATGCTCATTGATTTTGATCAAAATTAATTTTGATACCAGCATATTTAATGGTAGCTATGCCTTGCAAGTGTAAGTGGCATAGAATGTATTCACTATGTATTGGTCAACATTAATTTTGATCAAAATTAATATGGTTACATAAATGTGACATAGAGAGGTATGGACCATCAATTTGTTGAAAATACATTTTTATATCTCATACATTATTTTTTTTCTTAAATAAAATGTTAATCTCTCTCAATATCACCTTATAGAATTTACCAAGTTTCTTTGAAAAATAACAGAATACATAAAATTCAATATAAGATAGCTATATTTCACAGAAGATCACCGTTATACCCAAGTTATGATGATTTTGATGCTGTATTAATTGATTCCCGAATCTTTACCAGATCAATATCAGCTCCAACCCCAAGTGACTCACATTCATTCACAGATAATCCTGCCAAAAATGTTGCTGAATAGCAATTCTTGGGGAGGTATTTAGGAACATTCAATATACCATCTTGTGCAACTGTCCTTTCTGATGACCATGAATATGTTTTTGATGCCCATTTTCTTTGAGCTGGTGTATGGGCTAAGTCCTTTGTCATCTTATCCATTTTTTAAAAAAATCATTGAGTTCAGGATTTTTTCATCCAGGAATAGCTTGGATGGGTGCAGTTGGGGCTGGTGGTGGGCCTTCCTCAATATCAGAGATGCACCTAGTATCATGAAAAAGCACAACAAAATCTGGCACATCACTGCAGAGATCTCTTGCTAACTTGTAGTGTGCACTATCAATCTGAATTCCAAATAAATCAGCTTCATAATAACAAAAATCAAAGTAAAATAAAAAACTTACCTTGGTCAGATAATGTTTTAATTGTGCCCTTTCCCTATTTTCCATCTTTTCTCTTTCCACCCTTTCCTCTTCTTGCTCAAACAACCTTATCATCTCCTTCCCCTTATTAACTACCAATTTCTAAATGACACATTGAGTGAACTGAAGCTTTGACTGATCGATTATATTCAAGGTGGTGAGTCACCTGTTACAGTGGTCGCATACTATGCTTCCCATGACTTGATTCCAAGTTGATTCTGAAAATTACAGCAAGTCCAATCAAAGACAAATTTCCAAAAACATTTTTCTTGAAATTCACACTCTAAGTTTGTTTTGATAGAAAGTGGGATGGGTGCTCCTCCTTTTAGTCCTTGAGGCTCAGGTGAAGGAAAAAATTTGGGTAGTCAAATTTTGGATTTCAAGAAGGCTATAAAACTGGTTATCAGAAATTTTTGATCAGCTGCGTAATTGGCATGGTTAGAAGATTGGACTTGGGTTAGGACAGTTTGAATTGGTTTCAAGCTTTCCAATTTTCAATCTCCAAAGGTGTTGGGCTCACAGGATATTTTTCTATTTGTGTTGGTCCCCCAAGAAAATACTTCAGAAAGTGGTAATATTTCTATTTAGACTGTCTGAGCTCCTGGGAACATCATTCCTTCTAACTAAGCCTCTTACAGCCCTTAACCCCTTTTCTTGTTCATGAGACTCTTCTGAATTGAGTCTGTGGTAATCACTGATACCCATAATGATTGAGGGATTCACTAACAATTCAAATAAGTCAATTAAATTGGCTATTTTTAAATAAAGGAATACACTACAAATTTGAATTATCAGCTCCACTTGTGCTGGCTCCTTGGTTAGGCTGAGAAAATGATGATTTGTTTCCCAAAAAAATTCCCTCAATACTTCACTAGCCCAATCTCTTCCTAGCTGATCTGTATTCTGATCAGCACTTTCAGGAGCAGAAGGATGAATGGGATTTAAATTTCTTGGTTCTGCATGAGACTCTTGGCCTGGATTAGGATTAGGTGGTGCGTTAGGATTAGGTGGTACAGATTGAGATGCATCTGGAGGTGGATCAGCAATGGGTGGTGGTGGTGTATTTTCAGTATTAGTATGTTGAGGTGGAAAAAATCGGAATCAGTTGGGCCAACAGAAATCCCTTCAAAATTATCATCCATAATGAACTTTAATAAAATAAAACAAAATAAAAATAATCAGTCTTTAAAATTTATACCTATCAAAGTTAAAGTAAAAAAAGATACTATGTTTATAGTCTTGTTAATGTGTATTTTCTCTTGGGGAAAAAAAAAGTGAATAATATATAGCTATCAGCTAAAATGGGAAGGTCAAACTATTAATAGTAGATGAATGAGCAAGAAGATTATTCATTAAGTAAAAATTTTATCATATTTCTCATTATCATGATTTTCTTTCTTTCATTCTTACATTTAAGATAAAAATGACTCATTGAAAGCATGGGTTCTCTTGCATTAAAAGCAACCAATGTAAATGTTCACTGATATAAGATAAGGTAAGTTGGATGAATTTCATTTTTAATTGAGAATTTAAATATTTCTTTTACCACTTACAAACATCACCAATCTAAAAAGTTCCCCAATCCCAAATTAACACAAAGATGTTAGTCAACAGAATATAAATTTGATTAATTTTTTCACTCACAACTTTCTGCAGTAAAATGGCAGTGACAACCTCATCTTTGATTCCAAACATTCCTTTTTTGTGCTTGGCAGTAGCTACATGTCCAATTATTGTCTCTTTCTTAATCAAAATTTGAGTTGCTTTGGCTACTCTTACTAACCAACAATGCAATTGTGAAAAAAGCTCATAGGGATCCTTTGATGTTTCTTCTGGACGGAGCTACTTGAAAGGACTTACAATTAAATAGATTTGATCATTCTCTTCCTTTGACCTGAAAAGATCATCATTTTGCCCAAACTGGCTATCTTTTCCATACTAGAATTTAATTGCTGAATTAGCAATGTGTCAATTTTAACTAGTAAACCTCTTTCCATGTATCAATATGCTTATTATGTTTTCAACTACCTGATCCCCAATTTTCTCTGATGGTGTCAAAGCCCCTCTTGAAGTTTCTTTTCCCATTTTTGCCCTTACCCATTTAGTAAATAATGCCATACTTAGATGGATCCATTTGTTTTGTTTATTGAGATCAATATGGATTTTTTTAGTCTCACATTGATCATTATCTTCAGCTTCACCAGGATCTATTACCCTAGACTTCCAATACCAATGTTTGAGCATTGTTAGTGGTATCTCTCCTGTGGTCAATATTAATAAATTAGCACAGCTGAGTTTTTAAATCATTTCTTACAAACATTACATATGTGGATGGTGATTGTTTGCAATTTCAGATAATATATGATTCACCTGCTCTCCAGACCAAGTAGCTGTACCTGATGGTGGACCAAGACACTTTATCATTTCAGGATAATGTTGAGTGATATGCAGATTTGGCTTTGTGTTAATATTCTTCCAACCCTCTTTCAGGCACTCACAGTACTCTAACAGAAATTGATCTAGATCTTTGAGCTCATTAGTCTCTATATTTTTTAATGTTAAAAAATTGGTGATCAAGTATGATGTTTCAAGTGACTTGAGACGATAATATTCTCTTGGTGTTTCAGCTGAGTAAGCTGAAGATTCAGATTCTTTAAATTTTTCAAACCAAGCAGGTATAAGTGAAAATGTGAAGTATAGTGTATACAGAATGTGCCATTCTGCTGCCTTGAGGTATCCTGCCTTTTTAGATCCTACTGATTTTGGAACTCATGTTAGCCAGGAAGGTCTTCTTACTTGATCAATCATCTTCCATACAGCCTGTAGCTTTGCTGCTGTGATTCATGGATAACTACTACCTTCATTTTCTTTCTCCTTATCTTTCCTTTTATTTTTATCATCTCTCGCTGTCTCATTAGATGAGTGAGATCCTTCACTCTGTGATATGCTAATCTTCTGTTGCCTTAATTTATACAATGAATTCCTACTTCCACTTCTGTGAGATTGTAATGAGGCCAAATCACTATATGAAGGAATAAATTTGGATCTGGATGACCTACTCTGGCATCTTGATCAATTTTTTCCCAATGCTTCATTATCTAGTCCATGATAACTTGATGAATGTCTGTAACTTGTAAGTATTTGCTGCTTGTGCTTTCTTGTGTGTCCTGTATCATCATCATCATTATTTTTGGTGCTTAAGCTACTTCTACATTTTTTAGAATGTTTATGCAGTGAAGTATCAGAAAAGAAATCATCATCTTATTCTCTTACATAAAAATTTTTAACCTTTTCCAGATTTCTTTCTAGATCTTTTGCTGAATTTTGTATTTTAATATAGCTTAGACTGTTATCTTTTAGATTGCCAAGAATATGTGAATGCATAACATCTATTGAGCAATATTCAGTTGGACAACAATATTCAAGGTTATTCAGCTCACTCCATCGTACCCCATGATTCTGAACAATTGATACATGCTCCCAATGTGATTTAGAATTTTTCCACTTTGTTGCCCAGCACATATGATCCTCATGCTTCAATGATGAAAAATTTCCCACATTCTTTTCACTAATTTCACCTTTAGAGATATTAAAGAAAGAGCAAAACATTCTCATAGAGTGACTTGAAAAGTCAGCCAATTTTTTTATTGCAGGAATGTCACCTATCAAAGAGATTAATGCAACTCTTAATTTCTGGCCTCATGGATAAAGATGTGTCTTTTCAATCAACATACCATCCCATAGAGTTTGTAGATCATTAACCAGAAGTTTTAAAAGTTGATTAATTTTTTCACTTGTGGGTTCTGTTGGTCCAGGTATAATAGCATACAAAAAAAGATTTTCCATTTTGTATCTATCTTCTTGAGGTAGGTTCATACACACCATCATAATATTTCCTACAGACTTATGATGACCTCCAATCCTATTACCACCAGGCCTAAACCAGTTTAAATATAAAGTAAACATTAAGTTTCCTGATGTTATTGTATATTCATCATCATTTCAACCCAGAGCTGGAGTGGTAATGGGAAATTTTTTCCAAATTGAACCATCACAAACTCCTTCATCAAATCACACTCTACATTGTCTGCCACAGGGGCTTTTCTCAATCAGAAGCTCAAATTTGAACAGTTTTATCTTTTACTTAAGCCAGTCAATAAAAAATTGGTGATGAAATGTTTTAAGAGAATAGTATTTTACATTTTCTTGATGTTCCTTCATCAAATACAGCCTTTCAACACATTTAACTACAATTTGTCCTGCTCCAAACATTTTTAAATAGCGCTTTGATGATGAAAAAAACGGTTTATTGCAACATAGTATAGATGGTTGAGATTCAGAGTTATACTCATAAAGAGCAAAGCATTTAGGACAGCATGTTTTAGTGAAAAATGATTGATTGAGCTTTAATCAACTAAAAACCGTATCTATTGAGCATGGGATCAGGCGGACAATGCTATCAGAATCAAGTCTTCTACTATCACCTAGAAGTTTGAACTTCTTAATCTCTTCATCCAAAAATTAAGTGCAACCTTCTTTGCTCAAATTATGAATAAGAGGAAGCTTTGATTCCTGCCACATATTTATTTGCCTGTACCGTTCCCCAAAATTTGAGTTTCTAGAGACTGTTGAAGATACTTCTGCCCCCAATAGCGACTGCCCCTATATAATAAATCATCAAAACATCATAAAGACTTTTATTTTCACTTTGAATTTTATATATACAGCTTACTGTTTCTGTGGAGCTGTAACTTCCAATTTTAAGTGGATTTTTGGAAGAAATGACCATCTGGGCCTTCCTATTTCTTTCCTCTTGATGTTTTGCATAAGAATTAGAGCTTTTGAAAGCCATACCAACTTCAAAGGATCCAGAAGAAGTTTGATACTTTCTATTGACACATCCAAGCTCTTGACATTGACATACATGAAAAAATGGAGGCATTGTAATTCTGATAAATGTATGAATAAGTTAGCTGTTGGAAGTTACCAATTGAAGGTATTCCTTTTTTTGAAAGGCACTAGCTAATATAAGCTATATTTTTTTATCAAAAGAATATGATGGAATATGTGTTGAAATTATTTAGGTTTAAATGTTTACTTTTTAATCAGATAAATTATATATTACTTAAAAGCTATGATGTCTACTTTATTTGCACTCTGTATACTCACTGCATTTGTACAACAATGCATGCATGTTTATCAGAATATTTTCTATTATAGAAAAAATTTTATTGTACACACAATCATCTTAATTATTTTTCTATCAAATGCCTTCTGAGTTATATCTAACTATCCTATAATTTTTTTATTTTAGTAAAAATGTTTAGTTATGGACTATAATAAAAGTAATCCATATTTTTAACATAATTATTTAAAAAATTACCCCAAAAATCAAATTTAAACCCAAAAATAAGGTTAATTTTTTGTAAAAAACAATCACAAACATATTTCCTTCACTTAGAAAATTGGTCTGTACTAGGTAGAATTTTTCATAAAGAAATAATCAAAAATACTCAAATAATAGATGCTACAAAAGTGTAAACCTTAAAGCATTACAAAAAATCTGAAACCTTGTATAAATTTTCATACTTAAATGTGATGAAGTGACACTCTAGTCTATTTATTCAGGTTGAAAAAAATTACTCAATGGAATATGTATTACTATCATATTAGACCAAAAATAATTTTTTGGTAATCATAAAATGAACATAGCCTCACATTTATCAAATTATTTTTGTGGAAATATTTTTTGAAAAGAAAAAAAAATTTTTTCTCAAATGAGTCCCCTTTTATCACATAATCATTCTCTTCCTTTTGTACCATTCCTTTTGAGTGAAAATCGCATATAAAAATATAATTTATGCATATTATAATTCCATAAAGTTGAAATATTTCTTATTCTTAATTTTTGTGATACTTCTCCTTAAATCAACTTTGATCATAAAGTTTTGAAGCTCCACATTTTATCCATCCTCTTTGTTTAATTTTATTGAACACTTTATTAATCTAATTGTTTATGAACCATATTAGCTCTTAATTTCCTCATGGAAACCTGCCCAAAAACACATGAACACTTAATAGAATTGTTAATGAGACTTTGCCTTCATTCAATTCTCACTTTTGTAGATCTATACAAAATTTTTGTCATTCACTTTTGGATATGTCACCAGAATCAAATGGATGGAAACAAAACCCTACTGAAGAGCAATTAGACAGATTTTCATCATGCGACATGAATTCTTGCAACATTGCCTTTGAACTATCTCATCCAGAATCAAATTCAGCTGTTTCGGAAAAGTTTCCACCAATTTTCTGTGAATCAATTATTGACCACCTTTGCATTTGTGGTTTCCCAGGGTCAACTTTTGCTTGGAACCTAGATTGGTTTGACAAATGGAATAAGGTCATGCCAAATATTCTCATTAAACACTGGGACAATGCCTTAAAAACCAATAATTTGATTGCATATCCAATTGACTCAACTCAAATTAGCTTCTCAAATCAAATGTGAGTTCTTCACAGTTGGTTTTTAGGTCATTCTGATAAATTAAGAAATGGGAAGGATTCTGATAGCTCTCAAGAAATAATCAAAGTGAGAAAGCATAAATATAGAATAAAAAAAAGTATGAAAATCCCCTTTTTTTCAACCATTTTTATTTATGACCTTTATTTCAAATAACAAATATTCTTAGAATTCAGTTAACAGAACTAAATTTCTTAAACAACTTTCACATTGTGAAACTCATCACAACCTTTTCACAAACATCAAGTGTTGTTCAGACACTGAAATTGATAATGATGGATCTTTAAGATGTATCTTAATGCAATGGAGGTCTGAAGATTTTTCTAAAGTTGCACAATATCTTGACCAACAACACTTTGATATTTGAGATAATTTGACTTACTCTGGAAGTGTGCTAAAGGACTTGGCCTTGTACAAAAGAATCAGTTTGGTTTCAACATTATCACCTAACCTTAATCCTTCTCATGTCCCCCGGGGTTTGCCAAATGACTGTTATTCTCCCTTATATCTTGCATCTCTAAATACTCAACAACTCAGACTTTTAAATCCTCAAAATCTTATAAATTTACCTGCTCTCCTTGAAATTCTTGCTTCCTCTGATGTGATTGATTGACAAACTCCCTTAATAATAGGTTTGGACACTCATACTCCTCATTTCCACTGTTTGGGACACTTAGCCTTGAAAATAAAAACATAATTTTAAAAATTACTATTATCATTAAAATTTATAGATTTTTAATTTGGCTTACAATGTTAGCTCCATTTTTTCCCTTTGAATCTTATACATGCTGAATTCTATACTTCCATGCACAAAATAATTCAAAACATTTACTTCATTTTGCTGCCCCATTCTATACAGCCAATCAACAGCCTGCTTCTCCACTGCTGGATTCCAATTTGGCTTCTATTTCAACATTTAATATATAAAAAATTTAATATTTTTGTTCTTAATATGAAATATAAGACATTGAGCTCACCATTATATATACATTTTGAGCACACTTGAGATCTATACCCACTACTGCAGCTTGAATTGTTCCAACCAAAACTTGGCAATTTTTATTAAAATGGAATTTATGCATATTTTTGTCTTGCTTTGTCCTTCTGAGATCACCCATAAGCTGGCTATACCTAATATTTTGGTCATATAGAGCCATTTTTATTCTATTTTGAAATATTAGAAAAAAAAATTTAATAAGCCAACACAATTTTGTAAAACAATTCATTATAGAATCACTAACATCTGCAAAAAGTCTGCAAAGTTGGAGAATATAACAGCTTTCGGAAAATTTATACCCCTTTCACAAGAAAAAAAAGTTTTTCAAGTGGTCTATAAGATGACAAATCTTTGTGGAATTCTTCCAGGTGAAATCAAAAGTTGGAGTTTCATCCAGATTTTTGTAGATCAGATTGTTGCAGAATTTTCTTAAAATAATCATCTCTCTAAGAAACTCAGATGAGTCCCAAGGGAGGTCAGTGCTTCTGGAGGGCCCATATGGCTCATTGAATCCTTCTTGAATCACATCAAGTTTAGACCTCCATGGATCTGCTAATTGTACCAATATCCCCCTTTGAATCTTTTTTGGAAGAGACAAAATTTCATCTTTTGTTCTACGTAGGCTTATGAATTTCATTAAGTGATTGATTGATTTAATAGAATTAGCATTTCCTTTTTTCAAACCTGGAAAAAGGAAACTCTTCCATAACCAGTCTTCTTTCCACTATTCAATTCTAAGAAAAAATATGAGACTTTGAAGGTCAGTGGGCCTGTTCTTAAGTGGAGCTCCAGCCAAGCATAGTCAGTGTTGGGATTCCAGGTCAAATATTGTTTGAGCACTCTGCAAGTAAGGATTTTTAATGTAACTAAAAGAATATTTATAAAAATTGATTATAAAAATTAAGTTTTAGGTTTTAGATATAGAAATGGGAACTAACTGAGCTTCATCTATAACAACTCTATACCAAAAGAGCTTTTGAGTCACTGGTATCTTTTTTTAGCTTTAATTTTTTGACATCATTGGGCTAGCTGTTTCATAGGTTGTTAAAACAATAGCAGTTTCCTGTAGCTCATTGACGTTAGTATTTTGACAATCCTTCCAATAAAGAACCTTGAAAGGAAGCGCATTATCTTCAAAGTGCACACTTATTTCATTGATCCAACTCAATAGTGTTGCCAGTGGTCATATAATAAGTGTGGCTGAACTCCAATTAATACCTTCTTGATTTTCCAATACCTGGAATTTTCTTGCTTCACTTTGAGTTGCACTTGTAAGAGAAAGGGTTGAAAGCATCTTTCCCAAACCCATATCATCAGCGATTATTGACCCGTTTCCTTCAGGGGTTAATTGATTGTTAGGAAACTGATCTTTATTGTCATCAAATCCAGTTCTAAGCCAATGGTTTTTCTGGTGCCTCCACATGATATCCAAATTTTCCTTTAACATTTTTTCATTTTCAATCATAAAATTTATTGCTTGAAGTTGATGTGTTTTGAGAGATGTTTTGATTCCTTGGATAAGTTGATCAGATTTACAATCTTGAGTACTCTGAGATGTTTGGAAAGAGCCTTCAAAAATCACATGCCGGATATTAAAAAAGATAGTGGAGTTGTAGTCCAGGATCAGACATAAATCAATTTTAGCAGAAGAAAATGCTTCTTTAGCAAGACTGATTAGTGTACTTGAAGAAAAGAGGCATCCCCAAAGTTGATACTGATTACCAAAAACTGGAACCAAGTAAGCATGAAAATAGAAAGGCTTCATAGGATTCAAGGCACTTCTTTGGCTTAAATGGTGAGATCCAGAGCCAATGTCACCCAATAGTGGTCCAATTTTCTGACTCTTCACTTGAGAAATATTACCAACAAGGGTTGTTTTTAATTCTTAAAATAGTCTAAAAATATGAACATTCAAATGGCCTCGCTGTAAAATTGTGGGGGTTGGTGAGTTTTGAAATCTTGAAATTAAATTCATATAAATTTGATTGATTGTTATTGAGAACTTTTCAACACATCTGAGACTTGAAATATTAAGTAAGAATAGTATCTGAAGATAGTGGTTGTTAAAAGATGAATTGAACCAAAAAATGAATAATCAGTTTTGAATAAAACAACAAAATAACTTTTTAGCATATGCTACGCTAAGATCATAATTTTTTCACATGTATTATTATTATCTTTTTAATAAATATTGGAGTTAAATTAATGATAACTTAAATAAATAATATGGCTTAAAAGTAAATCTTGAGCCTATAGAGGAAATTTGGGTTTGTGGAAGAATAAATATTTTCTTAATAAAAATGTGCTTTATTGTTACATCATAATCACAAAACAAAATAATTTCACTCTTATTACACTTATTTATGTTTCTGTCTAATATTAAAATGCTTTAGATCGCAGTTCAAAATCAAAATTGAAACTACTACCTAGAATGATGTCTTGATACTAACATACTTTTTGTAAGTCTTTGGACAGAAACTTATGGTGATCTCAATAATATTAAAATTGATTTGAATTGTATGTTTTATCAAATATCTATGTGGTCTAATGTAATAATTGAGATACTACAGTTTAACCTTCTGTTACCAACTTGGCAAGAAAATATCTGTAGATTTTTTTAGACTGAATATCAAATTTTGCTTTCCACAAGATGGGAAATTGATTATTATGATATATTCAGTGATACGTTCAAGCTTTGCTCAATCTGTGCTCAGCTCAAGATCAAAGTAATCACCAAGCTCCAAGAGACCTGTGATTGAGTTGGGTTGAATCTAGAACTAACTGATTACCAAATCTTTGTCCAATGGATTTAAATCTAGTTTCACAATGAATTCCCAACAGCTTTTCAACAGCTTTCCAACCACTTCCCATCATTTTTATATGAGGGGTATTTCTAGCAATACCCCCCAAATTTTCTGTGGTGAATAGGGCAGGAAATTCAGTTAAGACCATCTCACTCCAGTTTTATGCAGTAATTTTGACTGTCCTGCCAATGTACATGTTTCTTTCCACTGGTTAGAGGCACACATGGTATCTTCACATGTTCTTTTCTCACCTAGATTCATTTCACTAATATCAGACTCATATATATGGCACCAAGAGAAAATTTTAGTAGAAGAATGAGATGCAAAACCACCGATTTTGTGTGTTAAAACAATATTTCCAATATGCGCAGCCAATCTTGCTTTCACAACTCATCTTCATGGAAACTTTCAAGTTTATATTTTAATCCCTTGATCCATTTCAAGAAATTTATCAAAAAAAAGTTTCAGGATGTTTTTATTGTAACAATATCTGGCTGATTAGCTTCCAGAATAATAACAGCAATAAAAGTATACACTGCAAAATATGGGGGGTGGACTTGCTAGAAAGTCTGCAAACTTGAACCCAAATTCACCACTGATTGAACACACATGTCACCGGACGACCTATGCACAAGGTCGAGGATGTTCCTGTAAGTGAGATGAGGGATTTTAGAAACTTCTTCGAAGCACAGAGGAATGATTCGAGGAAATGATTCGAAGGTCACTCGAAGTAATAGCTATAGGTTCGAGGTTCGATCGAGAAGAATTATAAACTAGTTCCAAGGTAATAATAATTCTTAAAATCTCACGAAGGGTTGGCAACTCAATAATCAAAGATTTAGGATTTAGAAATGAATATTGAGAAGGTAAAAGAAAGATACAATAACAATGATTTAACTTTTAAGGATTTACCACTATTAATGTAAATACGATATTATAATTTAATTCTAAGGAATATCGAACCAAATACCCAACTCCTTTTATATCCTTTGTTCCTCCTCGCATTGACCTCCCTTCCATCGCAGCATTCCCATTCCATTGACCATTACTAACATACACTTAGACCCTCTCCACTAAATATCCGTCCATGCTCAATTTACCCCTTTTAATTAATTAACAAAACTTTAATGAAAAAAAACTACTACTATACTATTTTGTTGATCCTAGCGCTGTGCGTCGCTTATTGAAAAGGACTAAGGTACCCTATTGGGAGATTGACTAATTTAGATTTAGAGTTTAGGCTAGCGCAGTTAAATAGTAAGTACACAAAGGAAAATCGCAGTTGCTATGGAGAATTGCTTTCTGCGCTTTGAGTATAGATTTAGGACTCGATATTATTGATTTATTGAGTTAATTTCGCTTCGAGTGTCACGTGGCGTGTGACAGATGCCCGGGTATAAAAAACGCAAACTCCGTTGAGCTTGAACCATCTTCCCACACTAATTTCCCTTGCCTAATACTTTTTCCCTCATCTCTCAATTATTTATTTTATAATGAACTGCCCTACTCCCACACCCACGCCTCCACACCCTAAAGCGGATGGGGGAATAATCACACGACAATTTTCACAGACTTGCACGGCTTGTGAAAGCATGGAATATTTCTGTGTCGAAAGTACAGCGACTCGAGGCCCTCGCCAGAAATGCGAGTTTTGCCGTTGGCGGCGAGTGGCGTGCGATGCATTGAAGAAGAACGCGGAAATCGAAAAACGATTTACAAAAACAAAATTTTGGGTAGTTCCGAAGACCAAAGAGGTGGTCGAAGACATTTGGGATGTCTCGATCGAAGATGAACAATCGGTGGGGGAAAATGATAAGGAGATGAACAACGAGATCTCAACCTGGGTAACCCAGGCCACGAGCTCAAAGCGAGGTGTCGAGGAAGAGGTCGATGAATTGGTGGAGGAGGATGAAGATGAAGTCCCTGTTCCAGGGCAGGCACCCAAGAAACATCGGGTGGTCATCGAGGACGATGAGGAAGAGAGAGAGGTAGAAGTCGAAGTGGCGCCCAGGTTATTTCTGGAGCCTGATCCCATCTTTGAGGTAAGTTTTAATTGTTTTATTTCAAGGATGAAGTTACTGATGAGTCTTGTTTTAGACATCGAATAACCTGGAAGAGCCGATTGCGGAGCCTGCGCCGGTTATACCAACTGAGGCAAACCCTCCAGCCACGGAAGTAGTTGAAGAGCCCGAAGACACCCTGGACCAGGTGTGGTCAAAGAAACCTTGTCAAGGTCGACGAGTAAGGTTCGCGGAAGAACTATGTGGGGAGGTTGACGCTATTATTGACGCTGCTTCCTTCGACGTGGCGGAGGAGCTCTTGGAGATTGGAGAGGTGGTTCTGGTAGGAGAGGAGGAGGTATTTGATAAATGCAGGAAGGAGATAAGGGTAGTTTTGGAGAAAATGAAAAGATTGGTTCGAGAAAAATTAAAAGAAAAAATTTGAAATGAAAAGGAGATGGAAAGAAGTAGAAAAAAAAATTGTATTTTAGTTTTATTTTATTTTTATTTTATTTTATTATTAGTATTATTTTTTTTTATTGTAGGTGAATGTTGTTAATTTTACAAGATTTGAGAGAGAGAAAAAAAAAGAGAAAAAAAAAAAAGAAAAGAAAAAAGAAGTTTTAAATAAAAAATTTTAGAATTTGAAAGAAGAATTTTAAAGAAAGAAAAAAGGTTGTTTTAATTGAAGGAAGTTTTAGTGTTTTTAAAAGGAAAATTTTTATGTAAGAAAAGAGAGAGAAAAAGAAACGGTTTTGTGATTGAGATGAGTTTGTTAAATTGAGGATTTTAAAATTTTTTTTTTTTTTTTTTTTTTTTTTTTAAGAAATTTTAGTTTGAAAAGAGGAGAAAGAAAAGAAAAAAAAACAAAGTGTAGAATTTAAGAGAGTTTGAAAAGAAGATTTATTTGTTTCGAAGAATTATTATAGGGAGATTCAGGGGTTGAAGTTAAGTTCGAGGAAATGGTCGTGCCATACAGGATTTGATGATTCGAAGGAAAGAAAGTCTTTAAAAGAGAGAATAAATTTTTTGAAAGAGAAATTTTTGAAGAGAATTTTAAATTTAAGAAAAGAATGTATTTAAAGAATTGAAAAAGAAAAGAAAGAAAATATTTAGAGAGATTTATGAGTTTTTTATTTTATTTTATTATTTATGTTTATTCTATTTTATTTTATTTTATTTTATTTTATTTTATTTTATTTTATTTTATTTTATTTAATTTTATTTTATTTTATTTAATTTTAATTTTGATTTTATTTTATTTTATTTTATTGTATTTAATTTTAATTTTGATTTTATTTTTAGTTGGTTTTGGAGGAAATTTTATAGAAAGAGAAGAAAGAAAAAGAAGAGAGAAAAAAGAAAACAAGGCTAAGAAATTTAAGAGGTGTTTTAGATTTTAAAGAAAGAAAGAAAAGAAAAGAAAATTTTAAATAAAGAAATTTTAAGGTTTTGGTTTTAAAGGATATTTCGAATGAAAAGATTTTAGGAGTTCAGGAGCGTTGGAAACATTGATGGCTGGCTCCCAGGATGTTTTGTCTGAGTCATTGAGTAAGCCTTCCCATTCCACGAGGTATTGAAGTTTCCCCTTGCGTATTCTTGAATCAAGGATACGACTTACTTCCCACTCTAGATGATCTTCTACTTCGACCGGTTCCGGAGGGGGTTGGTTCTTGCCCGGGTATATTTCTCGAGCCAGTTCCAGGAGAGATACATGGAAAACAGGGTGAATCGCCTGCCATTTAGGAGGTAACCTGAGTCGAAATGCAGTTTTAGAGACTTCAGAGTCAATTTCGAATGGTCCCAAGCGCTTTTCAGCCAGTTTCTTTGATGGTCTAGTTGTTTGGATGTTTCGTGCATCGAGCCATACTTTGTTGCCTGGTTTAAAGGAAGGAGCAGATTGTCGATGTTTGTTGGCCTGTTCCTTGTATCTTCGAATCACTGATTCCAAATTTGTTTTAAGTTCTTCTTGGAGTCGTGATATAGTTCGAAGATAATGTTCCGCAGGATGATTAGTTCCTACATGAATTGAGTTGAATCGAGGATGTTGTCCATAAATGGTTTCGAAGGGAGATTGTCGTGTCGAAGAATGAGTCGAGTTATTATAAGCAAATTCGGCCAATGGTAGCCATGTGGTCCAATCGTCTTGTTGGTAACTAACATACATTCGAAGATATTGTTCAAGGATTTGGTTAACTCTTTCTGTTTGACCATCGGTTTCAGGGTGATAGGCTGTGGAGAGATTCCTCGTGATATTGAGTTGTCGACACAGTTGGGTCCAGAATGTGGATACAAACAATGAGCCTCTATCTGAAATTATATCATTTGGTAAGCCGTGTTTAGAAAATACATATTCTAAAAACAATTTTGACAAATCTTCTGCTGTAGCAGTAGTAGTGCTTTTAATAAAAATAGACATTTTTGAAAATCTATCTACTATTACTAATATAGCATCAAAATCATTAGAAATAGGAAGTTGAGAAATGAAATCCATTGATAAAGATTCCCAAGGTTTAGAGGGAATAGGAAGTGGTTGAAGCAACCCATGCTTCCGGTGACGGGGAGCCTTATTCCTATTACATTCGTAACAAGCTTTTATATAGGCCTTGATTTCCTTGGTCATACCTGGCCAGAAGAAATCCCTCGCTATTAACTGGTAGGTTTTATCAACCCCAAAATGACCAGCTAACGGAGAATCATGTTGACTATTGAAAATCCATAATTTTATCTCATTGTTGTCGGGTATGACTACTCTAACTTCGAAGACTAATAGACCTGATTCAATACTAAATCTTTTGGCCCCTTGCTTCGAGGGTATTTTGTCTTTTAACCCTAAACAATAATCGTCCTTTGACTGAGCTTCGAGGATGTTGGATAGTGGATTTCGAAAAGATTGAATTGTCATCGAATTAAGTTGATGAGTTGTTAACATTGATTCGTTGAAGATTGATTGCACATTTGCTGGGTTCTTGTCAGCAAATGCATCCCCCCGCTGTGGGTAAACGTTGTCCCGACGTGACAAGATATCTGGGACAATGCAGTTTTTTCCTGGGCGATAGGAAATAGAGAAAAAAAATTCAGACAAAAATTCATCCCACCTGGCTTGATGCCTGGTTAACACTTTAGAAGACATGAAGTATTTCAAAGCGTTGTGATCTGTTAAAATTTGAAAAGGACTATCTAGGCTGAGAAGAAAAGAACACCATTTTTTAAGACAATGGATAATAGCTAAAAGCTCTTTGTCATGAATTTCATAATTTAATTCCGCGGCTATGAGTTTGCGTGACTCAAAAGCAACAGGATGAAACAAATTTGTTTCAGGATTTAATTGGGAGATGACCCCTGCAATAGCATAATCGCTCGCATCTGTCTCAACTATTGTCGAGGCCGAAGGATCAAAATGCCGAAGAATTGGGGCTGTGGTGAACGCCGTTTTTAGTGCTTCGAATTCCTTTCGTGCTGTAGAAGTAAAAACAAAAGGAATATCTTTTCTAAGAAGAGAAGTAAGATTGGAAATAGTTTTAGAGTAATCTTTAATAAATCTTCTATAGAAGTTTGCAAAACCCAAAAATCCTTGGAGTGATTTAATGTTTTTGGGCTCAGGCCATTCCAGGATTTTCTGGACTTTTTTGTCATCCATGACTAAACCGTCAGTGGAAAACGTAAAACCCAAAAAATCAATTGATATGAGGTGGAATTCGCATTTATTATGCTTGGCGTAGAGACCATGATCTCGAAGACGATTTAGGACCTGTCGAACATGATGAATATGTTCATCCAGTGTTTTCGAGAATATTAAAATATCATCTAAATAGAGGACTACAAATTGTTCAACAACATCTTGAAAGATATCATTAACAAAAGTTTGAAAAGTTGAAGGTGCGTTACATAATCCAAAAGGCATAACTAAATATTCAAAACTACCAAATCTAGTGCGCATTGCAGTCAGTGGTTCATGACCTTCCGCAATGCGAATAAGATTGTAAGCGCCTCTAAGATCAATTTTAGAAAAGAAATTAGCACCATTGAAAAGGGTAAGAAGTAATGACATAGGAGGAACAGGATATGCATTCTTCTTTGTGACTGTGTTGAGCTTTCTATAGTCAACACACAACCTAAGACTACCGTCCTTCTTTTTTACAAAGAGGACTGGGGAGCCGGTTGGAGATTTACTGGCTCTGATGAAACCTTTGGCTACATTCTCTGCAATGTAGTCTCGAAGAACTTGAGATTCGTCCTTCGATAAAGAATAGACAGGACCTGCCGGAGGTACTGCGCCTATTAACTCTATTTGATGGTCGTAGGGTCGATGAGGTGGTAACTTATCGGCCTTGCGGATTGAGAAAACATCGAGGAAATCGTGGTAGATTTCCGGTAGAGTTGCTTTGATGGCTTTAACGTTTATTTGGTTGTCCTCTTCATCTTCGAGAGAATCTGTCGAGGTGATACCTGTATTGAGAGAGCATAATTCGATTACTTCGAGGCAATTTAAATCTTCTTCGAGTGAAGTCATCGAGCTAGAAGGGTTAGCCAATTGCTCATTTAAAGAAGGTACAGATGCTTGCAAGTCATCTGGCAGAGATTTGTCCTCTAGCAGGAAGTTGTCGGGCGGGTTGTTTAACTCCCTATTGACCTGCATTAAAGAATCAGAAATATACTTAGAGTGTGGGGTGATCAATCCCCTAGTCCAATCAATTTCGGGATTCCAATGCGTTAAAAAGTCATGGCCAAGAATGGTATCTTCCATCCTTGGGGCGTCCAAGACTGATACTTCCCACTCGAAGGGGGGAAAATTCGGAAAGTTGAAAACCCATAAAACTTTCTTACTTACCCAATATTTGGGTTCCTCTGATTCGACCAAATAGAGGGGAGTTCGATCGATATCTGTAAATGTTAGTTGAAGCTTCTCGGCAAAAGATAAACTAACAAAAGAAATTGAAGCTCCAGAGTCTATAAGACAACTGAAGGGGATATCCTCCTTAAAAAGAATGAATCTCAAGCGGTTTAAGGCAACTCCAGTCCTTAAGACATGGAGGTTCTGTGCACTGGGAGAGATAAGATAGTTTACTTTGCACACAAGTAAACTATCTACTAGTTTTTTGGCTTCGAACTAGTACCTTCTCTTTCCTTCAACTTTACACAGTCTTCCAGCTTGTGCTTACCCCCACAATACATACATAACCCATTATCTGCTCTTCTCTTCCTCTCAGCTTCTTTAAGTTCCCCTTTAGGATCCAGTACTTTGCTGATATCGCCTGGGGTCGAGCCTTTTGGTCGAGGTTTATCCTTTCCCTTATTGGGTTTGGATTGAGTCGAGGAGGATTGATTTGGTCGTGGGTGTGAAGAAGGTCCCAATTTAAAATTTAGGCCTTGAGATTTGTTGGCATATCGACGATGTTGAAGTGGTCCTTGATAAACGCCGTCAAGTTTGAGGGTTCGATCCATTAAATCCGTTAAAGTAGTCATCTTCTGACCGTGAAGATTTAATTGATCCAGAATCCTCGAAGGAAGTCCTTTCTTGAAATGATACTTAAGGGCAGCATCATTCCAACCTACTCGAGTTTGAAGTGCTCTGAAGTTCGAGATATATTCGGAGGCTTTACCATTATCACTCATGCGAAGAAAATCAAGTTCAATTTCTGCGTTTTCCGTTTCATTAGGGTCCCCAAACAACGTAAAAAGTTGGTCTTCGAACTTTTCCCAATTATTGATAAGTAAGTGGGTTTCTGTCGAAGAAAGCATGAGTAGATAAGGTTCGAACCATCTTGCTGCTTTCCCGGCTAGGAATGAAGAAGCGTAAACAACCTTTGCTCGGTCGCTGTTAAAGGTTCGAGGGTCATTATGGAACAGTAGCTTGCAGGTTTGCAAGAAGGGTTGCAATCTGTCGGGGTGATCTCCGTCGAATTTTTCAGGAGATTTCATAGAAGGAGTTTTGAACTTAGATCCCTCTGAAGACGTTGGATTTGAAAGGGTTTTCATAAAAAGTCTCATGAAATCTTCCAGAGAGTTAGATGGTCCCGGTTCTGAGGATTGGCCAGAAGGGTGATTGGCAGGGGCGGATGGTGCCTCATGCATTGTATCCTCTCCTTCTTCTTCATCACTAGAATCCTCAAAATCTTGTGGAATGTCTTCTACAGATTGAACTGAATGTTGCTGTTCCCTAAGGTCGAGTGGTTCCAAAGAGTGAGTGCGAGAAACAGACCTTGTGGCTGTTGGCCTGCCTCTAGCGCAAGCTCTAGTAGTAGCGCCCGTAGGAGGAGTGCGTTGAACAGGTGCCATTTAAAATTTTAGAAGCACCTAAAAAGACGTAGTAGTGCAAAGAATGAGAACTACGGAGAATTAAATTATACTGTCACCGGACGACCTACGCACAAGGTCGAGGATGTTCCTGTAAGTGAGATGAGGGATTTTAGAAACTTCTTCGAAGCACAGAGGAATGATTCGAGGAAATGATTCGAAGGTCACTCGAAGTAATAGCTATAGGTTTGAGGTTTGATCGAGAAGAATTATAAACTAGTTCCAAGGTAATAATAATTCTTAAAATCTCACGAAGGGTTGGCAACTCAATAATCAAAGATTTAGGATTTAGAAATGAATATTGAGAAGGTAAAAGAAAGATACAATAACAATGATTTAACTTTTAAGGATTTACCACTATTAATGTAAATACAATATTATAATTTAATTCTAAGGAATATCGAACCAAATACCCAACTCCTTTTATATCCTTTGTTCCTCCTCGCATTGACCTCCCTTCCATCGCAGCATTCCCATTCCATTGACCATTACTAACATACACTTAGACCCTCTCCACTAAATATCTGTCCATGCTCAATTTACCCCTTTTAATTAATTAACAAAACTTTAATGAAAAAAAACTACTACTATACTATTTTGTTGATCCTAGCGCTGTGCGTCGCTTATTGAAAAGGACTAAGGTACCCTATTGGGAGATTGACTAATTTAGATTTAGAGTTTAGGCTAGCGCAGTTAAATAGTAAGTACACAAAGGAAAATCGCAGTTGCTATGGAGAATTGCTTTCTGCGATTCGAGTATAGATTTAGGACTCGATATTATTGATTTATTGAGTTAATTTCGCTTCGAGTGTCACGTGGCGCATGACAACACATTGAGCTATTGAAAAAGGAACTATACAATAAGAGATGAACACCACTCAGCAGAACAGTTTTAGGTGGGTGTTGAAATAGACTTCAGTCTGAGTTCTGTCTGAGTTCCATCTGAGTTTTATCTGAGCTCAGGTTAAAGACTTACTAGCAAGTCCACCCTCTATATTTCTTATTGATACTGACTCTTATAGTGCATTGAGAGAGTGAGGTTGAGACAATTCATTGCCATTACACCGATTGATACCTGCTTCCCAGAAACCATCTTTCAGAAAGGGTTATACCAATCCACAAAAATTAAAAAGACTAATTCAAGAAATTTCTTATTATTAGCTGGTATATTATTGATTAGATTTTCATATGCCCTTGAGTAAAGATTATCAAAAACTGTTCCATCCATTGATTCACCCATATAATCAGCCCACTTTTTGATTTCCATCTCAAATTTTGGATAATACAAGGAGCCAACTTAGCCTGTTATCAAAATCCTGAAGAAAAAACAGCTTTAAAGCCATAGGTGATGGGGATTATTGTTTTATAGTTACAGCATAAGCTAATCATCAACAGTTTTTGTTGATTTAGAGGTGTGAGAAATTTCTTGAAAAAGCCCCTCATTGCAAGCAGTAGATTTTTAAGTATTTTGGTAGCCACACTTATCAGGTTCAGTATTAGGATTATACAGTGAGTAAAATTTTGGGAAGCAGATGAATTCTTTCAACTTAATATTTAGATTTATCCTTTCTGTAAGTTTACAAATATCTTTTTGAGATTTGAGATTGGAATTCCACTTCAGGAGGCAGTTGGAAGCATCCACAGACAATGTAAGTAATACATTGAATTATATAGTTTTTTTATAACTGATGCCACATGAGAGATGTAACCAGGTAATATATCCCATAATAAAGCCTATGTTAAGAAAGAAATAAGCAATGTTTTTTCTAAAATATTAAGATGTAAGTCAAAATGCTAACTAGGGTTGGATGATGAATTAAAAGCTGTTTGAGAATCATCACAGGAAGTAGAAGTTTCAGACTTCAAAGATGTCAAGGTTTTTGGTGATATGTTGCTAGTTTTGGGTGTTGACAAGGTAGTTTTTTGGAAGGACTCCAAAATCATGCTCTCTTATTTTTGATGTTTTCTCCAAGTTCTGTGATTAATGTAACATCCCTTTACTTGTTTGCCAGTTGGGTTGCATATTGTAAGCCTACTAAATTTTGGGAAATCAAAAATCAGTAATATGGTTTTTTCTTCAGAATTGGAGTTGTCCATGATAGTAAAAAAGTGGAACAGACACATGGTGATTGAGTATTATGCTAAAATTATGGTAAGGATATTAAGGCTTAAGAGATAATTGAGAGTTGTAAATAGTTTTTCTAAACAATATTGTATTGGGGAACTAGTTTTTTTGGATTAAATAGATTTAATAGTGATTAATTACATTATGAAGATTAGATTTTAAGTACCAAAAAAAAAGTGGCATTCATAATTTTTTATCAACTATTTTTCATGCATGTTAAGAACTGAACTTGTGAGTATGATGACCAAGCTACCTGCAAGAAGATATAGAAATATTGACATAAGGCAGAAGTTGGGAAAAAAAACTTACTTTGGTTACCATGTGTAAAAACCAGATGAAATAGTGGGACAGATTTGAGAATACCTTTGTCAGCCAGGCTACTAAACTTACCCAGTAAATAATTAATTATTAAATAGATTAGAGATATGCCTTTGCCTCTCATTTAATGAATTACACTTACTTTATAAATTACTTACACAATTTTGACTAATTAATAGGTAAAAATAAGCAAAGATATAATTTTATTGTTTCCTCATATTTTTCATTTTGTGGCATTGTCCTCATGAAAGCTGAGGAGAAAATTAAAAATACTAAATATTATATAAAATATATTTATTTTTATTTTTACTTTGAAATTTACAGAAAATTTAAATAAATAAAATAAAATTGAAAGATACAGATAAATACAGTATATGGGTACATTCTTTATATAAAAACTTTAATATTTTAAATATCTAATTGTGGAATTGTTCTATCTCTGATACTCATGTATATAGAATTTTTGATTCTGTAGCTTCTCTCCTTTTCGTCTATATAAGGCCTATCAATCTGTCTGTTTGACTCATTCCATTCTTAATAAAAAATTTTATTATATACACACTAATTACATATATTACTGCTTCTACTACCTTATTATTTACAGTTGTGTATTTCTAAGCCTTTAAATTAATAATAATAATAAATCTTTACCTTTTTGTTGATTATTAAATTATAAAGATAAAAAAATATGTACCTCTTTTGAAATCTTGAGTTTTCCCCACCTTTCAACACTTTTAGACTTTCATAAAATCTTCTAGACCAAAAGCACCCCTTGACAACTGAGGGCCTTTCCAAAAAGTTGTGGAACCAGCAATCAAAGAACCATGGACTCCAGCACCTTTAGCAATATTTTGGACAAATTTCAAATGATGAACGTCAAAGGCATGTGACTAATGTTTTTTTCTGTGACTGGGATTCAAACCTTGCCCCAAATTTAAGGTTTATATAAGCATAATTGTCCTATATATTTTTAGTGACTAAAGCAGTTATTATCTGTAGGTCTCACTCTGTATATTTCATTATATACATATATATTTTTACTCAGCACTCTGTAGTTGGCATTAAATTTCTCAAATTACGGGGGGTGGGGGGTTTCAGGTATATGATATTTTTTCCCTAGTTGAAAAATATAGAGAAACATTGTTATTTTTCATAGAAGTAATATAATTTATTTATTTATTTAAAAACATTATATTATTTAATTTTTTTAGTTGACAAATTGTCCTGATAATTAAAATATTATTTCAGTTGAAAATTAGACCTGGTAATTAAAATAAGAACAATATATAAATTAATTATTTAATTAAAAAATTATATTAATAAATTATTTCAGTTGACATTTAGTCCTGGAAACTAAGAAATATACAATATATAAATTTATTAATTGGTTAAGAGATTTTATTAATTATTTCACTTGATTTTTTCATGATAATTAATTTATTATTTTACTATTTCAGTTGATTTTTTCCTGGCAATAAATAATATAAATATCTTAATAAATAAATTCATTAAAAATTGTAGTAATTAGTTATTTCAGTTGATTTTAGTCCTGATAAATTGTTATATTTTAATTGTTTCAGTTGATAATTAGTCCTTGAAATTGATAATAAATTAATTATTTCAGTTTATTTTAGTCCTGATAATTGATACATTTTCATTATTTCAGTTGATTAGTAACCCTGAAAATTGATAATAAATTAATTATTTCAGTTGATTTTTGGTCCTTATAATTGATATATATTCATTATTTCTTTTGATTAGTAGTAATGGTAATTGATAATAAACTTTAAATATTTTTATTTTATATCTCATTTTTTTTAACAAAAAAGAATAATAACTAACAAAATATTAATATTTTTCCTGCCCTCAGCTCAAGTTATACAAACAATAGCTGAATTAAATATTTCTACTTCCCATGATGAGGCATCAAATCTTATTGATTATGATGCTAGTTCTGTAAGCTCTCCTTTGACTACAAAGTTTTCTCAAATTAATCAATTAGTAAACCAAACAGGATGTAGAAATGCAGGAGGTGTAAATCAAGAAAGAAAATCCCCCCCTGGACTTCATGTCACAGGTACCCCCCAAGAAGAGCTTTCAAAAGGCTTCAAAATAAAAAGATGCCAGTTTAGAAACAGGTAAACAACCTGGTAACTCACATCAAGTAGTTGAAGTCAGAGAACCTCAAAATAAGGGAAAAGGAAGAGCTCTTAGAAGAAAAAATAAGAAGCATTGAATCTTTTCTTTTAGAGAAGAAGAGACATCCACAGGGAGAAAACCCCCTTTCACATTTGGCTCCTCAACAACAGGAAAATGTTGGAGTGTCATAATGCCAATGGGAATGGCTGAACACCCAATGAGACTTTCTCCAGGCTCAGAAAATGTAGCTGGCTCCTCAAGCAGGACCCTCCAGGCCCCAACATTTCAATCCCACCACACCTAACCCTTACCAAGGAGGCCAAAGAAAGAAAAAAAAATCATCTTCAAATTAGGCCAAAATGATGGTAAGGCCTTCCATTGAATCTTAAGCTCCTTTCCTTGTTACTGATTCAGTTCCTTCAGGTAACTCTGGGATGGTAGATAAGACTTTTAGACCAGGAGAAGCTGGTTGTAGCAGGAAAATTAATCATTGTTCTAGTCTTGTAAATACTCTTTTAGGGCTAATCACTACTTAAATGATAAATCCATAGATGGGTATTATAAATTAATCAATTGATGCTGAATTTTATGAGACTCTTGAAAAATTACTCTATCTCTCTCCTGAAAAATGCTCCTGATGTAGCAACTACAAATGATCAATATTTGAGAGAAATTATCACAAAAAAAATAAGATAATGAATAACTTACAATTGACCCAAGAGCTTAATAGCTTGTTAACTGAATAAGGTTACCAAGCATTGAAAGGTGAGTTGAATAGGTTATCTGATGAATTATTTAGGTACAAAGTAAATTATGAAAAGAAATTTGCTTTTTGGCATAATATTAAGAATGATCTATCCAAAGTGAAAGAGACTATTTCTATCTATTTCCAAGAGCTAGATGGTCAGAAATTAAATTGAAAGAATTTAATGACCATTATTCATCTCTGCAAAATAAGAATCAATTATCTTTTGCAACCATCAATGAAACATTAACCAAAATTCCAATGGTGAAAACTAGGTTAAAAAACATTGAGGAACAATTTAATTAAATTTTATTTTACCAAAAATACTCTGTCACTTCTGAGAAGGAAATTGTTGCACAGGCTACTCCACATTTACCTGAGCCAAGCTCCTTTAGGGAAGAAATAGTACAAGAGAAACCTGTAGATAGTTCTGAGTTTGCATCAAAAATTGATGATGTACCCTGTTCATCTGTAAATGTGTTAAATAATGATATTAAAGCACAATTAGAGAAATTTAAACTTCTTCTTACACAAAAACAAGTTAACCAGAAGGAAATTACCTCAAATCAGAAAAATTGGCCCAAACTTGACCAATATCCAACATTTGATGGTGATTCTTCCTCTGACTGGCAGCAATTCATCTGTAGCATTGAAAATCATAAGAATTCTTATAAACTACCAGATAAATAAATTGTGTCTAAATTAATTTTTTTGTTTTCCAATGTTACCCTCATGTGGTATGAATCTGTCCTCTTGGAGAATAATGATTACTCCTGGGAGGATTAGAAAAAATTAATTAAAGCACAATTTGGTGGTTCAAAATTTAGGTTAGCCCAGCAAAGACAGTATGAGGAGTCTAGATATAGCTCATCCTCTACAGAAAAACCTATTGAGTTCCTGATGAAACTAGTGAAAATCTTGAGAGCAATGGATCCAAAGATAGATTATGAACTCTGGAAGGAGAGGATCCTTTATAAATTGCCAATGTCTTTGAGAGACTTAATTGTTGTAAGAACTGAGTTCTACAGGGAGCCTTCTTCTCTTATTAATACTTGTAATGAAGTTCTTTTAAATAACAGATATGAATCTAGGAAGTTCTTCCCAGGACCTTCAGTGGAGAAACCCTCCAACTACCAACCAAAACTTCCTGAAAAGTTGGTAAACCATCTGCCCCTGTTGCACCTAAAAAATATGCAACAAACACTTGCTTTAAATGCAGAAAGCCTTGGCAGAAAGGCCATTTTTGTGACAAGAAAAGAAAACTTGTTGAACAAACAGAGGAGCCTGCTGATGACACAGTTTCACTAGATGATACTTTAAGTGATTGTGCCAACAACATTTATTATGAGTCTAACCAGGAAAATTTAATGCTGAAGAAAGTTATTAAGTATTTAAATAATATTGACATTGATAAAAATGATTTTTCACAGTCCAAAATTCTCATATCAGAAGAAGTCAAGAGGACACCTCAATTATTATTACCCCTCTCAAGGAACCAGTCTCAATTAATGGAAAATAACATTGAGTTTATTTTGGACTCTGGAGCTGGAAGTAAGGTTGTATCTGAAAAAATACTTGCTTCAGCTGATCAGGATTATATATAAAAACTTATGTCTATCGCTTCTGAAAATTGGAGAGGTTATAGCTCTGTCTTACCCCCCATCGGTAAATACAAAGCTAAAGTATTTTCAAATATAACCATGGCTTTGTAAGAGCTATTTGTGACTTTTGTAGTTATGAAAAACGATAACTTAAGCAATTGTTTCATTTTGGGAAGTAATATATTAACCAAATATGGCCTTAAGCTTGATCCTGCAAACTAATGCTTCACAATGGGGTTGAATTGGAAGAGAAAATTTAAAATTTCCTCCCCAAAAAATATTAACAGCAGGATTGAACACATTTCATTCTGTAGTTCAATATAAAGAACATGAACAAAAGAAATTCCTGCCCTTCTGTTGAAATTTACACAGCTTCTTTTGGAGAACAACTTCCTGGTGAGGGAAAATATTCCATCATTAAGTTGATAAAATCTTTTCCTATGGCCTTTGCTCATGGATCACATGGATTAGGATTGGTAAAATAAGAAATGAAGCTTTCATTATCTTTCCCATTAACTGAAAAACCACCTAGTTTAAAGAAGAAGCCTTATCCTGCTTCTCCCACAAATAGAAAAGATATTTAAGAAAATATCTCAATCCTTTTAAAAATGAATATTATTGAAAAGGTAGTTGAAACTCCTAAACATTGTGTTATCTCACCTGTGCATATTTCTTATGAGAAAGATAAAGCCAGGTTATGTGGTGATTATAGAGCATTAAATACTCATATTGTAGATGATATCTATCCTTTACCCAGAATTAGATCTATCCATGCTACCTTAAAATGTGCTAAATATTTCAGCTGTTCAGATGGTAATAATGGATATCAACAGGCACCTGTTGAGAATAATTCACAGAATTTTCTAATGATTACTACTCATATGGGTATATATTAGTATATTAGGATGCCGTTTGGCTCCAAAAATGCCACTTCAGTTTTTCAGAAAGTTATGGATAACACATCCCATCAATAAATAATTGAGGGATGGCTAATTATTTATATTTATGATATCATCATATTCTCCAAGACATTTGAGGACCACCTCAACCATCTGTTTCAAGTAATCCATAAGATGGATGAGATAAATATGACACTTGCTTTGAAAAAATACAAATTTGGTTTTCATTCTTTGAAAGTGCTTGGTCATGTTGTCTCAGGATTACAGATATGTGTCAACCCAAACAAATCGACAGCCATTCAACAGGTAAAAGCTCCTACTACAGTGAGAGAGCTCCAAAGTTCTTTGGGAATGTGTGGATACTATAGACAATACATTAAAAATTATTAAGTCATAGCTTTACCCCTCACCCAATTAACTTGGAAAGATGTTGATTTTGTCTGAAACAGTGAAAGAAAAAGTGCTTTTGACACTATGAAACATTGTTTGATGTCAGCACAAATTCTTGCCTTGCCTGACTTTACTCAACCATTTGTTTTTTACACTGATGCCAGTTTGTCACGCGCCACGTGATCCAGTGACAGTATAATTTAATTCTCCGTAGTTCTCATTCTTTGCACTACTACGTCCCTTTTCAGGTTTTTTCTCTAAATTCTTAAAATGGCACCTGTTCAACGCACTCCTCCTACAGGCGCTACTACTAGAGCTCGCGCCAGAGGCAGGCCAACAGCCACTAGGCCTGTTTCCCGCACTCACTCCTTGGAGCCACTCGACCTTAGGGAACAGCAACATTCAGTCCAATCAGTAGAAGACATCCCACAAGATTTTGATGACTCTAGTGATGATGAAGAAGGTGAAGATACAATGCACTAGGCACCATCCGCCCCTGCTAATCACCCTTCTGGTAAACCTTCAGAACCTGGACCATCCAATTCTCTGGAAGAGTTCATGAGACTTTTCATGAAGAACCTTTCAGATTCAATGTCTTCAGAGGGATCTAAATTCAAAACTCCTTCTATGGAATCTCCTGATAAATTCAATGGAGAACATCCAGACAGATTGCGACCCTTCTTGCAAACCTGCAAGCTCCTGTTCCATAATGACCCTCGAACCTTCAATAACAACCAATCAAAAGTTGTTTATGCTTCTTCATTCCTGGCTGAAAAAGCAGCAAGATGGTTAGAACCTTATCTTCTCATGCTCTCTTCAACCAAAACCAACTTACTTATTAATAACTGGGAAAAGTTTGAAGACCAACTCTTCACGTTGTTTGGTGACCCTAATGAAACTGACAATGCAGAAATTGAACTTGATTTCCTTCACATGAGTGATAATGGGAAAGCCTCTGAATATATCTCAAACTTCAGAGCGCTTTTAACTCGAGTAGATTGGAATGATGCTGATCTTAAGTATCATTTCAAAAAAGGACTTCCTTCAAGGATTCTGGATCAGTTAAATCTTCACAGTCAGAAGATGACTACTTTAACAGATTTAATGGATCGAACCCTCGAACTTGACGGCGTTTACCAAGGACGACTTCAACATTGTCGATACGCCAACAAATCTCAAGGCTTAAATTTCAAATTGGGACCTTCTTCCCACCCACGAACAATTCAATCCTCCTCGACTCAATCCAAACCTATTAAGGGAAAGGACAAACCTTGACCAAAAAGCTCGACCCCAGGCGATATCAGTTAAGTACTGGATCCTAAAGGGGAACTTAAAGAAGCTGAGAGGAAGAGGCGAACAGATAATGGGTTATGTATGTATTGTGGGGGTAAGCACAAGCTGGAAGATGGTGTAAAGTTGAAGGAAAGAGAAGGTACTAGTTCGAAGCCAAAAAACTAGTAGATAGTTTACTTGTGTGCAAAGTAAACTATCTTATATCTCCCAGTGCACAGAACCTCCATGTCTTAAGGACTGGATTTGCCTTAAACTGCTTTAGATTCATTCTTTTTAAGGAGGATATCCCCTTTAGTTGTCTTATAGACTCTGGAGCTTCAATTTCTTTTGTCAGTTCATCTTTTGCCGAGAAGTTACAGCTGACATTTACAGATATCGATCGAACTCCAATTTATTTGGTTGAATCAGAGGAATCCAAATATTGGGTCAGTAAGAAAGTTTTATGGGTTTTCAACTTTACGAATTTTCCCCCCTTCGAGTGGGAACTAACAGTCTTGGACGCCCCAAGAATGGAGGATACCATTCTTGGCCATGACTTTTTAATGCATTGGAATCCTGAAATTGAGTGGACACGGGGATTGATCACCCCACGGACTAAGTATATTTCTAATTCTTCAATGCATGTCAATAGGGAGTTAAACAACCCGCCTGAAAATGTCCTGCTAGAGGACAAACCTCTGCCAGATGACTTGCAAGCATCTGATCTTTCTTTAAATGAGCCATTGGCTAACCCTTCTAGCTCGATGACTTCACTTGAAGATGATTTAAATTGCCTCAAAGTAATCGAATTCTGCTCTCTCAATTCTGGTCTTCCCTCAACAGATTCTCTCGAAAATGATGAGGACAACCAAATCGACATTGAAGCCATTAAATTGACTCTACCAGAAATCTATCATGATTTCCTTGATGTTTTTTCAATCCGCAAGGCCAATAAGTTACCACCTCATCGACCCTACGACCATCAGATAGAGTTAATAGGCCCAGTACCTCCGGCAGGTCCTGTCTATTCTTTGTCGAAGGACAAATCTCAAGTTCTTCAAGACTACATTGCAGAGAATGTAGCCAAAGTTTTCATCAGAGCCAGTAAATCTCCAACTGGCTCCCCTGTCCTCTTTGTAAAAAAGAAGGATGGTAGTCTTAGGTTGTGTGTTGATTATAGAAAGCTCAACACAGTCACTAAGAAGAATGCATATCCTGTTCCTTCTATGTCATTGCTTCTTACCCTTTTTAATGGTGCTAGTTTCTTTTCTAAAATTGATCTTAGAGGCGCTTACAATCTTATTTGCATTGCGGAAGGTCATGAACCACTGACTGCAATGCACACTAGATTTGGTAGTTTTGAATTTTTAGTTATGCCTTTTGGATTGTGTAACGCACCATCTACTTTTCAAACTTTTGTCAATGACATCTTTCAAGATGTTGTCAAACAATTTGTTGTCGTCTATTTAGATGATATTTTAATTTTCTCAAAGACACTGGATGAACATATTCATCATGTTCAACAGGTTTTAAATTGGCTTTGAGATCATGGACTCTACGCCAAGCATAATAAATGCGAATTCCATCTTAAATCTATTGATTTTTTGGGTTTTACATTATCCACCGATGGTTTAGTCATGGACAACAAAAAAGTTCAAAAGGTCCTGGAATGGCCTGAGCCCAAATACGTTAAATCCCTCCAAGGATTTTTGGGTTTTGCAAACTTCTATAGAAGATTTATTAAAGATTACTCTAAAACTATTTCCAATCTTACTTCTCTTCTTAGAAAAGATATTCCTTTTTTTTTTACTTCTACAGCGCAAAAGGAATTCGAAACATTGAAGACGGTGTTCACCACAGCTCCAATTCTTCAACACTTTGATCCTACTGCTTCGACAATAGTCAAGACAGATGCGAGCGATTATGCTATCGCAGGGGTCATTTCTCAATTGAATCCGGAAACAAAACTGTTTCATCCTGTTTCTTTTGAGTCACATAAACTCATTGCAGCAGAGTTAAATTATGAAATTCATGACAAAGAGCTTTTAGCTATTACTCACTGTCTTAAAAAATGGCGCTCTTTTCTTCTCAGCCTAGATAGTCCTTTTCAAATTTTAACAGACCATAATGCTTTGAAATACTTTATGTCTTCCAAAGTGTTAACCAGGCGTCAAGCCAGGTGGGCTGAATTTCTGTCTGAATTTCCCTTTTCTATTTCCTACCACCCAGGTAAGAACTGCCTTGTCCCAGATATCTTGTCACGTCGGGACAACGTTTACCCACAGCGGGGGGACGCATTTGCTGACAAAAATCCAGCAAATGTGAAATCAATCTTCAATGAATCAATGTTAACGACTCATCAACTTAATTCGATGACAATTCAATTGTTTCAAAATCCACTATCCAACATCCTCGAAGCTCAGTCGAAGGACGATTATTTTTTAGGGTTAAAAGACAAAATACTCTCGAAGCAAGGGGCCAAAAGATTTAGTATTGAATCTGGTCTATTAGTCTTTGAAGGTAGAGTAGTCATACCCGACAACAATGAGATAAAATTATAGATTTTCAACAGTCAACATGATTCTCCATTAGCTGGTCATTTTGGTGTTGATAAAACCTACCAGTTAATAGCGGGGGATTTTTTCTGGCCAGGTATGACCAGGGAAATCAAGGCCTATATAAAAGCTTGTTACAAATGTAATAAGAATAAGGCTCCCCTTCACCAGAAGTATGGGTTGCTTCAACCACTTCCTATTCCCTCTAAACCTTGGGAATCTTTATCGATGGATTTTATTTCTCAACTTCCTCTTTCTAATAATTTTGATGCTATATTAGTAATAGTAGATAGATTCTCAAAAATGTCTATTTTCATTAAAACCACTACTACTGCTACTGCAGAAGATCTGTCAAAATTGTTTCTAGAATATGTATTTTCCAAACACGGCTTACCTAATGATATTAATTCAGATAGAGGCTCATTGTTTGTATCCACATTCTGGACTCAACTGTGTCGACAACTCAATATCATGAGGAACCTCTCCACAGCCTATCATCCAGAAACCGATGGGCAAACAGAAAGGGTCAACCAAATCCTCGAACAATACCTTTGAATGTATGTCAGTTACCAACAAGACAATTGGACCACATGGCTACCATTGGCCGAATTTGCTTATAATAACTCGAATCATTCTTCGACACAACAATCTCCTTTTGAAACTGTTTATGGAAGACATCCTCGATTCAATTCAATCCATGTAAGAACTAATCATCTTGCGGAACATTATCTTCGAACCATATCACAACTCCAAGAGGAACTTAAATCAAATCTGGAATTAGTGGTTCAAAGGTACAAGGAACAGGCTGACAAACATCGACAAACTGCTCCTCCTTTTAAAACAGGTGAAAAAGTATGGCTTGACGCACGGAACATTAGAACGACTCGGCCATCAAAGAAATTGGCTGAAAAACTCTTGGGGCCATTCGAAATTGACTCTGAAGTCTCTAAAACTGCATTTCGACTCAAGCTACCTCCTAAATGGCAGGCCATTCACCCTGTGTTTCACGTATCTCTCCTGGAACTGGCTCGAGAAACATACCCAGGAAAGAACCAACCTCCTCCGGAACCAGTCAAAGTAGAAGACCATCTAGAGTGGGAAGTAAGCCGTATCCTCTATTCAAGAATGCGCAAGGGGAAACTTCAATACCTTGTGGAATGGGAAGGCTTCCTCGATGACTCAGATAAAACATCCTGGGAACCAGACATCAATGTTTCTAACGCCCCTGAACTCCTAAAATCTTTTCATCTTAAATACCCTTTAAAACCAAAACCTTAAAACTCTCTTTTTTTTTCTTTTCTCTGTTTTTTTTTTAAATCTAAAACATTTTTATTTCTAAAAAATTCTTTTTGTTTTCTTCTTTATTCTTTCTCTTTTCAAAATGTTTCAATCTTCTTTTAAAATAAAATAAAATAAAACAAAATAAAATTAAATTAAATAAAATTAAATTAAAATAAAAATAAAATAAAGTCAAATAAAGTAAAAAAAAAAAAAAATTCTTCTCAATTTTCTATATACATTTTTTTTCTTTAAAATTTTATTTTCCTCGAACTATCAAAATTCTTCACGAACATTACACGACCATCTTTCTCAAACTTCACTTTAACTTCTAAATCACCCTTTTAAATTCTTCAAAACAAATTACTTCTTTCTTCAAAATCCTCTTAGAAATTTTATTTCGTCTCTTCTTTTCTTTCTTTTCTTTTTTCAAATAACTAAAATCCCTCAAATCTTCAATTAACAAACTTAAATAACAATTTTTCTTCCTAAATTATCTCAATCAATTATTTCTTTCTTATTTCTTTCTTCTTACTTAATTCTTTTCTTTTTGAATTTTAAAACAAAAAACTCTTTCAATCAACTATTCTTTCTTTTTTTTTTTCTTCATTTAAACTTCTTCTTTCAAAATCTTAAAACAAAATTCTATTTAAATCTTTTTTTCTGTCTTTTCCTTCTTTCTCTCAAAATCTTATATAAAAAATAATAAAATAAAATAAAAAAAATAAAAATAAAATTCTAAATAAAATAACAAAGTAAAATAATTAAATACAAATTGTTTTTACATTCTTTTTCTTCTTTTCTCTTTTTTATTTTAAATTTTCTCTTTTATCTTCTCCCGAACCAATCCCTTCATCTTCTCCAAAATTTCCCTTATCTCCTTTCTACATTTCTCAAAGTTCTCCCCCTCTCCTACCGGAATCAATTCACCAAGTTCAAGTAACTCCTCGGCTACATCAAAGGAAGCGGCATCGACAATGTTATCAATCTTGCCGCTCAATTCTTCAATATATCTTGCTCGTCAAACCTGACAAGGTTTTTTCGACCATACTTGATCGAGGGTTTCTTCGTTTTCCTCCCTCGAGGTAACAGTTGGTAATCTATCCTCCACTGCCACTTCCACCACAATGGGCCCCACAAGGGTCGCTTCCACATTTGAAGCTTCTGTCGTAGGGGCCTCAATGATGATGTCTGAATTCTAAAAACAGAATCATTAGTAATTAAATTTATAAATTATAAAAGGGTGAACTTACTTTGAAGATTGGGTCAGGCTCCAAAAATAATCTAGGAGTGACCTTCTCTGCCACCTCCCTTTCCTCTTTGTCATCTTTGATGACCACTCCTCGTTTCTTTGGGGGCTTCCTCGAGATGGAAATTTCTTCCTCCTCTTCGACAAATTTGTCAACTTCCTCCTCGACGACCCCCCTCTTGATCTCAGCCCTAGCCACCCAGATGTTCACATTATCTTCAACTTCTTCCTCATTTTCCCCCACCGATTGATTGTTCCCAATGGACACATCCCAGATGTCCTCGACTACTTCTTTCGTTTTAGGGATCACCCAATACTTTGTCTTAGTAAAACGACTTTCAATATCGGCATTTTTTGCTAAGGCGTCACACGCCACTCTCCTCCATCGGCAAAACTCGCACTTCTGGCGAGGCCCTCGTGTCGCTGTGCTCTCCACGCAGAAATACTCCATCAACTCGCAAGCCGTGCAAGTCTTTGAAAATTGCCATGTGACAACACCCCCATCCGCTTTAGGGTGTGGTGGCGTGGGAGTCGGTGTAGGGAAATCTGTCATAATGAATTAAAGTAATAAAATAATAATTAAGTAAATAGGAAGAGAAATTAGTGTGGGAAATATGTTTTACGCTCAACGGAGCTGGCGTTCTTATACCGGGGCATCTGTCACACGCCACGTGACACTCAAGGCAAAATTAGCTCATTAAATCAATACTAAAGGGTTCAAATCCATACTCGAAGCGCAGAAAGCAACTCTCCATAGCAACTGCGACTTTCCTTTGTGTACTCGCTATTCAATTGCGCTAGCCTCAAACTCTAAATCTAAATTAGTCAATCTCTCAATAGTGTGTGTTAGTCTTTTTCCCAATAAGCGACGCACAGAGCAATAGTTAATATAATAGTAAATTAAAAGGTTTATGAAATGTCTGTGGGTTATTAAGGGGTAGTGAGTATGGATGGAATGGTTAGTGAAGGATTAAAGGGGGTTGATGGATGTTAGTGAGGAGGGTCCAAGTGTAACGGATATATTTTAAATGGTTTGTGGTGTGCGGAATGGTGGATGAGTATGAGGTCAATGCGAGGAGGAGTAAAGGATACAAAAGGGGCTGGGTTTTTGGTTCAACATTCTTTAGAATTAAATTATAAAACATATTTATAGCTAATAGTGATAAAACTCTAAGTGAAAATCATTATTATTGTATCTTTCTTTATTTTCTCAATAATCATATCTAAATCCTAAATCTTTGATGGTTGAGTTTCCAACCCTTCGTGAGATCTTAAAAATTTTAATATTACCGTTCAATTATCTTAGAATCCTTCTTGAACATATCTCGAAGCAGTAGTTCTTCCTTCGAGTCATCTTTGAATCACTTCCTTGAACTATCCCTCTGTGCTTTGAAGAAGTATCTGAACCTTTTATCTCATTTGCAGGAACATCCTCAACCTTGTGCGTAAGTCGTCCGGTGACACAGTTTCATTGGCCTTGGTTCTTCTCTCCATCAAAAACATTTTATGAATGACAAAGTATCAGAAGCTGTTATTTTTTATATTTCAAGAACCCTAAGAAATTGTTAATTGAGATATGGTGCCACTCAACTTGAGTGTTTGGAAGAAATGTGGGCTCTGTAGAAACTACATTATTATCTGGATTACAAGAAATTTGAACTCGTCAATCACTGCAGTGAAGTAAAATCCCTCTTAAACTTAAAAACACCTAACAGACACATGTTAAGATGGCAGTTGGCTGTTCAGGAATCCAGAGGAAGAATGACAATGATTCATATGCTGGTATTTTTCACTCAAATATGGATATGTTATCAAGCTTATCTTTGCCAAATGATAACTATAATCCTGAATATGATCCTGAGGATGAAATAGTTCACATTCATGGGATATATGTGGTTGATATAGAGGAAGATCTATTACAGCTTATTCTGGATTCATATGATAAAGAGACTGACTTTAGATAGCTGCGTACTATATTAAATTATCTAAAGAATGCTTTAATACAAGCATTAATTAAAACCTACCACCAAATACCAGATTGCTTTGAAAAAGGTAAATTTTCAATTAATGAAGGTTACCTCTATTATAGAAGAAAGCTGAGTGATGTTATTGTTAATCCTCCTTTAATGAAAGAAATCATCTTGAAAATTTGTCATGATGACATATTGGCAGGACATTTTGATCTTGAAAAAACAATCATCAGAATAAAGAACACTGCTTGTTGGGCTAATATTTCTGAAGTCACTAAACTATATGTTGAATTGTGTGATTCTTGCAAGAAATCAAAAAGATTTACTGGAAAAAGAGCTGGATTGATGCAACATATTAAATCTCCTGATGCACCATGGTAGATAATAAACATCAAATTTGTAACAGGATTTGCCATTGCTGGGAAAAACTGTTATAGCTCTTTCTGGGTTATTGTGTACATATTTACAAAAATGTGAAAATTCATACTCACTCATAAGGATGTTTACACTAAAGAATTAGCCTTCTAGTGGTGGTCTCATATGTTTAATACTTTTGGTTTCCTAAAGGCCATAATCTCTGACAGAGACCCTAAATTTACTACTGAATTTCAGATGTCTCTGATGGATGTTTGTGGTTGTGATCTGAAGCTTTCTATTTTCCATCACCCCCAGACTGATGGATTAGCTGAAAGAATGAATCAGAATTTAGAGGACATGATAAGAGGGTATTGTGCCTTTGGCCTTGAGTACAAAGACAATGACAGGTTCACTCATGATTAAGTTACCTTACTTCCTGGTTTTGAATTTACTTATAATAGCACTGATCATTCTGTTACTCAGAGAAAGCCTTTTGAGCTCTGGCTTGGATATGTTCCAAATACTCCTGCCCAAATTCTCAATAATAGAATACTTAAATTAGATATACATCCTGGTGTAAAATATTTTCTTAAAATTCAAAAACTTTGCAGAAGTCATGCTCAAGAATGTATTGAAAAATCTTTTGAATATGAGAAGATGAGGTGGGACAAATCCCATAAATAATACACTTTTAAGAAGGGTGATGAAGTACTGATTTCTACAGTCCACTTCAATTTACAAGGTAATAACAAATTAAAAGACCCATTTGTTTGTCCATTTGTTGTCAGAAGAATGGTTCGTGATAATGCAGTTGAAGTTATCCTGTATTCTCCATGTGACAGAAAACATCCTGTTTTTCCATTATCTCTTTTGAAACCTTACAAAATCAATAGTGATTTATTTTCCAAAAGGAGGGGAAGACCAAAGAATATACCTAATGAAATCGCTGAAACAGAAGAAATTGATAAAATTCTAAATAACATATTTTTCACTGCTGAAAAAGTACTGAATAATTATTGAGATTCAAGAATAAATCTTTTGAATATGATTTTGGATTCTGGGGAAATAGATATCTAAACTTCCTGTTTTGCTGAAGAAATATAAAAAGAAAAAATCAAAGCATTATTATTATTATTATTATTATTATTTAGAGTAAGGGAGTTTCATCCAGGCTACTAAACTTACACAGTAAATAATTAATTATTTACTAGAGTGGAGATATGCCTTTAATTCTCATTTAATGATTTATACTTACATTATAAATTACTTATAAAATTTTAACTAATTAATAGGTAAAAATAAGTAAAGATATAATTCTATTGTTTTCTTATACTTTTTATTCTGTGAAAGCATCCTCATGATAGCTGAAGAGAAAATTAAAAATATTATATATATAAATCAAATATTTTTTTTTACTTTGACATTTACAGAAAATTAAAATAAATAAAATAAAATGTTAATATACAAATAAATACTGTATATGGGTACATTCTTTATAGAAAAACTTTAATTATTTGAAATTTCTAATTGTGGAATAGTTCCTTTGCTGATACTCATGTATAAAGAATTTGAGAATATGTAGTTTCTCTCCTTTTTGCCTATATAAGGCCTCTCAATCTGGCTGTTTTCATTCATTCTGTTTTTACTTAAAATTTTATTATATCCACACTAATCACAATATTACTACTGTTACTACCTTAGTATTTACATTTTACATACTTATAAGCTTTTAAATAATAATAATTATTATTTACCTTTTTATTGATTAATAAATTATAAAGATAAAAAAATATGTACCTCTTTTGAAATCTTGAGTTTTCACCACCTTTAATTGCCATTGTACTGTCATAAAATCTTCTAGACCCAAAGCACCCCTTGACAGATATCAATCATTGGTACAAATAATTCCATTAAGGGTTGGTCACGCTTGGTAGCCATACAAGTATTTTTCTTTTTACTCTTAGAAGTTGCACCAATTTCACAGTGTAACCTACATGACCAAAAATATGAAGGGGCACTGTGACGCAGGACATTATTTTCAATTCTTTACATAAATCTTGTGCTGGTGTGATCATGCTGTCGATGTCAATCCATGAAATAGTCAGGAAGTGCTTTTGGGTATGGAATAGAAGATATTGTTGATAGGACCAAAGGGGCAGGCCAAGCTGCAGAGGATAGAGAGTTAAAATATTGAATGTCAAAGACATTAGACTCTAAATAATATGGATAAACTAGATTAACAGTCTATTTATGCTCTGAAGAAAATATAGCAGCAGTGAAAAGAGTTTTTTTGTTTTCTGAAATAATATAATCATGATTATTATTTATTGACAGGGAAACACCATTTTGAAGAAGAACAAAGGGAGAAACATGGGTTGATTTTGCCTTTTCACAAAAGTAAACACCTTTTAGTGTGGTTAATTTACCTCCAGGTCCTTGAATTATAACATTTCCATGACTGGTAATAAAAGCAGCAGCTAGATCAGTTTCTGTCTTGGCTGGTGTAGGTGATTTCAAATGGTTAAAGTTAGAAAGAAGACATACATCACCAGTAAAATTATGTGTTGCCCCAGTATCATAACAGCTTGAGATTCATTTCCATCAACACCAGTTAGCCATTCATCACTTTAAATTTCAGTTTTATTCAAAGAAGTGGTGAGAACATCTGGTGCTTTGAAATATATTACATTCAATTTGACCTTTGATGAGCTTTGAGAGGGCTGTTTACCTTTTCTTTCTTTTAATGATTGACAAATATTACCCATTGCTGTATTATTATGTTGGCTTCTAGATTCTCATTGAGCCCAAAAACCACAAGAAATCAAGTGGCACCTGCTAGCAGGTGCCTATTCCTATCTTCAGTTTTGATTTAAGAGTAAATTTAATTTGATTTTTCACAAGATAGTGTGCTCATTGTTTAGTGTTCAGTCTTTTCAGAAGAATTACAGCTGAGCTGAAATTGAGTTAAGTCAAAGATAGGGATTGACACTTGCTATCAGGTGCCCATGTTTTTTTTCTGGTGAGAGTTCAGAATTGAAAGCATTACCATCAGGATTTTATGGACAATTCGGCATAAAGGTTTCAGATAATTTGCACATATGGCATAAATATTAAATTCTTTTGTTGCCAGGTCTGTATGTGTCAATTATTCTTTTTTGAAAGCAAGAGAAGTGACTGAGTCAGTAGAGATATTTGTTTCAAAAGAAGTTGACATGGTTGGTGCATTGTTGGATACAGAAGATAAAGAATTAGTAAAAGAGTTTTGTGAGACATCCAACATCTGATCAAAAGTTGGCTGGGATAAATCACAGAAAAGTTCAAGATGATGATTGGCTTCAACAGGTAGGTATTTGACAGAGGATGGAAGAAGTAATTGGGTAAAAGTTTCTTTTAATTCATCATAGCCAAAAATAAATCCTGATCTTTGAAGTGATTCAAATTTAGAAGTGACATTTTCTCCATGAGTAATGACATCAGTGAAAAATGAGTTTTTATTACTAAGGAGAACTTCAAAAAGCAAAATTTGTGATGTATGAGATGCTTTGTCAAATTTTGAGCTTAGAATTTAGAAATCTTTATGAGATGTGATACCAAAATTAATGAAGTGTTGAAGTTTTTTGTTGATGGTGTTGTAAATGGTTTGCCAACTCATTTTTTCTAGTTCTTAGTATTACATCATCAATCACATCTGCACAATTATTTCCCTTGTATTGGCTAATGGGAGTACTGTCCATATCAGATACAAAGGAATTGCTTCTCAGAGATGAGACAGCTTCCAGACTATGTGCACAAGTGGTTCTCACACTTTGAAACATTGATGTCTCATGTCATATGACACTCAAAGAGAAAGTACCTCAACTACACAACTAGCAACGCACAAAAAGAGACTTTGGAGAGATTAAATTCTATTGTGTTCTCAAATTAGCTGCACTATATAGACTTTTAAAAAAATATCCTATAATTAAAGATGCTTATACTTTTCAAACATTAGAAATCTACTCGGGCTCTAGCGCTAAAGTCAAGACAATATTCAAAAGGGGCAATTGTGGGTCTTAGGATAGTTAGGAGGTCTGGTAAGTAGGAACAGGGCAGATTTATTATATGATTATATGATTGGTAAATGAGAGCTCTGGTGGATTAAATGGGTCTGTGGGTATATGTTGGCTGGTTGGTTAATGGTTCAATGTGAGGAGGAATAGGATATTTAAAAGGGGGTAAATTTGGTTTGAAGTTCTCTAGAATTAAATTATAAAATGTATTTGTGATATTATTCAAATTCTTATTAGGCTATTGTTATATTTGTCCTTTTCTTTCTTAATAGTCAATTTCATTAAATCCTAAAATACTAAATATTTCTTTGATTATTAAGTTGCAACAATTCTTGAGATTTACCCCAATAGTTAATGTCCTTAATTTTTTTATTAATTATTTTTCAAAGATTATCTTGTACTATTAATAATTACTTAGAAATTTCTGTGAACCACTTCCTCAAAGCAGCCCTCTGTGCCTCAAAGTTGTAATTTCTCTTTTCCTTTTATCTCACTTACTTTGGGATCACCTTCAACCCTGTGCATAGGTTGTCTGGTGACAGTATAATTTAATTCTCAGTAGTTTTACTCTTTGTACTACTACAATTCTCAGGTGCTAAATCTAAATATGGTGCCTGTTCAATGCACTCCTCCTACCATGGGCGCTACTACTAGAGCTCATGCTAGGGATAGCCCAACCTCATTTCATCCTGTTTCTTGCACTCACTCCCTCAAACCTCTTTATGTAAGGGAGCTCTAACATTCAATTCAATCCATAGAGGACATTCCTAAGGATTTTAAGGACTCAAGTGAAGAAGTAAGGAGAGGACACTATGCACAAGGCACTATCATCCCTGGCTGCCAGACCTTTGGGCTAACCTTCAAGTCCTGGCCCAACTTCTTCATTGGACAAATTCATGAAACTTCTGGTTAAAAAATCTCACTAATACTGCCTCAGCTGAAGTATATAGTTTTAAAACCCTTTGAATGAAGTCTCTGGACAAATTTTATGGAGAGAATTCTGACAGATTGTGTCCGTTCTTGCAAACATGCAAGCTACTACTCCACAATGACCCTTGAGCCTTTAGTAAAGATTTCTCCTAGGTCATTTATGCCTCTTCTTATTTATCAGGAAAGACATCACAATGGTTTGAAGCTTATCTTCTCATTCTTCCCTCAAACAAACCTCACTTACTCATTAATAATTGGGAAAAATTTGAGGACCATCTTTTCATGTTGTTTGGTTACCCTAATGAAACTGAAAACACAGATATTGAACTTAATTTACTTTGGATGATCAATAATGGTAAAGCTTCTGAGTATATCTCAAATTTTAGGGCTTTAAAAACTCAAGTTAGTTAGAATGATGCTTCTCTTAAATATCATTTCAAAAAGGGACTTCTTTCAAGGATTCTGGACTAATTGAATCTTCACACGTGTAAAATTGAGAGTTTGACTGACTTAATGGATAGGACCCTAAAGCTCTACAGTGCTCATCAAAGACAACTTCAACAAAGGTTTCACACGCAAAAATCTCATGCTTTAAACTTCAAATCTGGGTCTACTTCAAACAATCATTTCTTACCAGCCCAATTGACCCAATCCAAACCCAGTCAAAAGGGAAAGGAGAAGTCTAAACCCCAAAGCTTGACTCCTGGAAATATAAGTAAGGTATTGGATCTAAATGGGGAATTAAAGGAAGCTGAAAGGAAAAGACAGACAGATAATGGGTTATGTATGTATTTTGGAGGTAAACACAAGTTGGAAGATTGTGAGAAATTGAAGGAAAGGGAAGGTAAAAGTTCAAAAAACTAGAGGATAGTCTACTTGTGTGCAAAGAAAACTAATTTATTTCTCCCAGTGCACAGAACCTCCATGTCTTAAGGACTGGATTTTCCATTAACTGTTTGAGATTTATTCTTTTTAAGGAGGATATACCCTTCAGTTGTCTCATTGACTCTGGAGCTTCAATTTCATTTATCAGATTATGGTTTGCCAAAAAACTTAAGCTGACATTCGTAGATTCCTATCAAATTCCAATTTATTTGTTTGAATCAGAGGAACCCAAGTATTGGGTGAGTAATAAAGTTTTATGGGTTTTCAACTTTCCAAATTTTCCTTCCTTTGAGTGGGAATTAACAGTCTTGGATGCCCCAAGGATTGACAATACCATTCTTGGCCATGACTTTTTAACGCTTTGGAATCCTGAAATTAATTGGTCAGAGGGATTGATCACCCCTTGTTCTAAGTATATTACTCATTCTTCAATGCAGGTCTATAGGGAGTTAAACAAGTCGTCTGACCCAGTCCTGCTAGAGGACGTATCTCTGCCAGATGATTTTGAACCATCTGATTTTTCTCTTAATGAGAATTTGGCTAACCTTTCTAGATCTGTTACTTCACTCAAAGAGGTTTTAAACAGCCTCGAAGTAAAAAATTATTGCTCTCTAAATTCAGGTCAACCCTTGACAAACTCCTTCAATGATGAAGAGGATGATCAAAATCAACATTGAAGCCATTAAAAAAACTCTACCAGAAGTTTATCACCACTTCCTTGATGTATTTTCAGTCCTTAAGGCCAACAAGCTACCACCTCATCAACCCTACCATCATCAAATAGAGTAAGTAGGTCCAGTATATTTGGCAGGTCCTGTCTACTCCCTATCAAAGGATGAATCTCAAGTTCTTTGAGACTACACAGCAGAAAATTTAGCAAAATGTTTCATTTGAGCAAGTAAATCCCCAACCTGATCTCCAGTTGTTTCTGTTAAGAATGAAGATGGAAGTCTTAGGTTGTGCGTTGATTATAGAAAACTCAACACAGTGACTAAGAAGAACAAATATCTGGTTCTTCCTATGTCTTTACTTCTTACTTTGTTTAGTGGTGCTAATTTTTTCCCTAAAATTGATTTAAGAGGCGCTTAAAACCTTAAATATATTGCTGAAGGTCATGAACCTTTAACAGCAATGGGCACTAAGTTTGGTAGTTTTTAATATCTAGTTATGCCTTTTTTGTTATTTAATGCACCTTCAAATTTTCAAATATTTTTCAATGATATCTTTCATGTTGTTGTCAAAAAATTTGTTGTTGTCTATTTAGATGATATTTTTATTTTATCAAAGACCCTCGAGGAACATATTTAGCATGTACGACAGGTTCTCAATTGTCTTTGAGAGAATGGTCTCTACGCCAATCCCACTTAGTGCAAATTTCACCTAAATTCTATTGAATTTCTAGGTTTTACATTATCCACTGATGGCCTTTTCATGGATGATAGGAAAGTTAAACTAATATTGGAATGGCTGGAGCCAAAATCTGTAAAATCCTTACAAGGGTTTTTAGGTTTTGCAAATTTCTATAGAAGATTTATTAAAGATTACTCTAAAACTATTACAAATCTCACTTCTCTTCTTAGAAAAGATATTCCCTTTGTTTTCACTGATAAAGTGAAAAAGGAATTCAAAACATTGAAGTATGCATTCACCAAAGCTCCAATTCTTCAACATTTCAATCCATCTGCTACAACAATCATTGAGACAGATGCTAGTGATTATGCTATTTCAGGAGTTATATCCCAATTAAATCCTGAAACAAAATTGTCTCATCCTTTTGTGTTTGAATCATGCAAATTGCTTGAAGCAGAGTTAAATTACAAAATTCATGTTAAAGAGTTACTTTCTATAATTCATTGTCTTAAAAAATGGCATTCTTTTCTTCTCAGTCTTAATAGTCCTTTTCAAATTTTAATGGATCATAATGCTTTAAAATACTTTATGTCTTCCAAAGTCTTGACACAATGTCAAGCCAGATGGGCTGAGTTCTTATCTGAATTTTCTTTCACTATTACCTATTTCCCTGGAAAAGATTGCATAGTTCCAGATATATTTTCATTTCGGGACAACGTTTACCCAGAGTGGGGGGAGGCATTTGCTAACAAGAACCCAGCAAATGTCAAATCAATGTTAACAACTCATCAACTCAATATGATGAGGACTCAAAAAATTCAAAATCCACTATCCCAACATTCAAGAAGCTTAAGAAAAAGACGATTATTTTATGGGGGTAAAAGACAAAATACTCTCAAGGCAAGGGGCCAAATAATTCAGTATCAAATCAGGTCTATTAGTCTTTGAAGGTTGAGTAGTCATACCCAATGATAAGGATATAAAATTATGGACTTTCAATAGTAGACATGATTTTCCATTAGCTGATCATTTTGTGGTTGATAAAAACTACCAGTTAATAGAGAGGTATTTCTTCTGGCAAGAAATGACTAGAGAAATCAAGGCCTATATCAAAGCCTGTTATGAATGTAATAGGAACAAGGTACCTCAACATAGGAATTATGGGTTGCTTCAACCACTTCCAGTTACCTCTAAACCTTGTGAATCAATTTTGATTCATTTCATTTCTCAATTACCTCCATCAGATAATTTTGATAGTACACTAGCTATAGTTGATAGATTTTTTAAAATGTATATTTTTATTAAAACTGTTACTAGTGCAACAGAAGAGGATTTAGCAAAATTATTTCTATAATATGTATTTTATAAACATGGATTATCCAATGGTATTATTTCAGATAGAGGTTCTTTGTTTGTTTCTACTTTCTAGACTCAATTATGTATAAAATTAAATATTATGAGGAATATTTCTACTGCTAATCATCCTGCAACCAATGGGAAAACCAAAAAAGGCAATCAAATCCTTAAAAAATATCTTCAAATGTATGTTAATTATCAACAAGACAATTGGACCACTTGGTTACCATTGGCCAAATTTTCTTATAACAACTCAACACATTCCTCAACAAAACAATCTCCCTTTGATACTATCTATGGACAACATCCTCAATTCAATCTTATTCATGTAAGAATAAATCATCCTGCTGAACATTATCTTCAAAAAATTTCACGAGTTCAAGTCAAACTTCAATCTAACCTGGAAGCGGCAAATCGGAGGTATAAGGAACAGGCCAATAAACACTACAATCTGCTCCACTCTTTAAACCAGGGGACAAAGCATGGCTCAATGCAAAAAATATTTGAACAACTTGACCATCTAGGAAACTATCTGAGAAGCACTTGGGTCCATTTGAAATTGATGCTTAAATCTCTAAAAATGCATTTTGACTCAAGCTACCTCCAAAGTGGCAATCAATTCATCCTGTTTTTCATGTATCTCTCTTGGAACTGGCTGGAGAAATATACCCAGGCAAGAACCATCCTCCTCCAGAACCGTTGTTGACTGTTCTAAAGTACTAAGCAGTAGACACAATGCGAGATGGGTTGGTTCTTCTTTTTAATTTCTAAAAGAAGCGCCTGCCACTCTTATTTTAAAGACAGTGTAATAATGTGCAACGCTAATAATTGACTAGAAAGTTTATAAGTTGAGATGAGTTAAAGATAAGGGAAAAAACAAGTATTACTATCTGGATATTTCTATTCTTAATAAGCGCTATTATCCACAGCTACTCCCTCTTGAAGCGCTCTCTTTGAATATGCCTTATTATAGTAATAAAATATCTCTAATAATAGTTAATCCCACTGAATCTATATATTCTCTCTATGCTGCACTCTTTCACTATACTATATGAAATACACACACAGACGCACCAACTCTAGAAGACTCAGAAATACCTTTTAATATTCTCTCAAACAATTAATCACAAAAGATCTAATATCTTATACTGGGTACTATGACTATAGCTACTCGTATATCTCTATATTGATTTTTCTATGATCTGCTTTTTAAAAAGACAACTAATACGATTTTTCTTATTTTTATTATTATTTTCTCCTCTCTGTAGATAGATCGACCAGTCCTCCTTTTATATTTTTCCAGCGCTTAAGACACAGTTCCCTAATGGATCTCCAGTGCTGACTCTAGCGCCACATTAGTAAAACAACAACTAATCTATTAGTAGACTACGTACACTGCTTTTAGAAACTACAGCACCTAAATCATACCCTATAATTACTAACACTAGTATTAACTTGTTTCACTGATGCTCCACATATGCGCTTTTAACTATACCTTGTTTTGTTTCAGCGCTAGTTCCAGGTTTGACTTATCCTAGCACTGCGTCTAGTTGCCTTAACTCTTGGGTAGTTTTACGATTGAGTCCCCACTCTCTTTGCTTTTAATACTAAGTTCATAGTTCCGACAGCTCGCTTAACTAGTTAGCCTTCTTCATTACTTGTCTCAGTAAGTTATAGCACTTGCCGCGGTACAGTATACTATGCACTTGAGTCGTCCTTAAGCCATAACTCTTTCTTTAATGCGTAACACACAATTATTGGAAAATCCAAATCCATATTGTTTAGCGCTTGCGGTCGTAAATCAATAACACACAATTCCCCTATTGTGCGGCACATCTTGCTGCAAAATCCGAGCGCACAGACCCTTAATCCTTTTCCACGCTTCTATTTCCTTTGTTCCTTGAAACACACAAATACATATTATATTTTTATACTTCCTGCTGCGCTAACTCCCCTTTATTCTTCCTGGACTATGCGCGCTGATTGGTCTAAATTCAAGCTTCCTGCAAGGCGCGTACCACACCGTGCAAAGTAGAAGATCATCTAGAGTGAGAAGTAAGCTGGATTCTTGATTCAAGAAGGCGCAGAGAAAAACTTCAATATCTTGTGGAATGGGAAGGCTACCTCAATGACACTAATAAAACATCCTGGGAACCAGCCATCAACATTTCTAATGCTCCTGAACTTATCAAATCTTTTCATATAAAATATCCTTCAAAACCTTAACCTTAAAATTCTTTTGTTTTTTCTCTCTTTCTTTCTCTGTTTCTTTTCTTTTCTTTTTCTTCTCTTTTTTTTCATTTTCTTTTCTAAAACCTAAGATCTTAAATCCTTAACATATCTTTCAAATTTAACTTAAAACTTCATAATCATTTAAATCTTAAAGTCTTTTATTTATTCTTTTTCAATTTCTAATTTCTGCATATTTCTTTAAACTAAATTTAAAACATTAATTTAAAGTAAATTAAATTAAAAATAAAAAGTAAATTAAATTAAAGTTAAGATAAAATAAAAATAAAATAAAATAAAATAAAAAATAAAAAATTACAAACTAATTAAAACATATATTAAAATAAATTCATTTCTTTCAATTTTTTTTCAAATCAATAATTTCACATTACATCATCATATTCTTTTTCTAAAATTCTTTTTCTTTCAACATCCAAACTCGTTTTATTTTCATTTCTTTGCTGTTTCCTAAAAACTTAAACCATCAAAAACACTCAAACAATCAAAACAACTTTCTTCAACAATAAATCTCAAATCAAATTCTAAATTTCTTTTATTTTCTTTCTCTAAAATTTCTTTTTTAAATAATTCTTTTTCTTCTCTTCTCTCAAAAATTTTTCTTTTTTTTCTTTTCTTCTCTTTACATAATAAATAAAAAATAAAAAACAAATAACAAAATAAAACAATATTCAAGATAAAACTATATACAAAAAAAAAATTTCTTTTCTCTACTTTACTTTTTCTTTTTTTTCCTAAACTATCTTTTCTTCTAACTTTCTCCAAATCAACTCCCTCATCTTCTCCATTACTTTCCAAATTCCTTTTTGACTCTTCTCAAACACTTCAGAACCCTCAGAAAACACCACCTCCCCAATATCCAACAATTCCTTGGCTATATCATATGAGGCCCAATCCACAATTTTCCCAACCTCGTCACATAGACCCTTGATAAATGACATTTGAAGAGCTTGGTGTGGTTTCTTGGACTATAATCAATCCAAGACTTCAACCAATAAGTCAGTGTTCTCAGTGCTCCACAGCCTACTTTCAATTGGCTGTTGAACCTTGGTAGGATCCTCAGGGACTGGCCCACTGGTCAATGCTACAGGGAACCTCATCCGGTGTCTCCATCCCCTAAAACAAAAAATCAGTACCATTGGAGTAAGAAAATACAAATTAAATCACTAACTCCAAATTCAGGGTCAACTTTGAGGAACAATTGTTTTTTCTCCACCACCTCTACTTCATCTTCATCATCATCCTTGATGCTAATTCATTGTTTCTTCAATGTGGTAGCTTCCTCCTCTGCTTGTCCTGAAGCACCTTCAACATTCTTGTCTACTTCTTCCTCTATCATCCTTTGCTTCCCTAAAGCTACATCCGTAGCCCAACCCAATATCTGCAGCATCTCCTCCTGGCTCAATCCCTCCAGTTCATCCACATTCAAATTGCTAGTAGTGGGCATGTCCCATATATCTTTGAAAATGGCCTTTGAGTCGGCAAACGGCCAAAATTTTGTCGCAGTGAACGGTTCCTCCTTATCATTGAGGGCCAGGGAGTTACAAGTCACTTGACGCCATTGACAAAAATCCCACTTCTTGCAAGGGCCTCAAGACACCATACTCTCCATGCAGAATAAATCTATGGCCACACAGGCCGCAGAGGAAGTCTTGAATTGCTAAGTGGGAAGTCCCCCATCAGCTTAAAGATGAGGAGGAGTAGGTGTAGGATTGGTGTGTTCAGGCATTGAGATTTAAAACAAAGAAAATTAAAATTAAAATAATAAGAGGAGATGATGGGAAAAGGTTATTTGAATGAAGTATTCCCATGCTCAATGGAGCTCCCATTTTAAACCTGGGCATCTGTCACATGTCATGTGACACCTGGAGCAAAAGTACCTCAAGTAAACCTTTATTCATGCTCTAACTCTACTAGCAATGCGGGAAAAGCGACCATGGGGAGATTACATTCTATTGTGTTCTTGAATTAGCTGCACTATTTAAACTTTTAAAAAAATGTCCTAAAATTAAAGATGCTTATACTTTTTTAACATAAGAAATCTACATGTGCTCTAGCGCTAAAGTCAAGGCAATATTCAAAAGGGGTAATTGTGGGTCTGGGGGTAATTAGGAGGTCTGGGAAGCAGGAACAGGGCAGAAGGATTATAAGATTAGATTATTGGTAAATGGGAACTCCGGTGGATTAAATGGCTCTTTGGGTATATGGTGGCTGGTTGGTTAATGGGTTAATGCAAGGAGGAATAGGATATTTAAAAGGGGGTTACTTTGGTTTGACGTTCTCTATAATTAAATTATAAAATATAGTTTGTGATATTAGTTGAACTTTTATTAGGCTATTGTTATATTTGTCCTTTTCTTTCTTAATAGTCAATTTCATTAAATCCTAAAATACTCAATCTTTCTTTGATTATTAAGTTGCAACCCTTTGTGAGTTTTACCACAATAGTTAGTGTCCTTACTTTTTACATTAATTATTCTTCAAAGATTATCTTGTACTATTAATAATTACTTAGACCTATCTTTGAACCACTTCCTTGAAGCAGCCCTCTGTGCCTCAAAGTTGTAATTTCCCTTTTTACTTTTATTTCACTTACTTTGGGATCACCCTCAACCCTGTGCATAGGTTATCCGGTGACAGTTGAGGCACAAGTATGATTGTGTCTCAAATGTTGCAAATGCAAACCTTCTTTTTGTTGTGACATCATTGATGGACCAAGACCCATGCCTCTATTAATGCTCCAGGTAGTTAAATGTGAGGGTGGGGGTCTAGTCGGGTGTTTAGCCAATGGAGAACAAAGGGGAGGAGGATCTTGTGGAGGGGGGGAATCTGTTGAGGTTGAGAAGGAGTAAAGGAGTTAGTTACCAAAAATTTGTTGGCTAAAGGTTCTGCTTCAATCTGGCAAGCAATACTCACGCTGCTGCTAGAAAAGGTAGGCAAGGATGGTGTACTTGAGAATGAGCATGATTGTTGCCTTGTACAGGTAATCAAAATAGGGAGAGGGTTAAGATTACAGAGTTCTCTACTAAGAGGGGGTTGGTGCTCACGAGCTAAGCAAGGACGGGATTGGAAAGGATTTGGGGGAGAAATTGTCACGTATTAAATTTCCGGAATTTTGTGAGAACAATGGTGGATAAAATTTAACACCATGCTATAGACACTTTTAATGTGGGGCAAGCACAGGGAATGTAAGACTCTCGGGAATATGATAAAAAAATTTATTGCTAATTAAAATTTTAGGGACGGCCCATAACCTATGGTAACAGTGTCAGCGCTTTGTCCGGAGTGAACCGGAGTTACACGCTTCCGCTGCACCACAGGATATACTATGCACAATTTACATAAATCACCAAGCATATACACTTCTACACACAACAGGAAGAAGTGAGTGTAGGGGAAATAATTGTTGAAACATTTTCAGATGGATGATTTGTACTAAACCAATTTTTGAGCAACACTTTAATTGTGGCATTTTGGTAAAATTTTGTGACATAACTGTAGTATTATGCTTAGAGAATCGAGAAAAAAATAGAACTGGGTTTTGTACTTCAAAAAACTATATCATTTTGTGCAGTGTGAAAGGTAGTGTGAAAAGTTAATGAGTTGGTGATACAATTGAAATGAAAGCTGAAAAGTGAACCCCCAATTCGGCTCAGCTCTCCTGTGATTGTCCAATACTCTTGGGATGTGGGTATTTTCACAGGTTATATTTGAGAGGTTGAGTAAGTACCTGGGGTGGAAGGAGACAGAGATTCGGGATAACAACATAGCTCCCAAGAAATTTACTGCGACTGAACTCGTTGCAACATATCATGAGTTGAAGTTTGAGGGCTGTAAAAAGTTTTGAGGAAAGGAAAATGTTTCTAGAAATTTTGTGGTTTGATAACTATCATTCTAGGAGCAACCTCAAGAACACTCATTATACTAATAAAAACATCTTTTATCTCCTATGTTTACCAATCTCTCACTCTCATTTATACATTTAATTTCAGACTAAAACTTCAATTCGAAGAGATTAACTGTGCCAAAACTCTACCTATAAGAGCAATACATGATTCTATAGCTCGATATATTCTACTGATTGAGTTATGCTGGGAAAAAATTATCGTTTTTTCAACGATTTTGTAAAAAAGAAAACGATTATAATGCTATATATGATGTGGCATATTTAATTTGATAATTTAATCACATTGCCAACTATGCCTACAAGATCAACGTATTTCATCAGCGACAATATGATTATCTTTCTTGAAATGTCAATCTTACCATTCTCCAAAAGCTGATAAACAATCGGTACGCCCGTTTCAAGCTCAATGTCGGCTATTCGTTCTGGGCTAAGACCTTCAAGCGACATGATAATCGTGCTTTTTAAAAATAAAAAATAAAAGAGAGAGGCAGAAAATGAAAAAATAAAAATCATTAAAAAAACAACTTTTATTTTTTATTTTTTATTTATTACAATCTCAAAGGGGCATAAAGGGAAGGAGGCATATACAAACTAGTTACAAGAGAGGGGGGGGAGGGGGGGGAGTTTATTGTGCAAAGAAGGTGAACAAGAATAAAGAGAAAAATAAATGAGGACTCAGAGTAAGAAAACTAAGGAGCTAAGAAGTGGGAAAAAAGTTGTTAAGGAATCTTTGAGTGTAAACTAGGATAGCGGCAACTAAAGGGAGGATAGGGGATGGTGAAAGAAGGGCAAACAACTCTTATGTGGTAAACCAAGATTCATGTGAAAAGGTTAGAAAAACGAAATTATAGAATTTACCGAAGAGAATTGCCGTGAGCAACAACCAAGACATTCTGACCTTGCAAAACCTTCGATTTGATTTCCTTATCAAAATAAGGAACCACTCTATTAAACGTCATTTCAAGACTCTCCCCGTTGGGTGGAGTGCTTTTAAAGTTTCGTCTCCAATTCTTGATATTTTCTTCGCCCCACTTTTTACTTGCTTCATCCTTATTAAGCCCAGTCAACTGCCCATAGTCTCGCTCGTTCAAGCTCTCGTTATTTTCGATTGGAATGGTTTGCTCCTCTAGAACTTCTAAAAAGTTTTTAAGGGTGTCTTGAGCTCGAGACAAAATGGACGTGTAGGCCGAATCAAACTTTATTGGGAGGTTTTTGAGGCGTTCAGCGCCGGCTATAGCCTCTCCTATTCCTCTTATAGTCAAAGGAGAATCGTCACAGCCAGTAAATCTATTGAGTTCTGCCCAAGGACAAATCATAAACGAGAAAATATAATAAAAAACATTAAACCACATGAACCCAGATATTAGCAGAGAAAACCAACAAATCGTCATGTTTTCAACACAATGAAAGCTTGCTACTCACCGTTGCATTCACTCTGTCCGTGACGCACAAGAACAAGCTACAGTAAAAAATAAATAGAGGTTAGTGTGAGAAGGAGAAAAAACACCAAAATAGCACCAACTCACAACTCGGGTCCATGGTGTAATATACATAATGCCTTCTCCAGCCACACCCGATCAGCGACAGTCGCAGGAATAGCGATGGTGCAGCCGGGTCAACCCACACTAAAGAACACTGATTTTCACCCCCCATCCCCCAAGCTCATGACAGGAAATTGTCAAGATCGAGTGGCTTTCAGTGTTTCATAAATTCTGGGTGAGGGAGAGATTTGGTGAAGATGTCGGCAATCATTGAGTTCGTCTCGGTATAGTGAATTAATATTGTGTTAATAGATACTCGATCTTGTAACCAATGCACTTTTGTGTTGACAAGACGAGTTTGATGTTGATAGAGGATGTTCTTGATCAATGAAAGTGCTCCTTGGTTGTCGCAGTTGGGAATAATTGTAGATAGTGTCCAAATTACAGTCAGAGAAGAGCTGCTGAAACCACAGGAGATCTTGTCCATTTTCAGACATTGCTCGATACTCGGAAGAGCCGAAGAACTTTGAAGCCACTGCAATGTTTTACACGCAATAACCAAGTACAAAACACTAGATACCAACATCCCCCCACTTAGTTATTTCCAAACATCTTCTATCACTGTGACCCCCCAGCCTGATATATGTCATTATCATTACCCACTGTATATCCATTCAAGTATATTGCCCCCTCCATTTCTCAATTCAAATTAAAATAATAATAAAAAGAAGAGAAACAAAAAAGAGAAAGAAAGGGAAGGGGAAGAAGAGAATTAGCTTGCAAGTCTGGAGTATGCAAGACTCACTCTTTATTTTTCAGTATCTTTTTCTTAATCACTTCCTGTACCACTTACACAAGCTACACAAGTCAATTTCCTCACCTCAACATTACCATTCATGGATTCTGACCAGAACAACCATGTTATGCAGATTGACGCGTCTCCGCCTCCTCCTCCCCCCCACATGATCCCTCTCCACTCTTTCCTTCTCCCATTCCCCCTCTTTCTTTCATCACTGATCACATTCTGTCCTCCCCCTCTCACCCTTCCCCCATCCCCCCTCCAGTCAGGCCCTACCCTGCCCAGAAGAAAAGTCAATACTCTTCTCCCACCCCCCTCACAAGACACCCAACTTGCTGCTCTTCCTTGGATTCTCTAGAGGAAGCTTGTGATGAGCACTGGGAGCTCTTTTTCTCCACCCAAGCAGAAGGCCCCCAATTCATGGCAGATGTTGATGCCCCAATGTTGGAAGGCTCTTCTACCCCCACTCCATCCCCCAAAGCCCAACATGCCCCTCTCCCCACATGCCCAGCTCCAGTCAGAGCCCCAAGCTCTTTGGATTCCTCTATTCATAACCCAACAAGGGCCTTTACTAACTTTGGCCTAACCTCAGTTCCTCAAATTCCCCTGCCCCAGTCTGTTGACCCCAACACTCCTGTGGCTTGTGTTGTTTGTCTGGTTGGTCTTGATCAAGCTAATAACCCCAAAACAATTGTGGTGTGCCTCAACAATCTCTTGGGTACTGTCAGAGAGCCTCCCAGAAAGGGCTCCTGCATCAATTTTCACACTGCCACTTTGTCAGACATCAAGGCCTTGGCAGCTGCCTGCCCCCCCCCTCACAAAAAAAAGCTGTGTTTTATCAAGCAACCCTGCTGGTAGATCCAGTTTCCCCCTGCAAAGAACCTTCACTCAAGTCCATTGATCAGAAGATTGATACCATTTTGGAGTGCCTCTCTCCTGCTAGACATGCCACTGTTCCCTCAGGCCCCATCCTCCCCCACCCTCTGAGGCCAATGTTTGCTCAAGCTACCACCTCAGGTATCTCCCCTCTTGACTGCCCCTCCCCTGTGCTCCTTCACCACCCCAGCCACCCATTCTTCACTGTTAAACAATCCAACCTGCCATCACCAGTTTTGAAGGACCTGCCAAACCCCAAGCTGCTTTCTTTCATCAACAATTGGATTGCCTCCAAAAAGATTGTTAACCCCTTTACCAATCCCACCATTTGGGTCAATGGTGTGATGCACCACAGGTCAAATGACTTGAAAATTGTCATGAACTCAATGAATGACCAGACTATCCTCACCAGGTCTTGGCAAGAATGGCTCCTCCAGGGACTTATACACAAACCCCCCACATTCCCAGTTGTTGCCCATTGAATTCCAACATATTTTGACCTCAATGACCAACCATGTGTTGCTTCCTTAATTGAAGATAATCTGGTGTCTCTCAAGTTCCTTTACAGGATCTCCTGGCTAAGGCATCCTGAAGCTAGGGTGGGGAAGAGCCACTCATCAGTTGTCCTCCACCTTTATGACAAATTAGATTCTGATCTCCTTGCTTCTCCCTTCCCCCCTCCCCCCTCATTGTTGCAGGGTAGATACATTAACTGAGGCTTTCAACCAAAATAGGAGCACATGTTTTCAGTGCTGGGGAAAAGGTCATCTCTCCATTCACTGTTCCCTCCCTGTTGTGACCTGAGAAGACGAACTACTACTAGTGCTGGCGCTAGCCTTTAAATGGGACTGACTATGCTAATACAGCAGTGAGACTAGAGAGTAATTGGATTACTATATAAGTTGTCTGATGGGGAGTGCTCCATGGCACTTTCCCCATATAACCCCTTTATGCAGTATCCCCTATTCTGTCTTCCACAATGCATAGTGCCCATAGCACTCCTCCTCCTTACCTCTCAACCCAAATCATAACATTACCCCCTCTTTTACTCCTCCCTTCTGTGCTCCTTCTCAAACTGATTCAACTTTTCTTTAGCATTCACCAGATTATCTATTGGTTCCCAGGACCTATCCCCAACTCCATAACCCTTCCAATGCACCAAGTACTGAACCTTTCCCCTATACACCCTCTTAGAAACAACCTTTTCCACCTCAAACTCCTCTTCATTTTCCACATCAATTGGCACCAGCAGCACTTCTGGACATCCTGGAATTGTATCTTCCTCATACTTTGTGAGTAATGAAATGTTGAAAACTGGATGTACTTGCCATATTGAGATTGGTAGCTCCAATTCATAGACTGAGTCTGATACCTTGCCTTTGACTTTGAATGGCCCCACTTTCTTGTGATCTAACCTAACACTGGGGCCCAATGTGGAAATAAAATGTGAGCTTAACCAAACCTTATCACCTACATGGAATATCTGGTTCTGCGTTCATCCTTACTCATGATGGAGCTTCATTGACTGTTGAGATAACTTGAGCACTGCTTCTAGCTCTTCACATATTTCCTGAAACTTCTGAATTCTCTCTTGTGCTTGTGGAACATGCAGTGTCAATGGGGTGCTGATTGAGAATGTTGGGTTATATCCGTAATTGGCATAAAAGGGAATCATTCCTGTTGACACATGCAGCCAGTTGTATGAGAATTCAGCTAGTGGTAGCAGTTGCACCCAATCATCTTGCTGATAGTTGATTAAGTGGTGCAGTTATTGTTCAATCACCTTGTTCACTATCTCAGATTGCCTGTCAGTTTGTGGATGCAATGCTGTTGAAAATACAGGCTTAATGTTCAGTTGCCCATACATTGCTTTCAACAGCTTAAAGTTGAAGGTACTTCCCCTATCTGATACAATTCCATCAGGAAAACCATGCAACTTCCAAACTTGTGCCACCATTAGGTTTTGCAATTCCTTCTGATGTGACCTTGGTGGTAGTTGGAATGAAGTGCACCATCTTAATGCAACTGTAAACTACTGTGATAATAGCATTTTTTTCAGGTGATTTTGGTAATTCTACTATAAGATAATAGAAGAGCTCTTTCCATGTATGTTTGTCGATGTTTAGTGGGGTAAATGGTGTTGATGTTTGACTGACCTTGATTTTTTGGCAAGAGTAACATACTGCTACATAGTGCTGGACATATACCTTCATGGACTTCCAGTAAAAGCTGCAATTTACTAGCTCCAAAGTTTTCAGTGGTCCTGGGTGTCCTGCCATTGGGGAATCATGCCTTGATTTGACCACCTGTCTTTTGAGCCCTTCATCATTTGGCACCACTATCCTCCCATTCCAATACAGCACTTCCTCTTCTAGGTGGTACTCCTCCAATCCTTTCCTTACCAATACTTCCTTTGATAACAGCGCCTTCACCAACTCCTGAAATGAATCATCCTTTTCTTTCCTTCTTCTTACCCATTCCAAAAAACTCTCATCTTCAAATTCCAACTTGTCTAGGATTACCCCCTCTTCAAGTTCCCTCTTCAGTAGTGTTGCACCAACAGTATGCAGCTGGTCTGGCACTGGGTACAAGTTGGGCTTCTGTGAAAGCCCATCCGGTTTCCCACCTTTCTTCCCTGGTTGGAATTGAAAAAAAAAATTAATGCTACCTAGCAGTTCTTCCCAGCATGCTTTCCAGAAAATCAGATTTTTTGTGGTCAAGAAGGTTTCCAAGTTTTTATGATTTGTGTAAATAATGACCTATAATTGATGAGTTCCTCCTTCCAAATAGTGGCACCAGGTGTGCACTGCTTCTACTAGTTCCAATAAATCCTTATCATATATATCATAGTTTATTTTGGTGCCTAGCAGTGTTTGTGACAAATACACTACAGGGTTTAGGACATTTTCAGCACTGTGTTGGGATAATACGGCACCTAATGAAAAATATGAGCAGTCTCACTCCAGAACAAATGGCTTCAACAAGTCAGGGATTTCAAGAATGGGGGCTGTCACAAATTGTCTTTTCAGGTAGTAAAACCCAACTTGTTGGCTACCTGTCCAGATAAACTTGGCTTATTTCTTTGTGAGGTCATGCAATGGCCAGAAAAGGTGGGAGTAATTTTCAATAAAACGGTGGTAGAAATTTGCAAAGCCTAGGAATGACTGGATCTCTTTTACTGATGCTGGTGTTGCCCATTCTGTTAATGCCTTTACTTTCTCTTTTTCAATTTTCACTCTATTCTTTGGAATGATCAAACCCAGGTAGGGGATTTCACTCACTTAGAAGACAAATTTTTCTGGTTTTAACCATACTTCAGCTTCTCTCAAGCACTGCAAACATTTCTTCACACGTATCTGGAGTTCATCAATTTATCTGGAGTGAATCAAGATGTCATCTAAGTACACTAACACATCTATATCTAATCTATCTCTGAAGATTCTGTTTGTGAACTTCTCGAAAGTGGAAGGTGCATTAAATGGACCAAATGGCATTACAAACCATTCAAAATGACCAAATTTAGTGCAGAATTCCAGTTTGTGTTCATCATCTTATTTAAAACGTATTTTGTGGTAACCTACTCTAAGATCTAGTGATGTGAAGATCTCTGCACCTTAGAGGCTATCAATTAGCTCACTAGTCAAAGGAAGGGGATATCTGTTCTTTACTTTCAGCATGTTTAACCTTCTGAAATCCATGCAAGGTCTTAATGACCCATCCTTTTTTCCTAAAAAAATTTCAGGGGTGGCCCAGGGAGATTTTGATTCTCTAATAAAACCATTCTTTAGATTTACATCAATCATCTCCTTTAGCCCTTCAGACTCTAAGATTGATAGTGATATTATGCAAATTAATTGAGGTTTTGCACCTGGGATCATATCAATGACAAAGTCTTATGGTCAATAAGGTGGCAGGATCTTGACTTTTCCAACTTCAAACAGTGGTAAATAATCCCAATAAGATTTGAAAACCATCTCCTTGAGGATTTTTGTTGACTTTGAGGACTGGAACTTGGCTGAAATCTTGGCAGATAAATTTGATGCTGTTGCGTTGCATTCCAATTTTTCCTCTTCCTCCAGAGCCCCCTCCAAATTCTGAAACTTAGCATCAAGAGAAAGTGTCAGTTCTTGCAGAAAGTCGACTGATGATATTAAAACACCAGGAGACATTCCAGGAGGGTCCCCTGTCTCTTGAAAGGGCCAGGGGACAAATGCTTAATCTGAATTATCCACCTTTACATCTCCTGCTTTCCCCCATCTTTTTTGCAACTTTTCCTCTTCTTGGTGTGCTTCATCTCTTCAGCTCTTTTTGGCACTCCCCAGCCTGCTTATTAGAATCAAGAGGAAGTATCAGTTCTGGCGGAAAGTCTACTGATGATAAAAAAACATTGGAAGACTTTCAGGGATGGGCCCCTAACCCCTGATGGAGCCAGGGAGCCAATACTTTAGCACCAGCGTCCCCTTTCCTTCCCATCTGAACCTTCTTTTCCTTCCAGTCAATGTGTGGGTTATATTATTCCAGCCATGTCATACCAAGTACCATGTGGTACTTTTCTTTCAGGTTTGCTGCATATACCCTGCACTGGGACTCTTTTCTGTCACACCAAAACCTGCAAAAAACCTTTTCTCTTACTTCTCCTCCCCAACCTGGGGATCTGTCAAACATAATTAGACACCTAGGGTAGTCCAATTTTTTACTTCTCATTTTATTTCTCTATAAAAACATGTTATAAATAAAACAGTCTGTGGCCCCACAGTCTAGTAGGGCTTGTCCATTTTTTGTGGAATCAAGGTTCATTAAAGGTAAGTTTAGTATAATACAATTATCATTTACTTCAAGTGGATTACATGCTTATAATTCTTCTACCAAATCCCCTTTATTCTTTCCCTCTAATCTGCTCAAGGAGGGCACAAACTTCAATCCCGAGCCCTACCTGTGCTGTCCCCCACCTCACTAACCCTGATTTTCCCCTTACACTCCCTTGCTAGATGACCACAATTTCCACATTATGAGTGTCAGTGTATCTAGTATTTAAGTATGATAAAATAGTATTTATTTATGGTCCTACTACTTATTGATAAATGATTTAGTGATTAAACCTCAGGGGAAGACTAATAAAATAGTTATACTCAAATAAAACTCACAATACTTGGATTTAAATGCGTGCTAGTGGTGGAAAATAGATAAATATAATATAGTTATAGCTTATATAAAGATAATATCAATTTTTAATGGCTTTATAATATATCTTTGAATAATAATAATTCTGTTGTAATGTTTTTTTGAATTGTAGTAAGTGAATGATGTCTAATAACCGTCAAAATACTTCCTTACTTATACCAAAATCCACTGGAGTGCACAGACCTTCAATCCAGATGATGTCACTGTGATTCCCAGCAAATAAAGCACTGTAAGGGCCCATCACCTCCCCATGGTGTCCACATCAAGCAGATTCAACACCTAGACCTCCAGTAAGGACCCTCCATCACAATTAATGATAACACAGACCCATACCATAAATAGAAAATCCAGATAAAAGCGGATACCATAAAGAAACAGGTAAAATAACTCATCCAAAGAGAATATAATGAAACCCAAAGCATATAAAAGAAACAAATGAAATTTCCAAGCCCCCAATAACATTGCCAAGCATCCATATTAACCCAGAAATGACCTCCCAACCCATAAATCCGTGAATATCCATCCAAGGAAGCAGATTAAGCTGTCCAGACTGAGTGTATGCGCCTGAAATAGATGTTTATGCTTCTGTAGGCGTTGTGAGTACACTGGATACGTCCATATGGCCTAAAATAAGCAGAAAAACAAAGGTTATAGGCTATTAAGAGGCTAAAACCCACTTATATACCTAAATATACATAATATACTGCATATTTCACTGAATATGAGATTTATGTATACATATAAGCTTATGTATGTCAATAATTACTTAGTATAACTTAAGATAAGTATATTAGGACTCCATTAACACCTTAATAGGTATTATTAGGCTATGGATAAGCTATTTAAACTACTATAATTTATATAATAGAGTAATAATTATATATATATGTAATATAATCATATATATTATTATTTTAACCTTATCTTTAAGATATAAGCTTAATTTACTTAAGGTTATCTTATTTTAAGTATAAGAAATACTCAGTCCTAGGGATATCTAGGCTGACAATGAGTCACAGCCCTCTACTCATACAACTCTGGTATTCCTCATCAGATAGCCTTTTCTTCCCATTATTACCACGTGCGTTGACTACATCAATTTCCATGACATTTGGGTCCCTGGAACTGGCCCCACTTGATGATGCATAGCTGAATCAAGGATGAGCGCCACTCTAACCTTCTTTTTGTTGATGCATAAACTTGTTGTTGACTTGGATGGCCTTTTCCATGAGTGCTTGGAGGGAGTTTGGGTTAGGTTGACTGATTAGGGCATTTCTTATTTTTGATGAGAGCCCATTCCTGAAGTGAAACATAAGTGTCCCTTCTCCCCATGTTGTGAGATAGCTGACATGGACCAGGAATTCAGAAATATACTCAGCAACTGAGTTTCTTTGTTGCAACTGATTGAGCACATTCTATGAGGTTGTGGCCACATCTGGGTTGCCAAAGGCTAATTCAAAAAGGGCCATGAACTGATTGAAGGTTTTTTCTCCTCAAAGTTTTTCGAGGAGCTCCTTGGTGTACGGCCTTTCCCAGCATGCCCCATCATCTGTGAGGTATGATATTGCAAACACAATTTTTTCTTGCTTTTCTGGGAACTGATGTCCATTGAGAAGGACATAGAGGTTTACCTGAAACACATACTTATACACCCAAGGACCTTGTTTTCCATCTAATATTTTTGGGACCACAATATTTGGAATTTTGACAAGTGATTCTGGCCTAGGGGGAAATGCCTGTGCTTTGGCTTCAGCTTTGTAAGTGTCCAATTCTGCTTTAGTGGGGCTGTGGTATGAGGGTTCTGCCTCTGCTAGGCACTCCATAAGACTAGAATTTTGTTTGTGAAGGCATCCCATCAGCTCTTTCATTGCAGCAAGAAGTGCTGGATTGGGTTGGCCTGCGGGGTTCATTCTTCTTTAGTAGTTTGCCAAATAAGATTGGACAAAATTTCATGACCTGAGAAGGCAGACTACTACTAGAACTGGTGCTAGGCTTTAAATGGTGCTGAATATGCTAATACAGCAGTGAGACTAACTAGACTGACTATGTTGTGGTTTCCAACAGTGAGGGAAGACAAGACTGACTATGCTAATACAGCAGTGAGAATAGAGACTAATTGAATTACTATATAAGTTGTCCAATGGGGAGTGCTCAACAGCTCTTTCCCCATTTAACCCTTTTATGCAGTATCCCATATTCTGTGTTCCACAATGCATAGCACCCATAGCTCTCCTCCTCCTCACCTCTCAACCCAAATCCTAACACTCCCCCCATGCTGCTTAAATTGGGCTGGTCACCACTGCATCAAATTATGCAAAGCACCAAAACAGTCATTACCTGTTTCTTTTTTCTGTGTTTACTCTCTCCCCCATAACCACCCTCTCAAGACTTCCCTCACAACTCTCCCCCTCCTTCTCAAAAATCCTCAAAAATCTCCCCCAATCTTCTACCTCCCACACATGCCAGCCTGTCCCCACAATATCTCATGAATAGAGAGCACATGGCAAAATACTCATCTTTTTCCCTTTTTTTCTCTTTCTTCCAACTTAATTTACTCAGATAATTTTATGTTTTTCATTCCCTGCTTAATGATCCCAGCACTAAACAATATGATATACTAGTTTTACAGGAGCCCTTCCTCTCCGGCTCTGGACAGGGGTTGGAAACTGATCTCACCTCTTTACTCCCCTTACTCTTCCACTCACTCCCCTATCCACTGTTGCTTCAATGTCAAAAAACAACTCCCCATCCACCACTTCACCTCAGTTCCCAGCCCCCCACTTGACTTCACTCTTCTTCAAATTAACCTCTCACCAACCCCAATTATTTGTTCAAACCTCTACAATCCCCCTACCTCCTTCTTGACTTCAAAATTCATTTTCCCCTCCCTTCATCCTTTTTATCACCTCCCCATTTTCCTTTTTTATGACTCAAACTTACATCATGACCTTTGGGCAGATCTGTCCAAGCATCATTCTAACCACCCAGAGTCTTCCTTTTTTCATTGACTCCCTCTCTGATCTTAGTATGTCTCCTGTCTCCCAAGCCAGTACCCCCAACTTTTACAACTCTTGGTGTTTTATATCGTTGATTGACCTGGTGTTTTAAAATGGGAAGGCTGCCAATTGGGCTATAAGCTGCACTATGGACAGAGATAGATCTTCCTCTCACATGTCTGACCATATATCAATCACCACAAGGATCCTTCCGCTCCCCTGCTCTCCCCCACAATGGAAACCCTTTAGGAATTGTAAACTTCATAATGCCCTTTCCTCACTTCCCCCTATCTCCCTTCTCTTCTCCTCCTCCTCTATTGACTTGCCTGCAGAACAAGTCACTTCCATATTTATCAAACTAATGGAAATCTCTGTACCTCTGCAGAAGCTAAGCTTGGTGTGTCATACATGGTGGAACTGCGCTATCTTGGATCCCCTCAGGAAAAACTGCTACAGAGACCTTCATCAAATGAGGCTCTCCCAAGCTCCACACTTTGAGTCTGAGTTTCTGTCTGCAAGACTTATTCTGAGCAAAAATCAAATATCTTTGCAAAAATCACTGGCAAAAATGTCTTTCTTCACTGACGCCCAACTTTTTGTTCAAACCAGCCAAGTCATTGTGTCAGCCAGGCTATATTACATAAACATAAAGAAGAGAAAAACTTGTATTAAAAGTATATATACAAATAAAAGATTATATTAAAAGAAAATTATATAACAATACTTTTTAATAGAATGTTACATTAATTTTATTATTATATAAATTGTATATACATTTAAAAAAACATAAAAATATTATATTCTATGAAAAAGACTAGCACATTTTTATGAAACTAATGGTTATAAATTATTGATTAATGAATTACAAGTCACAGTATAATTATAAGTAATAACATGAACTTGTAATGTAACTAATTAATTAATTAATTGAATACATTAGATCATAAAAATATTACTTTACAATTACTAGTGATGGAAAACTCTTTTTCCTCACAATTGGACCAATAAAAAATAATAAATTAAACAATTAAAAAATTTATTCTAAATATAAATGTTTTGTTTTAATAAAATGATTTTAATAAAATACTTACTTTTTAGATTGCCGTAAATATTATACTAGTAAAAATTGTCTAAATTACTTTATAAATATTGTTTTAAACTATATTAACTAAGTATAAACAAATTTTATGTCACACATAGTATAATTTTCATGTTTCACAAACAATTGGATTTTTAATAAAATAACAAATGTTGTAACATGTTTAGTATTACTATAGTTACAAAATCCCTGTTTCATGTCACTGAAGTATCCTATATAGCTACATTACACTGTTACAGAGGTCAAGGGGTGGATACTGTCAGGCTAAGGTCAAGTACAAGGACGTGAACTAGCTTGAATGATCAGCTGTCTAGAAGATTTTAATGGTCCTATATAAATACTGTAGTTTTAATCCACTAAGTTGTAAAATATAATCAAATATAAAGGTCTCAGTAATATAATTCTCACTTTTCTCATATATGGCTTACAATCTTTATAGTTGGTAGAAAAATAGATTATATAAATTCAGATACTATTCAAAAGTCTTATAAAAGTACTAATTGATATGTATTGTAATTGATTTGGTTATATTGGTTAAATTGTAATGATAAAGAATGAAGAAATACAACCCAAAAACCTCCTCCTTTTATACACACTGAGTTCCCCAATGATTCCCTTGATGTACCACCCAATACACAGTTAATAACGCCTCTAAACAACTAATAGACATTCCCATCAACATTCCCAGTAACCCATGACATAATTAGAAGAGTAACAACTGCCAAAATCCTGTAATAATAAGGGAAATCCATCAAAATTAAAGAAAAAGACAAAAAGAGAGTATATGCGTATAAAACAATAATATTAAAGACTAAAGGAGACTTTTTAAGGTTAATAATAGCTTAATAATAAGGGGGATTGACTGTAGAAATAATGGGGCTAATCCTGACATTATACTACGTGAAATTCCCATTCAAAAATAACCAAAATTGACTGAGAAACCACCCAAACTTAAAAAAGAGTGTTAGATGTGGGGTAACTACATGCAGTTCTTGGCAGGCTCTTGCACGGGTAAATCCTTGACTAAAATTAGGCGAATTTAAGCGTGGTGATGAAATAAAGTGCCAAGAGTGAGGTTATTAATGAAATTAGTGCATATAAACAAGGTCAATGCATTATTAATTAAGCTAGGACACTAAATAAGCGCCTGTCGCCTATTTTAGTGTGTTTCCCCACAGTGGGCGTAGAATGTGGGGTAATTATAGTGTGAAAAAAGCTAACTTTGCTAAAAATGAAGCTATTCACACGGGAAAAAAGCAGGCAGTATGTGGCCAGTACACAGAAGCCATTTCTGGCATAAAAAACACCAAATTTGAAAAGTGTTATTTTTATGCATTTAAATAGCCAAATCAATAGTTCTAAATGAGCCCAATTGATCTGTCAAAGCGCAATTTTGATATTCTCAATTTTATAGCGCATATAGTCAACTTTTAAGTGAAATAAAGCGCATTTCTTGTTTTTTGCATAAAACAATGAATATAACAGCTTTAAGTGTACTTAAAAATTATGTAGCCTTATACTTAAGGTTCTTAAGATTACCCTAACATATTCCAACTTAATATTAAGTACATAAGACCTATAAAAGGTGGATAAATGCGTGTATATAAGGTGTTATAATGGCATTTTTTGTGTATTATCATAATTTTACTTATGTATACTATTTGTGTACTCTTATTTATTATTCCCATGTATAGTTCATGTGTTTAACATAACTTATAATTACTTTTTACTCAGTCTTGGAGATATACAGGCTGACACTCGCCCACCCAAAAAAAACAATAAAAAAAATGATAAGTTATACATTTTTTTTTATTAATTTGTAATTTTCAGGTATTCAGAATAAATCTGTAGCATTAAAGATTCAACTTTAAAGAAATAAAACATAATAAAATATTATGAGTACTGGTTTTTTAACCCCTCAGCTGGTTGAACAGAAATTTATTTCTGTTTAAATTTTTTAAGAAGGGTGGATAAATTAGAAATTTCTTTTTCAGGTATCCATTTATCAAATTCATTTGATTTCCCTTTAAATCTTAGTAAATACTCAGTTCCTTTTTTTTTAGTAAGGATTCTTTTCTTGAGTATTTTTTCAATCTCTGCTTTTTCCACAATTTCTTCAGGTTGCTTTTTAGGCCTTCCCCTTCTTTTTGGAAATAAGTCAGGATCATTTGCATGGTAAGGTTTCAATAATGAGATAGGGAAAACTGGATGTTTCCTATCATATGGAGCATATAATATGACTTCCACTGCATTATTACCAACCATTTTATTTACTACAAAAGGTCCTACAAAGGTATCCTTTAATTTAACATTACCTTGTAAGTTAAAATGTAGTGTTGATATGAGGACTTCATCTCCCTTTTTAAATTCAAATTCTTTATGAGATTTGTCCCACCTTTTCTTTTCATATTCAAATGATTTTTGGATGCATTCTTCTGCATGCTTTCTACACATTTGTTGCATATGAATAAAGGATTTAGTGCCAGGGTGTATATCCAACCTTGGTAGTTTATTTAAATGATTTACTGGGGTATTTGGTACATATCCCAGCCAGAGTTCAAATGGTTTCTTCTCTGTTACAGAATGAGTTGTGCTGTTATAAGCAAATTCAAGGCCAGGAATTAATGTTACCCAGTCATGTGTGAATTTCTCATTGTCTTTGTATTCTAATCCAAAGGCAAAATATCTTCTGATCATGTCTTCTAGAGTTTGTATCATCCTCTCAGCCAGCCCATCAGTTTGTGGATGGTGTGCTGTAGACAATTTTAATTGACAACCTGATACTTCCATCAAAGATGTCCAGAACTCTGAAGTAAATTTAGGATCTCTGTCAGAGATTATGGCTTTGGGGAACCCAGCAGTATTCATCATCTGAGTCCACCATAGTAACGCCAAGTCTTTAGCAGATACCTCTTTATGGGTAGGGATAAACTTACACATTTTTGTTAATCTATCCACTATTACCCAGCAAGAATTGAAACTTTCTTTTCCTGCTAATGGCAAGCCAGTTACAAAATCCATGTTTATAATTTCCCATGGAGCTTTTGGCTGCTCTATTTGTTGTAACAACCCAGCTCTCTTCCCAGTTAATCTTTTAGATTTCTGACAAGAGTCACATGTTTCAATGTATTTTTGTACATCCTCTTTCATGTTTATCCACCAGGCTGTATTTTTAACTCTGGTTAATGTTTTGTTAAAGTCAAAATGACCAGCTAAGATGTCATCATGACAAGTACTCAACATTAACTCTTTCATAGAAGGTGGTATTACTATTACATTGCTTAACTTTTTCCTGTAATATATATATCCATCTTCAATTGATAGTTTACCTTTTTCCAACACATTTTTATACTTTGGAGGCAAGGTGTTAATTAATGCACTCATGGAGGCATTTGTTGGATCATTAAGAATGGTAGATAGTTGAGACAAATCTTTATCAGATGAATAATTTTCCAATATAGTTTGCATAAACTCTTCTTCTAAATCCACTATATAAATCCCAAATATATGTATAACCTCATTTTCAGGTACATAAGCTGGGTTGTCAGCATCATTTGGCAAAGGACTTCTGGATAATAAATCCACATTTGAATGCAATGTTCCTGCTCTGTGAGTGATTGTCATTCTTCCTCTGTACTCTTGTACAGCTATTTGCCATCTAAACATGTGCCTATTAGGTTTTTTCATGTTTAGTAATGATTTTACTGCACTGCAATATGTTATAAGTTCAAACTTCTGGTCTTCCAGATAGTAATGAAGCTTCTCCAAAGCCCACACCATGGCTAAAAATTCTAGCTGTGTGGCACCATACCTTAATTCTGTTTTTCTTAAGGTTCTGGATATATAACAGATAACTACTTCAGATAATTTTCCATTTATTATCTGTTTCTGCTGTAAAGCAGCACCCAAACCTATGAAACTTGCATCAGTGTACAAGATAAAAGGTAGGGTGAAATCTGGCAGTCCTAATATTGGAGCTGACATTAAACATTCCTTTAATTTATTAAAGGCGTGTTGTCTTTCATTATTCCAAATGAAAGCTTCATTCTTCCTGATTAATGTTGTTAAAGGGGCTGCAATGGATTGGTAATTTTTAATATATTGTCTATAATATCCACACATACCCAAAAAACTTTGAACCTCTTTTACATTTTTAGGTATCCCAATGTTTTTAATTGCTGCCACTTTATTCTGGTCAACACAAATTTGTAATCCAGATACAACATGTCCAAGTACTTTCAAGGATTGAAATCCAAACTTACATTTCTTTAATGCAATAGTCATATTAATTTCATCCATTTTTTGAAAGACTCTTTTCAGGTGATTTAAATGTTCATCATATGTCTTTGAAAACACTATGATGTCATCAATATAGACCAATAGCCATCCTTCAATCATTTCCTGATGAAAAACACTATCCATCAATTTTTGGAAGACTGAAGGGGCATTCTTTGGGCCAAATGGCATTCTCACATACTTATATATACCCATATGTGTGGTTATTAATAAGTAATTTTGAGAATTTCTTTCCACAGGAATCTGGTGGTAACCCTTGTTCCCATCCAGACAGGAAATATATTTTGCTCCTTGTAAGGTAGCATGGATAGAAGCTATCCTTGGTAGAGGGTAAATATCATCTACTGTATATGTATTCAGAGCTCTATAATCACCGCATAATCTTGCCTTATCTTTTTCATAAGAGATTAATACTGGTGAAATGACACAATACTTAGGTGTTGTGTCCACTTTTTCAACAATACCCATTTCCAATAACAATTTTATATTGTCTTCAATATCTTTCCTTTTTGCAGGAGATGCTGGGTAAGGTTTCTTTTTTAAGCTGCCAGGAATATTATCCAGATCACAGCTTAGAGAAATTTTCATCTCATGGTCTTTGACCAATCCTAGTTCATTTGATCCATGAGCAAATGCCATAGGATATGATTTAATCAATCTCAAAATGTCTTCTTGTTCAATTTTTGAGAGTTGAGGACTGAAAGAGGCCTTTTGGATTTCATTTTCCAATTCACCCACTTCATTGGTGGTTCTTCCACCTTGCAGTTGTTCTTCTTTAGGAGAAATGGCATATACTGAATTTTCAGAACATATTTTGAATTTTCTTTTACCATTCACCCCTATGGTGAAACAACTGTTTGCAGGATCTAGTTTAATGCCAAATTTTGTCAATAAATCATTGCCAATAATAAACCAATCACTACAATTATTATTATCCATTACTACAAATTCACAAGCTGCTCTAACATATCCATTATTATATTTAAAGAATACAGCAGTTTTGTATTTGCCAATTGGATTTAATACTGAACCAAAACCCCTCCAGTTCTTTGTCTGAACAGGTTCTAGTTTTTCCTGGTACTTACTATCAAGTTTCATTAATGCATTAAGTGAAACTACACTACCTGCAGCCCCGGTGTCAAGAATGGCATTCATTTCTTTTCCACATATGATAATAGGTGCTCTGATAGGTGTTATTTTGTAAGTGTCATGAGATACATCTTTAATTATTTCAGCTTCCTCTATGGAAGTTAAAGATGTGTCTGTATGAGGTATAGCATCATTCAGGAACATTATATCCTGTTCTAATACAAATATCTCATTCTCATCATCACTGTAAGATATGTTACTTTTGCAATCCTCACTGGATTCCACATTCTCATCTTCATGATTACTAGGTTCAGAATTCTGTGAGGTTTCAATAACATTTATTCTTTTCTTACACGTGTGACCTTTAACCCAAGGTTCATTACATTTGTAACAAGTGTTATTTTCTTGTCTCTTAGGGACAAGGGGAGCTGAAGGTTTTTTCTTTTCCACCGGTAACTTACTTGTAGTAGGTTTTACCACGTCAACACTTTGTCTGTAATTACTGTACTTGGTTTCATACTTGTGGTTTAATAATATCTCATTGCATATATTAATGAATCCAGAGGTGTCTCTGACAGTTTCAGTTCTAGCTACAATAATGTCTCTAACTGATATAGGCAATTTGTATATTATTTTTTCTTTCCACTCTTCATAATCCATTTTTGGATCCATAGCTTTCATGATTTTTATTAAATTCATTAAGAAGACCATGGGTTTATCTCCAGCATTTGGATTATATCTGGCCCTTTCATACAGTCTTTGTTGAGTGATTCTAAATTTTGGGCCACCAAATTGCCTTTCAATTAGTGCCTTCCATTCATTCCAGGAGTAATTAATTCCCTCACTCAATACAGATTCAAACCATAATAAGGCCACATCTGTAAATAAAGATATTAACTTTGAAGTGATTTCTTCATCAGGTAATTTATATGAAAATTTTAAGTTATCAATTCTTTGTATGAATTGTTGCCAATCAGATTTTGAATCCCAATTAAAAGAAGGGTACTGATCTAACTTAGGCCAGTTCTTTTGGCTAGTTTTAGCTTCCCTAACCTGAGGAATATTGAGTAATTCACTCACTTTAGAAAGATGATCATTAATTTCATCTTTTACTGATTTTATATTCTCAGAGCCCATGACACTATGTTCATGTTCCATCATTGGTTTATCATCAGAGTGTTTCATAAAAACTGGTACTCTTTCTACATAAGAGGTATTATCCTTTATTGTTTCAGTATTTTTCAAAATGTTAGCTACTTCAATTTCTACTCTTTGTAACCTATCTTTTATTACAGGTACATGAGTTAAAGTATCATTTACATTTGAAAAAGACAATTTTACACGTCCCTCTATGGTGGCCATAATATTTTGAGAATGTTCTAATTTAATTTCTAAATTTTTAATCTCAGAATTTAATCTTTTGTTTTCATTGATTAATTCATTATTTGAATTCTCAATAACTTTTAACTTATTGGCTGTTGTACTCAATGATTGTGTGATGTTTAATAATACACTTTCTGTATTATTGTTGGACTCTCTAGAGAATTCTTCCAATTTTTCAATTCTTAATAATAATTTACTAATTATTTTTGATTCCATTGGATTTTCTTTCAGAAAATATTCAATTTTGTCTGTTTCCAATTCAGAAGATTCATCATCAGGGTCAATTTTTAATTCATTTGATTCCATTTTTATATTAATAGTATTTTCCTGGTGATCAATAAAACTATGTACATTGTCCTCATGTAATGACAAGTCTAACATGTTATTTTCAAATGAATAATTTTTTAAATCCTTATCAATTATATCCAATAACTCTCTATCAATTTCATTACCTATAAGTAATTCATTGTTAGGATTATATAATTGATCTTGAGAAGATGGATGACTTACCACGGTCTTATTCCATTTCCCCTGCCTCTCCTTGGCTTTCCCCTGTAAGGGTGACTGCTGGATCCCTGTTGAGGAGGACTGTTGTAGTTTTGGGCATACCAATCCCACTTCCATTTGCTTACAGTTATCTTTTGGTCCTCTTCTGGGACTGGAGGTGTTGCTGTGGTATTTGGTGCCACTGGTTGTTGATGAGACCTTATATCCACTAGAGCCTGGTTGACTTCTATAAAGCCCTGTGCCGCCCTTTTCTCCAGATTGTTGATCTGGTCTAACATATTGTTTACTCTTATTGTTAGTGTATTCAGTAGGGTTGAGAGGGAGTGAATTTGCTCTTGTAAGGTGTTTTTGGACTTCTTTATTGACATTTGTTTTAAGAGCTTTTCCTTTTCCTCCATGGACATTGGTGGGGTGTTGTTTATTGTTACTGGTGATTCTTGACCCTCCATTTGGATGTCCTGCAACAGGTCTTTCAGCTCTAGTTCTTAAGTTATAAGGTTTTGCCTTATTACTTACAATGTCATTGTTGTCACACATTTTTCGTGGAATTTTAGAGAATTGAAAGTTTAGATTTGAAAAACTTCAAAAAGGAGTTTAATCAGTATTTATTAGTACCACTGAAGACAATTTTATTGCTTACTTATTGGTATTAAGTGAATTTTTAAGTGCCAAAAGTCAAATATGCTTTTATGTGGTCACTTGATTTAACTGGTCTACAATATGTAGCCGTGTATTTATATTTAAAAAAGAAAATTTGTTAGTAAGATTATTTCTAAATATTAAATGAATTTTACAAACCAATAAAAAGGGATTAAGAGTCCTGTAAAAAGAAAACAATTAATCAGTTTAATTGGTTATTATCTGCAAAGATCACAAATTTAATTGGTCTATTGACAGACTCCCACTAAGAACAATTATATGTTAAATTAGTGGTAAAATTGATGATTCAATATCACAATTTTATTATATAACAGGGCTTCTTTTTCTGAAATCACTATATAAGTGACCCCAACCTGTTGTAATTATCCAAATATTTCTATAGGGATATTATTTACGTGCACCTTCTTTTGAAAATTTCACTTACAGGATTATAACAGAATTCTTGAGGAAAGGTCCCCAATTGTCAGGCTAAGGTCAAGTACAAGGACGTGAACTAGCTTGAATGATCAGTTGTCTAGAAGATTTTAATGGTCCTATATGAATACTGTAGTTTTAATCCACTAAGTTGTAAAATATAATCAAATATAAAGGTCTCAGTAATATAATTCTCACTTTTCTCATATATGGCTTACAATCTTTATAGTTGGTAGAAAAATAGATTATATAAATTCAGATACTATTCAAAAGTCTTATAAAAGTACTAATTGATATGTATTGTAATTGATTTGGTTATATTGGTTAAATTGTAATGATAAAGAATGAAGAAATACAACCCAAAAACCTCCTCCTTTTATACACACTGAGTTCCCCAATGATTCCCTTGATGTACCACCCAATACACAGTTAATAACGCCTCTAAACAACTAATAGACATTCCCATCAACATTCCCAGTAACCCATGACATAATTATAAGTGTAACAACCGCCAAAATCCTGTAATAATAAGGGAAATCCATCAAAATTAAAGAAAAAGACAAAAAGAGAGTATATGCGTATAAAACAATAATATTAAAGACTAAAGGAGACTTTTTAAGGTTAATAATAGCTTAATAATAAGGGGGATTGACTGTAGAAATAATGGGGCTAATCCTGACATTATACTACGTGAAATTCCCATTCAAAAATAACCAAAATTGACTGAGAAACCACCCAAACTTAAAAAAGAGCGTGAGATGTGGGGTAACTACATGCAGTTCTTGGCAGGCTCTTGCACGGCTAAATCCTTGACTAAAGTTAGGCGAATTTAAGAGTGGTGATGAAATAAAGTGCCAAGAGTGAGGTTATTAATGAAATTAGTGCATATAAACAAGGTCAATGCATTATTAATTAAGCTAGGACACTAAATAAGCGCCTGTCGCCTATTTTAGTGTGTTTCCCCACAGTGGGCGTAGAATGTGGGGTAATTATAGTGTGAAAAAAGCTAACTTTGCTAAAAATGAAGCTATTCACACGGGAAAAAAGCAGGCAGTATGTGGCCAGTACACAGAAGCCATTTCTGGCATAAAAAAACACCAAATTTGAAAAGTGTTATTTTTATGCTTTTAAATAGCCAAATAAATAGTCCTAATTGAGCCCAATTGATCTTTCAAAGCGCAATTTTGATATTCTCAATTTTATAGCGCATATAGTCAACTTTTAAGTGAAATAAAGCGCATTTCTTGTTTTTTGCATAAAACAATGAATATAACAGCTTTAAGTGTACTTAAAAATTATGTAGCCTTATACTTAAGGTTCTTAAGATTACCCTAACATATTCCAACTTAATATTAAGTACATAAGACCTATAAAAGTTGGATATATGCGTGTATATAAGGTGTTATAATGGCATTTTTTGTGTATTATCATAATTTTACTTATGTATACTATTTGTGTACTCTTATTTATTATTCCCATGTATAGTTCATGTGTTTAACATAACTTATAATTACTTTTTACTCAGTCCTGGAGATATACAGGCTGACAGATACAATGGGTCTGTTCTTTCTGTTTTTGTAATTAGTACCATAGCAACCTCATTTTATTTGTTTCAACTTAATATTAAACTGTTTTCCTTCTTTTATTTTGTATATACACTTAGTAGCATCTCAGAGGGCCTCATCTTCCTTTAAAAAGACATTAGTTTCTCACCTTGTAGTATGAATCACTTACATAACTTTAAAAATTACAAATTACCTACTTTGTTACAAATATAAATTTCCTTCTATCAATTTTATTACTGTGATTAGTATGTTAAAATTTAGCAATAAGTCTCTATACAAGGTTTATTTAAGAGCTGTTCAATTATTTAAATTTTGTTTTTTTATATTGGAGAGAATAAAACTTACTTACTAGTTTACTTTAAATACTCACATCCATTAGTTGTCTTTAAATCTTTGTTTTCCTTATAAACTCTTGTTGTTATTTATTTCAGTTCTTCTTTTCTTCTTTTTTCTTCTTCTCTGTCTCTTTTTGCCATATTATTCCTTCATCTTCTAGACAACCTGCCAAAAATTAGGAGCCTTTCCTAATAAAGACAATTTTTGACTTTTTTGCACAAACCACTTGATGCATGGACCACCCTTGTGTGAAAAACAAATTTTTGCCACAGCCATGAATTGAACATGGGTTTTAGAAAAACAGTTTATATATACTTAAATAGTATATATTTCAGTGAGATTTTACAATCAATATAGTTAGTTAACCTTTGCTCATAAAATTTTTTGACTTTGAGCTTTTATTGCAATAACAGTGTCAATGGCTATTTTTCCAAGTCAATGCGTGTATGTAATCAATTTTTTTTAAATTTTTTCCTAGTTGAAAATTATAGAGTAAAAATCTTAGTCCTAGATGATGAGAATTTTTTTATTAATTATTAATTTCATTATCATTATTACTTGATAATGTTGGTTGAAAATAATAACACCTAGTGTTTAGTCCCAATTAATTTTTTTTTTTGGTTATTATTTTAATAAATATAGTCAATTTAAATTCATTGAAATAAAAATTAATTTTTATTATTGTTTTATTGCATAAATAATAATTATAATAAATATAATTTTGTTTCTTATATTTTGATTAAAAATATCAGATTGATAAATTGTATTTTATCTCACAAATTTGAATTAAAAAATAATTGTTAATTAAATTAAATTTATTTTCATGTTAGTACACAGATTTAATGTCTGGAAATTTAACTGATAGCATGGATAATCTATATGTTGATCAAATAAAGGTAGATGTTGATGTTGAATTTGTGGGTTCTTCAAGCTTTACTTATAAAGATTCATTAGCAGGCTGAAAGCCATCCAATTCATCAGGACATAGAAATTTCAGGAAAAGTGACAAATCTTCCTCCTCCGAAAATTCAGAAAGAATTCAAACCTCTAAAAAATCTGGAAAACCCATTGAAAATATAGAAATAAAAAAGATCCCTCTGGCACAGCAGGTAAAAAACCTTTTATTTCATATAAAAGAAATGAAAGTAGAAAATATGAAGTACAAAGCCAGAGTGAAAAAACTTTGGGATCAGATGCAAGAGCTGTTAAAAAACATCCAAATTAATCATAAAATAATACAACCATATCCACATCATCCTTAACAAACCTTTAAGACTATGGAAGTAGAACCGTGGAAATGGGATTATCTCTTGAATCATTACCAGAGGAATGTGAAACCTCCTCTAGATAATCAACCTCTCCCATCCAGGACACAAAATTAACATCCTCAACCTGTAAATCCTTTCCAGGGAAGCAGAAAAAAGAAGGCTCAGGCCCAGAAGAAGTTTCCTCCTCTGCAATGGTAAGTAGCTGTTTTGGTAAGAATGTTAGCATGTATAAAACTAAATCTTCCTCTTCATGTAATACTGTTGAGATTAGTGAAACAACTGTAAAACCTATTAAAAACAAATACCTATTATGAGTAGTCCAAATGATGTAATCAGTAAATTGTCATTTGATGAGAATTCATGTCAGCCAGGCTATACCGGAAGCCCAGTAAATTGTATGTTAATCTATTGGAGCTTAATGAGGGCGAAAAATTATGCATTTTATGTATATAAATTAATATTATATTGCATAATAAAATTATATAACAATTGTATTATAATATAACTGAAATAAGGGTTATATTAAATTTATTATTAAATAAATTATAGATACAATTAAAATTTATAAAATACTTTATATTCTATAAAATGTTGGCACATTTTTCATGTATTTAATACTTATAAATTATTAATTAATTTATTAAATATATTATAGTTAAAAAAAAATATTAACTTATAATAAAATTTAATAAATAAATAAAATTAAAGTATTAAAATTAAACTTTTATATCATATGAATTAAGAATATTGAGCGCTTGTTTGACTCATAATTATGTAATTAAGGTATTAAATTAGTTAAAGCATTTTATTTAATTAATTACTAATGTTGTATTCTAAAATTTAGTAATAATATTAAATTAATAAATTATTTTAACCTAATTTAATTCATACACTAAGAAAATGGTTTATATTAATTAATATCTTATTTTCCAGACTTAATTAATTATTTATACTAATTATTATATTAAAATAGTTTAATTTATATGTTTCACTTGAAATGGGCTATTATCAAACATGTCATAAATTGAATTAGTTAATACTTCAAGTTTTTCAATCTTATTTAATTACTCAATTATTTTAAAGATTTGTTTGGGGTTAAATTGGTGGATTTTTTGGGCTCTTACTAATTTTTTAATTCATTGTTTTATATTTTTCCCTTACAGATTTGGTACACTTAATTTTAACTATTAATTATTTCTTATCTTATTTTTTATAGAATATAATTTCTTGGGGCACTTCAGAGGGCCCCTTGCCTATATAAGGGCCTTGGGAAGCCCCCTGTAGATCTATCACTTATTATACACTCAATTCAAATACAATTTTAAATATATTACATTTTTTTTATTAGCATTTTAAGTCTATATTTAAAAGTAAATAAATTATCTAAGGTTGCTATAAGTCTATTAATAATTATAATTGAGAACCGCCCACTTCCATATAGCTTACAAGATTTAAATATTATAAATAGAACCTCACTGTTTTGTCACTACTCAAATATTGTCGTGGCATTTCTTTAATTTTCTCTCTTATTTTCTTAAACTACCAATTTTTATAAAAATCTATTTTAATATTTTTCTATTACGTTCCTCCTTTTTCCTCCTTCTTCTAGACAACCGGCTGATAATTGGGAGCCTTTTCAAACAATGAAAATGACTACAATACTTGCAACAAACAACATAGCGCACAGACCACCCAAAAAAAAAGTTAACTTTTGCTGCAACCGTGTTTTGAACTTGGGTCGATCATTTAGGTTTATATTAAATAAAATCATATATTGTTTTGAAGTTGTTTTATGATCACTATAGTAAGTTAACCTTTGCACCTCTCACTAATATTATTATATTTTTGCTGCAATAACAGTTTTTGTGGATTAATTGCTGATTCACATAGTGTAAGTGTTAATTATTTTTTAATTTTTTTCCTAGCTGACCATAATAGAGTAAAACTCTTAGTCCTAGAAGACAATTAAATTTTAATAAATTAATAAATAAATTTTATTATTATTTTTTGTTTATTGGTTGACCATAATAGTACTCAGTACTTAGTCCCAATATTGCCAATATATTAATTTTGGTATTAATTATTTTGGTTGTCTTATAAACATTTGTGGTTGGTCCCATTTTAATTATTGTTATTTCTTAATAAAAATACTTTTAATTACATTTATTTGTATTAATTTTTTTTTGGTTAATTAATTGATTTTTAATAAAAATTAACAAAAAATTTTTTTGTTAAAAATTCAATAATTTATATTTTATTTTGAATTTAACAATTTGAATCATTAAAATAATTTTGATTCTTTATTCACATTTTAAATGTCCAGTAGTTTGGCTAACAGCATGGATAACTTAAATGTGGATGAGATTGAAGTGGATGTTGACATTGAATCTGTAGGTTCTTCTAAATTAACTTGCAAAAATTAATCATCTGAAAAGAAAATCTTCAGGACGTGGAAATGGCAGGAGAATTGGCAAAGCCACCTCATCAAACACCTCTGAAAGAAGTAAAACCTCTAATAAATTGGGAAAATCAACTCAAAGGTATAAAAATAAAAAATATACCACTGACTCAACAAGTAAACAAACTGTCCAGTAACATCAAAGAACTGAAAGCAGAAAGTATGAAGTACAAGGAAATAGTAGACACACTCTGGAAGCAGATGCAGGAGTTATTAAATCGCAAACAGACTCAACCTCTTCATTTCCCAGCCTCTCAGCTCAGCCTCAACCTCAGCCCAATCAGGTACCCAGCTCCTTCACGCAAAATCAAAGCACTCTTCAGGTGGAGCAGTGAAAATGGGATTACTTGATGAGCCATTACCAACAGAATGTTGAGCAACCAACAGCTAAGAACCCTAGCCCATCCAGGACACCAACCTACCATCCATCTCCTAAGCCCCATCTTTATCAGGGAGGCAGAAGAAAGAAGGCACAGGGGAAGTTTCCTCCCTTGCCATGGTGAGTAATTTGTTTGATAAACATGTTGGTATGTATAATAACAAATATTGTTCCACAGGTAATATTGTGGATCATGGTGAAAGAAAAGTTAAACCCATAAAAAAACAACTTCCTTTAATGAGTAGCCCCAATGATGTAATTAGAAAATTATCATTTGAAGAACATTTACATTTGACTCCTACTTTTTAAATTGATCCTTCTCTTGAAATTATGAATGATTCTGTTTCCCCTGAAGTCTATACTTTAGTTGAGAAAACTTCTGAAGAAATATTGAAAGATACTCTTGATTCTAATGTTGTGAAAGGCAAACATTTAAGAGATGTGTTAATACATGAGAGTGATAGATTAAATAATTTGCACTTGCATTGTAAAGTAAGTTCTTCTGTACAAGATAAAGCTTATTTTAAAATCAAAGAAACCTTGAATATTGTTCTAAGCCAACAAAAACAAATATGGGGTGACCCTAGATCTATCTCAGATAAGAATAACAATCTGCAGAAAACCTTGAGTGAATTGAAACCCCTTATTGAGGAAAATTATTCATTAAAAATTGAAATTAAATCTCTACAAAATGAGTTTAAAAAGCTAAAAAATGATTTCCATGCACTGAGTGCCAAACACACAGTTTCTGAGGACAGAAATGTTTTACCTCTTGCAAAAGTAAATGACCAGATGTCTGAAATTCCAAGGATAAGAAACTATGTGTCTGACCTGCAAGAAAAATTTTCAACCTTTAACATCAACAATTATGGTATAAATGAGAATGCCGCCCATAAGCTGCATAAAAATAAGGGAAAAGAACCTGAAAAGAGCTCCTCTTTTCTCCTCATATTTCAGCCATTAAACAAACTGACAATGAGTCTGTAAAATCTTTTGCTACTAGCAAAAAATCTTGTGATGTTCATGTACCAGCTGTTTCTGTAAATAATTAAATTTCTGAACATCTTGCTAAACTTCAGGAATTATTAATGATAAAAAATTCAAACCAAAGGATGGACCATCCCAGTAGTCAGAAAAATTGACCTAAACTGGACCAATATCCTACCTTTGATGGTGATTTTTCATCTGATTGGCAACAATTTATCCAAAGAATTGATAATTTAAATAGATCTTATAAACTACCTGTAGAGGAAATTGTTTCTAAGCTAATTTCTTTATTTTCCAATGTAGCCTTGATGTGGTATGAATCTGTTCTATTGGATAACAGCCATTATACATGGAATGATTGGAAATCCTTGATTGAGAATCAGTTTGGTGGTTCAAAATTCAGGTTGGCTCAGCAAAGACTGTATAAGAATACTAGATATGTATCCTCCTCTGTTGAAAAACCCATTTTTTTTCTTATGAAAGTAACAAAAATCTTGAGAGCAATTGATCCAAAGATGTATTATGATATTTGGAGAGATAAAATCTTGTATAAATTACCAAATTCTCTTAGAGATTTAATTGTAGGTAGAACTGAGAATGTGAGGGAACATTCTTCTTTCATTAATATCTGTAATGAGGTACTGCTCAATTATAGATATGAATCAAAGAATTACCTTGGAAAATCTTATCATGATAAAAATAAACCCTCTACAAAGCCACCAGAAAAATCTGGTAAACACTCTTCCCCAGTTGCACCTAAAAAAATGCAACAAATCCTTGTTATAAATGTAACAAATCATGGCAAAAGGGTCATGTTTGTGACAAGAAAATTCATTTTGTTGAACAAAATGAAGACACTGATGAGGCTGAAAATGATATCAATAATTCTTCTAGTGACTGTGAAAGTAATATCTCCTATGACAATGAATTTGTTAAAGATGTTTTAATGTTGCAACAGGATGTGCTTTATTTAGATAATATATATGAAGAATGTATATTGTATTTATCTTCAGTGGAAAATGCTGAAATAATTAAAGATATTATTAGAAATTCTATAGCCATATCTCCTTTGAAAGCACCTGTTATCATTAATGGTAAAAATGTTGATGTAGTTCTTGACTCTGGTGCTGGAGGACGTTTAGTGTCTGAAAGAGCCTTAGCTTTAGTAGATAAGGATTATTTGAGTAAATTGTTACCTATGACTTCTGAAAAATGGAGAGGGTATGGTTCTACCTTGTAACCTATTGGCAAATACAAAACCTCTGTATTATTCAAATATAATGGTGGTTTTTTCAGAGCTATTTGCAAATTTGTTGTCATGAAAAATGATAATTTAAGCAATTGGTTTATTAAGGGTAATGATATTTTAACAATGTTTGGTGTGAAATTTGAACCAGCATATAAATGCTTCACCTTGGGATTGAATGGCAAAAGAAAATTCAAAATTTGCTCCCCTAGAAAACCTTCTGGGCATCTGTTAAAGTCTTGTAACTCACTGATCCAGTGTAAAGGAAGACCAACAATTGAAATGGATGATTTATTAAATGAAATAAATACTTCTTCTTTTGGTGATCAGTTAAGTAGTGAACAAAAGGATTCTAAAATTGCCTCAATTACCTCTTTCCCTATGGCTTTTGCTCATGATTCTCATGTCTTAGGAAGTGTTCAGGAAGAAATGAAAATTACCTTATCGTGTAACTTGAGTGATATTCCACCTAGTTTTAAGAAAAAACCATATCCTACTTCTCCAACAAAAATAAAGTATATTGAAGATAATATTGCCACACTATTAAAAATGAATATCATTGAGAAAGTGGATCTCACCCCCAAATATTGTGTCATCTCCCCAGTCTTGATTTCTTATGAAAAGGATAAGGCTAGATTATGTGGAGATTAAAGAGCATTAAACACTTATACTGTTTATGATATTTATCCTTTACCCAGAATTAATTCAATACAGCTACCTTGCAAGGTGCAAAATTTATTAGTTGTCTGGATGTTAATAAAGGGTATCATCAAGTTCCAGTTGAGAATAATTCTCAAATTTTTTTTGCTTATTTCTACTCATATGAGAATATATAAGTATGTAAGAATGCCATTTGGCCCTAAAAATGCACCTTCAGTTTTCCAAAAAGTCATGGATAACACTTTCCATCAGGAAATAATTGAAGGATGGCTTATGGTGTATATTGATGATATCATAGTTTTTTCTATAAACTTTGATGAACATATGATTCATTCAAATAAATTTTTTCAAAGAATGGATGAAATAAATATGACATTGTCCTTAAAGAAGTGTAAATTTGGCTTTCAATCTTTAAAAGTCCTTGGCCATGTTGTGTCAGGCCTACAAATTTGTGTAGATCACATCAAAGTTTCTGCAATTTAAAATGTAAAGGCACCAACTTCTGTAAGAGAAATCCAAAGATTTTTGGGTATGTGTGGCTATTATAGACAATATATTAAAAATTATCAGGTCATAGCTTTGCCTCTTACCAAACTAACTAGGAAAGATGTTGCATTCATCTGGAATATTGGCTGTCAAAAAGCTTTTGATGCATTAAAATGTTGTTTAATGACAGCTACTATCTTAGCTCTTCCAGATTTCAATAAACCTTTTGTCCTGTATACAGATGCTAGCTTTGTTGGTCTGGGTGCTGCCCTTCACCAGAAACAAATTATTAATGATAAATCCTCAGAGGTTGTAATTTGTTATATTTCAAGAACCCTGAGAAATAGTGAATTGAATAATGGTTCCACTCAATTAGAGTGCTTAGCAGTTGTTTGGGCTCTTAAGAAGTTTCATTAATACCTATATGACCAAAGGTTTGAATTGGTAACTGACTGTAGTGCTGTGAAGTCCTTCTTAAACCTGAAAACACCTAATAGACATATATTCAGGTGGCAACTTGCTGTTCAAGAATACAGAGGAAGAATGAAAATTATCCATAGGGCTGGAAATGTTCACTTCAATGTTGATATTCTGTCAAGATTGCCTCTGCCAAATAATGACTCCAATCCTGCTTATGTATCTGAAGATTATACTGTTCATATCCATGGTATATCTATAAGTGATATGAAAGAGGAGTTATTACAATTAATTCTGGATTCATATGATAAAGATTCTGATTTAAATAAATTAGTTACTATCTTAAATGATCCTAAAAATTCTTCAATTCAAGCATTGATTAAAACTCTTCCTGCAAAGTATCAAAATGCTTTGGTTAAAGGAAAGTTTTCTATTGAAGATGGTTATATATATCATAGAAGAAAGCTTACTAATGTAATTGTAATTCCTCCTTTTATGAAAGTAACTATCCTCAAGCTTTGTCATGATGACATATTAGCTGGTCATTTTGATCTTGAAAAGACATTAATTAGAATCAAAAACACTGCTTGGTGGGCTAATATGTCTGAAGATACAAAATTATATGTTGAATCTTGTGATTCCTGCCAGAAATCTAAAAAGTTGACAGGTACAAGAGCAGGTTTATTACAACATATTGAAGCACCTGATGCTTCTTGGAAAATAATTAACATGGATTTTGTCACTGGTCTTCCTGTAGCAGGTAAAGACAGTTATAACTCTTGTTGGGTAATAGTAGATAGATTCACAAAAATGTGCAGATTTATTCCCACCCACAAAGATGTATCCACAAAGGAATTAACTTTCTTATTGTGGACTTACATGTTCAATATTATTGGATTCCCAAAAGCCATTATCTCTGATAGAGATCCAAAATTTACTTCTGAGTTTTGGACCTCTTTGATATATATTTGTGGCTGTGAGTTAAAGTTGTCTACAGCTCACCATCCTCAGACTGATGGTCTAGCTAAAAGAATGATTCAAACTCTGGAAGATATGATTAGAAAGTATTGTGCCTTTGGATTAGAATATAAAGACAATGACAGATTTACTCATGACTGGGTCACTCTATTGCCTGGTGTTTAATTTGCATATAATAGCACTGTTCATTCTGTCACTGAGAAAAGGCCTTATGAGCTTTGGTTAGGTTATGTCCCAAATACTCCTGCTCAGATTTTTAATAATAAATTACCGAAGTTTTAAATACACCCTGGTGTAAAATCTTTTATGCAAATGCAACAGCTATGCAGAAAACATGCTCAAAGCTGTATTGATAAAGCATTTGAATATGAAAAGAAAAGATGTGATAAATCCCATAAAGAATACACAATTAACAAGGGTGATGAAGTTTTGATTTCTACAGACCATTTCAATCTACAAGGTAACAACAAATTAAAAGATTCTTTTGTAGGACCAATTGTTCTTAAAAGAATGGTTGGAAATAATTCAGTAGAAGTTGTATTGTATTCTACATATGATAGGAAACATCCTGTTTTTCCCATTTCTTTGCTTAAGCCTTATACTTCCAACAGTGACTTATTTCCCAAAAGAAGGGGAAGACCTAAGAAAAACCCTCAGAAGTCACAGAAACTGCAGAAAGGGATAAAATTCTCAATAATAGAATTATCACATCTGAAAGAGGTACTGAATATTTTTTGAGATATAAGAAAAAATCGTCTGAACATGATGCATGGATACCTGGCAAGGAAATTTCAAATCTTCATACTCTTTTAAAGAAGTACAAAAAGAAAAAATCTTAGGATTTTTTATTGTTTTTATAGAGTGAGGGAGTGTCAGCCAGGCTATACCAGGATCCCAGTAAACTGTATGTTAATCTACTGGAGCTTAATGAGGGTGAACAATTATGCATTTTATGTATATAAATTATTATAATATTGCATAATAAAATTATATAACAATTGTATTATAATATAACTAAAATAAGGGTTATATTAAATTTATTATTAAATAAATTATAGATACAATTAAAACTCATAAAATACTTTATATTCTATAAAATGTTGGCGCATTTTTCATGTATTTAATAATTATAAGTTATTAATTAATTTATTAAATATATTATAGTTAAAAAAATAAAATATTAACTTATAATATATTTAAATAAATAAATAAAATTAAAGTATTAAATAAAACTTTTCTATCATATAAATTATGATTATTGTCAGACAGGCTACTAGACTTAAGCAGTAAAATAATTAATTATCTTACTGAGATGAAGCCACGCCTTATAATCCTTATAAATAATTAATTATTTACAAACTGCTAATGTATTACTTACAACTAACTAGCTAAGTACAATAAGTAATGTAAAAAATTAATAAGAAATAAGTAACTGTCACATTCATTTTTACTCCCAAAGACCGTGCTCAATAATACAGATGAGAGGGAATAAAATTAGTATTAAAAAATATTAAAATATAAAAAGAAGAAAACTTTTCAAATTCCTTTATTTAGATTTTGTTGAATCAATATTTTAAATCAAATGTTCTTGCACAAAATGTGATGGACCAAGGGATTCAGATTTTTATTTCAAATAAAATAATACTTTTTATTTACGCACTATTTAGTATAACTCTTATTATTTCACATACACTCCTTATTTAGCTTCTTTTTTTTCTCACACCCTTGTATTAGGTGGTGTTAACTCTGTATTTTTATTCCTCACATATTTGCCTATAAAAGCCCTCTCTTTTTGTACTTTTCAGGACATTCCTTTTTACTTAAATTTTATACAAACAAATACTACTATTAAATTTTATTACTATTTATTACTGACTTAGTACTTACATCTCGTAATTCTAAATCAATAATTATATTAATAATTAAAAATCTTACCTCTAATCATTGAGTAATAAATCTTAAAACTTATAAGAGTAATACGTACATTATTTTTGAGTTCTTTAAAACCATTGTTGCCATCCTTGGAATACCTTGAAATTCTTCTAGAAATTAAAGTCCACCTTGACAATTATTGAGCGCTTTTTTGACTCATAAAAATGTCATTAAGGTATTAAATTAGTTAAAACATTTTATTTAATTAATTACTAATGTTGTATTCTAAAATTTAGAAATAATATTAAATTAATAAATTGTTTTAACCTAATTTAAATCTTACACTAATAAAATGGGTTATATTAATTAATATCTTATGTTCCAGACTTAATTAAATAATTACACTAATTATTATATTAAAATAGTTTAATTTTTATGTTTCACTTAAAATGGGCTTTTATCAATTGTACTTCTTTAACAGAGTAGGAAGATTTGAATTTTCCTTGCCAGGTATCCATGCATCATGTTCAGATGATTTTTTCTTATATCTCAATAAATATTCAGTACCTCTTTCAGATGTGATAATTCTATCCTTGAGAATTTTATCAATTTCTGAAGTTTCTGTGACCTCTGAGGGTTTTTCTTAGGTCTTCCCCTTCTTTTGGGAAATAAGTCACTGTTGGAAGTATAAGGCTTAAGCAAAGAAATGGGAAAAACAGGATGTTTCCTATCATATGGAGAATACAATACAACTTCTACTGAATTATTTCCAACCATTCTTTTAACAAAAAATGGTCCTACAAAAGGATCTTTTAATTTGTTGTTACCTTGTAGATTTAAATAGACAGTAGAAATTAAAACTTCACCACCCTTGTTAATTGTGTATTCTTTATGGGATTTATCACATCTTTTCTTTTCATATTCAAATGCTTTATCAATACAGCTTTGAGCATGTTTTCTGCATAGCTGTTGCATTTGCATAAAAGATTTTACACCAGGGTGTATTTAAAACTTAGGTAATTTATTATTAAAAATCTGAGCAGGAGTATTTGGGACATAACCTAACCAAAGCTCATAAGGCCTTTTCTCAGTGACAGAATGAACAGTGCTATTATATGCAAATTAAACGCCAGGCAATAGAGTGACCCAGTCATGAGTAAATCTGTCATTGTCTTTATATTCTAATCCAAAGGCACAATACTTTCTAATCATATCATTCAGAGTTTGAATCATTCTTTTAGCTAGACCATCAGTCTGAGGATGGTGAGCTGTAGACAACTTTAACTCACAGCCACAAATATACATCAAAGAGGTCCAAAACTCAGAAGTAAATTTTGGATCTCTATCAGAGATAATGGCTTTTGGAAATCCAATAATATTGAACATGTAAGTCCACAATAAGAAAGTTAATTCCTTTGTGGATACATCTTTGTGGGTGGGAATAAATCTGCACATTTTTGTGAATCTATCTACTATTACCCAACAAGAGTTATAACTGTCTTTACCTGCTACAGGAGAACAGTGACAAAATCCATGTTAATTATTTTCCAAGAAGCATCAGGTGCTTCAATATGTTGTAAGAAACCTGCTCTTGTACCTGCCAACTTTTTAGATTTCTGGCAGGAATCACAAGATTCAACATATAATTTTGTATCTTCAGACATATTAGCCCATCAAGCAGTGTTTTTGATTCTAATTAATGTCTTTTCAAGATCAAAATGCCCAGCTAATATGTCATCATGACAAAGTTTGAGGATAGTTACTTTCATAGAAGGAGGAAGTAAATTACATTAGTAAGCTTTCTTCTATAATATATATAACCATCTTCAATAGAAAACTTTCCTTTAACCAAAGCATTTTGATACTTTTCAGGAAGAGTTTTAATCAATGCTTGAATTGAAGCATTTTTAGGATCATTTAAGATAGTAACTAATTTATTTAAATCAGAATCTTTATCATATGAATCCAGAATTAATTGTAATAACTCCTCTTTCATATCACTTATAAATATACCATGGATATGAACAGTATCATCTTCAGATACATAAGCAGGATTGGAGTCATTATTTGGCAGAGGCAATCTTGACAGAATATCAACATTGAAGTGAACATTTCCAGCCCTATGGATAATTTTCATTCTTCCTCTTTATTCTTGAACAGCAAGTTGCCACCTGAACATATGTCTATTAGATGTTTTCAGGTTTAAGAGGGACTTCACAGCACTACAGTCAGTTACCAATTCAAACCTTTGGTCATATAGGTAGTAATGAAGCTTCTCAAGAGCCCAAACAACTGCTAAGCACTCTAATTGAGTGGAACCATTATTCAATTCACTATTTCTCAGGGTTCTTTAAATATAACAAATTACAACCTCTGAGGATTTATCATTAATAATTTGTTTCTGGTGAAGGGCAGCACCCAGACCAACAAAGCTAGCATCTGTATACAGGACAAAAGGTTTATTGAAATCTGGAAGAGCTAAGATAGTAGCTGTCATTAAACAACATTTTAATGCATCAAAAGCTTTTTGACAGCCAATATTCCAGATGAATGCAACATCTTTCCTAGTTAGTTTGGTAAGAGGCAAAGCTATGACCTGATAATTTTTAATATATTGTCTATAATAGCCACACATACCCAAAAATCTTTGGATTTCTCTTACAGAAGTTGGTGCCTTTACATTTTAAATTGCAGAAACTTTGATGTGATCTACACAAATTTGTAGGCCTGACACAACATGGCCAAGGACTTTTAAAGATTGAAAGCCAAATTTACACTTCTTTAAGGACAATGTCATATTTATTTCATCCATTCTTTGAAAAAATTTATTTAAATGAATCATATGTTCATCAAAGTTTATAGAAAAAACTATGATATCATCAATATACACCATAAGCCATCCTTCAATTATTTCTTGATTGAAAGTGTTATCCATGACTTTTTGGAAAACTAAAGGTGCATTTTTAGGGCCAAATGGCATTCTTACATACTTATATATTCCCATATGAGTAGAAATAAGCAAAAAAAATTTGAGAATTATTCTCAACTGGAACTTTATGATACCCTTTATTACCATCCAGACAACTAATAAATTTTGCACCTTGCAAGGTAGCATGTATTTAATTAATTCTGGGTAAAGGATAAATATCATAAACAGTATAAGTGTTTAATGCTCTTTAATCTCCACATAATCTAGCCTTATCTCTTTCATAAGTAATCAAGACTGGGGAGATGACACAATATTTGGGGGTGAGATCCACTTTCTCAATGATATTCATTTTTAATAGTGTGGCAATATTATCTTCAATATACTTTATTTTTGTTGGAGAAGCAGGATATTGTTTTTTCTTAAGACTTGGTGGAATATCACTCAAGTTACAGGATAAGGTAATTTTCATTTCTTCCTGAACACTTCCTAAGACATGAGAATCATGAGCAAAAGCCATAGGGAAAGAGGTAATTGAGGCAATTATATAATCCTTTTGTTCACTAGTTAACTGATCACCAAAAGAAGCAGTATTTATTTCATTTAATAAATCATCCATTTCAATTGTTGGTCTTCCTCTACACTGGATCAGTGAGTTACAAGACTTTAACAGATTCCCAGAAGGTTTTCTAGGGGAGGAAATTTTGAATTTTCTTTTGCCATTCAATCCCAAGGTGAAGCAATTATTTTCTGAGTCCAATTTCACACCAAACATGGTTAAAATATTATTACCCTTAATAAAAAAATTGCTTAAATTATCATTTTTCATGACAACAAATTCCCAAATAGCTCTGACAAAACCACCATTATATTTGAAGAATACAGAGGTTTTGTATTTGCCAATAGGACAAAAGGTAGAACCATACCCTCTGCATTTTTCAGAAGTCATAGGTAACAATTTACTCAAATAATCCTTATCTACTAAAGCTAAGGCTCTTTCAGACACTAAACATCCTCCAGCACCAGAGTCAAGAACTACATCAACATTTTTACCATTAATGATAACAGGTGCTTTCAAAGAAGATATGGCTATAGAATTTCTAATAATATCTTTAATTATTTCAGCATTTTCCACTGAAGATAAATCCAATATACATTCTTCAGATATATTATCTAAATAATGTACATCCTGTTCCAACATTAAAACATCTTTAACAAATTCATTGTCATAGGAGATATTACTTTCACAGTCACTAGAAGAATTATTGATATCATTTTCAGCCTCATCAATGTCTTCATTTTGTTCAACAAGATGAATTTTCTTGTCACAAACATGACCCTTTTGCATGATTTGTTACATTTATAACAAGGATTTGTTGCATTTTTTTTAGGTGCAACTGGGGAAGAGGGTTTACAAGATTTTTCTGGGGGCTTTGTTGAGGGTTTATTTTGATCATGATAAGATTTTCCAAGGTAATACTTTGGTTCATATCTATAGTTGAGAAGTACCTCATTACAGATATTAAAGAAAGAAGAATGTTCCCTCACATTCTCAGTTCTACCTACAATTAAATCTCTAAGAGAATTTGGTAATTTATACAAGATTTTATCTCTTCAAATATCATAATACATCTTTGGATCAATTGCTCTCAAGATTTTTGTTACTTTCATAAGAAAAACAATGGGTTTTTCAACAGAGGAGGATACATATCTAGTATTCTCATACAGTCTTTGCTGAGCCAACCTGAATTTTGAACCACCAAACTGATTCTCAATCAAGGATTTCCAATCATTCCATGTATAATGGCTGTTATCCAATAGAACAGATTCATACCACATCAAATCTACATTGGAAAATAAAGAAATTAGTTAAGAAACAATTTCCTCTACAGGTAGTTTATAAGATCTATTTAAAATATCAATTCTTTGGATAAATTGTTGCCAATCAGATGAAAAATTACCAACAAAGGTAGGTTATTGGTCCAGTTTAGGTCAATTTTTCTGACTACTGGGATGGTCCATCCTTTGGTTTGAATTTTTTATCATTAATAATTCCTGAAGTTTAGCAAGGTGTTCAGAAATTTAATTATTTACAGAAACAGCTGGTACATGAACATCAAAAGATTTTTTGCTAGTAGCAAAAGATTTTACAGACTCATTGTCAGTTTGTTTAATGGCTGAAATATGAGGAGAAAAGAGGAGCTCTTTTCAGGTTCTTTTCCCTTATTTTTATGCAGCTTATGGGCGGCATTCTCATTTATACCATAATAATTGATGGTTAAGGTTGAAAATATTTCCTGCAGGTCAGACACATAGTTTCTTATCCTTGGAATTTCAGAAATCTGGTCATTTACTTTTGCAAGGGATAAAACATTTCTGTCCTCAGAAACTGTGTGTTTGGCACTTAGTGCATGGAAATCAATTTTTAGCTTTTTAAACTTATTTTGTAGAGATTTAATTTTACCTTTTAATGAATAATTTTCATCAATAAGGGGTTTCAATTCACTCAAGGTTTTCTGCAGATTGATATTCTTATCTGAAATAGATCTATGGTCACTCCTTATTTGGTTTTGTTGGCTAAGAACAATATTCAAGGTTTCTTTGATTTTAAAATAAGCTTTATCTTGTACAGAAGAACTCAATTTACAATGCAAGTGGAAATTATTCAATCTATCACTCTCATGTATTAACACATCTCTTAAATGTTGGTCTTTCACAACATTAAAATCAAGAGTATCTTTCAATATTTCTTCAGAAGTTTTCTCAATTAAAGTATAGACTTCAGGTGAAACAGAATCATTCATAATTGCAAGAGAAAGATTAATTAAAGAAGTAGAAGTCAAATGTAAATGTTCTTCAAATGATAATTTTCTAATTACATCATTGGGGCTACTCATTAAAGGAAGTTGTTTTTTTATGGGTTTAACTTTTCTTTCACCATGATCCACAATATTACCTGTGGAACAATATTTGTTATTATACATACCAACATTTTTATCAAACAAATTACTCACCATGGAAAGGGAGAAAACTTCCACTGTGACTTCTTTCTTCTGCCTCCCTGATAAGGATGGGGCTGAGAAGATGGATGGTATGTTGGTGTCATGGATGGGCCAGGGTGTTAAGCTGTTGGTTGCTGAACATTCTGTTGGTAATGGCTCATCAAGTAATCCCATTTCCACTGCTCCACCTTCAGAGTGCTTTGATTTTTCCTGAAGGATCTGGGTACCTGATTGGGCTGAGGTTGAGGATGAGGCTGGGAGGCTGGGAAAGGAGGAGGTTGAGCCTGTTTGAGATTTAATAACTCCTGCATCTGCTGCCAGAGTGTGTCTTCTCTTGCCTTGTACTTCATACTTTCTGCTTTCAGTTCTTTGATGCAATTGGAAAGGTTGTGTACTTGTTGAGTCAGTGTTATCTTTTTTATTTTTATACTTTTGAGTTGATTTTCTTGATTTATTAGAGGTTTTACTTCTTTCAGAGGTGTTTTGTCAGCCTAAATATCCTTAGGACTGGGTATTTCTTATGCTTAAAATAAGATAACCTTAATTAAATTAAGCTTATATCTTAAAAATAAGGTTAAAATAATAATATATATTATTTTATTATATATATATATAATTATTATTCTATTATATAATTTATAATAGTTTAAATAGCTTATCCATGGCCTAATAATACTTATTAAGGTGTTAATGGAGTCATAATATACTTATCTTAAGTGATATGAAGTAATTATTGACATACATAAGCTTATATGTATACATAAATCTCATATTCAGTGAAATATGCAGTATATTATGTATATTTAGGTATATAAGTGGGTTTTAGCCCCTTTATAGCCTATAAACTTTGTTTTTCGGCTTATTTTAGGTCATATGCACAAAATCAGTAGACTCACAACGCCTACAGAAGCATAGACACCTATATCAGGCGCATACACCCAGTTTGGACAACTAAAATTACTTCCTTGGATGGTTATTCACGGATTTATGGGTTGGAAGGATATTTCTGGGTTAATGTGGATGCTTGGGGATGTTATTGGGGGCTTGAACATTTTATTTGTTTCCTTTATATGATTTTTGTTTCATTAAATCTCTTTTTGATTGTTTATTTTACCTGTTTCTTTATGGTATCCGCTTTTATCTGGTTTTTCTATTTATGGTATGGATCTGTGTTATTATTAATAGTGATGGAGGGTCCTTACTGGAGGTCTGGGTGTTGAAACTTCTTGAAGTGGACGCCATGGGGAGGTGATGGGCCCTCACAGTGCTGTAATTGCCGGGGATATCAGTGACATCATCTGGATTGAAGGTCTGTGCACTCCAGTGGATTTGGGTATAAGTAAGAAGGGATTCTGACGGTTATTGATAATCATTCAATTACTAAAACTCCAACAAACACTACTATACAATTATTAACATTTAGAAATATATTATAAAGCCATTATAAATTGATATTATCTTTATATAAGCTATAACTATATTTTTTTTATCTATTTTCCACCACTAGCATGCATTTAAATCCAAGTATTGTGAGTTTTATTTGAGTATAACTATTTTATTAGTCTTCCCCTGAGGTTTAATCACAAAATCATTTATCAATAAGTAGTAGGTCCATAAATAAACACTATTATATCATACTTATATACTAGACTATACTGACAATTGGGGGTCTTTCCTTATATTTTACTTATTATTTAGTATAAGCCTTGGGACGTGATTTATAACTTAGTACAGCTCAAAATAACCAAATATTTGGGTCTGACTCATATTAGTGGGTCATCATAACTCAGTGATTGCGGAAAAGAACCCTTAAAATAATTGTACTAATTTTTTATCATAAAAATTAGGTATTTAAAGTAGTAACTGTACCCAATATAAACCCAATTTCACTTGGTATTTGGACACCAATATAACACCCAATTATATTGGTATTTGGTTAAAGCTTGGTAAGCTACTTATTCACCCTTATAGAGGTCTAGTTAAACTTATTATTATATTTTTAACATATTTTTTCGAATTTGTCTTATAATTTATTTAAATAAATAAAGAAATAAATTCAGGGTAAGCTCCATTGCTTTTTTATTAGTGATATAATTGCTAATATCTTTTGTATACTAATTCCATAGTGTTTTTTCCTTTTGTAGACGTAAAATATTGTCATTCTTAACAATATGAGTGCTCCCCAGGACAGTGTAAATGAAAAGCCTGCTTATAATACCAGGTCTAAAGCTAACAAAAACTTTCCAGGACATCACCATGGAGGGTCAACAATACCCCCAGGCAGAAAGCATGAGTATAGAGGAAAAGGACGCCCTCTTAAAAAAGATAACTATAAAAAAGACGTCTCCTCCTCTTCAGGATCAACTTTCCCACCTGGCCAAACAGGTTCTGAAATTGGAGGAATCAAAATCACTCATGTTCAAAGAGGTAGAGCAGTTGCAAAACAATTGCAAGGTAGGGTTTCAGCAGATGAATCAGGCGTTGGAAGAGTTAAAGGGAGGCCAGCCCAGTCAGTCAAATCAGCAACCCCCTATCCAAGGTGGGTCAACTCACTCCCAGGAAAAAATCCTGTTAGACAAATTGAAATGGGACTGGTTTCATCAACAGTGGACAAGCCACAGTTGCAACAGGGATCCACCACCTCATCTGACTTCCTCAGCTCACCCATACAAAGAAAAAAGCGCCAAAAATCAGGACTGGAAACCATCCCATGGTAAGTAGATTACCCTCTCAGATTGAACATAATACTGATAATTACAATATAGGTAATTCTATTGATGCTAAATCTGTGCAAAAAATAGAGGAGGATTTAAGAAATTTAGGTTTTAGAGTAGATACACCTGACTTGTCTTTTGTCCACAATAACAGTACTATTTATAATGATAATACAGTTAACCTCAGCTGCAACCACCTACTAGTGAGATGAGAAGTTCACAGGAGAGTGAGAGAATTGAAAAGGAAGACATGGAATATTTTAACAATAATCCAACTGTCCATAGAATTGTTTCAGCATTGTGGAATAGAATGACTGATTGTGAGGAAAAGACAGTTAAGCTCAATAGTGATACAATTTCATCCTTGACATTAAACATTTCTCAATTAGCAACACGTAACAAGAATTAGAGAAAGAACATTTGTCTCTAACTCTTAAATATTATTCATTGAGTAATAAATATAATGATCTTTCAAACAAATTCTGTGAGTTAGAAAAATTATATGAAACACATTTATTAAAAACTGAATCAAGAACAAAGTTATCTTTTGCCCAGACAAATCAAAGTGTCTCTGAGTTGCTACAAAGATTAACTAAAATTGAGATTGAAACTGACAATCTACTAATGAACCAGGATAATCATAAGTATAATCAATATAATAATAATCCTTTCATTGGCAAAAGTGAATCTCGTTCCTTCCCTATACCACCACAATTAAAACCATCTGGTGGTAGTGTCGAATCTGAAAATGTAAGTCACAAATCCGTGCAGGAGGAAATACAAGACCATTTATCAAAAGTGAATGAGTTGTTGAATTTACCTAAGATTAGTGAGATAAAATCCAATCAGAAAAACTGGCCTAAGATAGATCAGTACCCAACTTATGATGGGGAATCCAGCTCTGATTGGCAACATTTTATTCAAAGAATTGACAACTTGAAATTCTCATATAAGTTACCAGATGAAGAAATAACATCAAAATTAATTTCTTTATTTAAGGATGTTGCTTTATTATGGTTTGAAGCTGTCTTAAGTGAGGGTAGAGACTACTCTTGGGCTGAAGGGAAATAAAGTTATTGAAAAACAATTTGGAGGTTCTAAATTCAGGCTTAATCAGCAGAGACTTTATGAGAAGACTAGGTATAATCCGTTGAATGGTGACAAACCTATGGTATTTTTAATGAATTTAAACAAAATATTAAAAGCCATTGAGCCTCATATGGATTTTAACTTATGGAAAGATAAGATAATATATAAATTACCTATATCTGTCAGAGACATTGTTGTAGCTAGAAGATTAAATGTTACTGAATATTCTGACTTTATTAATATTTGCAATGAAATATTATTAAACCATAAGTATGAATCAAGGTATTCCACTTATAAACAAAATGTTGAACCTGTAAAAACTAAGAATTCAAAAACACTTCAGGAGAAGCAGAAAAAACCTTCTGCACCTGTAGTACCTAAAAAGTATGAAACAAATACTTGTTATAAGTGTAACAAACCTTGGGTCAAAGGTCACAAATGTGAGAAAAACATAAATATTGTTGAAAATCAATGTGAATCTGAAACTGAAACTGAAAAAAGTAAAGAATCAAGTGATTATGACAGCAATATCTCATATAGTGATGAAAATTAAGTCTGTATGTTGGAAGATGATTTGTCCATCTTTGAAAATCCAATATTAAATATGGACTCAAATGAATCTTTAATGAATTTTGAGGATGCTGAAATCATTAAGGATATACAAGCTGATAACTTTAGAATGACACCTATCATGGTTCCAGCTATCATTTCTGGTGAAAATGTTAATATAGTACTGGACACAGGAGCTGCTGGTTCTGTTGTTTCCACTAATACATTACACAAAATTGATAGTGAATATAAGTCTAAGCTTGAGCCACTTCAAAGTAAAAATTGGAGAGGTTTTGGATCAGTGCTACACCCCATTGGTAAATACAAAGCTGCTGTTTTCGTTAAACACCAACTAGGTTATGTAAGGGTAACTTGTGACTTTGTAGTAATGGATAATACTAACTGTAGTAACTGTTTTATCATTGGAAATGATATTCTGACTAAATTTGGTGTGAAATTAGACCCTGCCAAAAACAATTTTACAATTGGCATGAATGGTAAAAGGAAATTTAAAATATATTCTTTTAACACAGTCTTACACATTGAGTCAGTCACAAATTCCCTGTGTAAAGGAAGAGAATCCAATGAGATGGAACTTCTGGAAACAGAAATTTCAAAAGCATCATTTGGCACTCAGATAAGTAAAGCTGAGAAAAATAATATTTTGGAATTAATTAAAGCATTTCCAATGGCTTTTGCACATGGTACAAATGAATTTGGCCTTGTAAAAGATCATGAAATGAAGATTAGTTTAACCTGTGATATGGATAATATTCCTGCTAGTCTTAAAAAGAAACCATACCCTGCTTCACCAATGAAGAGGAAAGACATAGAGGATAATATTAAGATGTTATTAAAAATGAACATTCTTGAGAAGCTTGAAACTACACCAAAATATTTTGTAATATCACCAGTGCTAATTTCTTATGAACAAGATAAAGCAAGACTGTGCGGTGATTATAGAGCATTAAATACATTTAAAGTAGATGATATTTATCCCTTGCCAAGGATTGCCTCTATAAATGCTACCCTTAAAGGTGCTAAATATATAAGTTGCCTAGATGGAAATAAAGGGTACCATCAAATTCCTGTTGAAAAGAATTCACAGAACTTTTTGTTGATAACAACACACATGGGAATTTATAAGTATGTCAGAATGCCATTTGGACCAAAAAATGCTCCATCAGTATTTCAGAAGTTAATGGATATAAAATTCCATAATGAAATGATTGAGGGATGGTTAATGGTATACATTGATGACATCATATTGTTCTCAAAAATTTATGATGAACACTTAATCCATTTAAGGAAAGTATTTCAAAAAATGGATGAAATAAAAATGACCCTTGCATTGAAAAAATGTAAATTTGGGTTTGAATCTTTAAAAGTGCTTGGTCATATTGTATCTGGCTTACAAATATGTGTAGATTAAAAACAAAGTGGCTGAAATAACGAATATTGCCATTCCTCAAAATGTAAAGGATGTACAATCTTTTCTTAGAATGTCTGGTTATTATAGACAATATATAAAAAACTACCAATCAATTGCTGCACCACTGACCACACTGATAAAGAAATCAGAAGCTTTCATTTGGAATAATGAAAGACAACAAGCTTTTGATAAGTTGAAAGAATGTTTAATGACAGCTCCTATCTTGGGATTACCAGATTTCCAATTACCTTTTGTATTATATACAGATGCAAGTTTTATTGAACTGGGTGCTGCTTTCATCAAAAACAACTTATTGAAGGAAAAATGTCAGAAGTAGTAATCTGCTATACTTCACATACTCTGAGAAGTAGTGAATTAAAATATGGTGCTACTCAACTTGAATGTTTGGCAATAGTATGGGATCTTGAGAAGCTACATTATTACCTTGAAGACCAAAAATTTGAGTTAATAACTGACTGTAGTGCAGTTAAGTCACTCTTAAACATGAAAACTCCTAATAGACACATGTTTAGATGGCAATTAGCTGTACAAGAATACAGAGGCTGGATGACTATTACACATAGAGCAGGAACCTTGCACTCTAATGTAGATTTGTTATCTAGAGTACCTCTGCCTAATAATGATGATAATCCTGCTTATGTTCCTGAGTCAGAGATTATTAACATTTATGGCATTTATATTGTAGATCTTGAGGATGAATTTATGCAATCAATTCTTGATAATTATAATTCAGATCCTTACTTGAGTAAACTCACTACAATATTAAATGATCCATCTAATGCTTCCATGAATGCTTTAATAAAAACATTACCAAATACACTACGCAATATAGGGGGTGGACTTGCTAGCAAGTCCCCAACCTGAACTCAGACTGAACTCAGATGGAACTCAGACTGAACTCATACTGAACTCATACTGAACTCTACTTGAAGACCCACAAAAACTGTTATGCTGAGTGGTGTTCATCCCTGATTGTATGGTTCCTTTGTCAATAGCTCAATGTGTGTTCAATCTGTGGTGAATTTGAGTCCAAGTTTGCGGACTTGCTAACAAGTCCGCCCCCTGTATTGCGCGGTGATAATTATAAAGAGGCATTAGAAAAAGGAAAATTTTCCATTGAGGATGGTTTTATATATTACAGAAAAAAATTAAGTAATGTAATTGTAATTCCCCCTTAAATGAAGGAGTTAATGTTAAGTATATGTTATGATGATATATTAGCAGGTCATTTTGACTACCATAAAACATTAACCAGAGTAAAAAACACAGCTTGGTGGATTAACATGTCTGAGGATGTTCAGAAATATGTTGAAAAATGTGATTCTTGTCAAAAATCTAAAAGATTAACAGGCAAAAGAGCTGGTTTATTACAACAAATTGAGCAACCAAAAGCTCCATGGGAAATCATTAACATGGACTTTGTAACAGGTTGGCCAATAGCAGGGCATAAGAGTTATAAATCCTGCTGGGTAATTGTAGATAGATTTACAAAGATGTGTAAATTTATTCCTACCCACAAAGAGGTTTCTGCAAAGGACTTAGCTTTTTTATGGTGGACACAAATGTTAAATACAGCAGGTTTCCCCAAAGCAATAGTTTCTGACAGAGATCCTAAATTTACTTCTGAGTTCTGGACGTCACTTATGGATGTTTCAGGGTGTCAATTAAAACTTTCTACAGCACACCATCCACAAACTGATGGGCTAGCAGAAAGAATGATACAAACCTTAGAAGATATGATAAGAAGATACTGTGCTTTTGGTCTTAATTTTAAAGACAATGAAAAATTCACACATGATTGGGTAACCCTTATCCCAGGTTTAGAATTTGCATACAATAGTACAGTACATTCTGTCACTGGCAAAAAGCCATTTGAGTTATGGTTGGGTTATGTACCTAATACCCCTGCTAAAACTCTTAATAAGTTACCTAGATTGGATATCTATCCAGGTACTAAATCTTTTCTTCAGATGCAGGAATTATGCAGAAAACATGCTCAAGAATGTATAAATAAGGCGTTTGAGTATGAAAAGAAAAGATGGGATAAAGCCCATAAAGAACAAATGTTTAAAGAGGGTGATGAAGTCCTTATTTCAACACTACATTTTAATTTAAATGGTAATGTTAAATTGAAGGATCCATTCATTGGACCATTTGTAGTTAAAAAGATGGTTGGTAGTAATGCTGTTGAGGTTATTCTATATGCACCATATGATAGAAAACATCCAGTATTTCCTATTTCTCTTATAAAACCATACCATTCTAATGATACTGCTCTATTTCCAAGAAGATCAGGAAGGAATAAACAGCAACCTGAAGAAATAGTTGAAAAGGTAGAAATTGAAAAGATACTTAAAAAGAGACACCTTACAAAAGAAAGGGAGTTGAGTATCTATTAAGATTTAAAAATAAATCAAGTGAATATGACCAGTGGATTCCAGGAAATGAAATATCTGATCTTAAAAATCTCTTGAAAAAATTTAAATCTAAATAATACTGTTTATTCAGTATATGTATTATAAAAATTATTTTTTTTCACTCCTTAGTTTTAATTAAAATGTCTTAACATTTTTTTTATTGTTTTTTTTTAGGTGAGGGAGTGTCAGCCTAAATATCCTTAGGACTGAGTATTTCTTATGCTTAAAATAAGATAACCTTAACTATATTAAGCTTATATCTTAAAAATAAGGTTAAAATAATAATATATATTATTTTATTATATATATATATAATTATTATTCTATTATATAATTTATAATAGTTTAAATAGCTTATCCATGGCCTAATAATACTTATTAAGGTGTTAATGGAGTCATAATATACTTATCTTAAGTGATATGAAGTAATTATTGACATACATAAGCTTATATGTATACATAAATCTCATATTCAGTGAAATATGCAGTATATTATGTATATTTAGGTATATAAGTGGGTTTTAGCCCCTTAATAGCCTATAACCTTTGTTTTTCTGCTTATTTTAGGTCATATGCACGAAATCAGTGGACTCACAACGCCTACAGAAGCATAGACACCTATATCAGGTGCATACACCCAGTTTGGACAAATAAAATTACTTCCTTGGATGGTTATTCACGGATTTATGGGTTGGAAGGATATTTCTGGGTTAATGTGGATGCTTGGGGATGTTATTGGGGGCTTGAACATTTTATTTGTTTCCTTTATATGCTTTTGGTCTCATTAAATCTCTTTTTGATTGTTTATTTTACCTGTTTCTTTATGGTATCCGTTTTTATCTGGTTTTTCTATTTATGGTATGGATCCGTGTTATTATTAATAGTGATGGAGGGTCCTTACTGGAGGTCTGGGTGTTGAAACTGCTTGAAGTGGACGCCATGGGGAGGTGATGGGCCCTCACAGTGCTGTAATTGCCGGGGATAGCAGTGACATCATCTGGATTAAAGGTCTGTGCACTCCAGTGGATTTGGGTATAAGAAAGAAGGGATTCTGACGGTTATTGATCATCATTCAATTACTACAACTTCAACAAACACTACTATACAATTATTAACATTTAGAAATATATTATAAAGCCATTATAAATTGATATTATCTTTATATAAGCTATAACTATATTTTATTCATCTATTTTCCACCACTAGCACGCATTTAAATCCAAGTATTGTGAGTTTTATTTGAGTATAACTATTTTATTAGTCTTCCCCTGAGGTTTAATCACTAAATCATTTATCAATAGGTAGTAGGACCATAAATAAACACTATTATATCATACTTATATACTAGACTATACTGACATGTTTGGTGAGGGGGGTTTGCCACTTCTCCTGCCATTTCCAAGTCCTGAAGATTTTTTGTCAGCTGAATAATTTTTGTAAGTTAATTTAGAAGAGCCTACAGATTCAGTGTCAACATCCACTTCAATCTCATCCACATGTAAGTTATCCATGCTGTTAGCCAAACTACTGGACATTTAAACTGTTATGAAAGAATCAAAATTATTTTAATGACTCAAATTGTTAATTTAAAAATCAAATATAAATTATTCAATTTTTCTTAAAAAAGAAGTTTTAAATTTTTATCTAAAATCAATTTATTAATGAAAAAAAGTAATACAAATAAATGTAATTACAATTATTTTTATTAAGAAATAACAATTATTAGAATGGGACCAACCAACAAAGGTTTATAAGTCAACCAAAATAATTAATACCAAAACTAATATATTGGCAATATTGGGACTAAGTACTGAGTACTATTATGGTCAACCAATAAACAAAAAATAATAATAAAATTAATTTAATAATTTATTAAAATTTAATTGTCTTCTAGGACTAAGATTTTTACTCTATTATGGTCAACTAGGAAAAAAAATTAAAAAATAATGAACACTTACACTCAGTGAATCAGCAATTAAGCCACAAACACTGTTATTGCAGTAAAAATACAATAATATGAGTGAGAGGTGCAAAGGTTAACTTACTATAGTGATCTTAAAATCACTTCAAATAATATATGTTTTAATTTAATATAAACCTAAATGATCAAACCCAAGTTCAAAACACGGTCGCAGCAAAAGTTTACTTTTTGGTTGGGTGGTCTGTGGGCTATGTTGTTTGTCGCAAGTATCATAGTTGTCCTTGTTGTTTTGAAAGGCTCCCAATTATTGGACGGTCTTCTAGAAGAAGGAGGAAAAAGGAGGAAAGGAATAGAAAAATAATAAAATAGATTTTTATAAAAATTAATAGCTTAAGAAAGTAAGAGAGAAAACAAAGAAATTCTACGACAATATTTGAGCAGTGACAAAACAGTGAGGTTCAATTTATAATATTTAAGTCTTGTAAGTTATATAGTAGTGTGCGGTTCTCAATTATAATTATTAATAGACTTATAGCAACCTTAGATAATTTATTTACTTTTAAATATAGACTTATAATTCTAATAAAAAATTAAATAAACGTAATATATTTAAAATTGTATTTGAATTGAGTGTATAATAAGTGATAAAGCTACAGGCGGTTCCCCAAGGCCCTTATATAGGCAAGGGTCCCTCTGAAGCACCACAAAAAATTTTATTCTATAAAAAATAAAATAAGAAATAATTAATATTTAAAATTAAGTGTACCAAAGCTGTAAGGAAAAAATATAAAACAATTAATTAAAAAATAAGTAAGAGCCAAAAAAATACACCAATTTAACCCCAAACAAATCTTTAAAATAATTGAGTAATTAAATAAGATTGAAACACTTTAAGTATCAACTAATTTAATTTATAACATGTTTGATAAAAGCCCATTTTAAGTGAAACATAAAAATAAAAATATTTTAATATAATAATTAGTTTATCATTTAATTAAGTCTGGAACATAAGATATTAATTAATATAACCCATTTTATTAGTGTAAGAATTAAATTAGGTTGAAAAAATTTATTAATTTAATTTTATTACTAAACTTTAGAATACAACATTATTTATTAATTAAATAAAATGTTTTACCTAATTTAATACCTTAATGACATAATAATGAATCAAAAAAGCGCTCAATATTCATAATTTATATGATATAAAAGTTTAATTTAATACTTTAATTTTATTTATTTATTTAATTATATTATAAGTTTATATTTTGATATTTAAATTACAATATATTTAATAGGGGGTATCAATGTTCAGGGATCTGAAATTAGGGATCAGGAATTTTTTTTCCCGGATCCGACATTATTAATTGCGGAACTTTCTTATCCACTAGCCCTGGGGCTAGTGGATAAGGAATGCACGATAATACATTATCCCGCCTCTTATACCCCAATTGCCATTACTAATTACTGATCCCAAACTCATCTCATCCATGATGGATTTTCAAGAAAGTCACATGAATTATAATTCCTGATTCCATCCTAAAGTCTTTCCTCACTCTATGCTACTTAATTTTGGTGGCGAACACTTAACCTTTTTTTCTATCTACACACCCTCATTTCTTTTTTACATTCATGGTTTATTCCTTTTTTGTAAATATTTACTTTGTAAATTAACATAAGTTTCTGATCCTATCCTTCCCTCCTGTTCCCATCAATTCCACTACACCTCAAATCTTCCTTTCTCCCTTCCCTTCCACCTTCACTAGAAACACCACTTCTCAAACTTACCTAGCTCTCCATCTCTTCATATCCACTAGACACCCCAGAACACCCTTTTAACTTTAATTGATGCCTCACCTTTTAAATCCACCTTGCTTTACTCCATTTTGCCTCCAATAGAGACCCCACTACTCAAACTTACCTCGCTCTCCATCTCTTCATATCCACTAGACACCCCAGCACACCCTTTCAACTTTAATTGATGCCTCACCTTTCACATCCACCTTGCATTACTCCCTTTTGCCTCCAATAGAAACCCCAACACACCTTTTTAACCAAACTTTATTCCCCAAGCATCAAATCCACCTCTCTCCCTTCCTCTTCACCTCCAATTGACACCTCATCACCCAAAAATTAGCTCACCACCCTCTTATGTGCTTCTTTAGTACCTTGAAAATATATTTAATTTGTCCACATTAATCAAGATTTATGAATAAAGTTAATATTAATACAAACTATCACATTAACCTTTACTTATAGACATCATTATAGAGAAAAAATATATATTTCAAAAATTTTGAATGTAACAGGACTGTATTTTTTGTATTCAGGAAACTTACAAAAGATTCAAGTCAACAATTTTCTAATATTTTTTGGGAAAAAATTTACTTTTTTACTTTTTATGGCATGAATGATAACTCTTGGCCCTTTTGACATTTTTTTGTGGACGGTTTATACTGGTGTGGCATCATTTATGTTGGATGCATCACCCAAAAAAGCCTAAAAGTCCCTAATTAGGGCCGGAAAAGTGATGATAAAGCCAAAAAAAGTATTAAATAATTAGTTAATATTAATACAAACTATCACATTAACCTTTACTTATAGAAATCATTATAGAGAAAAAATATATATTTCAAAAATTTTGAATGTAACAGGACTGTATTTTTTGTATTCAGGAAACTTACAAAAGATTCAAGTCAACAATTTTCTAATATTTTTTGGGAAAAAATTTACTTTTTTACTCTTTTATGGCATGAATGATAACTCTTGGCCCTTTTGATATTTTTTTGTGGACGGTTTATACTGGTGTGGCATCTTTTATGTTGGATGCATCACCCAAAAAAGCCTAAAAACCCATGGTTTTTCCAAATATATAATTGTACAAATTAAAGTGACTGTTTGTCAGACTTTTAGTTACTTTTTGGAGATGCTTAATGGTGTGAAATATAATAATTTTATTATTCATTGGCTCATAATTTATTTATTTATTAGCTTTTTTCTTCAAATAATGTTCATTTTCATTATATTGGGCTATTAAATCATATATCTTGTCCCATAGACTATTTCAGTTATTGAAAAACAGTTGTCTGTATCATAAACTTATTTTAATATATTTGTATTACTTTTCTTTATTCATCTCTATAAATTTAATATTACATACTTTAAGATTATCATTTTTTTGTGGAGATGAAGTGAAGAAAAGAATATTGGATGTGAAGGTGGAGGGTTTTTGGTTGGAGGCTATGGAGAGGGTGGCAAGTTAATTTTTGCATGATGAGGAAGGGAGCAAGATGGATTTGATGCTTGGGGCATCTATTTTGGTTAAAAGGGTGTGTTGGGGATTCTATTGGAGGCAAATGGGAGGCAAGCGAGGTGGATTTGAGGGGCCAGGCATCAATAAAAATTGAAAGGGTGCGTTGGGGTGTCTAGTGGAGATGAATGGATGGAGAGTGTGGTAAGGTTTAGGAGTGGGGTGTCTATTGGAGGCAAATTGGAGTAAAGCAAGGTGGATTTAAGAAGTGGGGCATCAATTAAAGTTTTAAGGGTGTGCTGGGGTGTCTAGTGGAGATGAAGGGATTGAGAGCAAGGTAAGTTTGAGGAGTGGGGTCTCTATTGGAGGCAAATGGGAGTAAAGCAACATGGATTTAAGGGGTGGGGCATCAATTAAAGTTGTAAGGGTGTTCTGGGGTGTCTAGTGGAGATGAAGAGATGGAGAGTGAGGTAAGTTTGAGGAGTGGGGTTTCTATTGGAGGTAAATGGGAGGCAAGCGAGGTGGATTTGCAGGGTGGGGAATCAAGTAGAGGTGAATCAGTGAGGTGGAGTCTCTTTTAGAGAAGGAAAAAATAAAAATAATACAGCAGTATCCTGGTTGGAAGCAGTAGCTTGTCACATAAAATAGAAAATCTATTTACCATCTCCTTCACATAAGATTGGTCTAACACTGCCTCTCAAGTCTGGAGGTTGAGAAAGTTTGTACCATTTCTGTTCAAAATATGCTATGAAATCATACAATGCTAAATGTTTTGATTCATAGATCAAAAATATTCTCTTTCTTACCACATAGGGGAGGCTCTGGCCCAGAATTCAAGATTTTGGTGAGAGAGATTGTCTATGGTAAAAAGGATTGGACATTTCAATGAAAAATTTTTCAGGGTAGATGACAGGATGGGATGAGGTAAGGAGTGTGCAGCAAGGTGGGAAGGCTAGGATATCCAGAAAGTTGTCCAAGATGTGGTTATGAAATATTGAGGATAAAAATGTTGGATAAGAGGTGAACATTGACACGTAAAGTGTCTAATAACCCAATTATTAGCAAAAATAATTGTGGAAGATAATTGGGGTATGAGGATTTTTATCCGCAATTAATTTAATTGCTGATCCCTGAACATTGATACTCCCTAATAAATTAATTAATAATTTAAAAGTATTAAATACATGAAAAATGCGCCAAAATTTATAGAATATAAAGTATTTTATGAGTTTTAATTGAATCTATAATTTATTTAATAACCAAATTAATATAACCCTTATTTTAGTTATATTATAATACAATTGTTATATAATTTTATTATGAAATATAATATTAATTTATATGCATAAATGCATAATTTTTCACCCTCGTTAAGCTCCAATAGATTAACATACAATTTACTGGGCTCCTGGTATAGCCTGGCTGACACTTCTCCTCTCACTTTGACTCCTGCTCTTACCTCTAGAATTAGTTTCAGCTCTCCTCACCCCTCTTCACCCGTTGTTCACCCTTTCTCTACCCCTCTCCATCCTACCTCACCTTATATCACTATTTTCACTCCCAATTCCACCCATTCCAACACCTCTCCATCCCTATCCATCCCATTTCACCTAGAATCACTTTGCTTTCTCTCCTTAACACCCCTTTTACTCCATAGGGAGAAAAAGCGATGATTGGGAAAGAAAAAAGGAGGGAGTGAAAAGCAACATGGTTGGATTGAGGTGGTGGGGGTGAATGGTTGGGATGGGAACTGATAATTTGGGTTTTAGAAGAGATAGGGCTGAGATAGTGTATGAAAGGGATGAGGAGGGGTGGAACGGTGGAGGGATAAATGAAATGAATGGTGGGGTGGTAAGGACTTAGAAAGGGGTGAGGAGGGAGGAGGGAAAATAAAATCAAAAGGGGTGAGGTGGAGTGAGAAGGGAAAGGGAAGGGGAGGGGCATGGAGGTCTAAGCCTTTGGATGATGAAGCAGGAGAGTACAGGAAATTTACCATGATGGTGATAAAAGAGGGAGGGGGAGAAATATGGTTGAGAGAGGTGCAAAGGCAAAAAGAGGTGTGTGGAAATAGACAAGGAGTGTCAAATGAGGTAGAAGAAAGCTGCAGGTGAACTCTATCTTTTGGACAAAGAACAGAGACCAACCTGTCTGTTTTAAGGGCTCATTTTACACTATCAAAAAAAAAGGGTTTATTTCTATTTGTACCCCTGAATCCATAGAACATAATAGTTTATTTGATGTTTGGAATAAGTACTGAACATTAATACTGAATATTAAAAGGAATGTAAAAATTAGAAAGTAAATACCATTTTGAATTTTTACATATTCTTTTAAAGAATTCTTATTAATATTATAAATCATAAAGAAAATCAATAAAAATACGTATATTTTTAAACAAGTAGGGAAAAGGAAAAAAACCTATATTTAAATTTTGAACTAACCCTCTTTTTTAATTCTATTAAATTAATTTATTTAACTTTCAATTTAGTTCTAAATGTGTTTAGTGAGATTTATAATATCTTTAAATTAAATTATAGTGTTCAATTAGAGATTTTCCATGAAACACATTGATATATTTAAACATTTTGCAGGATTCATGTTCTATGATTACTATACATACCAGAGAAATTACCTATAATAGCTAAAAATTCAATAAAATGAAACATGTTAGCTTAATCAATATTTTTCATATAATATAGTAAGTAAAGAACAAAATTTTTGAGTGCTTTATTTTTATATATTTTTTTCATTGCAATGATAATATACAGTTTTGAAAAACTATTTAACTTTATTTTTGTTGAACTTAGATTGAACTCACAATGAGATCCTGTTTCTTATTGTAGTTCAAGCTAAGTTAAAATGTGAGAAAATTTATAAATTTTTAAAAGTTTTATTAAATATTTTTAAATGTGAACATAAGTATATTTTTATATTAAAAAGATTTAACTTAATTCTTTGAATTTCTGGAAATAAATACAAATGATGAATGATTTTGAGAGAAAATTTTATTGAAAATAGTTTTATGTTGATTTTATAATATTATTAAATGACTGTTATCCTTATATAAAAGATTGAGAAACTCACCTAAAATTAATTTTATAAAACTATTCTATATAAAAAATGTCAGTGTATCTAGTATATAAGTATGATTTAATAGTATTTATTAATGGTCCTACTACTTATTTATAAATGATTTAGTTATTAAACCTCAGGGGAAGACTAATAAAATAGTTATACTCAAATAAAACTCACAATACTTGGATTTAAATGCATGCTAGTGGTGGAAAATAGATAAATAGAATATAGTTATAGCTTATATAATGATAATATCAATTTATAAAGGCTTTATAATATATTTCTAAATGATAATAATTGTGTTTAATTGTTTAATTGAATTTTAGTAAGTAAGTGATGTCTAATAACCGTCAAAATCCTCCCGTACTTATACCAAAATTGTCAGCCTGTATATCTCCAGAACTGAGTAAAAAGTGCTTATAAGTTATGTTAAACACATGAGCTATACATGGGAACAATAAATAAGAGTACACAAATAGTATACATAAGTAAAATTATGATAATACACAAAAAATGCCATTATAACACCTTATATACACGCATATATCCACCTTTTATAGGTCTTATGTACTTAATATTAAGTTGGAATATGTTAGGGTAATCTTAAGAACCTTAAGTATAAGGCTACATAATTTTTAAGTACACTTAAAGCTGTTATATTCATTGTTTTATGCAAAAAACAAGAAATGCGCTTTATTTCACTTAAAAGTTGACTATATGCGCTATAAAATTGAGAATATCAAAATTGCGCTTTGACAGATCAATTGGGCTCATTTAGAACTATTGATTTGGCTATTTAAATGCATAAAAATAACACTTTTCAAATTTGGTGTTTTTTATGCCAGAAATGGCTTCTGTGTACTGGCCACATACTGCCTGCTTTTTTCCCGTGTGAATAGCTTCATTTTTAGAAACGTTAGCTTTTTCACACTATAATTACCCCACATTCTACGCCCACTGTGGGGAAACACACTAAAATAGGCGACAGGCGCTTATTTAGTGTCCTAGCTTAATTAATAATGCATTGACCTTGTTTATATGCACTAATTTCATTAATAACCTCACTCTTGGCACTTTATCTCATCACCACGCTTAAATTTGCCTAATTTTAGTCAAGTATTTACCCGTGCAAGCGCCTGCCAAGAACTGCATGTAGTTACCCCACATCTCACGCTCTTTTTTAAGTTTTTGGGTGGTTTCTCAGTCAATTTTGGTTATTTTTGAATGGGAATTTCACGTAGTATAATGTCAGGATTAGCCCCATTATTTCTACAGTAAATTCCCCTTATTATTAAGCTATTATTAACCTTAAAAAGTCTCCTTTAGTCTTTTATATTATTGTTTTATACGCATATACTCTCTTTTTGTCTTTTTCTTTAATTTTGATGGATTTCCCTTATTATTACAGTATTTTGGCGGTTGTTGCTTGTCTAATTATGTCATGGGTCACTAGGGATGTTGATGGGAAGGTCTATTAGTTGTTTTGAGGCGTCATTAAATGTGTATTGGATGGTATATCAAGGGATTTATTGGGGAACTCAGTGTGTATAAAAGGAGGAGGTTTTTGAGTCTTGTTTCTACATTCTTTATCATTACAATTTAACCAATATAACCAAATAAATTACAATACATATCAATTAGTACTTTTATAAGACTTTTGAATAGTATCTGAATTATATAATCTATTTTTCCACCAACTACATAGATTGTAAGCCATATATAAGAACAGTGAGAATTATATTACTGAGACCTTTATATTTGATTATATTTTACAACTTAGTGGATTAATACTACAGTATTCATATAGGACCATTAAAATCTTCTAGACAACTGACCATTCAAGCTATTTCACGTCCTTGTACTTGACCTTAGCCTGACAAAAATCCACTGGAGTGCACAGACCTTCAATCCAGATGATGTCACTGCTATCCCCAGCAATTACAGCACTGTGAGGGCCCATAACCTCTCCATGGCGTCCACTTCAAGCAGATTTAACACCCATACCTCCAGTAAGGACCCTCCATCACAATTAATGATAACACAGACCCATACCATAAATAGAAAATCCAGATAAAAGCAGATACCATAAAGAAACAAGTAAAATAACTAATCAAAAAGAATAAAATGAAACCCAAAGCATATAAAGGAAAAAAAATGAAATTTCCAAGCCCTCAATAACATCCCCAAGCATCCATATTAACTCAGCAATGACCTCTCAGCCCATAAATCCATGAATCTCTATCCAAGGAAACAGATTAAGTTGTCAAAACTGAATACATGCACCTGAAATAGATGTATATGCTTCTGTAGGCGTTGTGAATCCACTGAATACGTCCATATGAACTAAAATAAGCAGAAAAATAAAGTTTATAGGCTATTAAGAGGCTAAAACCACTTCTAGACCTAAATATACATAATATACTGCATATTTCACTGAATATGAGATTTATGTATACATATAAGCTTATGTATGTCAATAATTTCTTAATATCACTTAATATAAATATATTATGACTCCATTAACACCTTAATAAGGATTAAAAGGCTATGGATAAGCTATTTAAACTACTATAAGTTATATAATAGTGTAATAATTAAATATATATGTATTATAAACATATATATAAGTGTTTTAACCTTATTTTTATGATATAAGCTTAATGTAGTTAAGGTTATCTTATTTTAAACATAAGAATTACTCAGTCCTGGAGATATCTATGCTGACACTCCCTCACCCAAAAAAATCAATAAAAAAATGTTAAGACATTTTAATTAATAAGTAAGGAGTGAATAGAAAAAAATTTTAAAATTTCTATGATACATATACTGAATTTTACAATATTATTTGTATTAAAAAATTTTCGAGAGATTTTTGAGATCAAAGATTTCATTTTCTGGAATCCACTGGTCATATTCACTTGATTTATTTTTAAATCTTAATAGATACTAAACTCACTTTTCTTTAGTAAGGTGTCTCTTTTTCAGTATCTTTTCAATTTCTGCCTTTTCAACTATTTCTTCAGGTTGCTTTTTATGCCTTCCTGATCTCCTTGGAAATAGAGCAGTATCATTAGAATGGTATGATTTTATAAGAGTGTCACCGGACGACCAACGCACAAGGTTGAGGATGTTCCTGAAAGTGAGATGAGGGATTTAGAAACTTCTTTGAAGCACAGAGGAATGATTCAAGGAATTGATTTGAAGGTCACTCGAAGTAAGAGCTACAGGTTCGAGGTATGTTTGAGAAGAATTATAAGATAGTTTCAAAGGTACTAGGAATTCTTAAGATCTCATGAAGGGTTGGAAACTCAATAATCAAAGGTTTAGGATTTAGAAATGATTTATTGAGAAAATAAAAGAAAGATACAATAACAATGATTTAACTTAAATATTTTACCACTATTAAATGTAAATACGTTTTATAATTTAATTCTAAGGAATATCGAACCAAATACCCAACCCTTTTATATCCCTTTATTCCTCCTCACATTGACCTCCCTCTCATTGCACCATTCCCATACCATTGACCATTACTAACATACACTTAGACCCTCTTCGCTAAATATCCGTCCATGCTCAATTTACCCCTTTTTATTAATTAACAAAACTTTTAATGAAAACTACAACTGTACTATTACGTTGATCCTAGCGCTGTGCGTCGCTTATTGAAAATGAGACTAAGGCACTCTATTGGGAGATTGACTAATTTAGATTTAGAGTTTAGGCTAGCGCAGTTAAATAGTAAGTACAAAAAGGGGAATCTCAGTTGCTATGGAGAATTGCTTTCTGCGCTTCGAGTATATATTTAGGACTCGATATTATTGATTTAATGAGCTGCTTTTGCCTCGAGTGTCACGTGGCGCGTGACAGATGCCCGGCTATAAGAATAGCGAGCTCCGTTGAGCTTGAGCCATCTTCTCACACTATTTTCCCTTCTTCTATATATATATTTTCTTCCTTATTTATTAATTTCCCTGTAATGAATTGTCCTACTCCCACACCTACGCCTCCACACCCTAAAGCGGATGGGGGAATGATTACGCGACAGTTTTCCCAAGCTTGCACGGCTTGTGAAAGTATGGAATACTTCTGTGTTGAAAGTACGGCAACTCAAGGCCCTCACCAGAAATGCGAGTTTTTCCGTTGGCGACGAGTGGCGTGCGATGCATTGACGAAGAATGCAGAAATCAAACAACGGTTTACCAAGACCAAGTTTTGGGTGATCCCTAAAACAAAAGAGGTGGTCGAAGACATTTGGGATGTCTCAGTTGGAGATGATCAATCAGTGGGGGAGAATGATAAGGAGCTCAACAAAGAGATCACAACCTGGGTAACCCAGGCCACGAGTTCAAAGCGGGGTGTCGAAGAAGAAGTCGACAAATTGGTGGAGGAAGATGAAGATGAAGTCCCTGTTCCAGGGCGGGCACCCAAGAAACGACGGGTGGTCATTGAAGATGACGAGGAGAAAAGAGAAGCAGAGGTAGAGGTAGAGGTGGTGCCAAGGTTATTCTTAGAACCTGACCCCATCTTCAAAGTAAGCTTTTTGTTCATGTTTTTTAAGGATGAGGTTACTGATGAGTTTTGTTTAGACATCGAATACCATTGAAGACCTGATTGGGGAGCCTGCACCGCTTTTACCAACTGAGGAAAACCCTCCGGTCACAGGTGGAAATGAAGAACCTGAAGACACGCTGGACCAGGTGTGGTTGAAGAACCCTCATCAGGGTTGACGAGTAAGGTTCGCAGAAGAGTTGTGTGGGGAGGTCGATACAATTATCGACGCTGCTTCCTTCGACGTGGCCAAGGACCTCTTGGAGATTGGAGAGGTGGTTCTGGTAGGAGAGGAGGAGGTATTTGAGAAATGCAGGAAGGAGATAAGGGTAGTATTGGAGAAGATGAAAAGATTGGTTTGAGAAAAATTAAAAGAGAAAAATTTGAGATGAAAAGGAGAGATGTAAAAAAGTAGAAAAATAGAATTGTATTTTAGTTTTATTTTATTTTATTTTATTTTATTTTATTTTATTATTTTTTTTTATTGTAGGTGAATATTATTATTATTTTTTATAAGATTTGGGAGAGAGAGAAAAAAGAAGTTTTAAATAAAAATTTTGCTTTAGAATTTTAAAGAAGAAATTTAAATAAGAAAGAAAGAAGTTTATTTAATTGAAGGAAGTTTTAAGTTTTTTAAAAGAAAAATTTATGTAAGAGAAGAGAGAAAAAAAAACGGTTGGTGATTGAGATGAGTTTGTTGAATTGAGAATTTAATAAAAGAAGAATTTGTTTTTTGCCAAAAGTTGTTGATTGATTTTTTTTTTTTTTTTTTTAGGAAATTTTAGTTGAAAAGAGAGGAAGAAGAAAGAAAAGAAAAAAAAACAGAATTTAGAATTTAAAGAGAATTTGAAAAGAAGTATCATTTGTTCAAAGAATTTTTTATAGAGAGATTTAGAGGTTGAAGTTAAGTTCCAGGAAATGGTCGTGCCGTACAAGATTTGATGATTCGAAGGAAAGAAAGTTTTTAAAGAGAGAATAAATTTTTAGAAAAGAAAATTTTAAAGAGAATTTTAAATTTAAGAAAAGAATGTATTTAGAGAATTGAAAAAGAAAAGAAATAAAATATTTAGAGAGATTTAAGAGTTTTTTATTTTTTTTTATTATTTATGTTTATTCTATTTATTTTATTTTATTTTATTATTTATGTTTGTTCTATTTATTTTATTCTATTTTATTTTTATTTTATTTTATTTTATTTTATTTTAATTTTGATTTTACTTTTAGTTGGTTTTGGAGAAAAATTTTATAGAAGGAGAAGAAAGAAAAAGAAGAGAGAGAAAAAAGAAAAAAAGGCTAAGAAATTTAAGAGGTGTTTTAGATTTTTTTTTATGAGAAAAAGAAAGAAAGAAAAAGAAAAAGAAAATTTAAAATAAAAGAAATTTTAAGGTTTTGGTTTTAAAGGATATTTCAAATGAAAAGATTTTAGGAGTTCAGGGGCGTTAGAAACATTGATGGCTGGTTCCCAGGATGTTTTGTCTGAGTCATTGAGGAAGCCTTCCCATTCCACGAGGTATTGAAGTTTTCCCTTGCGTATTCTTGAATCAAGGATACGACTTACTTCCCACTCTAGATGATCTTCTACTTCGACCGGTTCCGGAGGGGGTTGGTTCTTGCCCAGGTATATTTCTTGAGCCAGTTCCAGGAGAGATACATGGAAAACAGGGTGAATTGCCTGCCATTTCGGAGGTAACTTGAGTCGAAATGCAGTTTTAGAGACTTCAGAGTCGATTTCGAATGGTCCCAAGCGCTTTTCAGCCAAATTCTTTGATGGTCGTGTTGTTTGAATGTTTCGTGCGTCGAGCCATACTTTGTCGCCTGGTTTAAAGGAAGGAGCAGATTGTCAAAGTTTGTCGGCCTGTTCCTTGTATCTTCGAATCACTGATTCCAAATTTGTTTTAAGTTCTTCTTGGAGTCGTGATATAGTTCGAAGATAATGTTCCGCAGGATGATTAGTTCCTACATGGATTGAGTTGAATCGAGGATGTCGTCCATAAATGGTTTTGAAGGGAGATTGTTGTGTCGAAGAATGAGTCGAGTTATTATAAGCAAATTTGGCCAATGGTAACCATGTGGTCCAATTGTCTTGTTGGTAACTGACATACATTCGAAGATATTGTTCGAGGATTTGGTTAACTCTTTCTGTTTGACCATTGGTTTCAGGGTGATAGGCCGTGGAGAGGTTCCTCGTGATATTGAGTTGTCGACACAGTTGGGTCCAGAATGTGGATACAAACAATGAGCCTCTATCTTAAATAATATCATTTGGTAAGCCGTGTTTGGAGAATACATATTCTAGAAACAATTTTGACAAATCTTCTGCTGTAGCAGTAGTAGTGGTTTTAATGAGAATAGACATTTTTGAAAATCTATCTACTATTACTAATATAGCATCAAAATCATTAGAAAAAGGAAGTTGAGAAATGAAATCCATTGATAAAGATTCCCAAGGTTTAGAGGGAATACGAAGTGGTTGAAGCAACCCATGCTTCCGGTGACGGGGAGCCTTATTCCTATTACATTCGTAACAAGCTTTTTTATAGGCCTTGATTTCCCTGCTCATACCTGGCCAGAAGAAATCCCTCGCTATTAACTGGTAGGTTTTATCAACCCCAAAATGACCAGCTAATGGAGAATCATGTCGACTGTTGAAAATCCATAATTTTATCTCATTGTTGTCAGGTATGACTACTCTGCCTTGATTTTCTGGACTTTTTTGTCATCCATGACTAAACCCTCAGTGGACAACGTAAAACCCCCAAAAATAAATTGATTTGAGGTGGAATTCGTATTTATTATGCTTGGCGTAGAGACCATGATCTCGAAGACGATTTAGGACCTGTCAAACATGATGAATATGTTCATCCAGTGTCTTCAAGAAAATTAAAATATCATCTAAATAGACGACTACAAATTGTTCAACAACATCTTGAAAGATTTCATTAACAAAAGTTTGAAAAGTTGAAGGTGGGTTATGTAATCCAAAAGGCATAACTAAATATTCAAAACTACCAAATCTAGTGCGCATTGCAGTCAGTGGTTCATGACCTTCTGCAATGCGAATCAGATTGTAAGCGCCTCTAAGATCAATTTTAGAAAAGAAATTAGCACCATTGAAAAGGGTAAGAAGTAATGACATAGGAGGAACAGGATATGCATTCTTCTTAGTGACTGTGTTGAGCTTTCTATAGTCAACACACAACCTAAGACTACCGTCCTTCTTTTTTACAAAGAGAACAGGGGAGCCGGTTGGAGATTTACTGGCTCTGATGAAACCTTTGGCTACATTCTCTGCAATGTAGTCTCAAAGAACTTGAGATTTGTCCTTTGACAAAGAATAGACGGGACCTGCCGGAGGTACTGGGCCTATTAACTCTATTTGATGGTCATAGGGTTGATGAGGTGGTAACTTATCGGCCTTGCGGATTGAGAAAAAATTGAGGAAATCGTGATAGATTTCTGGTAGAGTTGATTTAATGGCTTCAACGTTGATTTGGTCGTCATCTTCATCTTTGAGAGAATCTGTCGAGGGGATACCTGTATTGAGAGAGCAGAATTCGATTACTTTGAGGCAATTTAAATCCTCTTCGAGTGAAGTCATAGAGCTAGAAGGGTTAGCCAATTTCTCATTTAGAGAAAGATCAGATGCTTGCAAGTCATCTGGCAGAGACTTGTCCTCTAGCAGGATGTTGTCAGGCGGGTTTTTTAACTCCCTATTGACCTGCATTGAAGAATCAGAAATATACTTAGAGCGTGGGGTGATCAATCCCTTAGTCCAATCAATTTCGGGATTCCAATGCGTTAAAAAGTCATGGCCAAGAATGGTATCGTACATCCTTGGGGCGTCCAAGACTGATAATTCCCACTCGAAGGGTGGAAAGTTCGGAAAGTTGAAAACCCATAAAACTTTCTCACTTACCCAATATTTGGGTTCCTCTGATTCGACCAAATAGATTGGAGTTCGATCGACATCTGTAAATGTTATTTGAAGCTTCTCGGCAAAAGATAAACTAACAAAAGAAATTGAATCTCCAGAGTCTATAAGACAACTGAAGGGGATATCCTCCTTAAAAAGAATGAATCTCAAGCAGTTTAAGGCAACTCCAGTCCTTAAGACATGGAGGTTCTGTGCACTGGGAGAGATAAGATAGTTTGCTTTGCACACAAGTAAACTATCTACTAGTTTTTTGACTTCGAACTAGTACCTTCTCTTTCCTTCAACTTTACACAGTCTTCCAACTTGTGCTTACCCCCACAATACATACATAACCCATTATCTGCTCGTCTCTTCCTCTCAGCTTCTTTAAGTTCCCCTTTAGGATCCAGTACTTTGCTGATATCGCCTGGGGTCGAGCCTTTTTGTCGAGGTTTATCCTTTCCCTTATTGGGTTTGGATTGAGTGGAGGAGGATTGATTTGGTCGTGGGTGTGAAGAAGGTCCCGATTTAAAATTTAGGCCTTGAGATTTGTTGGCATATCGACGATGTTGAAGTCGTCCTTGATAAACGCCGTCAAGTTCAAGGGTTCGATCCATTAAATCCGTTAAAGTAGTCATCTTCTGACCGTGAAGATTTAATTGATCCAGAATCCTCGAAGGAAGTCCTTTCTTGAAATGATACTTAAGGGCAGCATCATTCCAACCTACTCGAGTTTGAAGTGCTCTGAATTCGAGATATATTCAGAGGCTTTACCATTATCACTCATGCGAAGAAAGTCAAGTTCAATTTCTGCGTTGTCAGTTTCATTAGGGTCCCCAAACAACGTAAAAAGTTGGTCTTCAAATTTTTCCCAATTATTGATAAGTAAGTGGGTTTCTGTCGAAGAAAGCATGAGCAGATAAGGTTCGAACCATCTTTCTGCTTTCCCAGCTAGGAATGAAGAAGCGTAAACGACCTTTGATCGGTCGCTATTAAAGGTTTGAGGGTCATTATGGAACAGTAGCTTGCAGGTTTGCAAGAAGGGTTGCAATCTGTCGGGGTGATCTCCGTCGAATTTGTCAGGAGATTTCATAGAAGGAGTTTTGAACTTAGATCCCTCTGAAGACTTTGTATTTGAAAGGGTTTTCATGAAAAGTCTCATGAAATCTTCCAGAGAGTTAGATGTTCCAGGTTCTGAGGATTGACCAGAAGGGTGATTGGCTGGGGCTGATGGTGCCTCGTGCATTGTATCCTCTCCTTCTTCTTCATCACTAGAATCCTCAAAATCTTGTGGGATGTCTTCTATAGATTGAACTGAATGTTGCCGTTCCCTAAGGTCAAGTGGTTCCAAAGAGTGAGTGCGGGAAACAGACCTTGTGGCTGTTGGCCTGCCCCTAGCGCGAGCTCTAGTAGTAGCACCCGGAGGAGGAGTGCATTGAACAGGTGCCATTTTAAAACTTTAAAAACACCTAAAAGGACGTAGTAGTGCAAAGAATGAGAACTACGGAGAATTAAATTATACTGTCACTGGACGACCAACGCACAAGGTCGAGGATGTTCCTGAAAGTGAGATGAGGGATTTAGAAACTTCTTCAAAGCACAGAGGAATGATTCGAGGAAATGATTCGAAGGTCACTCGAAGTAAGAGCTACAGGTTCAAGGTATGTTTGAGAAGAATTATAAGATAGTTTTAAAGGTACTAGGAATTCTTAAGATCTCACGAAGGGTTGGAAACTCAATAATCAAAGGTTTAGGATTTAGAAATGATTTATTGAGAAAATAAAAGAAAGATACAATAACAATGATTTAACTTAAAGATTTTACCACTATTAAATGTAAATACATTTTATAATTTAATTCTAAGGAATATCGAACCAAATACCCAACCCTTTTATATCCCTTTATTCCTCCTCGCATTGACATCCCTCTCATCGCACCATTCCCATACCATTGACCATTACTAACATACACTTAGACCCTCTTTGCTAAATATCTGTCCATGCTCAATTTACCCCTTTTTAATTAATTAACAAAACTTTTAATGAAAACTACTACTGTACTATTACGTTGATCCTAGCGCTGTGCGTCGCTTATTGAAAATGAGACTAAGGCACCCTATTGGGAGATTGACTGATTTAGATTTAGAGTTTAGGCTAGCGCAGTTAAATAGTAAGTACACAAAGGGGAATTGCAGTTGCTATGGAGAATTGCTTTCTGCACTTTGAGTATAGATTTAGGACTTGATATTATTGATTTAATGAGCTGATTTTGCCTTGAGTGTCACGTGGCGCGTGACAAAGAGAAATAGGAAATACTGGATGTCTTCTATCCTATGGTGCATATAGAATAAACTCAACAGCATTGTTACCAACCATCTTTTTAATTAAAAATGGTCCAATGAATGGATCCTTCAATTTAACATTACCATTTAAATCGAAACGTAGTGTAGAAATAGGGACTTCATCACCCTCTTCAAACATTTGTTCTTTATGGGCTTTATCCCATATTTTTTTCTCATACTCAAATTCCTTATTTATACATTCTTGAGCATGCTTTCTGCATAATTCTTGCATCTGAGGAAAAGAATTTGTATCTGGATGGATATCAAATCTAGTTAATTTATTAAAAGTTTTAGCAGGGGTATTAGGTACATAACCCAACCATAACTCAAATGGCTTTTTGCCAGTGACAGAATGTACTGTACTATTGTATGCAAATTCTAAACCTGGGATAAGGGTTACCCAATCATGCGTGAATTTTTCATTGTATTTAAAGTTAAGACCAAATGCACAATATCTTCTTATCATATCTTCTAAAGTTTGTATCATTCTTTCTGCTAGCCCATCAGTTTGTGGATGGTGTCCTGTAGAAAGTTTTAATTGACACCCTGAAACATCTATAAGTGATGTCCAGAACTCAGAAGTAAATTTAGGGTCTCTGTCTGAGACTATTGCTTTGGGAAAACCTGCTATATTTAACATTTGTGTCCACCATAAAAAAGCTAAGTCCTTTGCAGAAACCTCTTTGTGCGTAGGAATAAATTTACAAGTTTTTGTAAATCTATCTACAATTACCCAGAAGGAGTTATAACTCTTATTCCCTGATATTAAAAAACCTGTTACAAAGTCCATGTTAACTATTTTCCATGGAACTTTTGGTTTCTCAAGTTGTTGTAATAAACCAGCTCTTTTGCCTGTTAATCTATTAGATTTTTTACAAGAATCACATGTCTCAACATATTTTTGAACATCATCAGACATGTTTATCCACCAAGCTGTGTTTTTTACTCTGGTTAATTTTTTATGGTAGTCAAAATGACCTGCTAATATATCATCATAACATATACTTAACATTAACTCCTTCATTGAAGGGTGAATTACAATTACATTACTTAATTTTTTCCTGTAATATATAAAACCATCCTCAATGGAAAATTTTCCTTTTTCTAATTCCTCTTTATACTTATTTGGTAATTTTTTTATTAAAACATTCATTTAAGCATTAGACGGATCATTTAATATTGTAGTGAGTTTACTCAAGTCAGAATCTGAAGAATACATGTCAGGAATTGATTGCATAAGTTCATCCTCAAGATCTACAATATAAATGCCATAAATGTTAATAATATCTGACTCAGGAACATAAGCAGGACTATCATCATTATTAGGCAGAGGTACTCTAGATAACAAATATACTTTAGAGTGTAACGTTCCTGCTCTATGTGTAATAGTCATCCATACTTTGTATTCTTGTACAGCTAATTGCCATCTAAACATGTGTCTATTAGGAGTTTTCATGTTTAAGAGTGACTTACCTGAACTACAGTCAGTTATTAACTCAAATTTTTGGTCTTCAAGGTAATAATGTAGCTTCTTAAGAGCCCATACTACTGCCAAACATTCAAGTTGAGTAGCACCATATTTCAATTCACTACTTCTTATAGTACGTGAAATATAACAAATTACTACTTCTGAAATTTTTCCTTCAATAATTTGTTTTTGATGCAAAGCAGCACCCAGACCAATAAAACTTGCATCTGTATATAATACAAAAAGCAATTGGAAATCTGGTAATCCCAAGATAGGAGCTGTCATCAGACATTCTTTCAACTTATCAAAAGCCTGTTGTCTTTCATTATTCCAAATGAAAGCTTCTGATTTCTTTATCAGTGTGGTCAATGGTGCAGCAATTAATTGGTAGTTTTTTATATATTGTCTATAATAACCATGCATACAAAGAAAAGATTGTACATCCTTTACCTTTTGAGGAATGCCAATATTCTTGATTGCAGCCACCTTATTTTGGTGTACACATATTTGTAAGCCAGATACAATATGACCAAGCACTTTTAAAGACTAAAACCCAAATTTACATTTTTTCAACGCAAGGGTCATTTTTATTTCATCCATTTTCTGAAATACCTTCTTTAAATGGATTAAGTGTTCATCATATGTCTTAGAGAGAATTATGATGCCATCAATGTATACCATTAACCATCCCTCAATCATTTCATTATGGAATGTTATATCCATTAACTTCTGAAATACTGATGGAGAATTTTTTGGTCCAAATGGCATCCTGACATTTATAAATTCCCATGTGTGTTGTTATCAACAAAAAGTTCTGTGAATTCTTTTCAACAGGAATTTGATGGTACCCTTTATTTCCATCTAAGCAACTTATATACTTAGCACCTTTAAGGGTAGCATGTATAGAGGCAATCCTTGGCAAGGGATAAATATAATCTACTGTAAATGTATTTAATGCTCTATAATCACCGCACAGTCTTGCTTTATCTTGTTCATACAAAATTAGCACTGGTGATATTACACAATATTTTTGTGTAGTTTCAACCTTCTCAAGAATGTTCATTTTTTATAACAACTTAATATTATCCTCTATGTCTTTCCTCTTCATTGGTGAAGCAGGGTATGGTTTCTTTTTAGGACTAGCAGGAATAATATCCATATCAAAGGTTAAAATTATTTTCATCTCATGAACTTTTACAAGGCCAAGTTCATTTGTACCATGTGCAAAAGCCATTGGAAATGCTTTAATTAAGTCCAAAATATTATTTTTCTCAGCTTCACTCACCACGCAATATGGAGGGCGGACTTGCTAGCAAGTCCGCAACCTTGAACCCTAATTCATATCTTTTTCAGCACACATTGAGGTGGTGATGAAACAATCATGAAGAAATATTGAATTTACTTTGAAAACACCTTGAAACTGATTTGAACCTTCATTGAACCACAGTTGATTAATAGTTCAAAAAATATTCACAGCAGGAAAAAAGTGTGCACTAGATGTCTAGTGCTTTTTTTTGCTTCCTGAATTGATTCCTGGTAGAATTACAAGTGGGACTTCCATCTGATGCCTCCCTCCCCTAATTCTCCCTTATCTTCAATCTGACTTCCTATCCTACCCCCTTATCTCATTTCTAAACTTGCCATCTACTTACCCATTTTCCCTATTCCTTTCCTTCACAGTGAGAAAACAACTCTCCTCTCCTTCCCCCCCTCTCCCTTCTCTTCTCTTCATTTCTCACACCTCCCCCAGACCCTCCCTCACCTTTCCCAGCCCACTGTCATTATTTAGTTTTATTTTACTTTGTATTTTTTTCATTTTTCATGTTTCTTCCCTACAAAAATCTTCCTTTTTCAACGATTGGCCACATTTTTTTAGTAAACACAAGCAACTCAAATTCTGAAATATGTATTTAGTTACATTATTTACCACTTGGAATGGGTTATAATTCCTCAAAATTTTATTCCTTGTTATTTCTAATTTATACATATTAATTATTCTCAAGTTTATAAAAAGTTGGCTACTTCCCAAGCCCTTGCATGCCTCCCCAACACTTTTTTCACCTCTTCAATCTCATCGCTCACCTCCCCCAGAAAAATAAAGGAACTGGGGAAGGCTGGGGAAGGTGAGAGAGGGGCTTTACAGGGCTGGGAGAGGTTATAAAATCCCCTAACCCACTTCGGGAAGGCTGGAAAAGGTGAGCAAGGGTCCTTAAAGGGCTAGGAGAGTTGATAAAAGCCTCTCACCTACTACTCACAGCCCTACTTAGTCTTTACAGCACCTCGTTCACATCTCCAGCCAAATTAAGGGACTTGGGAAGCTGGGGGAGGTGAGCGAGGGGCTTTAAAAGTCTGTGGGAGGTAATAAAAGCCTCTCACTCACTTCTCCCAGCCTTCCTTAGTCTTTACAGCACCTCGCTCACATCTCCAGCCAAAGTAAGGGACTGGGGGAGGCTGGAAGAGGTGAGTGAAGGGCTGGAAAGATTGGGAAGGTGAGAAAGGGCTAGGGGAGGTAAGCGAGAGCTGGGGGATGTGGACAATAAACTGGGGAGGTGAGTAATAGTTTTAGAATGTGAGAGAAAGGCTGGTGAGGGCTAATGGAGGTGAGTGGGGTGAGTGAGGGGAATGGGAGGTGAGCGAGAGGTTGCAAAAGGGGTGTAGTTGTGTTAAAAGTGAAAATAGAGTGGAGGGGAGTAGTGAGGAGGGCTTAAACATAGATTTTGAAGCTTAAAGGGTGTAGCAAATGTATCAGGAGGGCAATAAAAGGGTGGTGAGTGGTAATAGAATTAACAGAAATGAAAAAGCAGAAAAATTTGTGTGGAGAGATTGAGAGGTTGTCCATTGAGGTAGTGAAAAATGGAGTGTGAACTTTGTTCTTCGGGCGAACATCAGAGTCCACCCCCTCAATCTACAGCTCTATTCTGCCGATATGGAAAATGATTGATAATTATTTTTTATTGATATTTTTTAACTTAAACCTATAGTTTATACGTCTTTATTTTATATTTTTGATTTACAATGCACTTTAAGACTAAGAAAGTAATATAGTAAAATAATTGATAATGAAATACTATTTTGCTTTTTTACACAATAATTCACAGAATTCTTTTGATAACTATACATGATATAAATAAATAATATAATAGGAAAATTGTAGCAAAAAGTTAAAAACTAGAATAAAACATTTAAAGAAATTTTAAACTATTGAACTTATGTATTTTTTGAGTTTATTGTATTTATTTTTAAATGTAATAGTAAAATATGTTGGTTAGATTAAAAATAGCTTTGAATTAAATTAAATAATTAGGGTAAAGGTTGAGGAAAAGATTTATCCACATATATAACCATTTAGGCTTATTTCTTGTTTTGTGATTGCTATATATAACTGGATAATTGACTGTAATAACTGCAAATTTAAAAAACTTCAATAAGTTATCTACCTCAATATATTTATGATAATCTATTCAGTAACAGAATAAAATATCTGAGTCCTTTCTTTTACTAATTTTTTTTCATTTCAATGACTATATACATTTTCAAAAAAATTATTTATCATGTTTTTGGTGGAACTTAGATTGAACTCTCAATGCAATCTTGTTTCCAAGTGTGGTTCATAATAATTTAAACCATGAAAAAATTTATACTTTTTTAGAAGTTTTATTAATTACTTTTAAATATAAAAATAATTATATTTTTATATCAAAATAGTTTTATTAAACACTTTGAAGTTCTAAAAATAAGTACATATTAAGAATTATTTTTAGATAATATTATATTAAAAAAAGTTTTAAGTTGATTATATATTATTATGATATGATTTCTTTCCATATTACGTATTACGAAACTACCTAAAAATCAATTTTATACAACTATATTACATAAAAAAGATATCAGCTCTTCTGCTTAGATTTAAAGTACTTCAAAAAAACATTATTTTTGCCTTAGGTACACATTATATAGAGTATTCAGAGCATCATATTAATTTTTTAGACTTACACATTTAAGTTGAATGGAAGACTCACAGGATAAAATTGGTCATTTTGTAAAAAAAAAAAAAATAAGTAAATATCTTTTAAATCAATATATATTTTTATAAAAAGTCAAATTTTAATATTTATGTTTAGTTTAAAATCTGTTATGAAGATTTGAAATATTGCTATTTAAATTAATTTTTATAACAATATAACCATTCCAGTATTGCTTTGTGATAAGGCCAATTTCAAGAAAATTTTTAAATTCTTCTGTTTAAATAAAATATCAAAGGGATTGTTTTTCATACACTTAGAAACTGAATAGAAACATCATATAAGATCTACCAATCAGCATAAATATCATAATTCCAATAAATCATTGATAAATCTTGAACCCATATATATAATTTTACAATTGCGTGTAAGTGTTCAGTTGTGAATTACTCCTATCAAAACTTTGATTCTAATGACTAAAAAAGCGTACCTGAAATGTTTCATTTAATTTATTTTTCAAAACCATAGAATTGAAATATTTTTTTCTTTTCATTTAAAACATGGAATAATATTATTTTTAATAAAAAGATGATTGCCTTTACAGCTGCTTTTTCTACATGGGTATAATCTAAATTACCTATTGTGTCTTTTTTACAAAATGAATATCATATAATAGTTTTTTAATTTGAAACTGATAGAATTATGAAAAATTACCACTTTTACCTTTTTAATTCAGTTCTTGAACAATAATACAATCAAAATATGTACCTGAAGCACATTTTTTAACATGAGATCACTTTTCAAATTATATGGTTCTTATTCCCAGGTTGACACTGAAATTATCCCACAATACAGCATTGAAGCAAAATCAAGTACTAAAATTAAAGTTTAAATAAATTTATACTACTTTGTTTTAATTATCTTTAAATTTTTACATCTAGCTTGAATTTCAGTCTTTCATATGAAAAATTCACTAAGTAGTGATTAATTATTTCAACTCATGAGATTACTCTACAAAATAACCATATTTACATTGAATTTTGATGAAATACATCATGAAGAGTTCCAGAAAATCATATGTGTATTACATTGAATAAATTAATATTGTGAAAATTCTTAGTAGTTGAATATTCGATAGAAAAAAAAAAACAAAAAGATATTTCCTTTTAATTTTAATCATCTTCTTGCATACAAAAATGATAAAAAACTGGATTAAAATTCACTTGTATAAAAATTATACTTCTTTCTAGACATATAATTAAACAATTTATAAATTATTAGTGCTAAGTGTAAAGAAGATATTAGAGAACTTCATTGAAACAGAAATTATGAAAACATATTTCTATCTTTTATTTTTCTTAATTATGAGTCTTTTCACAGTATTCTAGAATAGAAACTTGAGAATTTTTATGGTTCAATATTTTTATTAAATAATTCCATTGAGTTTAAAATAATTATATTGCATAATAAGAAATAATAAAAATACAAAAAAAAAATATCAGGTAATATGGTTTAAATTAAAAAATAAAAGCTTCAAATTCTTGGTTAAAAGGAGTTATCATTAAAGAGAACCACTGATATTATTTTATATTTTTTCAAAAAAAATAGAATAAAATAATTAGAGAGGTTAAAAGTGATGTTTTTGAAATAAATAGTATAATTTTCAGTCTTTTAAGTGATCAGGTGAAATTCAAAATGAAAATGAAAATGAGTTTTGTGAAAAAAATTCTGTGAATGGATCAGATTATTAATCTTCCCTTGTTATTATTTCTATAAATTATTTATTAAACTTTCACTATTACTCAAGCACAGACTCATCCATGTTTGGTTAAGAGCCCAAGATGAGTTCAAAGTAAAGTTCAGTCTGAGTTCAGTCTGAGTTCAGTCTGAATTCCATCTGAATTCAAGTTGAGGACTTGCTAGCAAGTCCCCCCCAAATATTGCGTGGTGACTTATCTGAGTGCCAAATGATGCTTTAGAAATTTCTGTTTCCAGAAGTTCCATCTCATTGGATTCTCTTCCTTGGCATGGAATATTTGTTACTGACTCGATGTGTAAGACTTTGTTAAATAAATTTATTTTAAATTTACTTTTACCATTCATTCCAATTATAAAATTGTTATTAGCAGGGTCTAATTTCACACCAAACTTAGTCAGAATATCATTTCCAATGATAAAACAGTTACTAAAGTTAGTATTATTCATTACTACAAAGTCACAAGTTACCCTTACATAACCATGTTGATGTTTAAATAAAAAAGCAGCTTTGTATCTACCAATGGGGTGTAGTACTGATCCAAAACCTCTCCATTTTTTACTCTGAAGGGGTTAAAGCTTAGACTTATATTCACTATTAATTTTTTGTAATGTATTAGTAGAAACAACAGAACCAGAAGCTCCTGTTTCCAATACTATATTAACGTTTTAACCAGAAATGATAGCTGGAACTGTGATAGGTGTCATTTTTAAGTTATCAGATTTTATATCTTTAATAATATCAGCATCCTCAAAATTTATTAAGGAATCATTTGAGTCCATATTTAATATTGGATTGTCAAAGATGGACAAATCATCTTCCAACATACAGACTTCATTTTAATCACTTTATGAGATATTACTGTCATAATCACTTGAATCATTGCTCTTTTCAGTTTCAGTTTCAGATTCACGTTAATTTTCAACAATATTTATGTTTTTCTCACATTTGTGACCTTTAACCCAAGGTTTGTTACACTTATAACAAATATTAGTTTCATACTTTTTAGGTACTACAGGTGCAGAAGGTTTTTTCTGCTTATCCTGAAGTGTATTTGAATTCTGATTTTTAACAGGTTCAATATTTTGTTTATAAGTGGAATACCTTGCTTCATACTTATGGTTTAACAATATTTAATTACAAATAATAATGAAGTCAGAATATTCAGTAACATTAATTCTTGTAGCTACAACAATGTCTCTGACAGATATAGGTAATTTATATATTATCTTATCTTTCCATAAGTTAAAATCCATGTTAGGCTCAATGGCTTTTAATATTTTATTTAAATTCATTAAAAATACCATAGGTTTGTCACCATTCAACGGATTGTACCTAGTTTTCTCATAAAGTCTCTGCTGAGTGAGCCTGAATTTAGAACCTCCAAATTGTTTTCAATTAGTTGTTTCCATTCAGCCCAAGGGTAATCTTTACCCTCACTAAAAACAGCTTCAAACCATAATAAAGCAACATCCTTAAATAAAGAAATTAATTTTGATGTTTTTTCTTCATCTGGTAACTTAAATAAGAATTTCAAGTTTTAAATTCTTTGAATATATGTTGCCAATAAGAACTGGCTTCCCCATCATAATTTGGGTACTGATCTATCTTATGCCAGTTCTTTTGATTGGATTTTATTTCACTAATGTTAGGTAAATTCAATAACTCATTTACTCTTGATAAATGGTCTTGTATTTCCTCCTGTACGAATTTGTGACTCACATTTTCAGATTTGACACTCCCACCAGATGGTTTTAGTTGTGGTGGTATAGGGAAGGAATGAGATTCACTTTTTCCAATGAAAGGATTATTATTATACTGAGTATACTTATGATTATTCTGGTTCATTAGTAGATTGGCAGTTTCAATCTCAATTTTAGTCAATCTTTGTAGCAGCTCAGAGACACTCTGATTTGTCTGGGAAAAAGATAAATTTGTTCTTGATTCAGTTTTCAATAAGTGTGCTTCATAAAGCTTTTCTAACTCACAGAATTTGTTTTTAAAGTTCACTATATTTATTAGTCAATGAATCATACTTAAGAGTTAGAGACATATGTTCATTCTCTAATTCTTTATTTCATGTTGCCAGTTGAGAAACTTTCAATGTTAGGGATGAAATTGTATCACTTGTGAGCTTAACTTTCTGTTCCTCACAATCAGTCATTCTATTCCACAATGCTGAAACAATTCTATGGACAGTTGGATTATTGTTAAAATACTCCATGTCTTCCTTCTCAATTCTCTCACTATCTTGTGAACTTCACATCTCACTAGTCAGTGGTTTAAACTGATGATTAATTTTATTATTATTATAAATAGTACTATTGTTATTGAAAAATGATAAGTCAGGTGTATCTACATCAAAACCTAATTTTCTCAAGTCCTCCTCGATTCTCTGTACAGATTTTACATCAATAATATTACCTATATTGTAATCATAAGTATTGTGTTCAATCTGAGAGGGTAATATACTTACCACGGGATATGTGAAAGTTCTGATTTTTGGCGCTTTTGCTTTATTTTGTAGGGGTGAGCTGAGGAAGTCTGATGAGGAGGAGGATCTCTGTTGCAGCTGTGACTGGACCATTGTTGAGGGAACCAATCCCTCTTCCATTTTTCTACCAGAATTTTCTCCTGGGAGTGATGTGACCCACCTGGGGTAAGGGGTTGCTGACTTGGATGGCCTCCCTTTAGCTCTGCCAAGGTTTGATTCATCTGTTGAAATCCTACCTTGCAATTGTTCTGCAATTGCTCTACTTCCTTTAGCATGAGAGACTTTGATTCCTCCAACTTCAGGACCTGTTTTGCAAGATTGAACAGTTGATCCTGCAGAGGAGGAGACATCTTTTTTAGTGTAATCTTTTTTAAGAGGGTGTCTTTTTCCTCTATACTCATTTGCTCTGGCTGGGGGTATGATTGAACCTACATGGTTATGTCCTGGAGCAATGTTTTTATTAGCTTTAGACCTGGTATTATAAGCAGGATTTTCACTTAAATTGTCCTAGGGAGCACTCATATTGATAGGAATAACAATATTTTGCGTCTACAAAAGAGAAAACCTATATGGTAATTAGTAGACAAGAATTATTAGCAATACAATTACTAATAAAAGCTCTGGAGCCTACCCTGAATTTATATCTTTATTTATTCAAATAAAATATAAGAAAAATTTTAAAAAATCTGTTAAGAACAAAATAATAAGTTTAACTAGACCTTTATAATGGTGAATAAATAGCTTACAAAGATTTAACCAAATACCAATTTAATTTGGTGTTAAATTGGTGACCAAATACCAAGTGAAATTGGGTTTATATTGGGTACAGTTACTACTGTAAATACCTAATTTTTATTATAAAAAATTAGTTCAATTATTATAAGTGTTCTTTTCCACAATCACTGAGATATTATGACCCAATATTGTGCAGCAGACCCAAATTTTTGGTTTGTTTGAGCTATACTAAAGTAAAAATCATGTCCCGAGGCTTATATCTATTAATCTATAATAATCAAGGAAAGACCCCCAATTGTCAGTGTATCTAGTATATAAGTATGATTTAATAGTATTTATTAATGGTCCCACTACTTATTTTTAAATTATTTAGCTATTAAACCTCAGGGGAAGACTAATAAAATAGTTATACTCAAATAAAACTCACAATACTTGGATTTAAATGCGTGCTAGTGGTGGAAAATAGATAAATATAATATAGTTATAGCTTATATAAAGATAATATCAATTTATAATGGCATTTATAATATATCTTTGAATAATAATAATTGTGTTGTAATGTTTGTTTCAATTGTAGTAAGTGAATGATGTCTAAAAACTGTCAAAATCCTCCCTTACTTATACCAAAATCCACTGGAGTGCACAGACCTTCAATCCAGATGATGTCACTTCTATCCCCATAAATTAAAGCACTGTGAGGGCCCATAACCTCTCCATGGCGTCCAATTCAAGAAGATTCATCACCCAGACCTCTAGTAAGGACCCTCCATCAAAATTAATGATAACACAGACTGTCAGCCAGGCTATCTCAGGAGTCCAGTAATTTATACAATAAATTACTGTATTAATATAGAAGAATAACTTTATGAAATTACAAAAAATTATTAAAATAAAATTATAAATATTTTGTGAATAAATAAAATAATTATCATACTTAATTTTATTATTAAATAAATTGTATTACATAAACAAATATAATATTCTATAATATCATGGCATAATTTGTATGTATAAATAAATTATTCAAAATTATATTATAAGTGTAAATTTAATTTACACTGTAATTAAAACTTTAATAATAACATTTATATAAACTAAATACAACTTATCATATAATAATATCCATCAATATTTGGCGCTTCCTTGACCCTTAATTGTGTCACTAATATTACTAAATTAATTTAATATGATTAAATTTAATTTCTCATGTTAAAAAAGTTCCTGTATTAATTTAATTAGTTTTTCAATTACTTTAATAATTAATTTACTTGAAATAGTTAAATTACCATTGCTTATACTGAGTGAAGATTATTTAAAAGCATAAAAATAATTCCTTTTATTTTAATTATACTTTTTTAGCTATTTGTATTCCCTCCTTAGAATTCTTTCTCATAGTTCTCATTTTCCATACTCACGTAGTTATTTGTTATATTAATTTTATTCTTTTTTAGAAATATCTGATGGAAACAAATATTTGCTTAATCACAGATTTATTTTTATTGTTTTTAATTATTTCTTTCACTTTATTTTACTTTTTTTAATTACATTTGGAACACTCTAAAGAGTCCTCTTGCCTATAAAAGGGGTTTAGAAACCTCTCTGGAAGCTCATCACTTACTATACACTCACTTAACATATTTTAAATATATCTCTTTTATTTATTATTTTTATTAGTTCAATATATCTAATTTAAATACTACATAAATAACTATAGGTTTCTTTAAGACTTATAATACTAACATTGACTGTCATGCATTGAACATTAGCTATTAATTTTAATATATTACAATTTAAATAAATTTTTACAACTTTGTCTACTCTCTCAAACTCTCTTGTCGTCCTCTCTTCTCAACTACAAATATCTTATTTTTATTACTCATAATTATAATATATTGTAGTTTTCCCCTCCTCTTGTCCTTTTCCTCTTCATCTCCTCCATCCTTCTAGATGCCCGGCCGATACATACCCATACCATAAATAGAAAATCCAGATGAAAGTGGATACCATACAGAAACAGGTAAAATAACTGATCCAAAAGGAATAAAATGAAAGCCAAAGAGTATAAAGGAAACAAATTAAATGTACAAGTCCCCAATAGTGTCCCCAAGCATCCATACTAACCTAGAAATGACCTCCCAACCCATAAATCTGTGAATATCCATCCAAGGAAACAGATTAAAATGTCCAAACTGAGTACATGCGCCTGAAATAGATGTATATGCTTCTGTAGGAATTGTGAGTCCACTGAATACGTCCATATGACCCAAAATAAGCAGAAAAATAAATTTATTAGGCTATTAAGAGGCTAAAACCCACTTATAGACCTAAATATACATAATATACTGCATATTTTACTGAATATGAGATTTATGTATACATATAGGCTTATGTATGTCAATAATTACTTGATATCACTTAAGATAAATATATTATGACTCCATTAAAACCTTAATAAGTATTATTAGTCTATGGATAGGCTATTTAAACTACTATAAGTTGTATAATAGTGTAATAATTATATATACATGTATTATAAACATATATATAAGTGTTTTAACCTTATTTTTAAGATATAAGCTTAATTTTTTAAGATTATCTTATTTTTATTGGAAGAATTACTCAGTCCTGGAGATACCTAGGCTGACAAAAAAGGTATCAGATATTCTGTTTAGATTCAAAATACTTCAATTTTTTTTAATTTTAAGTACAAATTATATAAATACTTCAGAGGATCACATTATTTTTTCTTTGATTAATATTTGTATTTTAAATGGAACCCTCATAACATAAAAATGGATGTTTTTTAAAAATTTAAGAAATATATTTCAAATAAATATATATTTTTGTAAAAGCTCAAATTCTTACATTTATTTTATCTTCTATATCAGTACTGAAGATTTGAAATATCCTGTACTTAAAATAATTTTTATAAAAATACACTCATTCTATTATTATTTTTTGATAAGTCCAATTAAAAGAAAATTTATAAATTCTAATTTTTAAATTAAATATTTATGGGATTGTATGTGATAGAATTTTAAATTGAATATCAGAGCCACTTATTTTTTACCTATTGGTGTGAATATCATATTTTTAATAAATAATTGATAAATACTTAACCCAAATAATTTATTCAAGAGCTATATGTAAATTTTAAGTTGTGAATTACTTCTGTCAAAAATTTTTTTCTAAATACTAAAAAAGTGTACCTGCAACTTTTCACTTAACTTATTTCTCAACGGCATAGAACTGAAATATATTTTTTCTATATATTTAAAATATGTATTTATGTTTATTTTAATTAAAACATGATCCTTTTAACTCTAGCTTTTTTATATGAGTATGACTAAAAATAACTGTTGTTTATTTTTTACATAATAATTATCATATGTTAGTTTTTGAAGAAACTAATATAATGATAAAAAATTACCACTTTGGCCTATGTAAATCAGAAATTGAACAATATTATAGTCTAAAATTCAACATGAAGCACATTTTTTCAAATGAGAGCACTTTTGAAAATCTACGGTTCTTATTCCCAGGTGGACACATTAATTCTCCCACCATATAGTATGGAAGCACACTTAAGCATCAAAATTATAGTTTAGAGAAAATTTTACTGTTATGTCATGTTTCATGTTTAAAATTTTACATTTAGTTTGAATTTCATTATTTCATATGGAAAATTCACTCATTAGTGATTAATTATTTCACCTCAAGAGATCACTCAACTAAATTAATATATTTTGAAGTAATGGTGATGAATTAGATCATGAAGTTTTTCAGAATCTCATATATGTATTACTTTTACTCAATGATTATTAAAAAACTTCTTAGTGATTGAGGAATATCTAGAAAAAAAGAGCAAAAATTAACTTCATTTTAACTTTAATCATCTTCTTGAATTTAAAAATTTAAAAACTGAATTAAAATCTACTATTATAAGAGTTATACTTCTTTCCAGAAATATAATCAAATTATTTCTCAAATAATAGTGATTATTATAAAAAACCTGAGAGAATACTACATTGAGTCAGAGATTAGGAAAACACAATTCTATCTTTTATTTATTTAGCTCTGTGTGTTTTAAATGTATTCTAGAGGAAAAAATTTAAGAATTTTGATGGCTCAGTATGTTTTTTAGATAAATTAATTTTATTTAAAATAATCATATGGCATAATCACAAAAAGAAAACTAAAACAAAGTAAGAATCAGGCCATATGGCTTAAACTTAAAAATTAAAGCTTTAAATTTTGGGTTAAATGGATCTTTTAATAAAAAGAGCCAATGATTTTATTTAATTTTTTTTCCACAAAAAATTTATAAAATCATCAGACAGTTTAAAAGTAATTTTGAAATAAATGATATGATTTTCAGTATTTCTAATGATCAAGTGCAATTCAAAATTAAAATTAAATTGTGTTTTATAAAAAAAATACATTCAATTGATCAGATTCTTAAGCTCCCCTTGTTTAAATTTATATTAATTTTTCATTTAAATTTCAATATTACTTCAGCACAAAATCATTCATCCTTGGTTAAGGGTTCAAGATGAGCTCAAAGTAAATTTCAGTATCAGCTCAATATAAGTTCAGTCTGAGTTCCATCTGAGTTCAATCTGACTTCAAGTTGAAGAATTTCTAGCAAGTCCCCCCAAAATACTGTGTGATGCCTGTTATCATAAATGGTAAAAATGTTAAATTTTTCCTTGAAACTGGTGCTGGTGCAAGGGTAGTGTCTGAGAAAGCACTAGCTTCTGTAGATGAAAATTATCATAGTAAATTATTACCTATGTCATCTGAAAAATGGAGAGGTTATGGTTCTGTTTTATGTCCCATTGGCAAATACAAAACCACTGTATTCTTTAAGTATAATGGTGGTTATGTTAGAGCTGTTTGTGAATTTTTTGTGATGAAAAATGACAACTTAATCAATTGGTTTATTATGGGAAATGACATTTAAACCATGTTTGGTATCAAATTAGATCCTAAAAACAATATTTTCACAATAAGAAAGAATGGATAAAGAAAATTTAAACTTTCTTCCTCTAAAATGCTTTATGCACACCTTTTAAATTCTTGTAATTCATTGATGTAATGTAAAGGCAGATCAACAGAAGAAATGGATAGTTTATTAAATGAAATAAGTACTGCTTCATTTATTGATCATTTAACTAGTAATCAAAAATATTTTAAAATTGCCTTAATTACATCTATTACTATGGATTTTGCTCATTTATCTCATGAATTAAGAGTTGTTAAGGAAGAAATGAAAATTTCTTTATCCTGAAACTTAAATGAAATTCTTCTCAGCCTTAAGAAAAAACAATATCCTGCTTCTCCAACAGAGAGAAAAGATATTGAGAATAATATCACTACCCTCTTGAGAATGAACATTATTGAGAAGGTTTATGTTACCCCAAAATATTGTGTCATCTCCCCTTTCTTAATCTATTATGAAAAAGATAATGATAGATTATGTTGGTATTATAGAGCATTAAATACTTATACAGTGGATTATATTTATCCTTTACCCAGAATAAACTCAATACATGCTACTGTGCATGGTACAAAATTTATTAGTTGTCTAGATGGTAATTCAGGTTATCATCAAATCCCTGTTGATAAGAACTCTCCTAATTTCGTGCTAATTGCTACACACATGGGAACATATAAGTATTTTAGGATTCCATTTTGCCATAAAAATTCCCTCTTTAGTTTATTAAAAAGTGATGGATAATACTTTTCATCAAGAAATAATTGAAGGCTGGTTAATGGTTTATATTGATGACATCATATTTTTTTTAAATCCTTTGATGAGCACATGAATCACTTAAATAGAGTTTTCAGAAGATTGATAATATGAAAATGACCTTATCCTTAAAAAGTGTAAATTTGGTTTTCAATCCTTGAAAGTCCTGGTTAATGTTGTATCTGGTTTACAAATCTGTGTAGATCAAAAAAAAGTTGCTGAAATTCAAAATGTGAAAGCACCAACTTCTGTGAGAGAAATACAAAGTTTTTTGGGAATGTGTGGCCATTATAGACAATATATAAAAAATTATCAAGTCATAGCATTACCTCTTACTAAATTAACCAGAAAAGATGTTTCTTTTATTTGGAATGATGAATCACAGAGATCATTTAATACATTGAGAAAATGTTTAATTTCTGCTTCAATTCTGGCTCTCCCAGATTTCAATAAACATTTTGTACTCTACACAGATGCAGGTTTTGTTGGACTAGGAGCTTGTCAGCCAGGCTATACCAGGAGCACAGTAAATTTTATTTCAATTTACTGGAACCAAAAGTGGGTGTAAAAGTATGCATATTATGTATATAAATTCATATTATATTGCATAATGAAATTATATAAGTGTTTTATTAAATATAAGTAAAATAAGTATTATATTAATTTTATTATTATATAAATTATATATACATTTAAATTAAGCATAATAATTGTTATATTCTTTTGTTTTAATTTAAAATAATTATTACACTAATAAAAGTAATTAAAATAATTAATTACTCATGTTTTATACTAAATTAATTAGTTACATTATTTTTATGTGTTAAAATAAGTTCATTTTTCATGTTTCATTTAAATTGGTTAATACTTAAAAAATTATAAGACATGTTTAAATTAAATTAATTATTTTTATGTGTCTCAAACTTATTTAATTACTCACAAATTTTATGGTAACTGTTTGGGTTCAAATTGGTGGATATCTAGACTCTAACTCATGTGTCTTAGTTAATTGTGTCATATTTCCCCTTAAATTTACTCAACATTAGTTATTTGTTATTATGTTTTTATTATTATTTGTATATACTTTATTATGGCGCTTCAGAGGGCCCTTTGCCTATATAAAGGCTTTGGGTAACCACCTGTAGCCCCATCACTTATTATACACTCAAATTGAACATATTTTTTTTAATATAATACGTTTCTTTCTATTTTTATTAGTATTACAATTCTAATCTAAATATTATATAAATAATTAAAGGTTCCTCTAAGTCTATTAATAATAATAATTGTAAACCATGTAATGAGATATAACTTATTAAATTAAATATTATTATATATAAATTGAACCTCCCGTTGTGCCTCTACTCAGAAAATTGTTGTTGCATTTATTTATTTCTCTCACTTATTTTCCTTAGAATTTTAAATCTCATTTATTATTAATTACTATCTTCTCACCTTATCCTAGTTCCCTTTTATTTCGTTCTTCTTCTTCTTCTTCTTCTTCTAGACAACCAGCCTACAATTGAGGGCCTATCCAAACAACAACAATGATATGCCAACCTGTGACAAAAAACATTGCACATGGATCACCTAAAAGAAAGAAGCAAATTTTTTCTGTGGCCGTGTTTCAAACTTGGGTTCCAACTTTTGGCTTTATAAGATATTAAATAATATATAATTTTGAAGTGATTTCTTGATCACTATAGTAAGTTAACCTTTGCACCTCTCACATATATTATTAAATTTTTATTGCAATAACAGTGATTTTGGCTTAATTGCTGAATCACTGAGTGTAAGTGTTCAAATTTTTTATTAATTTTTTATTCCTAGTTGACCATAATAGAGTTATACTCTTAGTTATAAAAGATCATTAAATTTTTAATAAATTATTAAATTAATTTTTATTAAAATTTTTGATTTATTGGTTGACCATAATAGTACTCAGTGCTTAGTCCCAATATTGCCAATTTATTTTTTGGTATTAATTATTTTTGGTTGACTTATTAAACCCTTTTTGGTTGGACCCCATAATAATTATTGGTATTTCTTAATAAACAAATGTAATTACATATTTTTTGTATTACATTTTTTGTTCATTAATTGATTTTTGAATAAAAATTTAAATTTTTTGTTTTTGTTAAAAAATCATTTGATTATATTTAATTTTGAAAATACTAATTTGAATCATTAAAATAATTTTGATTCTGTTTTAACAGTTTTTATGTCCAGTAGTTTGGCTAACAGCATGGATAACTTAAATTTGGATGAAATTGAAGTGGATGTTGACACTGAATCTTTAGGGTCTTCTAAATTAACTTACAAAAATTATTCAGCTGACAAATGACCTTCAGGAAGTGGAAATAGAAAGAGAAGTGCCAAAACCCCCTCACCAAACACCTCTGAAAGAAGCAAAACCTCAGATATATCAGGAAAATCCACTAAAGGGTATAACAATAAAAGAGTTACCTCTGACTCAACAAATAAACAACCTTTCCAGTCACATAAAAGAACTGAAGGCAGAAAGTATGAAATACAAGGCAAGAGTAGACACACTTTGGCAACAGATGCAGGAGTAATTAAATCACAAAAAGGTTAAACCTTCTCCTTTCCCAGCCTCTCAGTCTCAGTCTCTGTCAGCCAGGCTATCTCAGGAGCCCAGTAATTTATATAATAAATTACTGCAATCATATAAAGGAATAACATTATGTAATTACAAAAAATTATTAAAATAAAATTATAAATATTTTATGAATAAATAAAATAATTAATATACTTAATTTTATTATTAAATAAATTTTATTACATAAACAAATATTATATTCTATAATATCATGGCCCACTTTGTATGTATGAATTAATTATTTAAAATTATATTATAAGTGTAAATTTAACTTACACTGTAATTAAAGTTTCAATAATAAAATTTATATAAACTAAATACAACTTATCATATAATACTATCCATAAATATTGGGCGCTTCCTTGACCCTTAATTGTGTCACTAAAATTACTAAATTAATTAAAAAAATTTATTTAATATGATTAAATTTAATTTCTCATTTTAAATAAGTTACTTTATTAAATTAATTAGTTGTTTCAATTAATTTAATAATTAAATTACTTGAAATAGTTAAAATAATTAAGTTACCTTTACTTATACTGAATTAAGATTATTTAAAAGCGTAAAAATAATTCCTTTTATTTTAATTAAACTTTTTTTAGCTATTTGTATTCTTCTTTAGATTTCTTTCTCATAGTTCTCATTTTCCATACTCACGTAGTTATTTGTTATATTAATTCTATTCTTTTTTAGAAATTTCTGATGGGAAAAAAATAGTTGATTAATCACGGGTTTATTTTTATTGTTTTTAATTAAATTCTTTTAATTATTTATTTCACATTATTTTACTTTTTTGTAACTACTATTGGAACGCTCCAGAAGGTCCTCTTGCCTATAAAAGGGCTTTGGAAACCTCTCTGGTAGCTGATTACTTATTATACACTCACTTAAATATATTTTAAATATACTACGTTTATTTATTATTTTTATTAGTACTACATTTCTAATTAAAATACTATATAAATAATTATAGGTTGCTTTAAGTTTAATAATAACTATCATTGATTGTCGCGCCTTGAATATAACTATTAGTTACAATATATTACAATTCAAATAATTCCTAATAATTTTGTCAAGACTCCAATTTACTTCATCACCCCCCTCTTTTAAAAATACTCTTCTCATTCGTATACTTTATTGTACTCAATTATTTTGCCTTCCTTCCTATCTTCTTCTCTTTCTTCTAGACAACCGGCCGATAGTCTCAGTCTCAGCCTCTACCTCAGCCCCATCAGTCACCCACCTCCTTCATTTAAAATCAAAGCACTCTTCAGGTGAAGCAGTGAAAATTAGATTACTTTATGAGCCATTACCAACAGAATGTTCAGCAACCAACAGCTCAACACCCTGGCCCATCCAGGACACCAACCTACCATCCATCTCCTCATCCCCATCCTTATCAGGGAGGCAGAAGAAATAAGGCACAGGAGAAATTTCCTCCCTTTCCATGGTAAGTAATTTATTTGATAAACATGTTGGTATGTATAATAACAAATCTTCTTCCACAGGTAATATTGTGGATCATGGTGAAAGAACAGTTAAACCCATAAAAAGACAACTTCCTTTAATGAGCAGCCCCAATGATGTAATTAGCAAATTATTATTTTATGAACCTTTACATTTGACTTCTACTTCTTTAATTGATCCTTTATTTAAAATTTAGAATGATTCTGTTTCCCCAGAAGTCTATACCTTACTTGAGAAAACTTGTCGGCCAGTCGTCTAGAAGAGGGAAGAAAAAGGGGAAGAAATAGAGGAGGACAAGGAAAAAAGGGTATTTGAGAAATAAAAGAAATAAAATATAAAAAAATTATTTAATTTATTGAGAAGGAGCAACGACAAATTTCTTGAGAGATGATATAACAATATTATTTTAATGTAAGGGCTATGCACGGAAGACACTATGATCACTATCAGACTTAAGGCAACCTTTCAATTGTTATATAGAATTTCAATTAGAATTTTGATACTAATAAAAAATAATATAAACGTAATATAAAAATATATTCAAGTTGTTGAGTGTATAGTAAGTGATGATGCTACAGGGGATTATCAAAGGCCTTTTTATAGGCAATGGGTCCTCTAAAGCGCTACAAATGACTATATACAAAAATAGTAATGAAGTAAAACAAGAATATTAAAGAAGATAATTGTAACATAGTAATTGAGAGAAAAATATACAAAAATAATAAGAATCCCAATTAAGAAAGTAAAATTCCCATACCAAATTTCCCAAATCAGTTAATATAAAATAATGAGTAACTAAACAACCCTGTGACATAAGAACTATGGGAAAAATAATTCAAAACAAGTATTACAATATGTTTTCAGCATTTATAAGTGAAACAAATAACATGTTTTGACGTAACAAGGTATTTAATCAATTTAATTCAGTGTAAATTAATATTATTTAATTGTTTTCACTATGTAATTAAATAACTAGTTTAAATGAAACACTTAATTAATTCAAATTGAGAATTTATAACACTATTTTATAAAATAAGTATTATAATTTATTTAATCTTTTCCTGACACAATTAAGGGTCAAAAGAAGCGCCATTAATTATTATTTAATACTATATGAAAGGTGTTATTTAATAGATAAATTTAAATAATTAATTTAATTATATTATAAGTCAATTTTACACTTATAATTATAATATATGTTTTTAATTAATTAAATATTTATTTATAATTATTAAATACATAAAAATGTGCCATTATTTGTAGAATATAAAAAATATTATGCTTAATTTAAATGTATACATAATTTATATAACAATAAAATTAATATAACACTTATATTTAATAAGATACTTATATAATTTTATTATGCAATAAAATATAAATTTATATACATCAAATGCAATTATTTATGCCCTCTTTCAGGTCCAATAAGTTAACATATCATTTACTGGGCTCCTGGAATAGCCTGGCTGACACTCTGTCACTCTAAAAAAACAATAAAAAAATGCTAAGATTTTTTCTTTTTGTACTTTTTCAACAGAGTAGGAAGATTTGAAATCTCCTTGCCAGGTATCCATGCATCATGTTCAGATGATTTGTTCTTATATCTCAATAAATATTCAGTACCTCTTTCAGAAGTGATAATTCTATCATTGAGAATTTTATCAATTACTGCTGTTTCTGTGACTTCCTGAGGGTTTTTCCTAGGTCTTCCCCTTCTTTTGGGAAGTAAGTCACTGTTGGAAGTATAAGGCTTAGGCAAAGAAATGGGAAAAACAGGATGTTTCCTATCATATGGAGAATACAATACAACTTCTACTGCATTATCACCAACCATCCTTTTAACAACAAATGGTCCTACAAAAGGATCTTTTAATTTGTTGTTACCTTGTAAATTTAAATGGACAGTAGAGATAAACACTTCATAACCCTTGTTAAATGTGTATACTTTATGGGATTTATCCCATCTTTTCTTTTCATATTCAAATACTTTATCAATACAGCTCTGAGCATGTTTTCTGCATAGCTGTTGCATTTACATGAAAGATTTTACACCAGGGTGTAGTTCCAACTTAGGTAATTTATTATTGAGAATCTGAGCAGGAGTATTTGGGACATAACCTAACCAAAGCTCAAAAGGCTTTTTCTCAGTGACAGAATGAACAGTGCTATTATATGCAAATTCAAGACCAGGCAATAGAGTGACCCAATCATGAGTAAATCTGTGATTGTCTTTATATTCTAAACCAAAGGCACAATAACTTCTAATCATATCTTCCAGAGTTTGAATCATTCTCTCAGCTAGACCATCAGTCTGAGGATGGTGAGCTGTAGACAACTTTAACTCACAGCCACAAATATCCATCAAAGAGGTCCAAAACTCAGAAGTAAATTTAGGATCTCTGTCAGAGATAATGGCTTTTGTAAAACCAATAATATTAAACATGTAAGACCACCATAAGAAAGCTAATTCTTTTGTGGATACATCTTTGTGGGTTGGAATAAATTTGCACATTTTTGTGAATCAATCTACTATTACCCAACAAGAGTTAAAGCTGTCTTTACCTGCAACAGGAAGACCAGTGACAAAATCCATATTAATGATTTGCCAGGGAGCATTAGGTGTCTCAATATGTTGTAATAACCCTGCTCTTTTACCTTTCAACCTTTTAGATTTTTGGCAGGAATCACAAGATTCAACATATAATTTTGTGTCTTCAGACATATTAGCCCACCAAGCAGTGTTTTTGATTCTAATCAAAGTTTTTTCAAGATCAAAATGACCAGCCAATATGTCATCATGACAAAGTTTGAGGATAGTTTCTTTCATAGAAGGAGGAATTACAATTACATTAGTAAGCTTTCTTCTATAATATATATAACCATCTTCAATAGAAAACTTTCCTTTACTTAAAGCATTTTGATACTTTACAGGAAGAGTTTTTATCAATGCTTGAATTGAAGCATTTTTAGGATCATTTAAGATAGTAACCAATTTATTTAAATCAGAATCCCTCTCATATGAATCCAGTATTAATTGCAATAACTCTTCTTTCATATCCACGAAAAATATACCATGGATATGAACAGTATCATCTTCAGGTACATAAGCAGGATTTGAGTCATTATTTGGCAGAGGCAATCTGGAGAGCATATCAACATTTGAGTGAACATTTCCAGCCCTATGGATAATTGTCATCCGTCCTCTGTATTCTTGAACAGAAAGTTGCCACCTGAACATATGTCTGTTAGGTGTTTTCGGGTTTAAGAGGGACTTCACAGCACTACAGTCAGTTACCAATTCAAATTTTTGGTCATCTAGAGAGTAATGAAGCTTCTCAAGAGCCCAAACAACTGCTAAGCACTCTAATTGAGTGGTACCATATTTCAATTCACTATTTCTTAAGGTTCTTGAAATATAACAAATTACAACCTCTGAGGATTTATCATTTATAATTTGTTTCTGGTGAAGGGCAGCACCCAGACCAACAAAGCTAGCATCTGTATACAGGACAAATGGTTTGTTAAAATCTGGAAGAGCCAATATAGGGGCTGTCATTAAGCAACTTTTTAATGTATCAAAAGCTTTTTGACAGTCATTATTCCAGAGAAAGGCAACATCTTTTCTGGTCAGTTTTGTAAGAGGCAAGGCTATGACCTGATAATTTTTAATATATTGTCTATAATAGCCACACATACCCAAAAAACTTTGGATTTCTTATACAGAAGTTGATGCTTTCACATTTTGAATTGCAGCAACTTTGTTATGGTCTACACAAATTTGTAAGCCTGACACAACATGGCCAAGGACTTTCAAAGATTGAAAACCAAATTTACACTTTTTCAAGGACAAGGTCATATTGATTTAATCCATTTTTTAAAAAACCCTATTTAAATGAACCACATGTTCATCATAAGTTTTAGAAAAAACTATAATGTCATCAATGTAAACCATGAGCCATCCTTCAATTATTTTCTGATGGAAAGTGTTATCCATGACCTTTTGAAAAACTGAAAGAGCATTTTTAGGGCCAAATGGCATCCTAACATACTTATATATTCCCATATGAGTAGCAATAAGCAAAAAGTTTTGAGAATTTTTCTCAACTGGAACTTGATGATATCCTTTATTACCATCCAGACAACTAATAAATTTTGCACCTTGTGAGGTAGCATGTATTGAATTAATTCTGGGTAAAGGATAAATATCATCAACAGTATAAGTGTTTAAAGCTCTGTAATCTCCACATAATCTATCCTTATCCTTTTCATAAGAAATTAAGACTGGGGAGATGACACAATATTTGGGGGTGACATCCACTTTCTCAATGATATTCATTTTTAATAATTTTGCAATATTATCTTCAATATCATTTCTTTTTGTCGGAGAAGCAGGATATGATTTTTTCTTAAGACTATGAGGAATATCACTTAAGTTACAGGATAAGGTAGTTCTCATCTCTTCCTGAACAATTCCCAAGACATGAGAACCATGAGCAAAAGCCATAGGGAAAGAGGTAATAGAGGCAATAATAGAATCCTTTTGTTCACTAGTTAACTGATCACCAAAAGAAGCAGTATTTATTTCATTTAATAAATCATCTATTTCAGTTTTTGTTCTGCCTTTACACTGGATTAGTGAGTTACAAGACTTTAACAGATGCCCAGAAGGTTTTCTAGAGGAGGAAATTTTGAATTTCCTTTTGCCATTCAATCCCAAGGTGAAGCAATTATTTGCTGGGTCCAATTTCACACCAAAAATGGTTAAAATATCATTACCCATAATAAACCAATTGCTTAAATTATCATTTTGCATGACAAAAAATTCACAAATAGTTCTGACAAAATCACCATTATATTTGAAGAATACAGAGGTTTTGTATTTGACAATAGGAATTAAGGTAGAACCATACCCTCTCCATTTTTCAGAAGTTATAGGTAATAATTTACTCAAATAATCCTTATCTACTGAAGCTAAAGCCTTTTCAGACACTACACTTCCTCCAGCACCAGAGTCAAGAACTACATCAACATTTTTACCATTAATGATAACAGGTGCTTTCAAGGGAGATATGGCTACAGAATTGTTAGTAATATCTTTAATTATTTCAGCATTTTCCACTGAAGATAAATCCAATACACATTCTTCAGATATATTATCTAAATAATGGACATCCTGTTCTAACATTAAAACATCTTTAACAGAGTCATTGCCATAGGAGATATTACTTTCACAATCACTAGAAGAATTATTGACATCAATTTCAGCTTCATCAGTGTCTTCATTTTGTTCAACAAGATGAATTTTCTTGTCACAAACATGACCCTTTTGCCATGGTTTGTTACATTTATAACAAGTATTTGTTGAATATTTTTTAGGTGCGATTGGGGCAGAGGGTTTACCAGATTTTTCTGGGAGTTTTGTAGAAGGTTTAATCTGATCATTATAAGATTTACCAAGGTAATTCTTTGGTTCATATCTATGGTTGATTAGTACCTCATTACAGATATTAATGAAAGAAGAATTTTTCCTTACATGCTCAGTTCTAGCCACAATCAAATCTCTAAGAGAATTTGGTAATTTATACAAGATTTTATCTCTCCAAATATCATAATCCATCTTTGGATCAATTGCTCTTAGGATTTTTGTTACTTTCATAGTAAAAACAATGGGCTTTTCAACAGAGGAGGATAAATATCTAGTATTCTCATACATTCTTTGCTGAGCTAACCTGAATTTTGAACCACCAAACTGATTCTCAATCAAGGATTTCCAACCATTCCATGTATTATGATTGTTATCCAAAAGGACAGATTCATACCACATCAAGGCTACATTGGAAAATAAAGAAATTCGCTTAGAAACCATTTCCTCATCAGGTAGTTTATAAGAACTCTTTAAATGATCAATTCTTTGGATAAAGTGTTGCCAATCAGAGGAAGAATCACCATCAAAGGTAGGATATTGGTCCAACTTAGGCCAATTTTTCTTACTACTGGGATGGTCCATTTTTTGGTTTGAACTATTCATCATTAATAATTCCTGAAGTTTAGCCAGGTGTTCAGAAATTTTATCATTTACAGAAACAGCTGGTGCATGACCATCACAAGATTTATTGCTAGTAGCAAAAGATTTTACAGACTCATTGTCAGTTTGTTTAATGGTTGAAATATGAGGAAGAAAGGAGGAACTCTGCTCAGGTTCTTTTCCTTTATTTTTATGCAGCTTATGGACAGAATTCTCATTCATATCATTATTGATGGTTAAGTTTGAGAATTTATCCTACAGGTCAGACACATAGTTTCTTATCCTTGGAATTTCAGACATCTGGTCATTTACTTTTGCAAGAGATAGAACATTTCTGTTCTCAGAAACTGTGTGTTTGGCACTTAGTGCATGGAAATCATTCTTTAGCTTTTTAAACTCATTTTGTAGAGATTTTATTTCATTTTTTAATGAATAATTTTCTTCAATAAGGGGTTTCTTTTTACTCAAGGTTTTATGTAGATTGATATTTCTATCTGAGATAGCTCTATGGTCACTCCTTATTTGTTTTTGTTGGCTAAGAACAATATTTAAGGTTTATTTGATTTTAAAATAAGCTGTATCCTGTACAGAAGAACTTACTTTACATTGCAAGTGCAAATTATTTAATCTATCATTCTCATGGATTAACACATCTCTCAAATGTTTGTCTTTCACAACATTAAAATCAAGGGTATCTTTCAATATTTCTTCAGAAGTTTTCTCAATTAAGGTATAGACTTCAGGGGTAACAGAATCATTCTTAATTGCAAGAGAAGGATTAATTAAAGAAGTAGAAGTTAAATGTAAAGGTTCATCAAATGACAATTTGCTAATTACATCAATAGGGCTACTAGTTACAGGAAGCTGTATTTTAACAGGTATAACTGTTCTTTCACCATGTTCAATAATATTACCTGCAGAAGAAGTCTTATTAGAAAACATACCCAAGTGATTATCAAACAAATTACTTACCATGGCAGAGGAGGAAACTTCCCCTGAGACTGAGTTTGGGATTGTGCTTGGGCCTTCTTTCTCCTTCTTGGTTGGTAAGGATGAGGAGGAGGATGGAAATTGGGTGTTCTGGATGGGGCAGGCTGATGATGAGGAGGATGTTGCACATTCTGCTGGTAGTGACTCATTAGATAATCCCATTTCCATTGCTCTACTTCCATAGTACTTTGATTTTGTGTGAAGGAGCTGGGGGCTGTGAAGGTTGAGCCTGAAACTGCGGCTGATTGGGAAGCAACTGAGGAGGGGCCTGGGCCTTATTTTGGTTCCTGAGTTCTTGAACTTGATCCCACAAGGAGTCTACTTTTGCCTTGTATTTCATGTTTTCTGTCCTCAGTTCTTTGATATGACTGGACAGATTTCTGATTTGTTGGGGCAGAGGAATCTTTTTTATTTTGAATCCTTTTGGAAGACCTTCTTGAGGTACTGGAGGTTTTACTTCCTTCTGTTGTGCTGGGGGAAGGGGGTTTGATTTGTTTACTTCTCCTGTCATTTCCACATCCTGAATTATGTGAATTTTTCTTGTTAGCATAGGATTTTTTATGTTCAACTTTAGAAGAACTCACAGTATCAGCATCATAATCAATTTCAATTTCATCCACTTGCATTTTATCCATTTTCTCAGCCAAATTGTTGGACATAATAGTGGGAAGATTAATTAACTTCTTAAAAAAATTAATAAAAGTCAGTTTATAATTGCTCCAAATAAAAAAAATTTTATTAATTAAATTATATATATATAAAAAATTTTTAATATAAAGTAATATTTATAAAAAATGAATTAATAAAATGGATTGCAAAGTTAAATTGGGAATAAACAATTAAGTTAATTCAACCAATTAAATTACCAAAATTAAATATGGCAATATATGGGACTAAGTACAAAGTACTATTTAAGTCAACCAAAATGAACAAAAATTAATAATAATAATAAATTAATTTAATAATTCAAAATTTATTAATAATAATGTTAATTTCTTCTAGGACTAAGAGGAATTAAACACTCTATAATGGTCAACTAGGTAAAAAAAACTTTAATAAATGAACACTTACACTCAGTGAATCAGCAATTAAGCCACAATCACTGTTATTGCAGTAAAAATATAGTAATATGAGTGAGAGGTGCAAAGGTTAACTTACTATAGTGATCAAAAAATCACTTCCAAAAAATAGATGAATTAAATTAATATAAACCTAATAGATCAAACCCAAGTTTGAAACACAGTTGCGGCAAAAGTTTTCTTTTTTGCTGGGTGGTCTGTGCGTTTGTCGTTTGTTGCAAGAATCGGTATCGTCGTCGTCGTTTGGAAAGGCCCCCAGTTGTCGGCCAGTCGTCTAGAAGAGGGAAGAAAAAGGGGAAGAAATAGAGGAGGACAAGGAAAAAAGGGTATTTGAGAAATAAAAGAAATAAAATATAAAAAAAATTATTTAATTTATTGAGAAGGAGCAACGACAAATTTCTTGAGAGATGATATAACAATATTATTTTAATGTAAGGTCTATGCGCGGCAGACACTATGATCACAATCAGACTTAAGGCAACCTTTCAATTGTTATATAGAATTTCAATTAGAATTTTGATACTAATAAAAAATAACATAAACTTAATATAAAAATATATTCAAGTTGTTGAGTGTATAGTAAGTGATGATGCTACAGGGGATTATCAAAGGCCTTTTTATAGGCAATGGGTCCTCTAAAGCGCTACAAATGACTATATACAAAAATAGTAATGAATTAAAACAACAAGATTAAAGAAGATAATTGTAACATAGTAATTGAGAGAAAAATATACAAAAATAATAAGAATCCCAATTAAGAAAGTAAAATTCCCATACCAAATTTCCCAAATCAGTTAATATAAAATAATGAGTAACTAAACAACCCTGTGACATAAGAACTATGGGAAAAATAATTCAAAACAAGTATTACAATATGTTTTCAGCATTTATAAGTGAAACAAATAACATTTTTTGTCTTAACAAGGTATGTAATCAATTTAATTCAGTGTAAATTAATATTATTTAATTGTTTTCACTATGTAATTAAATAACTAGTTTAAATGAAACACTTAATTAATTCAAATTGAGAATTTATAATACTATTTTATAAAATAAGTATTATAATTTATTTAATATTTTCCTGACACAATTAAGGGTCAAAAGAAGCGCCATTAATTATTATTTAATACTATATGAAAGGTGTTATTTAATATATAAATTTAAATAATTAATTTAATTATATTATAAGTCAATTTTACACTTATAATTATAATATATGTTTTTAATTAATTAAATATTTATTTATAATTATTAAATACATAAAAATGCGCCATTATTTGTAGAATATAAAATATATTATGCTTAATTTAAATGTATACATAATTTATATAACAATAAAATTAATATAACACTTATATTTAATAAGATACTTATATAATTTTATTATGCAATAAAATATAAATTTATATACATCAAATGCAAATATTTATGCCCTCTTTCAGGTTCAATAAGTAAACATATCATTTACTGGGCTCCTGGAACAGCCTGGCTGACAAAACTTCTGAGGGGATATTGAAAGATACACTTGATTTTAATGTTGTGAAAGACAAAAATTTGAGAGATGTGTTAGTACATGAGAGTGATAGATTGAATAATTTGCAATTGCATTTTAAATTGAGTTCTTCTTTGCAAGATACAGCTTATTTTAAAATCAAAGAAACTTTGAATATTGTTCTTAGCCAACAGAAACAAATAAGAAGTGACAATAGAGCTATCTCAGAGAAAAATATCAATCTGCATAGAGCCTTGAGTGAATTAAAACCCCTTATTGAGGAAAATTATTCATTGAAAAGTGAAATTAAGTCTCTACAAAATGAGTTTAAAAGCTAAAAAATGATTTCCATGCACTGAGTACCAAACACACAGTTTTTGAGAACAGAACTGTTCTATCCCTTGCAAAAATGAATGACCAGATGTCTGAAATTCCAAGGATAAGAAACTATGTGTCTGACCTACAGGAAAAGTTTTCAGCCTTAACCATCAATCATTATGGTGTAGATGAAAGTGCTTCTCATAAGCTGCATAAGAATAAAAAAAAGGAACCTGAACAGAGAAACTCTTTTCTTCCCCATATTTCAGCCATTAAACAAACAGACAATGAGTCTGTAAAATATTTGCTACTAGAAAAAAATCTTTTAATGGTCATGAACCAGGTGTTCTGTAAATAAAAAAATTTCTTAACACCTGGTTAAACTTCAAGAATTATTAATGTTAAATAATTCCAACCAAAAGATGGACCATCCCAGTGGCCAGAAAAATTGGCCTAAACTGGATCAATATCCCACTTTTGATGGTGACTCTTCATCTGACTGGAAACACTTTGTTCAGAGAATTGATAATCTGAAAAACTCTTATAAATTTCCAGATGAAGAAATTGTCTCTAAATTAATTTCTTTATTTTCCAATGTAGCTTTAATGTGGTATGAATCTGTTTTGCTGGACAATCAACATTATACTTGGAAAGAGTGGAAAACATTGATTTAAAATCAATTTGGTGGTTTCAAATTCAGGCTTTCCCAGCAGAGATTATATGAAAATGCTAAATATGCATCCTCCTCTCCTGGAAAACCTATTGTTTTCCTTATGAAAATTACAAAAATTCATAGAGCCATGGATCCTAAAATGGATTATGATATTTGGAGAGATAAAATTCTTTATAAATTACCAAATTCTCTGAGAGATTTGATTGTGGCAAGGACCAAGCATGTGAGAGAGAATTTTTCCTTTATTAATATCTGTAATGAAGTCCTACTAAATCATAGATATGAACCAAGGAATTAACCTGTTCAATCTTATAATTACCAGCAAAAGCCCTCCACAAAACTTCCAGAAAAAACTGGTAGACCCTCCTACCCAGTTGCTCCAAAGAAATATGCAACTAATACTTGTTTTAAATGTAACAAACCATGGAAAAAAGGACATATTTGTGATAAGAAAATTCATCTTGTTGAAAATAATGAGGAATCTGAAAATACTCAAGCTGATCTTGATGATTCCCCAAGTGACTGTGATAGCAATATCTCTTATGACCATGAGTCTTCTCTAGAAGTTCTGGTTTTAGAAAATGATATCCAATATTTGGATAATTGGTCTGATAATTGTGATATCAACTTATCTTGTGTAGAAAATGCTGAAGTATTTAGAGATATTACTGAAAGTTCTATTTCAATATCACCTTTGAGAGCACCTGTTATCATTAATGGTAATAATTTTGAGGTTATTCTTGACTCTGGTGCTGGAGGAAGTGTAGTATCTGAAAAAGCACTGGCTTCTGTAGATAAGGATTATCAATGCAAATTATTACCTATAACATCTGAAAAATGGAAAGGTTATGGTTCTGTTTTATTTCTCATTGGCAAATACAAAACCACTGTATTCTTTACATATAATGGTGGTTTTTTCAGAGCTATTTGTGAATTTGTTGTGATAAAAAATGACAATTTAAGCAATTGGTTTATCATGGGAAATGGTATTTTAACCATTTTTGGCATTAAATTGGATCCTGAAAAAAATTGTTTTACTTTAAGAATGAATGGGAAAAAAAATGTAAAATTTCTTCTTCTAAAAAGCATTCTGCACCCTTATTAAAATCTTGTCATTCTTTGATCCAATTTAAAGGTAGACAAACAGAGGAAATGAATGTATTATTGTCTAAAATTGAAACAGCTTCATTTGGTGATCAATTAACTGATGACCAAAAAGATTAAATAGTAGCCTTAATTACATCTTTCCCAATGGCTTTTTCTCATGGTTCCCATGTGTTAGGCTTGGTTAAAGATGAAATGAAAATTTCTCTATCCTGAAATTTAGATGAAATACCTCCTAGCCTAAAGAAAAATTCTTACCCTGCTTCTCCCACAAAGAGAAAAGATGTAGAAGATAATATCTCAGCTTTATTGAGTATGAATATTATTGAAAAAGTAGATGTTACACCAAAATGTTTTTTCATCTCTCCAGTTTTAATCTTTTTTGAAAAATATAATGCTAGACTTTGTGGAAATTATAGAGCATTAAATACTTATACTGTAGATGATATTTACCCATTACCCAGAATTAGCTCTATATTTGCTACCTTAAAAGGTACTATATTCATAAGCAGTTTGGATGGTAATAAAGGTTATCATCAAATACCTGTTGAACAGTCTTCCCAAAATTTTTTGCTAATTGCAAACCATATGGGAATTTAAAAAAATGTTAGGATTCCTTTTGGCCCTAAAAATTCCCCTTCAGTATTCCAAAAAGTAGTGAATAACACATTTCATCAGGAAATAATGGAAGGTTGGTTAATGGTTTATATTAATGACATCATAGTTTTTTCTAAAACTTTTGATGAAAATATACAACACTTGAATAGAGTCTTCCAGAAAATGGATGAAATTAACATGAATTTATCCTTAAAAAAGTGAAAAGTTGGGTTTCAATCCTTGAAAGTCCTGGGTCACCTTGTATCTGACTTACAGATCTGTGTAGACAAAGGAAAAGTTGCTGCTATTCAAAATGTGCCAGCACCAACTTCTGTAAAAGAAATACAGAGTTTTTTGGGAATGTGTGGCGACTATAGACAATACATAAAAAATTATCAAGTCATAGCATTACCACTTACCAAACTAACAAGAAAAGATGTGGCTTATATATGGAATGAGGACATTCAAAGAGCTTTTGATACATTAAAAAGATGTTTAATGTTAGCTCCAATACTTGCCCTTCCAGATTTTGATAAGCCTTTTGTTATTTATACATATGCAAATTTTATTGGACTTGGAGCTGCTCTTCATCATAAACATATTATTAATGAAAAAGTTTCAGAAGTAGTAATTTGTATTATTTCAAGAACCTTAAGAAAAAGTGAATTGAAATATGGTGCTACTCAATTAGAGTGCTTAGAAAGTGTCTGGGCTTTAGAAAAGCTTCATTATTATTTAGATGATCAAAAGTTTGAATTTGTTACTGATTTCAGTGCTGTGAAATCCCTCTTAAACTTGAAAACACCAAATAGACATATGTTTAGATGGCAACTAGCTGTTCAAGAATACAGAGGTAGAATGACTATTATTCACAAGGCTGGAAATGTTTATTCAAATGTTGATATTTTTTCCAGATTACCTCTTTCAAATGATGTATCCAGTCCAGCCTATTTACCTGAAGATAATACAGTACATATACATGGTATATACATTGTTGTTATGGAAGAGGAACTGTTACAATTAATTCTGGATTCATATGATCAAGATTCTGATTTAAATAAATTGCTTACAATCTTGAATGATCCAAAGAATTCTGCTATTCAAGCATTGATAAAAACTCTTCCTCCAAAGTACCAGAGTGCTTTGAGTAAAGGAAAGTTTTCCATTGAAGATGGTTATATTTACTACAGGAGAAAACTGATCATTGTCATTTTTATTCCTACTTCCATGAAAGAAACCATCTTAAAATTATGTCATGATGACATATTAGCAGGAAATTTTAATCTTGGGAAAATTATTATCAGAATTAAAAAACTGCTTGGAGGGCTAATATGTCTGAAGACACTTAATTGTATGTTGAATCTTGTGATTCTTGTCAAAAATCTAAACAATTCACAGGTAAAAGAGCATGATTTTTACAACAAATTGAAGCACCTGATGCTCCTTGGAAAATCATTAGCATGGATTTTTTCACTGGTCTTCCTGTAGCAGGTAAAGACAGTTATAATTCTTGTTGGGTAATAGTGGATAGATTCACAAAAATGTGCAAATTTATTCCCACCCACAAATATGTATCCACAAAAGAATTAGCTTTCTTATGGTGGTCTTACATGTTTAATATTGTTGGATTTCCAAAAGACATAATCTCTGATAGAGATCCAAAATTTACATCTGAGTTTTGAACTTCTTTGATGGATATTTGTGGCTGTGAGTTGAAATTGTCTACAGCTCACCATCATCAGACTGATGGTCTAGCTGAAAGAATGATTCAAACTCTGGAAGATATGATTAGAAGTTATTGTGCCTTTGGATTAGAATTTAAAGACAGTGACAGATTTACTCATGACAGGGTCACTCTATTGCCTGGCCTTCAATTTTCATATTTAAGAACTGTTCATTCTGTCACTGGGAAAAAGCCTTTTGAGCTTTGGTTAGGTTATGTCCCAAAAACTCCTGCTCAAATTCTCAATAATAAATTACCTAAGTTGGAACTACATCTTGGTGTAAAATCTTATATGCAAATGAAACAGCTATGCAGAAAACTTGCTCAAAGCTGTATTGATAAAGCATTTGAATATGAAAAGAAGAGATGGGATAAATCCCATAAAGAATACACATTTAACAAGGTTTATGAAGTGTTGATATCTGCTGTCCATTTCAATCTACAAGGAAACAACAATATAAAAGATCCTTTTGTAGGACCATTTGTTGTTAAAAGAATGGTTGGAGATAATGCGGTAGAGGTTGTATTGTATTCTTTCTATGAAAGGAAACATCCTGTTTTTCCCATTTCTTTGCTTAAACCTTATACTTCCAACTGTGACTTATTTACCAAAAGAAGGGGAAGACCTAAGAAAAACCCTCAGGAAGTCACAGAAACTGCAGAAATTGATAAAATTCTCAATGATAGAATTATCACTTCTGAAAGAGGTACTGAATATTTATTGAGATATAAGAACAAATCATCTGAACATGATGCATAGATACTTGGAAAAGAAATTTCAAATCTTCCTACTCTGTTAAAGAAGTATAAAAAGAAAAAGTCTTAGCATTTTTTTTATTGTTTTTTTCAGAGTGAGGGAGTGTCAGCCAGGCTATACCAGGAGCCCAGTAAATTTTATTTCAATTTACTGGAACTAAAAGAGGGTGTAAAAATATGCTTATTTTGTATATAAATTAATATTATATTGCATAATGAAATAATATAAGTGTTTTATTAAATATAAGTAAAATAAGTATTATATTAAATTTTTTATAATATAAATTATATATACATTTAAATTAAGTATAATAAGTGTTATATTCTATAAATTATGTCAGGTTTTTATGTATTTAATAAATATAAATTAATAATTAAATAATTATAAACATATATAATAATTATAAGTATAAAATTAACTTATAATGTAATTAAATTAATTAATTAAATTTATATATTAAATAAAACCTTACAAATGTTATTAAACATTAATAATGGGCGCTTTTTTGATTCGTAATTGTGTCATCAAAGTATTAAACAAGTTAAAACACTTTATTAAATAAATTAATAATGTTTTATTCTAAAATTTAGTAATTTTGTTATAATAAGTATTTGTTTTGAATTAAAATAATTATTACACTAATAAAAGTAATTAAAATCATTAATTACTCTTTTTTTATACTAAATTAATTAATTACATTATTTTTACGTGTTAAAATAAGTTTTTTTTTCATGTTTCATTTAAATTGGTTATTACTTAAAAAATTATAAGACATGTTTCAAATAAATTAATTATTTTTATGTGTCTCAAACTTATTTAATTATTCAATAATTTTATGGTATATTTTTAGGTTTAAATTGGTGGATATCTAAGCTCTAACTCATGTGTATTAGTTAATTGTGTCATATTTCCCCTTAAATTTACTCAACATTAGTTATTAGTTATTATGTAGATTTTATTATATCTATATAATTTATTATGGCGCTTCAGAGGGCCCCTTGCCTATATAAAGGCTTTGGGTAACACCCTGTAGCCCCATCACTTATTATACACTCAAATTGAACATATTTTTTTAATATAATATGTTTCTTTCTATTTTTATTAGTATTACAATGCTAATCTAAATATTATATAAATAATTAAAGGTTCCTCTAAGTCTATTAATAATAATAATTGTGAACGGTGTAATGAGATATAACTTTTTAAAATAAATATTATTATATATAAATTAAACCTCCCCTTGTGTCTCTACTCAGAAAATTGTTTTGCATTTTTTTATTTCTCTCTCTTATTTTCCTTAGAACTTTAAATCTCAATTCTTATTAATTACTATCTTCTCACCTTATCCTAGTTCCCTTTTATTTCCTTCTTCTTCTTCTTCTTCTTCTTCTTCTTCTTCTTCTTCTAGATGACTGGCCAAAAAAGCTTCTCTCCACCAAAAACAAATTATTAATGATAAAAATTTAGAAGTATTTATTTATAATATTTCAAAAACTTTAAAAATAGTGAATTGAAATATGTTTCTACTCAATGATAGTGTTTAGCAGTTGTGTGGGCTTTGGAAAGTGTCGGCTGGTCGTCTAGAAGAAGGAGAAAATGGAAGAAGGAATGAGAGGAGGAGAAGGAGGAGAAGAGTATGGGTAATAAAAAAAATAAAATTTAATAAAATTATTTAATTTATTGAGAGAAAAACAACGATAAGTGAGCTGGGAGGTGACAACAACTTGGTTTTATTAATATTAATATTATTTAAATAAGAGTTCTGCGCGGCAACCAAAATAATTACTATCAGACTTAGAGCAACCTTTAAAATGTTATATAAATTTTTAATTAGAATTTTATTACTAATAAAAAGAATATAAACGTAATATAAAAATTGTATTTAAATTGTTGAGTGTATAATAAGTGATAAGGCTACAGGGGATTATCCAAGGCCCTTTTATAGGCAATGGGTCCTCTGAAGCGCTACTATATCAGTAAATACAATGATTAGAAAGGAATAAAACAAATATATCAAAAAGAGTAAATGAAACATAACAATATAGAGAAAAACATGAAACAATTAATTAAAAGCCCAATTAAGAATCCAATTTCCCCGCCATTAATCCCCAAATCAGTAAGTGACAATAGTAAATAACTAAACAAGAGTGGAAACATAGGAACTATGAGAAATATAATTCCCAACAGATGGTCCATCCTGATTAGAGAACATTTTAAGTGAAACAAAAAAAATAATTTGACGCAACAAAACAATCAATTAATCCCAATTTAGTTCAAATTAAATTATTTGTTTTTTCTAACACAATTAAGGGTCAAAAGAAGCGTCCTTAATAATTGTTTAGTGTCATATGAGAGGTATTAGTTAATATATAAATTTAAGTAATTAATTTAAATATATTATAAATCAAATTTACACTTGTAATTATAATATATGTTTTTTAATTAATTAAATATAAATTGATAATTATTAAATATATAAAAATGCGCCATTATTTGTAGAATATATTATATTATGCCCAATTTAATTGTATATAAAAATATATATAACCAATAAGTTTAATGTAACATTTGTATATAATAAAATTCTTATATAATTTCATTATGTAATAAAATATTAAGTTATATTCATTAAATACAAGTTTTACCCACTCTTTAAGGTTTTATAATTTATATATCATTTACTGGACTCCTGGAATAGCCTGGCTGACACTCCCTCACTCTAAAAAAAACAATAAAAAAAATGCTAAGATTTTTTCTTTTTGTATTTTTTCAACAGAGCAGGCAGATTTGAAATTTCTTTGCCAGGTATCCATGCATCATGTTCAGATGATTTGTTCTTATATCTCAATAAATATTCAGTACCTCTTTCAGAAGTGATAATTCTATCATTGAGAATTTTATCAATTTCTGCTGTTTCTGTGACTTCCTGAGGGTTCTTCTTAGGTCTTCCTCTTCTTTTTGGAAATAAGTCACTTTTGGAAGTATAAGGTTTAAGCAAAGAAATGGGAAAGACAGGATGTTTCCTATCATATGGAGAATACAATACAACTTCTACTGCATTATCACCAACCATTCTTTTAACAACAAATGGTCCTACAAAAGGATCTTTTAATTTGTGGTTACCTTGTAAATTGAAATGGACAGTAGAGATCAACACTTCATCACCCTTGTTAAATGTGTATTCTTTATGGGATTTATCCCATCTTTTCTTTTCATATTCAAATGCTTTATTAATACAACTCTGAGCATGTTTTCTGCATAGCTGTTGCATTTGCATAAAAGATTTTACACCAGGATGTAGTTCCAACTTAGGTAATTTATTATTGAGAATCTGAGCAGGAGTGTTTGGGACATAACCTAACCAAAGCTCAAAAGGCTTTTTCTCAGTGACAGAATGAACAGTGCTATTATATGCAAATTCAAGACCAGGCAAAAGAGTGACCCAATCATGAGTAAATCTGTCATTATCTTTATATTCTAAACCAAAGGCACAATACCTTCTAATCATATCTTCCAGAGTTTGAATCATTCTTTCAGCTAGACCATCAGTCTGAGGATGGTGAGCTGTAGATAATTTTAACTCACAGCCACAAATATCCATCAAAGAGGTCCAAAACTCAGAAGTGAATTTTGGATCCCTATCAGAGATAATGGCTTTTGGAAAACCAATAATATTAAACATGTAAGACCACCATAAGAAAGCTAATTCTTTGGTGGATACATCTTTGTGGGTTGGAATAAATTTGCACATTTTTGTGAATCTATCAACTATTACCCAACAAGAGTTAAAGCTGTCTTTACCTGCAACAGGAAGACCAGTGACAAAATCCATATTAATGATTTGCCAGGGAGCACTAGGTGCTTCAATATGTTGTAATAACCCTGCTCTCTTGCCTGTTAACTTTTTAGATTTTTGGCAGGAATCACAAGATTCAACATATAATTTTGTGTCTTCAGACATATTAGCCCACCATGCAGTGTTTTTGATTCTAATCAATGTTTTTTCAAGATCAAAATGACCAGCTAATATGTCATCATGACAAAGTTTGAGGATAGTTTCTTTCATTGAAGGAGGAATAACAATTACATTGGTAAGCTTCCTTCTATAATAAATATAACCATCTTCAATAGAAAACTTTCCTTTATTTAAAGCATTTTGGTATTTTGCAGGAAGAGTTTTTATTAATGCTTGAATTGAAGCATTCTTAGGATCATTCAAAATAGTGACTAATTTATTTAAGTCAGAATCTTTATCATATGAATCCAGTATTAACACTAATAACTCTTCTTCCATGTCAACTATAAATATACCATGTATATGAACAGTGTCATCTTCAGGTACATAAGCAGGATTGGAGTCATTATTTGGCAGAGGCAATCTGGAGAGCATATCAACATTAGAGTGAACATTTCCAGCTCTGTGGATAATAGTCATCCTTCCTCTGTATTCCTGAACAGCAAGTTGCCACCTGAACATATGTCTGTTAGGTGTTTTGAGGTTCAAGAGAGATTTCACAGCACTACAGTCAGTTACCAACTCAAATTTTTGGTCATCCAAGTAGTAATGAAGTTTCTCAAGAGCCCAAACAACTGCTAAGCACTCCAATTGAGTGGCACCATATTTCAATTCACTATTTCTTAAGGTTCTTGAAATATAACAAATTACAACCTCTGAGGATTTATCATTAATAATTTGCTTTTGGTGAAGGGCAGCACCCAGACCAATAAAGCTAGCATCTGTATAAAGTACAAATGGCTTGTTAAAATCTGGAAGAGCCAATATAGGGGCTGACATTAAGCAATTTTTCAATGTATTAAAAGCTTTTTGACAGTCATCATTCCAGAGAAAAGCAACATCTTTTCTGGTTAGTTTTGTAAGAGGCAAGGCTATGACCTGATAATTTTTAATATATTGTCTATAATAGCCACACATACCTAAAAAACTTTGTATTTCTTTTACAGAAGTTGGTGCTTTCACATTTTGAATGGCAGCAACTTTATTATGGTCCACACAAATTTGTAAGCCTGACACAACATGGCCAAGGACTTTCAAAGATTGAAAACCAAATTTACACTTTTTTAAAGATAAGGTCATATTGATTTCATCCATTTTTTGGAAAACTCTATTTAAATGAATCATATGTTCATCAAAAGTTTTAGAAAAAACAATAATATCATCAATATAAACCATGAGCCAACCTTCAATAATTTCTTGATGGAAAGTGTTATCCATGACTTTTTGGAAAACTGAAGGAGCATTTTTAGGGCCAAATGGCATCCTAACATACTTATATATTCCCATATGAGTAGCAATAAGCAAAAAATTTTGAGAATTTTTCTCAACTGGAACTTGATGATAACCTTTATTACCATCCAGACAACTAATAAATTTTGCACCTTGCAAGGTAGCATGTATTGAATTAATTCTGGGTAAAGGATAAATATCATCAACAGTATAAGTATTTAAAGCTCTGTAATCTCCACATAATCTAGCCTTATCTTTTTCATAAGAAATTAAGACTGGGGAGATTACACAATATTTGGGGGTGACATCCACTTTCTCAATGATATTCATTTTCAATAATGTTTCAATATTATCTTCAATATCTTTTCTTTTTGATGGAGAAGCAGGATATGGTTTTTTCTTAAGGGAAGGAGGAATATCACTCAAATTACAGGATAAGGTAATTTTCATCTCTTCCTGAACAATTCCCAAGACATGAGAACCATGAGCAAAAGCCATAGGGAAAGAGGTAATAGAGGCAACAATAGAATCCTTTTGTTCATTAGTCAAATGATCACCAAAAGAAGCGGTATTTATTTCATGTAATAAATCATCCATTTCAGTTGTTGTTCTACCTTTACATTGGGTCAGTGAGTTACAAGATTTCAACAAATGCCCAGAAGGTTTAGGAGAAGAAATTTTGAATTTTCTTTTCCCATTCATTCCTAAGGTAAAGCAATTATTTGCTGGGTCCAGTTTCACACCAAACATGGTTAAAATATCATTTCCCATAATAAACCAATTGCTCAAATTATCATTTTTCATGACAACAAATTCACAAATAGCTCTGACAAAACCACCATTATATTTGAAGAATACAGAGGTTTTGTATTTGCCAATAGGAAATAAGGTAGAACCATACCCTCTCCATTTTTCAGAAGTTATAGGCAATAATTTACTCAAATATTCCTTATCCACTGAAGCCAAAGCTTTTTCAGATACTACACTTCCTCCAGCACCAGAATCAAGAACTACATCAACATTTTTACCATTAATGATAACAGGTGCCTTTAAAGGGGATATAGGAATAGAATTGTTAGTAATATCTTTAATTATCTCAGCATTTTCTACTGAAGATAAATTCAATACACAATCTTCAGATATATTATTTAAATAATGGACATCATGTTCCAACATTAAAACATCTTTAACAGATTCATTGTCATAGGAGATATTACTTTCACAGTCACTGGAAGAATTATTGACATCAAGTTCAAGTTCATCAGTGTCTTCATTTTGTTCAACAAGATGAATTTTCTTGTCACAAACATGACCCTTCTGCCACGGTTTGTTACATTTATAACAAGTATTTGTTGCATATTTTTTAGGTGCAACTGGGGCAGAGGGTTTACCAGATTTTTCTGGGAGCTTTATAGAAGGTTTATTCTGATCATTATAAGATTTACTAAGGTAATTCTTTGGTTCATATCTATGGTTGAGTAGTACCTCATTACAGATATTAATGAAAGAAGAATTTTCCCTTACATGCTCAGTTCTAGCAACAATCAAATCCCTAAGAGAATTTGGTAATTTATACAAGATTTTATCTCTCCAAATATCATAATCCATCTTTGGATCAATTGCTCTAAGGATTTTAGTTATTTTCATCAGAAAAGCAATGGGCTTTTCAACAGAGGAGGATACATATCTAGTATTCTCATACAGTCTTTGCTGAGCTAACCTGAATTTTGAACCACCAAACTGATTCTCAATCAAGGATTTCCAATCATTCCATGTATAATGATTGTTATCTAAGAGGACAGATTCATACCACATCAAGGCTACATTGGAAAATAAAGAAATTAGCTTAGAAACAATTTCCTCATCAGGTAGTTTATAAGATCTCTTTAAATTATCAATTCTTTGGATAAAGTGTTGCCAATCAGAGGAAGAATCACCATCAAAGGTAGGATATTGGTCTAACTTAGGCCAATTTTTCTGACTACTGGGATGGTCCACTTTTTGATTTGAATTATTCATTAGTAATAATTCCTGAAGTTTAGCCAGGTGTTCAGAAATTTCATTATTTACAGAACCAGCTGGTGCATGACCATCACAAGATTTTTTGCTAGTGGCAAAAGATTTTACAGACTCATTGTCAGTTTGTTTAATGGTTGAAATATGAGGAAGAAAGGATGAAGTTTGTTCAGGTTTTTTCCCTTTATTTTTATGCAGCTTACTGGCAGAAATCTCATTTAAATCATTATTGATGGTTAAGGTTGAGAACTTTTCTTGTAGGTCAGACACATAGTTTCTTATTCTTGGAATTTCAGACATCTGGTCATTCACTTTTGCAAGAGATAGAACATTTCTGTCCTCAGAAACTGAGTGTTTGGTACTTAGTGCATGGAAGTCATTTTTTAGTTTCTTCAACTCATTTTGTAGAGATTTTATTTCATTTTTGAATGAATAATTTTCCTCAATAAGGGGTTTCAATTCACTCAATGTTTTATGCAGACTGATATTTCTATCTGAGATAGCTCTATGGTCACTTCTTATTTGTTTTTGTTGACTAAGAACAATATTTAAGGTTTCTTTGATTTTTAAATAAGCTGTATCTTGTACAGAAGAACTCACTCTACATTGCAAGTGTAAATTATTTAATCTATCATTTTCATGGATTAACACATCTCTCACATGTTTGTCTTTCACAATATTAAAATCAAGGGTATCTTTCAAAATTTCCTCAGAAGTTTTTTCAATTAAGTTATAGATTTCAGGGGGAACAGAATCATTTTTAATTGCAAGAGAAGGATTAATTAAAGATGTAGAAGTTAAATGTAAAGGTTCATCAAATGACAATTTGCTAATTACATCAATAGGGCTACTAGTTACAGGAAGCTGTCTTTTAACAGGTTTAACTGTTCTTTCACCATGTTCAATAATATTACCTGCAGAAGAAGATTTATTAGAAAACATACCCAAGTGACTATCAACCAAATTACTTACCATGGCAGAGGAGGAAACTTCCCCTGGGACTGGGTTTGGGATTGTGCTTGGGCCTTCTTTCTCCTGCTTTGTTGGTAGGGATGAGGAGGTGGATGGAAATTGGGTGTTCTGGATGGGCCAGGCTGATGATGAGGAGGGTGTTGCACATTCTGTTGGTAGTGACTCATTAGATAATCCCATTTCCATTGCTCTACTTCCATAGTACTTGGATTTTGGATGGTTGAGCTGGGTGGCTGTGAAGGTTGAGCCTGAAGTTGAAGCTGATTGGGAGGCAATTGAGGAGGGGCCTGGGCCTGAATCTGGTTCCTGAGTTCTTGGACCTGATCCCACAATGTGTCTACCTTTGCTTTGTACGTCATATTTTCTGTCTTCAACTCTTTTATATGACTGGAGAGGTTGCTGATTTGTTGTGGCAGAGGAAGCTTTTTTATTTTGAAGCCTTTTGGAAGACCTTCTTGAGGCACTAGAGGCTTTACTTCCTTCTGTGGTACTGGGGGAAGGGGGTTTGGTTTGTTTGCATTTCCTGTCATTTCCACATCCTGCAGTATGAGAATTCTTTGTGTTAGCATAAGATTTTTTATGACCAACTTTAGAAGAACTTACAGTGTCAGCATCATAGTCAATTTCTATCTCATCCACTTGCATGTTATCCATTTTTTCTGTCAAATTGTTGGACATACTAGTGGGAAGAATAATATTTTACTTTGTACTTTATAAAAAAAAATAATCAAAGTTAGTCAATAATTGCTCCAAATAATATAAAAATTTTTTTTAATTAATTAAATTATAGAAAAAATAACTTTCAATATAAAGTAATAATTTAAAAAATTAATTTTTAAAAAAAATGGATTGCAAGTTTAAATTGGGAATAACAAGTAAGTTAATTCAACCAATTAATTACCAATATTAATTATGGCAATATATTGGGACTAAGCACAATGTACTTTTAAGTCAACCAAAAATTAACAATAATTAATAATAAAAAAAAAATTAAATTAATAATTCAATTTGTATTAATAATAATGTTAATTCTTCTAGGACTAAGAGGATTTAACACTCTATAATGGTCAACTAGGAAAAAAAAAATTTTTAAAATTGAACACTTACACTCAGTGAATCAGCAATTAAGCCACAATCACTGTTATTGCAATAAAAATATAGTATTATGAGTGAGAGGCGCAAAGGTGAACTTACTATAGTGATCGAAAAATCACTTCAAAATAATATAAAAATTAATACTATATAAACCTAATATGTCGAACCCAAGTTCGAAACACAGTCGCGGCAAAAGTTTCGTTTTGCTAGGTGGTCCGTGCGTTTTGTCGTTCGTCGCCAGGCTTCGATCGTCGTCGTCGTTTGGAAAGGCCCCCAGTTGTCGGCTGGTCGTCTAGAAGAAGGAGAAAATGGAAGAAGGAATGAGAGGAGGAGAAGGAGGAGAAGAGTATGGGTAATAAAAAAAATAAAATTTAATAAAATTATTTAATTTATTGAGAGAAAAACAACGATAAGTGAGCTGGGAGGTGACAACAACTTGGTTTTATTAATATTAATATTATTTAAATAAGAGTTCTGCGCGGCAACCAAAATAATTACTATCAGACTTAGAGCAACCTTTAAAATGTTATATAAATTTTTAATTAGAATTTTATTACTAATAAAAAGAATATAAACGTAATATAAAAATTGTATTTAAATTGTTGAGTGTATAATAAGTGATAAGGCTACAGGGGATTATCCAAGGCCCTTTTATAGGCAATGGGTCCTCTGAAGCGCTACTATATCAGTAAATACAATGATTAGAAAGGAATAAAACAAATATATCAAAAAGAGTAAATGAAACATAACAATATAGAGAAAAACATGAAACAATTAATTAAAAGCCCAATTAAGAATCCAATTTCCCCGCCATTAATCCCCAAATCAGTAAGTGACAATAGTAAATAACTAAACAAGAGTGGAAACATAGGAACTATGAGAAATATAATTCCCAACAGATGGTCCATCCTGATTAGAGAACATTTTAAGTGAAACAAAAAAAATAATTTGACGCAACAAAACAATCAATTAATCCCAATTTAGTTCAAATTAAATTATTTGTTTTTTCTAACACAATTAAGGGTCAAAAGAAGCGTCCTTAATAATTGTTTAGTGTCATATGAGAGGTATTAGTTAATATATAAATTTAAGTAATTAATTTAAATATATTATAAATCAAATTTACACTTGTAATTATAATATATGTTTTTTAATTAATTAAATATAAATTGATAATTATTAAATATATAAAAATGCGCCATTATTTGTAGAATATATTATATTATGCCCAATTTAATTGTATATAAAAATATATATAACCAATAAGTTTAATGTAACATTTGTATATAATAAAATTCTTATATAATTTCATTATGTAATAAAATATTAAGTTATATTCATTAAATACAAGTTTTACCCACTCTTTAAGGTTTTATAATTTATATATCATTTACTGGACTCCTGGAATAGCCTGGCTGACAGAAAGACTCCACTATTACTTAAATGACCAAAAATTTAAGTTGGTTACTCATTGTAGTGCAGTTAAATCCCTATTAAACTTAAAAAAACCAAACAGACATATGATTAGGTGGCGACTAGTGGTTCAAGGATACAGGGGTAGAATGAAAATTATTCACAGGGCTGGAAATGTTCATTCCAATGTAGATATGCTGTCTAGATTTCCTCTGTCAAATGATTACTCCAACCCAGCTTATGTACCTGAAGATGAAAAAAATTATATACATGGTATATATGTAGTTTATATGGAATGGGAGGTAATGAAATTTATTCTGGATTCATATGAAAAAGATTCTAATCTAAATAAATTAGCCACAATCTTAAAAGATCCAAATAATGCTTCAATTCAAGCAGTAATAAAACACTCCCCCACAGTACTAGAATGCTTTGAATAAAGTAAAGTTTTCTATTGATGATGGTTATATTTATTACAAAAGAAAGCTTAATAATTTTTTTGTAATTCCTCCTTCCATGAAAGTAACCATCTTAAAACTTTGTCATGATGATATATTGGCAGGTAATTTTGATCTAGAAAAAACCATGGTCAGAATAAAAAATACTCCATGGTGGGCTAATATTTCTGAAGACACAAAATTGTATGTTGAATATTTTTTTTCTTGCCAAAAATCTAAAAAATTAACAGGCAAAAGGGCAGAATTAATGTAGCATATTGAAGCACCTGATGCTCCATGGAAAATCATTAATATGGATTTTGTCAGTGGTTGTCCTGTAGCATTGTCAGCCTGTATATCTCCAGGACTGAGTAAAAATTAATTATAAGTTATGTTAAACACATGAACTATACATGGGAATAATAAATAAGAGTACACAAATAGTATACATAAGTAAAATTATGATAATACACAAAAAATGCCATTATAACACCTTATATACACGCATATATCCACCTTTTATAGGTCTTATGTACTTAATATTAAGTTGGAATATGTTAGGGTAATCTTAAGAACCTTAAGTATAAGGCTACATAATTTTTAAGTACACTTAAAGCTGTTATATTCATTGTTTTATGCAAAAAACAAGAAATGTGCTTTATTTCACTTAAAAGTTGACTATATGTGCTATAAAATTGAGAATATCAAAATTGCGCTTTGACAGATCAATTGGGCTCATTTAGAACTATTTATTTGGCTATTTAAATGCATAAAAATAACACTTTTCAAATTTGGTGTTTTTTATGCCAGAAATGGCTTCTGTGTACTGGCCACATACTGCCTGCTTTTTTCCCGTGTGAATAGCTTCATTTTTAGCAAAGTTAGCTTTTTCACACTATAATTACCCCACATTCTATGCCCACTGTGGGGAAACACACTAAAATAGGCGACAGGCGCTTATTTAGTGTCCTAGCTTAATTAATAATGCATTGACCTTGTTTATATGCACTAATTTCATTAATAACCTCACTCTTGGCACTTTATTTCATCACCACGCTTAAATTCGCCTAATTTTAGTCAAGGATTTACCCGTGCAAGAGCCTGCCAAGAACTGCATGTAGTTACCCCACATCTCACGCTCTTTTTTAAGTTTTTGGGTGGTTTCTCAGTCAATTTTGGTTATTTTTGAATGGGAATTTCACGTAGTATAATGTCAGGATTAGCCCCATTATTTCTACAGTCAATCCCCCTTATTATTAAGCTATTATTAACCTTAAAAAGTCTCCTTTAGTCTTTAATATTATTGTTTTATACGCATATACTCTCTTTTTGTCTTTTTCTTTAATTTTGATGGATTTCCCTTATTATTACAGGATTTTGGCGGTTGTCACTCTTCTAATTATGTCATGGGTTACTGGGGATGTTGATGAGAATGTCTATTAGTTGTTTAGAGGCGTTATTAACTGTGCATTGGGTGGTACATCAAGGGAATCATTGGGGAACTCAGTGTGTATAAAAGGAGGAGGTTTTTGGATTGTATTTCTTCATTCTTTATCATTACAATTTAACCAATATAACCAAATCAATTACAATACATATCAATTAGTACTTTTATAAGACTTTTGAATAGTATCTGAATTTATATAATCTATTTTTCTACCAACTATAAAGATTGTAAGCCATATATAAGAATAGTGAGAATTATATTACTGAGACCTTTATATTTGATTATATTTTACAACTTAGTGGATTAAAACTACAGTATTCATATAGGACCATTAAAATCTTCTAGACAACTTACTATTCAAGCTAGTTCACATCCTTGTACTTGACCTTAGCCTGACAAGCATGAAAAGACAGTTATAATTCTTGTTAGGAAATAGTGGATAGATTCACAAAAATATTCAAGTTTATTCCCACACAACAAGTTGTTTCCACCAAAGATTTAGCTTTCTTATGGTGGTCATACATGTTTAACATTATTGGTTTCCCAAAAGCCATTATCTCTGACAGAGACCCTAAATTTTCATCTGACACTACGCAATATAGGGGGTGGACTTGCTAGCAAGTCCCCAACCTGAACTCAGACTGAACTCAGATGGAACTCAGACTGAACTCATACTGAACTCATACTGAACTCTACTTGAAGACCCACAAAAACTGTTATGCTGAGTGGTGTTCATCCCTGATTGTATGGTTCCTTTGTCAATAGCTCAATGTGTGTTCAATCTGTGGTGAATTTGAGTCCAAGGTTGCGGACTTGCTAACAAGTCCGCCCCCCGTATTGCGCGGTGTGAATTTTGGATGTCTTTAATGAATATATGTGGTTGTAAGCTAAAATTATCTACTGATCACCATCCTCAAACCAATAGTTTAGCTGACAGAATGATTCAAACTCTAGAAAATATGATTAAAAGGTATTGTGCCTTTGGACTAGAATATAAAGATAATGACAGATATATCCATGACTGGGTTACTCTATTACCAGGACTTGAATTTACTTATATTAGTACTGTACATTCTGTCACTGAAAGAAAAACTTTTGAGATATGGCTAGGCTATGTCTCCAATACTCCTGCCCAAATTCTCGATAAACAATTACCAAAGTTGGAACTTCATCCTGGTGTCAAATCTTTTATGCAAATGCAACAACTATGCAGAAAAAATGCTCAAAGCTGTATTTAAAAGGCATTTGAATATTGAAAGAAAAGATGGGATAAATCCCATAAGGAATAAAAACTTAAAAAGGGTGATGAATTACTTATATCTACAGTCTACTTCAATTTACAAAGAAATAACAAAGAAAAAGATTCATTTGTGGGACCATTTGTTGTTAAAAGAATGGTTGTTGATAATGCAGCAGAAGTAGTAATGTATTCTCCATATAATAGAAAATATCCTATTTTAACCATCTCCCTACTTAATCCTTATACTTTCAACAATGACTTATTTCCTAAAAGAAAAGTAGACCTAAGAAAAACACTCAGTAAGTCACAGAAACTGCAGAAATTGATAAAATTTTCAATGATAGAATATTCACTTCTGAAAAAGGTACTGAATATTTTTTGAGATATAAATATAAATCATCTGCGAATGATACATGGATACCTGGAAAAAAATTTCTAACCTCTCTACTCTTTTGAAAAATTATAAAACGAAAAAATTTTAGCATTATTATTATTATTTTTTTAGAGTGAGCGAGTGTCAGCCAGGCTATATTTAGAGTCTAGTAAAATCTTATGTTAGATTAAATGAACATAAAAAAGAGAAAACTTGTATTTAAAGTATATATACAAATAAAAGATTATTTTAAAATAAAATTACATAACAATGTTTTTTAAGAAAATTTTATATTAATTTTATTATTATATAAATTGTATATACATTTAAATAAACTTAAAAATATTTTATTCTATGAAAAAGACTAGCACATTTTTATGAACCTAATGGTTATAAATTAATGATTAATGAATTACAAGTCACAGTAAAATTATAAGTAATAACATAAACTCATTATGTAATTAGTTAATTGAAAATATTAAATCATAAAAATATTACTTTAGTATTACTAGTGATTGAACACTCCTTTTCCTGAAAATTGGACCAATAAATAAATAATAAATTAAACAAGTAAAAAACTTTATTCCAAATATAAATGACATTATTAAAATACTAACTTTTGAAATTACCATAAATATTTTACCAGTACATTTTATTTAACTTACTTTATAAATATTGTTTCGAACTATATTTACTAAGTATATAACATATTGTATGTCACACATAGTATAATTAATATGTTTCACCAAAAATTAGATTTATAATAAAATAACAAATGTTGTAACATGTTTAGTATTACTATACTTACAAACTCCCTGTTTTATATCACTGAAGTATCCTATATAGCTACATTGCACTTTTACAGAGGTCAAGGGGGGGATACAATGGGTCTTTTATTTCAGTTTTTGTAATTAGTACCTTAGCAATCTCATTTTATTTGTTTCAACTTAATATTAAACTGTTTTCCTTCTTGTCACCGGACAACCTACGCACAAGGTCGAGGGTTTTCCTGGAAGTGAGATGAGGAGGGTAGTTTAGAAACTTCTTCGAGGCACAGAGGAAATGTTTGAGGAAGTGATTCGAAGATGACTCAAAGGAAGAGCTACTGCTTTGAGATATGTTTGAGAAGAATTCTAATATAATTTAAAGGTAATATTAATATTCTTAAGATCTCACAAAGGGTTGGAAACTCAATAATCAAAGATTTAGGATTTAGAAATGATTACTGAGAAAATAAGGAAAGATAAAATAATAATGATTTAACCTGAAGCTTTACCACTATTAACTATATATACATTTTATAATTTAATTCTAAAGAATGTCGAACCGAAATCCAACCCCTTTTATATCCTTTACTCCTCCTCACATTGACCTCATACCCATCCCTCATTCCGCACACCACAGACCACCTAATTACACCCCTTACACCTGGACCCTCCTCACTAACATCTGTTAGCCCTTTAATCCTCCATTAACCATCCCGTCCATGCTCACTACCCCTTTTAATAACCCACAGATATTTAATAAACCTTTTAGCGGACTATTACATTGACTCTTTCACTGTGTGTTGCTTATTGAGGAAAAGCTAAGACACAATATTGAGAGATTGACTAATTTAGATTTAGATTTTAGGCTAGCTCCATTGAATAGTGAGTACACAAAGAAAAGTCGCAGTTGCTATGTAGAATTGCTTTCTGCGCATTGAGTATGGATTTAGACCTCTGTATTATTGATTTAATGAGCTGCTTTTGCCTCAAGTGTCACATGGCGCGTGACAGATTCCCGGGTATAAAAATGCGAGCTCAGTTGAGAACGAGATATACTTTCCCACAATACTTTCTCTCCCTTATTTCTTTTAATTATTTTACTTTATTATGTAGACTTTTCTTACCCCAACTCCCACACCTCCACACCCTAAAGCAGATGGTGGAATCATTTTCCGGCAGTTTTCTCAAACATGCACAGCCTGCAAATAAATGGAGTACTTCTGCGTTGAAAGCACAGCAACACGAGGTCCTCGCCAGAAATGCAAGTTTTTCCGCTGGAGACAGAGGGCGTGTGATGCCTTGTTAAGAAATGCGGACATCGAGCGTCGATTTACAAAAACCAAATATTGGGTAATACCGAAGACCAAAGATTTGGTCGAAGATATTTAGGATGTATCAATTGGGGACAATCAGTTGGTGGGAGAGATCAAGGAGGAGGTTGAAGATACCGTGGCAACCTGGGTAACCCAGGCCACAAATAAGAAATGAGGGGTCGAAGAAGAGGTAGATGAATTAGTTGAAGAGGATGAGGAAGAAATCCTTATTTCGAGACGGATGCCAAAGAAGTGGCGGATGGTCATCGAGGATGACAAAGAGGAGAAAGGAGTGATGGTTTAAGTCACCCTGAAATTATTCTTAGAAACTGACCCATTGTTCGAAGTAAGTCTGTTCTTCTTTTTATTTAAAAAATTTTTGTTACTGATGACCTATGTTTTATAATTCTGATGTCATCACGGAAATTCCAATTGTAGAAGCTGCGCCATTGCTGCCAGTTGAAGTAAATCAACCAGTGATTGATTTGAGGGAGGACAACAAAGAGACTCTTGACCAGGTATGGTCAAAGAAACCTTGGAAGGGTTGACAAACTCAATTCATCAAAGATTTAAGCGGTGAGGTTGATAAGATTGTCAATTCTGCCTCCTTCAATGTGGCCAAAGAATTACTAGAAATCGGGGAACTGGTACCAGTAGGAAAAGAGGAGGTATTTGAGAGATGCAGAAAGGAAATAAGAGTGGTTTTGGAAAATATGAAGAAGTTGGTTCAGGAGAAAATTTGAAATGGAACAAAAAAAAGAAAAGAAAGAAAGAGGGAAGGGAAAAAGTAGAAAGCAATTTGTGTATTTATTTATTTATTTAATTGAAAATTTTGATATATATTTTATAAGGTTTTGAGAAAAGAAAAAAGAAAAGATTTGAATAAATTTTTTTTTTAAATTTTGAAAGAAGAAAAGAAAAGAATGTTTAACTGAAGAAATTTAAGTTTTAAGTTTTGAAAAGAAAAAATTTAGGTAAGAAAAAGGAAATAGTTGATTGAAACAATTTTGTTTGAAATGAAAATTCAATGAAAGGAAAAATTGTTATTTGTGAAAGTTTATTTCTTGAAGTTTTTTAGGAATTTTGGTTATTTGAAAAGAAAGAAGAAAAAATATCTTTGAAAAAAGAATTTGAAAGAAAGAAGTAATTTGTTTGAAGAATTTTAAAAGAGAGATTTAAAGGTTGAAGTGAAGTTTGAGAAAGATTGTCGTATTGAGTTCATGAAAAATTTTGATAGTTTGAAGAAAAAGAAATAAGGGAAAAGAAGAAAAGTTTTGAAAAGAGAATAGAAAATTTAAAGGAATTTCTTGATTTTTAAGATTTTAATTTAATGAATTTTAAGATTTTATTTTTATTATTTTATTTTATTTAATTTTTTAATTTTAACTTTTAATTTATTTTAATTTTTTGTTTAGTTTATTTTATTTTATTTTATTTATTTATTTTTTATTCTTTAAAGAAGGTTGAAAAAAGCTTTTTAGAAGAAAAAGAAGAAAAGAAAAAAAACAGAGTAAAGATTTTAGAAGAGAAGAAGTTTTAGAAATTTTAAGAAAAGAAAAGAAAAGAGAAAGAAGAGAAAAAATAAAAGAGAGTTCTAAGGTTTTATTTTTAAAGGATATTTAAGATGAAAAGATTTTAGGAGTTCAGGGGTGTTATAAACATTGATGGCTGGCTCCCAGGATGTTTTGTCTGAGTCATCAAGGAAGCCTTCCCATTTCACGAGGTATTGAAGTTTCCCCTTGTGCATTCTTGAATCAAGGATACGGCTTACTTCCCACTCTAGATGGTCTTCTTCTTCGACCGGTTCCAGAGGAGGTTGGTTCCTGCCCAGGTATATTTCTTGAGCCAGTTCCAGGAGATATACGTGCAAAACAGGGTGAATAGCCTGCCATTTAGGAGGTAGCTTGAGTCGAAATGCAGTTTTAGAGACTTTGGAGTCAATTTGGAATGGTCCCAAGCATTTTTCAGCCAGCTTCTTTGATGGTCGAGTCATTCTAATGTTTTGTGCATCAAGCCATACTTTGTTGCCTGGTTTAAAAGAAGGAGCAGATTGTCAATGTTTGTCGGCCTGTTCTTGTACCTTTGAATCGCTAATTCCAAATTTGATTTATGTTCTTCTTGGAGTTGTGATATGGTTCAAAGATAATGTTCAGCAGGATGACTAGTTCCTACATGGATTGAGTTGAATCAAGAATGTCTTCCATAAACAGTTTTGAAAGGAGATTGTCATGTCAAAGAATGAGTCGAGTTATTATAAGTAAATTCGGCCAATGGTTACCATGTGGTCCAATCGTCTTGTTGGTAACTTACATACATTCAAAGGTATTGTTCGAGGATTTGTTTGACCCTTTCTGTTTTCCCATCGGTTTCAGGATGATAGGCCGTGGAGAGATTCCTCGTGATATTGAGTTGTCAACACAGTTGAGTCCAGAATGTGGATTCAAACAATGAGCCTCTATCTGAAATACTATCATTAGGTAAGCCATTTTTGGAAAATACATATTCTAGAAACAATTTTGACAAATCTTCTGCTGTAGCAGTAGTAGTGGTTTTAATGAAAATAGACATTTTTGAAAATCTATCTACTATTACTAATATAGCATCAAAATTATTAGAAAGAGGAATTTGAGAAATAAAAACCATTGATAAAGATTCCCAAGGTTTAGAGGGAATAGGAAGTGGTTGAAGCAACCCATGCTTCCGGTGACGGGGAGCCTTGTTCCTATTACATTCATAACTATATCTTATATAGGCCTTGATTTCTCTGGTCATTCCTGGCCAGAAGAAATCCCTCGCAATAAACTGGTTGGTTTTATCAACCCCAAAATGACCAGCTAATGGAGAATCATGTCAACTATTGAAAATCCATAATTTTATTTCATTGTTTTTGGGTATGAATACTCTACCTTTGAAAACTAATAGACCTGATTCAATACTAAATCTTTTGGCCCCTTGCTTTGAGAGTATTGTGTCTTTTAACCCTAAACAGTAATTGTCCTTTGACTGAGCTTTGAGGATGTTGGATAGTGGATTTTGGAAAGATTGAACTGTCATCGAATTAAGTTGATTAGTCGTTAACATTGATTGGTTGAAAATTGATTTCACATTTGCTGGGTTCTTGTCAGCAAATGCGTCCCCCCGCTGTGGGTAAACGTTGTCCCGACGTGACAGAATATCTGGGACAATGCAGTTCTTACCTGGGCTCTAGGAAATAGAAAAAGGAAATTAAGACAAAAATTCAGCCCACCTGGCTTGACACCTGGTTTACACTTTGGAAGACATAAAGTATTTCAAAGCATTATTGTCAGTCAGGATTTGAAAAGGACTATCAAGTCTGAGAAAAAAAGAACCCATTTTTTAAGACAATGGATAATAGCTAAAAGCTCCTTGTCATGAATTTGGTAATTTAATTTTTCTGCAATGAGTTTGCGTGATTCGAAAGCAACAGGATGAAACAATTTTGTTTCAGGATTGAATTGAGAAATGACCCCTGCGATAGCATAATCCCTAGCGTCTGTATTGACTATTGACAAAGCAGAAGGATCAAAGTGTCGAAGAATTGGAGCTGTGGTAAATGCAGTCTTCAATGCTTCGAATTCCTTTTTTGTTGTAGAAGTAAAAACAAAAGGAATATCTTTTCTATGAAGAGAAGTAAGATTGGAAATAGTTTTAGAGTAATCTTTAATAAATCTTCTATAGAAATTGGCAAAACCCGAAATTCCTTGGAGGGATTTAACGGTTTTGGGCTCAGGCCATTCGAGGAATTTTTGGACCTTTTTGTCGTCCATGACTAACCCATCAGTGGATAACGTAAACCCCAAAAAATCAATAGATTTAAGATGGAATTCACATTTATTGTGCTTGGCGTAGAGACCCTGATCTCAAAGGTGATTTAGAACCTGTTGAACATGATGAATATGTTCATCCAGTGTCTTCGAGAAAATTAAAATATTGTCTAAGTAGAGGACAACAAATTGTTCAACAACATCTTGAAAGACGTCATTAAAAAAAGTTTTGAAAGTAGATGGTGCACTACATAATCCAAAAGGCATTACTAAATATTCAAAACTACCAAATCTAGTGCGCATTGCAGTTAGTGGTTCATGACCTTCCGCAATGTGAATAAGATTATAAGCGCCTCTAAGATCAATTTTAGAAAAGAAATTAGCACCATTAAAAAGGGTAAGAAGCAATGACATAGGAGGAACTGGGTATGCATTCTTCTTTGTAACTGTGTTGAGCTTTCTATAGTTAACACACAACCTAAGGCTACCGTCTTTTTTCTTTACAAAAAGAACAGGGGAGCTGGTTGGATATTTACTGGCTCTGATGAAACCTTTGGCTACATTCTCTGCAATGTTGTCTCAGAGAACTTGAGATTTGTCCTTTGAAAAAGAATAGACAGGACCTGCCGGAGGTACTGGACCTATTAACTCTATTTGATGGTCGTAGGGTCGATGAGGTGGTAACTTATCGGCCTTGTGGATTGAGAAAACATCAAGGAAATCATGATAGATTTCTGGTAGAGTTTATTTAATGGCTTCAACATTTATATGGTTGTCCTCATCTTGTTCGAGAGAATCTGTCGAGGGAGGACCAGAATTGAGAGAGCATAATTCGACTACTTCGAGGCAATTTAAATCTGCTTTGAGTGAAGTAATCAAGCTAGAAGGGATAGCCAATTGCTCTTTTAGAGAAAGATCAGATTCTTGCAAGTCACCTGGCAGAGATTTGTCCTCTAGAAGGATATTTTCAGGTGGGTTGTTTAACTCCCTATTGACCTGCATTGAAGAATTAGAATTATACTTAGTGCGTGGGGTGATCAATCCCCATGACCAATCAATTTCAGGATTCCAATGCGTTAAAAAGTCATGGCCAAGGATGGTATCATCCATTCTTGGGGCTTCCAAGACTGATAATTCCCACTGGAAGGGGGAAAATTCAGAAAGTTGAAAACCCATAAAACTTTCTTACTTACCCAATATTTGGGTTCCTCTGACTCGAACAAATAAATTGGAGGTTGATTGATATCTGTGAATGTCAGCTTTAACTTCTTGGCAAAAGATAAACTGACAAAAGAAATTGAAGCTCCAGAGTCTATAAGACAACTGAAGGGGGTATCCTCCTTGAAAAGAATAAATCTCAAGCGGTTTAAGGCAACTCCAGTCCTTAAGACATGGAGGTTCTGTACACTGGGAGAGATAAGATAGTATTCTTTGCAGACAAGTAAACTATCTACTAGTTTTTTGACCTTGAACTAGTACCTTCTCTTTCCTTCAACTTTACACAATCTTTTAGCTTGTGCTTACCCCCACAATACATACATAACCCATTATCTGCTCACCTCTTCCTCTCAGCTTCTTTTAGTTCCCCTTTTGGACCCAGTACTTTTCTGATATCACCTGGGGTCGAGCCTTTCGGTCGAGGTTTGTCCTTTCCCTTATTGGGTTTGGATTGAGTTTAGGAGGATTGAGTTGTCCATGGGTGTGAAGAAGGTCACAATTTAAAATTTAGGCCTTGAGATTTGTTGGCGTATTGATGATGTTGTAGTCGTCCTTGGTAAACGCCATCGAGTTCTAGGGCTCAATCCATTAAGTCTGTTAAAGTGGTCATCTTCTGTCCATGAAGATTTAATTGATCCAGGATCCTTGAAGGAAGTCCCTTTTTTAAATGATACTTGAGGGCAGCATCATTCCAACCTACTCGTGTTTGAAGTGCTCTGAAGTTTGAAATATATTCAGAGGCTTTACAATTATCACTCATGCAAAGAAATCAAGTTCAATTTCTGCGTTGTCAGTTTTATTAGGGTCACCAAACAATGTAAAGAGTTGGTCTTTGAACTTTTACCAGTTATTAATAAGTAAGTGGGTTTCTGTTGAAGAGAGCATGAGAAGATAAGGTTTGAACCATCTTTCTGCTTTTCCAGCTAGGAATGAAGAAGCGTAAACAACCTTCAATTGGTCATTATGGAACAGGAGCTTGCAGGTTTGCAAGAAGGACCGCAATCTGTCTGGATGTTCTCCATCAAATTTATCAGGAGATTTCATGGAAGGTGTTTTGAATTTAGATCCCTCCAAAGAAGTTGGATGGGAAAGGGTTTTCATGAAAAGTCTCATGAAGTCCTCCAGCAAATTAGGTGGTCCAGGTTCCGAAGGTTGACCAGAAGGGTGAGTAACAGGGGCAGATGGTGTCTCATGCATCGTATTCTTTCCTTCTTCTTCCTTGCTAGAATCATCAAAATCCTGGGGGATGTCTTCCACAGATTGGACGGAATGTCCCTGTTCCCTAAGGTTGAGGGGTTCCAAGGAGTGAGTGCAGGAAACAGGCCGTGTAGCTGTTGGCCTGCCTCTGGCGCGAGCCCTAGTAGTAGCGCCCGTAGGAGGAGTGCATTGAACAGGTGCCATTTTAAGAGTTTAAAACACCTGAAAAAAGGACGTAGTAGTGCCAAAGAATGAGAACTAAGGAGAATTAAATTATACTGTCACTGTACAACCTACGCACAAGGTCGAGGGTGTTCCTGGAAGTGAGATGAGGAGGGTAGTTTAGAAACTTCTTCGAGGCACAGAGGAAATGTTCGAGGAAGTGATTCGAAGATGACTCAAAGGAAGAGCTGCTGCTTTGAGATATGTTTGAGAAGAATTCTACAATAATTTAAAGGTAATATTAATATTCTTAAGATCTCACAAAGGGTTGGAAACTCAATAATCAAAGATTTAGGATTTAGAAATGATTTCTGAGAAAATAAGAAAGATACAATAATAATGATTTAACCTGAAGCTTTACCACTATTAACTATATATATGTTTTATAATTTAATTCTAAAGAATGTCGAACCAAAAACCCAACCCCTTTTATATCCTTTACTCCTCCTCGCATTGACCTCATACCCATCCACTATTCCGCACACCACAGACCATTAAAAAATGCACCCGTTACACCTGGACCCTCCTCACTAACATCCGTCAACCCTTTAATCCTCCACTAACCATTCTGTCCATGCTCACTACCCTTTTTAATAATTCACAGACATTTAATAAACCTTTTAGTGTACTATTAAATTGACTATTGTGCTGTGCCTCACTTATTGAGGAAAAGACTGGGACACACTATTGAGAGATTGACTAATTTAGATTTAGAGTTTATAATAGCGCGGTTGAATAGTGAGTACACAAAGGAAAGTCGCAGTTGCTATGTAGAATTGCTTTCTGCACTTTTAGTATGGATTTAGACCTCTGTGTTATTGATTTAATGAGCTGCTTTTGCTTGAGTGTCACATTGTAGACTTTTCTAAAGTACTAAGAAGTAGACACAATGCAAGATGGGTTGGTTCTCCTCTTCAATTTCTAAAAAGAAGCGCCTGCCACTCTTATTTTTAAAGACAGCGCAATAATCTGTAACACTAATATTTGATTAGAAAGTTTATAAGATGAGAGATGAGTTTTAGAGATCAGGAAAAACAAGTATTACTATCTGGATATTTCTATTCTTAATAAGCGCTAATATCCACAGCTACTCCCTCTTGAAGCGCTCTCTTTGAATATGCCTTATTATAGCAATAAAATAACTCTAATAATAGTCAATCCTACTAAATCTATATATTCCCTCTATGTTGCACTCTTTCACTTATGCTATATGAAATACACACACAGAAGCACAAATGATGAAAGACTCAGAAATATCTCTAATTTACTATTCTGTATCTCTCTATATATTCTACTTACAAAAAGACTCCCTATCTTTATCAAATAGTCCTCCTTTTTATATTTTTCCAGTACTCAAGACACAGTTCCCTAGTGGATCTCCAGTGCTGGCTCTAGCACTGTGGTCTTCCAACATTGGTAGAGGCCTTTTTTGTGTGGTTTGGCGCTGTTTGTGCATGTCTTAATTGACATCTGTTAAAGAATTGGGTATTTTTCTGGTTTTATTCCGTGGATATTGGGTATGCGGGTATGTGGGTACTATCATTGGATAGCCCTGGGTTTTCTCTGTATTTTATGTCTTGTAGACATTTTTCATATTCTAAGTTTTAAGGGGTCATTTCCTCATTTTTCATTTATAAAAGATTGCTGTTTAATTTTGTTTTTTGTGTTTTACAGGCTAACCTTAAGTCTTAGAGTTAAGTGCTTAGTACCATTGGATAGAGCTAATTTTTCTCTATATTTCATGTCTCAATGTTGTTTTAGTGAAATTCTGTGTTTTAAAGGTTTTAGTAGTTGTAGCTAATTTTTCTAAGTAGATTAGTGGTTTTTGTTGGTTTTCTGGCTTCAGGGAGGCCGGGCCACTTCAGGCGGCATCTCCGACGTCGGGCAGCCTGCCTGCCTCTGTTTTAGGAGGTTGGGGAGCGCTTCAGGAGGGTTTTTTATGCAATTTGGCGGGTACAGGCGCCAGATTGGTGGGTGCGCATGGGCTCTTAGTTAGTGGTCTGTGTGTACATAGTGAATAAGACAGTTTGGGGCAACCTTAATCATCATACAACCATCCGGAGGTGATATCATTGTTCCTCACTCAGTTTTCACTGTTTTCTGGCCACAATTTGGCTGTGTTTGTTGCAAGTGAGTTCTTCATTTAACTTAACTTTGGCAACTGTTTTCTCTGTTATAGTCTTGCAAGCTATAGCAAGTATTATTGCTGTCTCTGGTGTGGATTTTCAGCCTACATCAAGTATCTTTGCTGTCTCTGGTGTGGACTTTGTTCTACATTTCAGTTCTTTGGTCTGGTAGTCTATCTGGGGACTACTTTCTTGGCTCATAAAGCAGTCAAGTGTGTTAAACAGGAGCTTTAGCAAAACAGGAACCAACTTACTTTAGCAAGTAAATCTCACTCTATTTTTCTAAAGGGACAGGGGATTTTCTCTCTGGTTTTTCTCCAACTCTCTTGGTCAAGGCCTATAGCTAGTACTATAGGATTGTCTACATTTCTGGCGCCCAACGTGGGGTAGAACTTGCTAGTTCTTTGGAATCTCTGTTTTCTTTGGTTGGCTCTTTTTGGTGCTTTGGTCTGGAGGAATGGCTTCTGGTTCTTCTATTCCTGTGGTGACTGTCAGTGGGGGGGATGGTCCTCCTTCTGTGATGGTTAGGGAGTGTGTGAGGATTAAAACTTGGGATGGTACCAAGTTTAATGGGGAGGATGTCAAGTGGTTTCTAGAGAAGTATGAAACTGCTGCTGGAGTGGATGGTGCTTCCTACCTGGACATGGTGAAGCAGATTATCTTCTTCATTGGTGATAGGTCAGTGGAGAAGGAGATTGTGGCCATGTCTGTCTACAAGAAGAGGGATTGGAAATTGTTGTGTAGGGAGATGGTGGATAGATGGGGTGTCAGGTTCACTATGGTGGATCTGAACAAGGTTGTCAGTGAATGGCAATCTTATGGTGGTGTTGGTAACTTACATAGTTACAGGAAGTTTCTGCTACAGTTTGATCCTGTGGTGGAATATTTGGTGGAAGTGGAGGAGCTGGCACATGAAAATGCTGCCAAAGATGTTTTTTGATCTGCCCTGGCTAGAGATGTCAGGATGGATGTGTTGAAGGAGTTGTCAAGAAAGGAATTGATGAAAACTCTTTCTAATGGGGACCGATTGCGCTCTTCATGCCCCTTTAAATCCTCTAAATCGTCTTTGCAATCATTAGCTACAAATAATAGTACTTGGCGCACCATATCATATTCAGTTGCTCCATGAACTTCAGCTGCCTGTTCAAACCTGCGTAAAAACTTCTTGGTATTAATGCCCGCAAAATGCAAGCTTTCATCTTTACACCTAATGTTTGTATTTACCGTCTTTGGCAACAATGCCAAAGAATTGGGCAATTTAACCCTCTCCTGACATCCCCTAGATGTAGTCACAGTAGGATCCATTCCCAAAATATAAAATCAAAACAGAGATCACAAAAACACACACTTGGTAATTAAACCTGACTATATTCACGATACAGCCCTACGCTATCTTCTGATAACGGCTATTAATCCACTTGTTGTAGACCCTACAACTCTTCTGCTGAAGCACCGGCTTGATTACGTCCTCTTGACGAAACCCTAAAAAACCAAACAATCTAATCAAAAACACTAGTTACAATTATGCCACTGTTGGGACACCAATTGTAGACTGTTCTAAAGTACTAAGCAGTAGACACAATGCGAGATGGTTTGGTTCTCCTCTTCAATTTCTAAAAAGAAGCGCCTGCCACTCTTATTTTTAAAGACAGCACAATAATCTGTAACACTAATATTTGATTAGAAAGTTTATAAGATGAGAGATGAGTTTTAGAGATCAGGAAAAACAAGTATTACTATCTGGATATTTCTATTCTTAATAAGCGCTAATATCCACAGCTACTCCCTCTCGAAGCGCTCTCTTTGAATATGCCTTATTATAGCAATAAAATAACTCTAATAATAGACAATCCTACTAAATCTATATATTCCCTCTATGTTGCACTCTTTCACTTATGCTATATGAAATACACACACAGACTCACGAATGATAAAAGACTCAGAAATATCTCTAATTTACTATTCTATATCTCTCTATATATTCTACTTACAAAAAGACTCTCTATCTTTATCAAATTGCCCTCCTTTTTATATTTTTCCAGTACTCAAGACACAGTTCCCTAGTGGATCTCCAGTGCTGGCTCTAGTGCCACATTAGTAAAACAATAACTAATCTATTAGTAAACTACGTACACTGCTTGTAACAACTACGGTGCCTAAAACATAACCTATGATTACTAATGCTAGTATTAACTTGTTTCACTCATACTCCACATATGTGCTTTTGACTATACCTTTGTTTTTGTTTCAGCTCTATTTTCAGGTTTGACCCATTCTAACGTTGATCCTAGTTGCCTTGACTCTTGGGTAGTTTTGTGATTGATTCCCCACTCTCCTTTCTTTAATACTAAGTTCATAGTCCTAAAAATTCACTTAATTAGTTAGCCTGCTTTATTACCTGTTTCAGTAAGTTACCTAACTAGCCGTGGTACAGTATACTATGCACTTGAGTCTTCCTTAAGCCATAACTCTTTTTTTAATGTGTAACACATAATTATTGGAACGTCCAAATCCATATTGTTTAGTGCTTTACAGTCCTAAATCAATAACACACAATTCCCCATTGTGTGGCACATCTTGCTGCAAAATCCGAGCGCACAGACCCTCAATCCTTTTCCGCGCTTCCATCTCCTTTGTTCTTTGAAACACACAAATACATATTATATTTTAGCACTACCTACTGCGCTAACTTCCTTTGTTCTTCCTGGACTACGCGCGCTGATTGGTCTAAAATTATGCTACCTGTGAGGCGCATGACAGATGCCCAGGTATAAAAAACACGAGCTCCGTTGAGCGTGAGACATACTTCCCACACTATTTTCCCTCCCTTCTTACTTTAATTAATTTATAATTTATTATGTTGAATTTTCCTACCCCAATTTCCAGTAATTCTTGGGCCATGTTAAAGGAGGCAGCATCGACAATCTTATCGACTTCACTGCTTAAATCTTTGATGAATCGAGTTTGTCAACCTTGGCGAGGTTTCTTCGACCATACCTGGTTGAGAGTCTCTTTGTTGTCCTCCCTTGAATCAACCACTGGTTGATTTGCCTCAACTGGCAGCAATGGCGCAGCTTCCACAATCGGAACTTCCGCAATGACATCTGAATTCTAAAAACAAGATCATCAGTAACAAAATTTTTAAAATAACAGAAGAACGGACTTACTTCAAATAATGGGTCAGCTTCTAAGAATAATTTTGGGATGACTTCCACTGCCACTTCTTTCTCCTCTTTGTCATCCTCAATGATCATCTGTCGCTTCTTTGGCGTCTGTCTTGAGATGGGGACTTCATCCTTATCCTCTTCAACTAATTCATCTACCTCTTCTTTGACCCCTCGTTTCTTACTTGTGGCCTGGGTTACCCAGGTTGCCACAGTATCTTCAACTTCCTCCCCAGTCTCTCCCACCGACTGATCATCCCCAATTGATACGTCCCAAATATCTTTGACCACCTCTTTGGTTTTCGGTATTACCCAATATTTGGTTTTCGTAAATCGATGCTTGATGTCTGCATTTTTAGAGAAGGCATCACATGCCACCCATCTCCAGCGGCAAAACTCGCATTTCTGGAAAGGACCTTGTGTTGCTGTGCTTTCAACACAGAAGTATTGCATCGACTCACAGGCCGTGCAGGCTTAGGAATACTGCCGGGTAATGATTCCACCATCCGCTTTGGGGTGTGGAGGTGTGGGAGTTGGGGTAGGACAATTCAACATAATAAATTATAAATTAATTAAAATAAGAAGGGAGGGAAAATAGTGTGGGAAGTATGTCTCACGTTCAACAGAGCTCGCGTTTTTTATACCTGGGCATCTGTCACGCGCCATGTTACACTCAAGGCAAAAGAAGCTCATTAAATCAATAATACAGAGGTCTAAATCCATACTTGAAGCGCAGAAAGAAATTCTACATAGCAACTGCGACTTTCCTTTGTGTACTCACTATTCAACCGTGCTAGTCTAAACTCTGAATTTAATTAGTCAATCTCTCAATAGTGTGCATAGGTCATCCAGTGATAAATATGTAAACTATAAAAAGTGCAAAGTGACCCACTTTCACCGGACGACCTACGCACAAGGTCGAGGATGTTCCTGTAAGTGAGATGAGGGATTTTAGAAACTTCTTCGAAGTACAGAGGAATGATTCGAGGAAATGATTCGAAGGTCACTCGAAGTAATAATTATAGGTTCGAGGTTTGATCGAGAAGAATTATAAACTAGTTCCAAGGTAATAATAATTCTTAAAATCTCACAAAGGGTTGGAAGCTCAATAATCAAAGATTTAGGATTTAGAAATGAATATTGAGAAGGTAAAAGAAAGATACAATAACAATGATTTAACTTTTAAGGTTTTTCCACTATTAATGTAAATACGATATTATAATTTAATTCTAAGGAATATCGAACCAAATACCCAACTCCTTTTATATCCTTTGTTCCTCCTCACATTGACCTCCCTTCCATCGCAGTATTCCCATTCCATTGACCATTACTAACATACACTTAGACCCTCTTCACTAAATATCCGTCCATGCTCAATATACCCCTTTTTAATTAATTAACAAAACTTTAATGAAAAACTACTACTGTACTATTTCGTTGATCCTAGCGCTGTGCGTCGCTTATTGAAAAGGACTAAGGTACCCTATTGGGAGATTGACTAATTTAGATTTAGAGTTTAGGCTAGCGCAGTTAAATAGTAAGTACACAAAGGAAAAATCGCAGTTGCTATGGAGAATTGCTTTCTGCGCTTCGAGTATAGATGTAGGACTCGATATTATTGATTTATTGAGTTAATTTCGCCTTGAGTGTCACGTGGCGCGTGACAGATGCCCGGGTATAAAAAACGCAAACTCCGTTGAGCTTGAACCATCTTCCCACACTAATTTCACTTGTCTAATACTTTTTTCCCTCATCTCTCAATTATTTATTTTATAATGAACTGCCCTACCCCCACACCCACGCCTCCACACCCTAAAGCGGATGGGGGAATAATCACACGACAGTTTTCACGGACTTGCACGGCTTGTGAAAGCATGGAATATTTCTGTGTCGAAAGTACGGCGACTTGAGGCCCTCGCCAGAAATGCGAGTTTTGCCGTTGGCGGCGAGTGGCGTGCGATGCGTTGACAAAGAAGGCGGAAATCAAAAAACGATTCACAAAAACAAAATTTTGGGTAGTTCCAAAGACCAAAGAGGTGGTCGAAGACATTTGGGATGTCTCAATCGAAGATGAACAATCGGTGGGGGAAAATGATAAGGAGATGAACAACGAGATCTCAACCTGGGTAACCCAGGCCACGAGTTCGAAGCGAGGTGTCGAGGAAGAGGTCGATGAATTGGTGGAGGAGGATGAAGATGAAGTCCCTGTTCCAGGGCGGGCACCCAAGAAACGTCGGGTGGTCATCGAGGACGATGAGGAGGAGAGAGAGGTAGAAGTCGGAGTGGCGCCCAGGTTATTTCTGGAGCCTGATCCCATCTTCGAGGTAAGTTTTAATTATTTTATTTCAAGGATGAAGTTACTGATGAGTCGTGTTTTAGACATCGAATAACCTGGAAGAGCCGATTGCGGAGCCTGCGCCGGTTATACCAACTGAGGCAAACCCTCCAGCCACGGAAGTGGTTGAAGAGCCCGAAGACACCCTGGACCAGGTGTGGTCAAAGAAACCTCGTCAAGGTCGACGAGTAAGGTTCGCGGAAGAACTATGTGGGGAGGTCGACGCTATTGTTGACGCTGCTTCCTTCGACGTGGCGGAGGAGCTCTTGGAGATTGGAGAGGTGGTTCCGGTAGGAGAGGAGGAGGTATTTGATAAATGCAGGAAGGAGATAAGGGTAGTTTTGGAGAAAATGAAAAGATTGGTTCGAGAAAAATTAAAAGAAAAAATTTGAAAATGAAAAGGAGATGGAAAGAAGTAGAAGAAAAAATTGTATTTTAGTTTTATTTTATTTTTATTTTATTTTATTATTAGTATTATTTTTTTTTTATATTGTAGGTGAATGTTGTTAATTTTACAAGATTTGAGAAAGAGAAAAAGAAGAGAAAAAAAAGAAAAAAGAAGTTTTAAATAAAAAATTTTAGAATTTGAAAGAAGAATTTTAAAGAAAGAAAAAAGGTTGTTTTAATTGAAGGAAGTTTTAGTGTTTTTAAAAGGAAAATTTTTATGTAAGAAAAGAGAGAGAAAAAGAAACGGTTTTGTGATTGAGATGAGTTGTTAAATTGAGGATTTTTAAATTTTTTTTTTTTTTTTTTTTTTAAAAGAAATTTTAGTTTGAAAAAGAGGAGAAAGAAAAGAAAAAAACAAAGTGTAGAATTTAAGAGAGTTTGAAAAGAAGATTTATTTGTTTCAAAGAATTATTATAGGGAGATTCAGGGGTTGAAGTTAAGTTCGAGGAAATGGTCGTGCCATACAGGTTTTGATGATTCGAAGAAAAGAAAGTCTTTAAAAGAGAGAATAAAAAATTTTGAAAGAGAAAATTTTGAAGAGAATTTTAAATTTAAGAAAAGAATGTATTTAAAGAATTGAAAAAGAAAAGAAGAAAATATTTAGAGAGATTTATGAGTTTTTTATTTTATTTTATTATTTATGTTTATTCTATTTTATTTTATTTTATTTTATTTAATTTAATTTAATTTTATTTTATTTTATTTAATTTTAATTTTTATTTTATTTTATTTTATTTTATTGTATTTAATTTTAATTGTGATTTTATTTTTGGTTGGTTTTGGAGGAAATTTATAGAAGGAGAAGAAAGAAAAAGAAGAGAGAAAAAAGAAAACAAGGCTAAGAAATTTAAGAGGTGTTTTAGATTTTAAAGAAAGAAAGAAAAGAAAAGAAAATTTTAAATAAAGAAATTTTAAGGTTTTGGTTTTAAAGGATATTTCAAATGAAAAGATTTTAGGAGTTCAGGAGCATTGGAAACATTGATGGCTGGTTCCCAGGATGTTTTGTCTGAGTCATTGAGGAATCCTTCCCATTCCACGAGGTATTGAAGTTTCCCCTTGCGTATTCTTGAATCAAGGATACGATTTACTTCCCACTCTAGATGATCTTCTACTTCGACCGGTTCCGGAGGGGGTTGGTTCTTGCCCAGGTATATTTCTCGAGCCAGTTCCAGGAGAGATACATGGAAAACAGGGTGAATCGCCTGCCATTTAGGAGGTAACTTGAGTCGAAATGCAGTTTTAGAGACTTCAGAGTCGATTTCGAATGGTCCCAAGCGCTTTTCAGCCAGTTTCTTTGATGGTCTTGTTGTTCGGATGTTTCGTGCATCGAGCCATACTTTGTCGCCTGGTTTAAAGGAAGGAGCAGATTGTCGAAGTTTGTCGGCCTGTTCCTTGTATCTTCGAATCGCTGATTCCAAATTTGTTTTAAGTTCTTCTTGGAGTCGTGATATAGTTCGAAGATAATGTTCCGCAGGATGATTAGTTCCTACATGAATTGAGTTGAATCGAGGATGTCGTCCATAAATGGTTTCAAAGGGAGATTGTCGTGTCGAAGAATGAGTCGAGTTATTATAAGCAAATTCGGCCAATGGCAGCCATGTGGTCCAATCGTCTTGTTGGTAACTGACATACATTCAAAGATATTGTTTGAGGATTTGGTTAACTCTTTCTGTTTGACCATCGGTTTCAGGGTGATAGGCCATGGAGAGATTCCTCGTGATATTGAGTTGTCGACACAGTTGGGTCCAGAATGTGGATACAAACAATGAGCCTCTATCTGATATAATATCATTTGGTAAGCCGTGTTTAGAAAATACATATTCTAGAAACAATTTTGACAAATCTTCTGCTGTAGCAGTAGTAGTGGTTTTAATAAAAATAGACATTTTTGAAAATCTATCTACTATTACTAATATAGCATCAAAATCATTAGAAATAGGAAGTTGAGAAATGAAATCCATCGATAAAGATTCCCAAGGTTTAGAGGGAATAGGAAGTGGTTGAAGCAACCCATGCTTCCGGTGACGGGGAGCCTTATTCCTATTACATTCGTAACAAGCTTTTATATAGGCCTTGATTTCCTTGGTCATACCTGGCCAGAAGAAATCCCTCGCTATTAACTGGTAGGTTTTATCAACCCCAAAATGACCAGCTAACGGAGAATCATGTCGACTATTGAAAATCCATAATTTTATCTCATTGTTGTCGGGTATGACTACTCTACCTTCGAAGACTAATAGACCTGATTCAATAATAAATCTTTTGGCCCCTTGCTTTGAGAGTATTTTGTCTTTTAACCCTAAACAATAATCGTCCTTCGACTGAGCTTCAAGGATGTTGGATAGTGGATTTCGAAAAGATTGAATTGTCATCGAATTAAGTTGATGAGTTGTTAACATTGATTCGTTGAAGATTGATTGCACATTTGCTGGGTTCTTGTCAGCAAATGCGTCCCCCCGCTGTGGGTAAACGTCGTCCCGACGTGACAAGATATCTGGGACAATGCAGTTTTTTCCTGGGCGATAGGAAATAGAGAAAGAAAATTCAGACAAAAATTCAGCCCACCTGGCTTGACTCCTGGTTAACACTTTAGAAGACATGAAGTATTTCAAAGCATTGTGATCTGTTAAAATTTGAAAAGGACTATCTAGGCTGAGAAGAAAAGAACGCCATTTTTTAAGACAATGGATAATAGCTAAAAGCTCTTTGTCATGAATTTCATAATTTAATTCCGCAGCTATGAGTTTGCGTGACTCAAAAGCAACAGGATGAAACAAATTTGTTTCAGGATTTAATTGGGAGATGACCCCTGCAATAGCATAATCGCTCGCATCTGTCTCAACTATTGTCGAGGCCGAAGGATCAAAATGCCGAAGAATTGGGGCTGTGGTGAACGCCGTTTTTAGTGCTTTGAATTCCTTTCGTGCTGTAGAAGTAAAAACAAAAGGAATATCTTTTCTAAGAAGAGAAGTAAGATTGGAAATAGTTTTAGAGTAATCTTTAATAAATCTTCTATAGAAGTTTGCAAAACCCAAAAATCCTTGGAGTGATTTAATGTTTTTGGGCTCAGGCCATTCCAGGATTTTCTGGACTTTTTTGTCATCCATGACTAAACCGTCAGTGGACAACGTAAACCCCAAAAAATCAATTGATTTGAGGTGGAATTCGCATTTATTATGCTTGGCGTAGAGACCATGATCTCGAAGACGATTTAGGACCTGTCGAACATGATGAATATGTTCATCCAGTGTTTTCGAGAATATTAAAATATCATCTAAATAGACGACTACAAATTGTTCAACAACATCTTGAAAGATATCATTAACAAAAGTTTGAAAAGTTGAAGGTGCGTTACATAATCCAAAAGGCATAACTAAATATTCAAAACTACCAAATCTAGTGCGCATTGCAGTCAGTGGTTCATGACCTTCCGCAATGCGAATAAGATTGTAAGCGCCTCTAAGATCAATTTTAGAAAAGAAATTAGCACCATTGAAAAGGGTAAGAAGTAATGACATAGGAGGAACAGGATATGCATTTTTCTTTGTGACTGTGTTGAGCTTTCTATAGTCAACACACAACCTAAGACTACCGTCCTTCTTTTTTACAAAGAGGACTGGGGAGCCGGTTGGAGATTTACTGGCTCTGATGAAACCTTTGGCTACATTCTCTGCAATGTAGTCTCGAAGAACTTGAGATTCGTCCTTCGATAGAGAATAGACAGGACCTGCCGGAGGTACTGGGCCTATTAACTCTATTTGATGGTCGTAGGGTCGATGAGGTGGTAACTTATCGGCCTTGCGGATTGAGAAAACATCGAGGAAATCGTGGTAGATTTCCGGTAGAGTTGATTTAATGGCTTCAACGTTGATTTGGTCATCCTCTTCATCTTAAAGAGAATCTGTCGAGGTGATACCTGTATTGAGAGAGCATAATTCGATTACTTCGAGGCAGTTTAAATCCTCTTCGAGTGAAGTCATTGAGCTAGAAGGGTTAGCCAATTGCTCATTTAAAGAAGGTACAGATGCTTGCAAGTCATCTGGCAGAGATTTGTCCTCTAGCAGGACGTTGTCAGGCGGGTTGTTTAACTCCCTATTGACCTGCATTAAAGAATCAGAAATATACTTAGAGCGTGGGGTGATCAATCCCCGGGTCCAATCAATTTCGGGATTCCAATGCGTTAAAAAGTCATGGCCAAGAATGGTATCGTCCATCCTTGGGGCGTCCAAGACTGATAATTCCCACTCGAAGGGGGGAAAATTCGGAAAGTTGAAAACCCATAAAACTTTCTTACTTACCCAATATTTGGGTTCCTCTGATTCGACCAAATAGATGGGAGTTCGATCGATATCTGTAAATGTTAGTTGAAGCTTCTCGGCAAAAGATAAACTAACAAAAGAAATTGAAGCTCCAGAGTCTATAAGACAACTGAAGGGGATATCCTCCTTAAAAAGAATGAATCTCAAGCGGTTTAAGGCAACTCCAGTCCTTAAGACATGGAGGTTCTGTGCACTGGGAGAGATAAGATAGTTTGCTTTGCACACAAGTAAACTATCTACTAGTTTTTTGACTTCGAACTAGTACCTTCTCTTTCCTTCAACTTTACACAGTCTTCCAACTTGTGCTTACCCCCACAATACATACATAACCCATTATCTGCTCTTCTCTTCCTCTCAGCTTCTTTAAGTTCCCCTTTAGGATCCAGTACTTTGCTGATATCGCCTGGGGTTGAGCCTTTTGGTCGAGTTTTATCCTTTCCCTTATTGGGTTTGGATTGAGTCGAGGAGGATTGATTTGGTCGTGGGTGTGAAGAAGGTCCCGATTTAAAATTTAGGCCTTGAGATTTGTTGGCATATCGACGATGTTGAAGTCGTCCTTGATAAACGCCGTCAAGTTCAAGGGTTCGATCCATTAAATCCGTTAAAGTAGTCATCTTCTGACCGTGAAGATTTAATTGATCCAGAATCCTCGAAGGAAGTCCTTTCTTGAAATGATACTTAAGGGCAGCATCATTCCAACCTACTTGAGTTTGAATTGCTCTGAAGTTCGAGATATATTCAGAGGCTTTACCATTATCACTCATGCGAAGAAAATCAAGTTCAATTTCTGCGCTGTCCGTTTCATTAGGGTCCCCAAACAACGTAAAAAGTTGGTCTTCGAACTTTTCCCAATTATTGATAAGTAAGTGGGTTTCTGTCGAAGAAAGCATGAGTAGATAAAGTTCGAACCATCTTGCTGCTTCCCCGGCTAGGAATGAAGAAGCGTAAACAACCTTTGATCGGTCGCTGTTAAAGGTTCAAGGGTCATTATGGAACAGTAGCTTGCAGGTTTGCAAGAAGGGTCGCAATCTGTAGGGGTGATCTCCGTCGAATTTGTCAGGAGATTTCATAGAAGGAGTTTTGAACTTAGATCCCTCTGAAGACGTTGGATTTGAAAGGGTTTTCATAAAAAGTCTCATGAAATCTTCCAGAGAGTTAGATGGTCCCGGTTCTGAGGATTGGCCAGAAGGGTGATTGGCAGGGGCGGATGGTGCCTCATGCATTGTATCCTCTCCTTCTTCTTCATCACTAGAATCCTCAAAATCTTGTGGAATGTCTTCTACAGATTGAACTGAGTGTTGCCGTTCCCTAAGGTCAAGTGGTTCCAAAGAGTGAGTGCGAGAAACAGACCTTGTGGCTGTTGGCCTGCCTCTAGCGCGAGCTCTAGTAGTAGCGCCCGTAGGAGGAGTGCGTTGAACAGGTGCCATTTAAAATTTTAGAAGCACCTAAAAAAGACGTAGTAGTGCAAAGAATGAGAACTATGGAGAATTAAATTATACTGTCACCGGACGACCTACGCACAAGGTCGAGGATGTTCCTGTAAGTGAGATGAGGGATTTTAGAAACTTCTTCGAAGTACCGAGGAATGATTCGAGGAAATGATTTGAAGGTCACTCGAAGTAATAATTATAGGTTCGAGGTTTGATCGAGAAGAATTATAAACTAGTTCCAAGGTAATAATAATTCTTAAAATCTCACAAAGGGTTGGAAGCTCAATAATCAAAGATTTAGGATTTAGAAATGAATATTGAGAAGGTAAAAGAAAGATACAATAACAATGATTTAACTTTTAAGGTTTTTCCACTATTAATGTAAATACGATATTATAATTTAATTCTAAGGAATATCGAACCAAATACCCAACTCCTTTTATATCCTTTGTTCCTCCTCGCATTGACCTCCCTTCCATCGCAGTATTCCCATTCCATTGACCATTACTAACATACACTTAGACCCTCTTCACTAAATATCCGTCCATGCTCAATATACCCCTTTTTAATTAATTAACAAAACTTTAATGAAAAACTACTACTGTACTATTTCGTTGATCCTAGCGCTGTGCGTCGCTTATTGAAAAGGACTAAGGTACCCTATTGGGAGATTGACTAATTTAGATTTAGAGTTTAGGCTAGCGCAGTTAAATAGTAAGTACACAAAGGAAAAATCGCAGTTGCTATGGAGAATTGCTTTCTGCGCTTCGAGTATAGATGTAGGACTCGATATTATTGATTTATTGAGTTAATTTCGCCTCGAGTGTCACGTGGCGCGTGACACCCACAAATAGTAATCAATATAATTACCACAAATATATATGACTATTGTCAATATATAAGCTTAATTTTTTGAGTGTGGTTCAATTCCTGTTTGCATCAAAAAAATTAGTCACATGACTGATGACGTTTGTGCTTTTAGTCGTCCACTCATCCCTATAGGTACCTTGATATTGACAGTCCCTTGGTCTCCGGCCTCAAGTTATTGATGCGCTGTTGACGATTCGGAAAGGGTCCCAACTGTCAATGGGTCTTTTGTTCTAGAAGGTTCAATTGGAGGTTCAACGGGGCATTTACGTGGAATATTGGACTTTTAAAGTTAAGGTACGTAGTTTTATTTCTTTTGATTAATTTACTCAATATATAAGAGGTAAAGATTTAAATTATTATTATGATTTATATCTTAGAATTACGGTAATGTAAGTACTAACTTATAAAAAATAGTAATAAGTATTGTATCTAATAGATATGTTATAAAAATGGTAAGTAAAAAAGAATTGGTTTAAAAAGTACATAAGGAGAGGGCCTTTTATAGGCAAAAGGTGAGAGATAACACACAGAGTTAGCAACATCCAATAAGAGAGTGTGAGAGAAAAAACTTAGTGAAAAGAGAGTATGTGAATATAAAAAAGATATACTAAAATGATGTGTCAATAAAAAGGTATCATATTTATTTGATTTAAATCTTGAGTTCCCTTAGATTGTCACACTTAGTATAGAACATTTGATTTAAAATGTTATTTTAGCTGAATTTTAAATTTCTTAATAAAGAAACTTGAATTTTTTAGATTTTTAATATTTTAATAATATTTTTATTCCCTTTTCAACTTTATTATTGAGCACAGTGTTAGGGAGTAAAAATATACGGGACATTTATTAATTTTTATTAATTACTAAATTTACTTATTGTACTTAGCTAGTTAATTGTAAGTAATACGTAAGTAAATAATAGATAATTAATTATTAATAAGAATTAAAAAAGGCATGGCTTCATTTCAGTAAGATAATTAATTATTTTACTGGATAAGTCTAGTAGCCTGGCTGACAGCGTCAGTATTAGCGAATAAGCACTTGTAAATAAGTAATTAATTTTGATCAAATCTGCCCTTAATTAGTTTTCTATTTGTAAACCACAACTACACCAAAACAGGTATATGTCAAAATTTAATTGAAGTGCTGTTTTTATACAAACCACTCCCTCACAATAAAATTTTCTAACATTGTCTTTAAATCAACCCATTTATTTCAAAAACTAGATGCTGGTAAGTAATGACTGATTTGGTAAGAAACCGGCACTTGTTTCGAGTGCTGATTTGCTAACTCGGACACCCTCTATTTTTTCTACTTTTTTAATTCAGGGGGTAGAGGCTTCTGCCTATCAATATTGTTCCTTGATTTCACTTTAAGAAAAATGGGAATGGTCTTGTGAGAAAGTGGTGGTAAGTGTGAATACTTTAGATCCCCAAGACTCTTTAAATTGATATTTATATGTCCACTCCACTTTCCTATATATTCTAACTTCATATATTGTTTTAATTGATTTGAGAAGATGGAGCGGAAATGTTCGTCCAGAAAATCAGAATTTAGGGGGAAGGGTAGCACTTTCCGTTCACCCAATGTGCTTTTTTCTAGAATAAAGTCACGATACAGAAGATCATAATAACGTTCCATCCGGTTTTCACGTTTAGGGTTCTGCAACTTCTGATAAATAAAAAGAAGGAAGATTCTTCGCTTTATAGCTTCGGAGTTTAAGGGGTCACCTGAATGTACGTAATGCCATAAACCTTGAGAGCTTCCAGAAGTCCATTGCTTTATCTCATCTTCTTGAATTGTATCTAGCCACTCTCTGATTTTTATTATAATCCACTGAGAGAATTCTTCGGCTGAAGCTTCATAACTTCGGCTCTGAAATAAATCCATTAAACATGCTATGAAACTCGCACAATTGCTAGCAACGCTGTGAGGAAATCCATTTTCCAATAGCTTTAACGTTTCCACAAATAACATTAAGAAAATATTTCTACTTGATTTACATTTCTTATTGAAGTCACCGAAGCCTAAGTAAATTTTTTGAATGTCTTGGAAAATGAAAACTTGTGCACTTTTGGCCGAAGCCAAATTAAAATCTTTCTCAATCTCTTCCGCAAAAAAGCGAGGCATCCCATTATAATACAGTTCATAAATCTCAATGGGTCCTGGTGCCAATTCATCTTTACCTAATGCACCAAAAGTGAGTGATAGATTTCTTGTTGATAAGATAAAAAGTTTTTTAACGTCGCACAGAAGCTCTAAGAGGTTTTTTTCAGTGGGAAGCGGTCTAATAATTTCAAACTCCAGCTCTTGCACTTTTACGAGCAGTTCGGAATCATCCTTTATTTTACTTCTATTTGGCGTAAAATAAATCTTTAGTGGCAGATATATAGAAGAATATATCAAGCGCAAAGTGTAAAAGTCGACACTTGATGTGCCCCTTTCTTTCTCTGCAAGAGATGAGTTGCATGTTTGATTTTTGGAATTATTGCCTATATTGCTGGGGAAATAATTCTATGCACTCTTAGCTATCAAGATGAAAGATATATAAGCAACAAACTAACTTGAATTTTTTTCTTTTCTTTCGCTCGAGAGAAGAACTGGACGAGACTAATGTATTTCGACTAGAAGTGACAGTTGTGGGTACCATATCCACCGTAGATACTTCTTCATGTGTGGATGATTTGGAACTCTCTCCAGGAAAAGCTGATACACTTACTATTTTATTTATTTATTTTCAATTAAAATATGATTTTAGACTAAATGCTAACGAAAAGAAAAAATGATTTGATGGGTTACTTACCGTATTTCATGTCCTGTGCTTGAGATCTCAGAGCATAACCTTTTACTTCTAGTGTTTGGAGTTTGACCTTTTTGGATTTAGGTTCTGATTCATTGATTGGATGTAATTGTAATTTTTCCCTCGCAATTTCGTTGTCGTAATCGCTAAAAGAATTTAATGGGGAACCCTGTCAAGTAGGAATTAATTTCAAACATATGTTTAGAACTAAAATCCTCTCTACATGATCAATGGTAATTTCCAATAATTTTAAACCCGAGGAGCCTCTTAGCTCACAAGTAGTGTGATTGAAGTGCTTTTTGGGTTTGCGTTTGCCAGCAAACAAGGACCACAAAACTGGAGACAAGAGATATCGCTCAGATTAATAAAAACTTTATTCTAAGCCTAAGATTTTGATTTACACTCACATTACTTTCCATATGATTTGAAGAAAAATTATCTATTATAAGCGATTGTTCATCTTTGGTCGCACTGTGTTCATTCCCTGGTAGCGTCATCTTTTCGGGAAGTATAGAATATTTTAAAGTCGTCACGTCTTCACCAATTCTTGAAAGTGTGCATAAACTAATGGCCGCATCTATTTCCAGAGGACTAAGGCTGCTATCTGTAGCGCTCAAACTCAAAAAGCAGTATGATAACCAAAATGCATGGCTAATAGATGGTAAATTAAACCGTTTACACTTGAGGTGGATCATAATTAGAAAAATTGAGCATGTGAGAAAAATCTTGATGCTGGTATTTTAATTATACCCTCCGCTTACAAAGCTTGGTACAAATGTAATAGCAAAATAACATGGTTTCAAATATTGAAATTGAATCTAAAACATTTCCATAAAACAACTGCACATACATTTAATGAAGCGGTATAACTTTTTGTGAACATTTTTTATATTGAATCAAACCTATCAATCTGATAACGAGACTGCTCTGTATCTTAGCCACATAGCACATGTTGGATGGAAGTATAAACGAGAAGCCTTTTGTATTACGCCAATGAACTAATGATCCAACCTTATGAAACACAACAGCGGGTTAGTGTACCAATTACCAGAATACGCTAACTACAACTAATACTTGATAATCACCTGTCCCAGTGATTATCCGTGTCCAGTTGTATATGTCACGGTTCAGTGATTGGTGTGGTGATTGAGATACAAGTATAAAAGAATTGACGAGTGAAAACAAGTCAGTAAGTAAAAAGTTGTGAGAGATTGGATAGAAATAATTTTTAGTACATTGGTGAGTTTATATATCCTATCTATACAACTTATTATGTAAGCTATGTACAAGAATTTCATCACACTGCAACGGTTTTCTTCAAAACGAGGACGAGGTTGTTGTTTTGTAAACATGTCTGCCAGCATATCCTGAGTGGACACATATTGTAGTGAAAGATTCTTGAGTTTGACTTGTTGTTGAATGAAATGATATTGTATGTCAATGTGTTTTGAGCGTTTGTTGATTTGTGATTCTTTTGATATAAAAATGGTGCTGCTGTTGTCGCAAAATATGATGGGAGTCGTTATGATTTCCCCCAATGATTGAAAGAGGACTTTCAGCCAAAGAATTGTTTTGGTGAGCTCGCACGCTGATACATATTCAGCTTCCGACACAGAGACTGCAACAAGCTTTTGCCTTCTACTTTGCCGAGTGATTGGTTCACCATTAAAAAGGACGATGTAGCCGGACATATAGAGCCGAGTATTGGGGCAGTTAGCGTAGTCGGAGTCACAGTAACTGGAGAGTTGATGATTAGATTTAGAGCGAGGAAATTCAATACCAATATCATCATTAGTGACAACATATTGTAGAAGTTTTTTTTCAATATTCCAGTGGGTAATTGAGTTGTCAGAGTTATACTTGGAGAGGCAATTCAGGGCATGGCATATATTGGGTCAAGTAGCCACAGCCAGATAGTGAGACATCCGATAAGTTGTTGATAGGGCTTGCTACATCCTTCCTCAGATTCATCAGCGTTGGGATCCATGAGTTTGGTTCCAATGGGAAGGGGAGAAGAGAGTGTTTTACATCCAGACATGTTGAATTGGGTGGCCAGTGAGCGTATGTATGCCTCCTGTGTGAGACGGATGGGAGTGGGAGATATTGAGATATGGATGTCTAGGTGAAAAGTGGGAGAGTGGTTCCATTTCACCTGATAGTGTTTTTTGAGATCGTCATGTAACCATGAGAGGAGAGATTCCGAGTCAGAGAAGACAATTCCATCATCAACGTGAAGGTGGAGAAAGATGAAACCATTAGGTTTTTTGTAAATGAAAGGAGATTTGTCACCATCAAATTCACGGAATTGTAGGTTGGTGAGTGTGAAGGTGAATTTTTCTCGCTATTGGTGCGGAGCTTGACGAGTTCCATATAAGGATTTTTTTAGTTTCCAGACAAGATTCTTTCCCACTTCAAAACCTTTTACTTGGGTGACAAATACATTGTCTGTCATGACACCATGGAGGAATGCTGTGGATATGTCAAACTGACAGATGTACCAATTTCAAGCCGCCGCAATGGAGATAAGGACTCTAAATGTCTCAGTGCATCCTACCGAGGTGTAGGTTTTATGGCAGCAGTGTCAGCGCTTCGTCCGGAGTGAACCGGAGTTAGACGCGTCAGCTGCACCACAGACTATATACACTTTATGTACTTAACAATCACTAAGCTATCATACTACACATAACACCCCCCTCTTAGTGATTTCCCTATAACCATCCCTTGCCAAAAACATGTAGAGAAGTTTGAAAGTAAATAAAAATAAAAATAAAAGAAAATAAGGAAAAACATAGAAACTAGAAAACCCCTAATAAATATCTCTTTTCTTTCCAAACATTTGGTCCCAAATTCTTCGTCAACAAATCTGCCACCTGATCTTTAGTTGTTACCCACTTAATGTCAATTTCACGTCAATGAACTTGTTCATTCACAAAGTAGAAATCTCTGTCAACATGCCTACAACGTTTGTCAGAGGGGTTATCAGTAGCTGCTACAATGGCACCTTTGTTGTCGCAATACAGAGTTGTTGGACCATGGCACAAATCCACTTCACGTAGAAGGTTACGCATCCAAAGAGCTTGACGTGTTGCATTTGACATTGCCATTAACTCTGAGTGAAGTGATGCTGTTGCCACCCTTGATTGATGCTTTGATTGCCATAAGATAAGACAGTTGTTGACTTGAAGAACATGACCTCCAGTAGCTCTAGCAAATTCTCCACCCCAAGTAGCATCACAATAAACTTCCGTAGATGGATTGAGACTGATTGTCAGGAAAAGATGAAATTTCATGTCTTTGGTAAATTGTAGATATCTCAGCAAATGATTAAGCGCATCCCATTCAGCTTTACCTGGTCTTGATGCATAACATGCCAGGAAGTTGACAGGATACGCCAAATCAGGCCTTGATCCAGCTACAAGATATGATTAAGAACCAATAATAGACAGAAATTGGAGAGGTTCCTGTGGAGGATGAGATTTCTCCTTTAAAGACACCAAAGAAAGACCCATTGGTAAAGGTGAGTGAGAGTTAAGACCAGCTGGATTGTGTTCATTAAGAATTTTGTTGATAAGAGCCGGTTGGTGGATAGTGAAACCTTTGGAACAACGTGAAACTGCTAGACCAACAATAGAAGAGATACCATCAGACAATTTTACCTTCAAACTACTCCCCATATCCATTTCCAACTCCCTCAAAACCGTATCACTACTCCCTACAACCACACCATCATCTACATGAATCCACAACATTCCCTTCGAACCCTCTTTTGCTAGCACATATACACTTGCATCCTGATTGCTTGATCTGTAACCTAAATTTGCCAGAATTTTGCTGAGATGTTTCCACCAACACCTGGCTGCTTGCTTAGTACCATATAGAGGTTTTCTAAGTTTGCAGACATGAGTTGGATTAACAGACTCAAAACCTTCAGGTTGCTTGACATAAATTTCTTCTTCAAGATCGCTGTGGAGATAAGCTGCAGTGACATCAAAAGTTTTTATTGGCCAGTTGTACGTAGCAGCTAGGGTGAGGATCAGACGCAGAGATGCAAAAGTGGCTGTTGGAGCAAAAGTGTCATTAAAATCAATACCTTCAACTTGTTTGAAACCCTGAGCTACATATTGTGCCTTGTGTTTGATGATTTTCCCAAATTCATCCCTTTTAAGAGCAAAAACCCATCGGGCACCTGTGACAGTTTTTCCAGGAGGAAGAGGAACAATATCCCAAACTTTCATGTTAGACATGTTGTCTAATTCCTGAAGACAAGCTGACTTCCATTCAACTGCGTCTGGACGCTTCATTGCCTGTTTGAAAGTTTGAGGTAAGCGGTCAGAAAGTTCATAAGCATTATTGTTAATGAAATCAACCATGACATCTTGGGTAGCAATAGTTTCTTCTGCTGTAAAATTGCCAAATTTCAGTTGATTCAAAATAAATGCTAGGTCACCTTTAGAATGAGATGTGGCCGGATGTGAAACTGTAAGTGTTTTAATATTGTCCTCGTCCCCTTCTGGGATGAAATTTGCCATTGCTGATTGAACAAAAGAATTAGACTCTGGATGCCAAAAAATCCAACCTTTACCACCATCAATAAAAACAACAACCCTGCAACGCATAGCCCGGACCTCCATTCTTGTCCTTTTTTCAGTTGGAATGTGCACATATGCCCACTGACCAAAAATTTTGACAGGAGATAAGTCTGCTTTTTTGTTGAAAATGATTTGGTATGGGGTACTATCAGTAACTCTCATATTTGGTAATTTATTGTGAATGAAAGAGGCCCAACAATAAGCAAAAGTCCAGAAGGTGGGGGGCAGATTTGATGCAAGAAGGATTGTTCTGGCTATTTCACCAATGGTTTCATTGAATCTTTCAGCCATTCCATTCTGTTCATGGTGATAAGGCATAGAGTGTTCATGAAGGATACTGTGTTGGGAAAGGTATTCAGAGAATTTCTTGTTCATGTATTCTTTGCCATTGTCAGTCCTGAGGATTTTGAGACGTTGATTAGTGATGTTTTCTAAGCGAGATTTGAAATTAATAAAAGCATCAAAAACATCCGACTTCTTCTTTAGGACAAAAACTTCACCATAAGTCGAGAAAGATTCTCTGAAGGTAGCTACATAAACTTCACCTCTATCGGTTACATCAACCATTGGCTTTACTAGATCAGAAACCACCAAATCCATGAGCTCATGGGTGCGCTTGGATGTCTTGCACATGTTTTTCCTTTTGCTTTTTGACATAGCACAAACATCACAGTGTAATCTGCATGAAGGGACATAAGATGGTGCATTTTTGCAAAGACCTTTTTTGGCAAGTCTTCTCAAAACCCTGGTACTTGTGTGTCCAAGACAACAATGCCAATCCATGATTGAGTCAGGAACTACAGTTGGATAAGAAATTTTTGAAGGGGGTAGAGGAACAAAAGGAGCAGGAAGGGTAGCAGAGGATAAAGAGTTAAAATAATTCATTTCAAAAACATTGGTCTCTAGTGCACAAGGATATACTAGATCAACCATCCATTTACAACCAGCAGAAGATTTAAGAGCTAGAAATAATATTTTTTTTGTTTTTTGAAATAACATAATCATGATTTTGATTAAAAGAAAGAGAAATGCCATTATCTAGAAGATCAAAAGGAGAAATAAGAGTGGATTTTGCCCTATCACAATAGAAAACACCTTTGATAGTAACTAATTCTCCATCACATCCTATAATGAACATGTTTCCGTGACCAGTAATGAAAGCAGCACCAGAGTCAGTTGCAGTTTTGACTGGAATAGGAGTATCCAAAGTTCTGAAGTCAGAGAGAAGACGTACATCACCAGTGACATGATGTGTGGCACCAGAGTCAAAAACACCTTGACAATCTTTACTGTCTTGCTCTTCAGTCCAGCTATCAGTACCAAAATCCATTTCTTTCAAAGCAGTAGTGAGAACATCTAGCGCTTTACAGCTGATTTTGTTTAAGTGGGGTTTTGATGAAGTTTGAGCTGGTTGTTTTCCTTTCCTATTGTTCAGTGCTTTCCGGACAAGGTTCATAGAGTCCTTGTTGTCACAAGCAAAAGCTTCACGTTGTCCCCAAACCACTACATTAAAACTTTTACTATTGGGATCATATGGACAAGTGTTCTGGAAGTGTTCAGATGATTTGCAGTAAAAACAAGAATATTCAGGTTTTCTATTTCCAGGGTGGTAACTGTCCATGCGGCCTTTTTTGAAAGCCAAAGATGAAACAGACTCAGGTTCAGTGGTTAGTTCAAAAGCAGTGGAAAGGGTAAGGGAATTTGAGGAAGATTGAGATGAATTGATAAAAGAATTTTGGAGAGCATTCATCATCTCATCGAAGGAGGGCTGAGAGACGTCTTTTTGCAATTCAAAATGACGGTTTACTTCAGTGGCAAGATGATTGACTGATGACGGTAATAAGAGTTGGGTAAAACTGCCGTCATTTCATCGAAACCAAAAACAAAACCTGATCGCTAAACCGCCTCCAAAATTGACTTAACTTTTTATCCATGTTCCATGACATTTGTAAAAGGGGATGTTTTAATAGTTAACAGATTGTTAAAGAGAGCCATGCGAGCTGTGTGGGAAGCTTTGTCGAATTTGGAGCTGAGAATTGAGAAAGCTTTGTAGCTGGTAATCCCAAAATCTATAAAAGCCTGAAGTTTTTCATCAATTGTGTTGTAGATTGCATGCCAGCTCATTTCGTCCTCAAATTTTGAGATATCATCATTGATTGCACCTGCGTCAGAGATATATTTAGTTGAACGTACACGGCGCATTAAAATTTTTTTGATATTCTTTATCCAAGTTTGCCAGTTAGAACCATTAGGTTTCAATTTAGACATTTTATTAGTCCTTTGTATGATCTCATTGATAACATCAGCGCAATCTCTTCCTTTATAAGTTGTAAAATTATCATTTTCATTGTCAGATAAAAAATTGTCGCTGCTGAGTGAAGAGGAGGGGCTAGGACAATGAGCATGGCCAGTTCCAGCATGTCGCGACAACGAGACAGGTCTGTGTCTCGGTCGTCACGACTGCGAACCGGAGTCACATCGCGACTGCATTAAAGGGCTAGAGGTGGTATGAGGAAGATGGGGAGGACAATCACGCGCCGAGGCTGCATGTCTGGTTTGTGATGAGGATGTGGGGAGGATTCTTTGCGATGATGATGATTTGGGGGGAAGAAGAGAGGGAGGAGGGAGAGGCTGGGAAAGAAAAGGAGAAGGGGAAGATGGAGTAGCCAGGGTTGAAAAAGAAGAAGGAACCGGTGTGTTACCGGACAGTAAAATGAAGGGCTGGGGGGTTTGCGATAGGCAAGCAGTGCTTGCGCTATCCGTAGAGGATGCTGGTGAGGTGGGAGGTTGCTCAGGTATTAATTGATTGGGGAGGAAGTAAGTTCTTTAATTCCCTACTGACAGGTTGAGGTTGTTCCCGAGCTAAGCGAGGGCGAGATTGGAATGGATTTGAAGAATCTGAAATTGGCATGGATTAGATTAACCAAGAGAAAGAGGTGGAGGTAGCTCAAAACCAAAAGAGACATTTTTAACGTGGGGCAAGCACAGGGCACACAACTTTTCCGGGAAAGATACAAGATTGGATTACTGCTAGTAACAAATCAGGGACAGCCCATAACCTATGGTAGCAGTGTCAGCGCTTTGTCCAGAGTGAACCAGAGTTAGAAGCGTCAGCTGCACCACACACTATATACACTTTATGTACTTAAAAATCACTAAGCTATTATACTAGACATAACAGGTTTCACTGTGGTCTATACCCTAACGTTGATGATTTCCTAAAGCAACCCACTTAGCCTTATAGCGAGTAATATTACTGGCATTATCATGTTTTTTGACAAGTCTCCACATTCCACCAATAAACTTCATATCATGAGTTCTTGGTACCAGTTTGCCGACATTGTTATCACAAAAGGATTCGAATTCCTCTTGCATGTCCAGTTTCCATTTCTCATGGTCAGGACTTTGTAGGGTGTAAGAACAAGTGATTATGGGGTTATTTTAATTTTAATTTTATATTCTATTTATATATATATTACAAGTAGATGCTACACATGTATGTTTTTGTGGAGTTCTTTCTGTGCTATTCATTCATACCTTTCTGTATTGAGCAAAACACTAATATAAATACTGGGCTTCTTTCTTTATTTTTGCCTGTCTCTTTTTATTTGCTCAATACTATTTTCATTTATTCAATAGGTGACAGCGGCACAAGACCACTTCTAAGGGCAGTTCATTTATTGACAGGACTGCATAATTTTATTATAAAGGAACTTAGTTTGTTTCAGGTTATGGGCCCAGAGCTCAAGTGAATGAATCCTAACGATATATTCACTGTTCCATCACCAGCACCTTCTGACCAATCCTCATTGAGTTTTTAGACTGCCCAACCCAATCCTTTGCCAGAAATGGATTCATCTACTGAGGCCAGTGGCGATACTCTTCGCAATATTCCCATCTTGAGTGCCAACAATTTTCATGAGTGACGAAGCAGGATGAGAGCTCTCCTCACCTACCATACTCTCAAAAATATAGTTTTTGGTCTTGAATCTGCCCCTTTGTCTGACTCGCCTCAAAATGTTAAACTTGATTTCCAAAAAAGAGCAGATAAAGCCACTAATATAATTATTTCTAAACTTGATTCTGCCAACATAGCTGCATTTTTTACTGACAAGGACATGGATAAACCTTGGCAAATTTGGATGAAACTAATTAATCAATATGCTGCTGCTGATGCATCCAATAGCGCTTCAATCTTTGCTTGTTATCATGATGTGAAGTGCCAAGAAGGAAATCTCATGGGTTTTGTCAATGACTTGAGGACTTGAATAAATGAGTTGGGAGCTGTTGGTGTCTCTGTTGAAAGTGAGAATGAAGCTCATCAATGACTGAGGCAACTTCTTGACTGCTATTTGACTCACAAAGCATTAATACTACATGCTTTTGAGGTAACTCAAACTCACCTTTCTGTCTCCAATTTAATGTTGTGATTGGCATAATTATCCTCTGAAATTGAATTGGAAAATTCTCCCAGTTCTGTTCTCCTAAATAAGGTCAAAACAAATCAGAGACCTAAGTGGGAATATTGTTGTGATGGGAATCATAACCCAAAAGCTAAACATTCAGAGGACAATTGTTTTCAATTAAATCCCAAAAAACAAAAGAACTGTCCCAATCCAAGCATGTCTAAAGTTGAAGAAGTCCATGCAAATATTAGTTGTGGACCTGCCAAAATTTTTCAGGCAAATCTTTCTGTCTCATCTTCAAATTTAATCATTTTTGACAGTGGAACTACCACCCATATGATCAAGAAACATTCCAACTTTAAAACTTATTGCCTTTTTTGTCAGCCAATAAAATTAGGAAATGATCATATCATTTACAGTACCGGAAAAGGGTCTGTTGATGTCATTACACCAAGGGAAGTTATAAAATTAACTGAATGCTTGCATGTGCCACAAATCAGTCAAAATTTAATTGGCCTCGGTCCTTTTATCACTCATGGCTGCAAACAGCACACTGATCAAAATGGAGTTGTCACCATTAAAAAGGTGGGTGAAATAATTTTGGATGGAAGATGGGAACCTTCCAAGGGACTTGTTGTATTGAATGCCAATTTTGGTGAGCCTTTCTTTCCAAATGTTAAATCAATGCTTGCAACCAACTCCAAAATACTCTGGAATTACAGATTAGTGCATTCCAACACTCAATACCTGGATAAACTCAAGTCTAAACTTAGTTTTAAATTTTTGGAAAATTTTAGTTTTTGTGAACCTTGTGTAAGTGAAAAGCATCATCATTCCCCTTTTCCTGGTGTTATACCTACAGGAACTCAATTTCTAGAGTTTATTCGTTGTGACCTTAGTGGTAAAATATCACCACCTTCTCTTGGTCGCACCTCCTATTATTTTAAAATTACCAACATTTTCACCTCCTATTGTTTTGTCTTCTTTTTAGCAAACAAATCTGATACTTTCAATGTTTTTCTGAATTTTAAAAATCAAATCAAAAATTTATCAAATTCAAAGATTTATAATTTTGTTTGTGATGGTGGAACTGAGTTCATCAATAAAAATTTCAATGATCTAAGTCTTAAAGAAGGATTCAAAATGGTAGGTACCTCACCCTACACTCCACAACAAAACCTTATAGCTGAACATGGCAATAGGATCACAACTGAAATGGCCAAATCAATTCTCTTTCATGCGAAAATGCCAATTGAGTTATGGGGAGAAGCCATTAATACAGCCGTTTATCTTGAAAACAGATTGCCGTCAGCTTCAATTAATTTTGAGACACCTTATAATATGAGATTTGGTAAAGATCCTAAGCTTAATCATCTCAGAGTTTTTGGGTGCACAGCATATGCATTGATTGAAAAATCTAAAAGAGGTGGTAAATTTTGTCCAAACTCTGTAAAATGTTGTTTCATGGGTTATGCAGAAGATATGTCTTTTTATCAACTCCTTCAACTTGACAACAGATCAATCATTTACTTACATGATGTTGTCTGTGATGAAACCACTTTCCAATTCAAAGTTTGTTAACTGAATCCAATATAGCAGATGCATTCATCAATGATGTAATTTCAATACCCACTGACACTATCACAACAAATATTACTGATCATGACATGCCACCAAATGATGACAACATTCAATCACCAGATCTCATGCCTATTAACAGATTTTGGAACTACAAATTGACACCAAACTCAGCTCCAAAAAATATCAGTTCATCAATTGATACAAGTAATATTATTGAATGCAGTCAAAGAAGGGTCCCAAGAAAATTAAACACTGCTATTTAAATCAAGAATTATTTATGCTCTGTGCTCTCACTTAATCTGAATTCCACTCATGACAAAATTCCTGATGTTCATTTATCTGATCCTCTCACCTATTTTGAAGCAATAAATTGGTGAGATGGTGACTTGTGGTTGGATGCTATTGATAAAGAGTTACATATGATTCAACAACAGAATGTTTGTGATATTGTAGAAAAACCAAATGATGTACCCACCATTGGTTCTATTTGGGTGTTCATAATTAAAAAGGATGCTGATGGAGATATACAAAATTATAAGGCCAGATTATGTGCTTGTGGTTGCTCTCAAAAGGCTGGAATAAATTACCTTGAAACCTTTGCCCCAACTGGACGATTAACTACTTTACGTGTCCTCATCATTCTTTCTACAGGAGAAGATTGAGATTTTGTGCAGATGAATGTCAAAGGAGAATTCTTATATGTTAAGCCTGATGAGAATGTCTACATGAAAATACCATTAGGTGTGGAAAAACCACTGAATTTAAAACACCCAGTCCTAATTCTTAAACATTCACTTTATGGTCTCAAACAAGCATCCAGGTATTGGTATACTGAACTACTCAATTTCTTTTATGCACTCACTTTCTACCCATCTGCTGAAGACCCATGTCTCTTTATTCAGGATAGCTCAACTCACCCCTGTTATGTCCATGTACATTTAGATGACTTGTCAATCTTTGGGGAAGATGTCAGCTGGTTCAAAGATGCAATTTGTTCACATTTTGATATGGAGGACCTTGGCAATGCAAGATTCATTTTGGGTATGAGATTTGTCAGGGACAGATCTGCAGGTACTCTATCAATGTGTCAGGATCAAGAAATTAAAGATTTACTTTCTTCTTATGATATGAGTGATTGTAAGGCAATGGAAACACTAATGCAAATGAACACTCAACTTGTTCCAGCTACGGATGATGAAATTTCTCAATTTTTTCAACTAAACATCAGTTATTGCAGAGCTGTTGGAAGACTTAATTACATTACCCAAGCAACAAGACCCAATATTGCTTTTATCAATAGTCAACTTTCCCAGCACTTGAATGCACAAGGAATTAAGAATTGGACAGCCTTTAAACAAGTTCTTTGATATTTGAAGGGTACAATTGACCTATAACTTTTTTTCTGCAAATAAAAACTTTAATAATAAGGGCCGTTACAGTTACTATTTACCAACTGGGTTTGATGATGCTGATTGGGCTGGTTTTTCAATAACCAGAAGATCTACTAGAGGTTATGTCTTCATCATGAACAGTACTGCTGTCAGATGGAGATGCAAGAAACAGCCCACAGTTGCTCTCAGCATAACTGAAGCTGAATCTAAAGTGTCACTGGACAACCTATGCACAAGGTTGAGGGTGTTCCTAGAAAGTGAGATGGAGGAAGGAGTTTAGAGACTTCTTCAAAGTACAGAGGAAATATTTGAGGAAGTGATTCAAAGATGAGTCAAAGGAAGATCTGCTTCTTCGAGATATGTTCAATAAGAATCTCAATATAATTTAAAGGTAATATTAATATTCTTGGGATCTCACAAAGGGTTGGAAACTCAATAATCAAAGATTTAATTTTTTAGAAATGATTACTGAGAAAATAAAGAAATTTACAATAATAATGATTTAACCTTAATCTTTTAACACTATTAACTATATATATGTTTTAAAGTTTAATTCTAAAGAATGTCAAGCCAAAATCCAATCCCTTTTATATCCACTACTCCTCCTCACATTGAACTCTTTCCCATCCATCATTCCGCACACCACAGACCTCCGAAAAACACCCATTACACCTGGACCCTCCTCACTAACATCCATTAACAATTTGACCCTCCACTAAACATCTCGTCCATGCTCACTACCCCTGTTAATAACCCACAGACACACAATAAACCTTTAGCAGAATATTGCATTGGCCATTGCGCTGTGCGTCACCTATCAAAGAAAAGACTGAAAACACTATTGAGACATTAACTAATTTAGATTTAAAGTTTTAGATTAGCGCGGTTGAACAGTGAGTACACAAAGGAAAGTTGCAGTTGCTATGTAGAATCGCTTCTGCACTTCGAATATGGATTTAGACCTCTTTGTTATTGATTTAATGAGCTGCTTTTGCCTCGGGTGTCACCTGGCGCGTGACAGATTCCTGGGTATAAGACACAATCTCCGTTGAGCGTGAGACACATTCTTCCCACACTATAATTTTTCCTTTACTCCTTTTTTAAATTTTTTTATTATGTCTAACTGCCCCACTCCTGTTCCCACGCCTCCACACCCCAGAGCTGATGGTGGTATTGTTAGTCGCCAATATACCCACACTTGCACGGCTTGTTCATTGATGGAGTATTTCTGCATCGAAAGCATGGCCACACAAGGTCCTTGCCAAAAATGCAAATTTTGTCTCTGGAGATGGGTGACTTGTGATGGCCTTACAAAAAATGGGGATATCGAGAGAAGGCATACGGGGACTAAGTACTGGGTGATCCCTAAGGCCAAAGAGGTGGTCAAAGATATTTGGGACATATCAATCAGTGGAAGAAGAGGAGAACAAGGTCAAAGATACCATGGTGACTTGGGTAGCCCAGGCCACAGGTCAAAAATGAGGGATGGAAGAAGAGGTGGATGAATTAGTTGAAGAGGATGAGGATGAGGTTCCCATCTTGAACCGTACTCCAAAAAAACAACGGATGATCATTGAGGATGATGATGAGGAGGAGAAGGGAGTGACAATAGAGGTCACTCCAAGGCTGTTTTTAGAACCTGATCCTGTTTTTGAGGTGAGTTTATCTTTTTTTGTTTCAAGTTTATTAGTTTACACTGATGACTATATGTTATAATTTTTAGAATTCAGATGTCATCAAAGAGCTCCGATTGTGGAAGCTATTCCATTGCTACCAGTCAACCAGCAATTGATTTGAAGGAGGAGGATGAGGAAACCCTTGACCAGGTGTGGTCGACAAGTTCAATTCGTCAAAAGCTTAAGTGACAAGATTGAAAAGATTGTCGATGACGCCTCCTTCAATTTGGCAGAAGAGTTACTTGAAATTGGAGAGGTGGTACTGGTAGGAGAGGAGGAGGTATTCGAAAAATGCAGAAAGGAAATAAGGGTGGTGTTGGAGAAAATGAAGAAATTGGTTTGAGAGAAAATGCAGGAGAAGATTTGAAATGGGTAGAGAAAAAAAGAAAAGAGGGAAGGAAAAAAAAGTAGAAAGAAAATATAAATTGTGTATTTATTTATTCTATTGATTTTGTTGTTTTAATTATAATTTTATTATATATTTTATAAGATTTTGAAAGAAAGAAGAAAAATATTTGACTAAAATTTTGTTTTAAATTTTGAAAGAAGAAAAGAAAGAAATATTAACTGAGGAAAAAAATTTTTAAGTAAAAAAAAAAGTTGATTGAAAATTTTGGTTTTATGTTTTTTTTTTAAATGAAAATTTAATGAGAAAAAAGAAAAAAGGAAAAATGTTATTCATGAAAATTTATTTGAGGTTATTTTTGAATTTTTGAGGAATTTTGGTTATTTGGAGAGAAAGGAAAGAAAAAAAAATAGTTTTAAAAGAAGAATTTGAAAGAAAAGAGTAATTTGTTCGAAGAATTTTTAAATGAGAGATTTAAAGGTTGAAGTGAAGTTTGAGAAAGGTTGTCGTATTGAGTTTGTGAAAAATTTTGATAATTTTAAGAAAAAGAAATAAGGAATTAAAAATTGTATTTTTGAAAAAGAAAAATAAATTGAAAAGGAGAAAAGAAAAAAAATTAAAGGAATAATTGATTTTTAAGATTTTATTTTAATTAATTTTTTAAGACTTTTTTTTGTTATTTTATTTTATTTTTTTAAATTTTAATTTAATTTAATTTTATTTTATTTATTTTTAAGGAAGGTTGAAAGAACTTTTTTTTTTTTTGAAAGAGAAGAAGAAAAAAAACAGAGTAAGGATTTTTAGAAGAGAAGAAGTTTTAGAATTTAAAGAAAAGAAAAGAAAAGAGAAGAGAAGAAAAAGAAAAAATAAAAGAGAGTTTTAAGGTTTTGGTTTTAAAGGATATTTAAGATGAAAAGATTTATGGAGTTCAGGGGCATTAGAAATATTGATGGCTGGTTCCCAGGATGTTTTGTCTGAGTCATCGAGAAAGCCTTCCCATTCCACGAGGTATTGAAGTTTCCCCTTGCGCATTCTTGAATCAAGAATACGGCTTACTTCCCACTCCAGATGGTCTTCTACTTTGACTGGTTCTGGAGGAGGTTTGCTCCTGCACGGGTATGTTTCTCAAGCCAGTTCCAGGAGAGATACGTGGAAAACAGGGTGAATAGCCTGCCATTTAGGAGGTAACTTGAGTTGAAATGCAGTTTTAGAGACTTCGGAGTCAATTTCAAATGGTCCCAAGTGCTTTTTGGCCAGTTTCTTAGATGATTGAGTTGTTCGAATGTTTCATGCGTCAAGTGGCAAAGTTTGGTGAAATAAGCTGCTATAAATCATTTATGGATAGGGTAAGTTTTGGTAGTCAAGAAAGTATCAAGAATCAATTCTCAAAAAAAGAAAAATCACAAAAAAAACATGTTTTTAAAATAAAACCTTGGAAGAAGATATCTTTGAAAAGTGGAAATCATATGTTGGAAATGATGTAGTAAGTTCAATTCAACTTCTCATAATATTTTGATGCTTACATCAATGATTATCAGCTACTGAGAAATAAAGTTAAAGTCATAAAATGCTGCTCTATCATAAAGAGAAATTATAGCTCTTATAATTATCATCATGGAAACTCATTTATTGAGTTCAATCATTTACAGAAAGTTAAAATGGGGACAATACTAAAAATCTGGTATAGTGATGGCCTTTCAGATAAAATATATTTTCTAATTGGCATTTTTAAAGATATAGAAGATAGAAATTTTTTAAAAAAAATATTCCCTGATCTAGGTGCTTATTTTTCCTACAATACATGCACTATGCAATATAGGGGGTGGACTTGCTAGCAAGTCCTCAACCTGAACTCAGATGGAACTCATACTGAACCCATACTGAACTCTACTTGAACACCTACCTAAAACTGTTCTGCTGAGTGGTGTTCATCACTGATTGTATGGTTCCTTAATCAATAGCTCAATGTGTGTTCAATATGTGGTGAGTTTGGGTCCAAGGTTGCAGACTTGCTAGCAAGTCTTCCCCCCATATTGTGTGGTGATGGGAGGAAAAGATGGTTCTTTCAAAATCAAATATAAAAGGGCATATTTCATGATTAGTTCACCCATCAAATTTTTATGGATTTACTAAAGAAACTGTGACACTCATATCTTAATCTAGCTTGAATTATAGTTATGGTTAGACTTCAGAAATCATGGTATTCTAAAAACTTTAAATTATTTCATTAAAAAAGAAATATAACTTTTTTACCATTAACACAAAATATGTACAACATTATCCCTTCCATATTTCATCAAAGAAAGCTGAATTTTTTATTTATTTTCTTATTAGTACTAAAGAAAAGATGATTCAACAAAAAAAATTGATTTTTCTCATTATTTCTTTCTTATCATCTTTAAAATCAAGTTATTACTCAACAAAACATATTATATTGAAAATATGCTTCTAATTTTCCACTCATGGTGAGAAATTCTGAAATATGCTTTTATGTGGTGCAAGTAAATGTAAATAAGATTTTAACTAAAAATTACTCAAGCCAAATTGAAACAGAATAATTAAACATTGCCTTCCATGGCTTACAAGAGGCAGCTGTGGCTGAAAATTAGTACCCATATTTCTCTGGAATAGAGTGCTACAGTATTACAATAGTTCTCTTTATATATTATCATGCATCATGCTTCTTCATTTTTCTACCTTTTTCACTTATTTATTATATTTTTTATTTATTTATTAAGAAATATTATACTAATAGAAACTTTGTCCTATTAGTGAATTCTGCTCTTGTCTCTCATTATAAGGTGAAATCTGCTGGAAATACCAATTAAGGCTATAAAGAGTTTTTAAGAGAAGTGACAGTGGACAATTCTAATAACTAAAAGCTCTAACCCTATTTTAATCAAAACGATGTTATATTAGTGAAGTCTGTCCTTATAAAGTGGAAGGGGAGGAGAGTAATGGAAAATCAAAGGTGAACATAGTCAGGTATAGTGGAAGAGGAGAAGGGGAGGATAAAAAGGGAAAGTGGAGGATGAGAATAACAAGAGAAAGTTGGAGAGTAGTGGGAGGATAACAAAGGAAAGTTGAAGAGGAGAATAAGAAGAGAAATTTAAAGAGGAGGGGTGTCAGCCAGGCTACTAGAGTTAACCAGTAAAATAATTAATTATTTTACTGAGTTGAAGCCACGCCCCTTCTTCTTACTAATAATTAATTATCTACTTAAGTATTACTTACAATTAACTAGTTAAGTACAATAAGTAGTATAATAAATTAGTATAAATAAAATGTCCCTTACAATTTTACTCCCTAACACCGTGCTCAATGGTATAAGTCAATGGGAATAAAATTTAATAAAAAAATTATAATAAAAAAACTTTAAAACAATTATATTACCTCAGTGAGAGATCTGAAATCCTGTGAAAGTAATAGAATTAATTAATTTTTGCGTAATTAATTGTGACAGTCCAAGGAACTCAAACTTTATTGCTAATAAATTTGATGTCCTTGTTGACGTACTAGTTTATTTAATTCTTGTGTCATATATGTACTCCTTTCAGTCATTCTTTTTCTCACATGCTTACAATATATGGTGTAAATTCCGTATTTTATTCCCTCATGTTTTGCCTATAAAAGGCCTCTTACTTTGTGCTTTTCAAAACATTCTTTTTATCACTTACATTATTATTACACTCACAACAATACATTTATTCCTATATTTTATAACTTTAGTATTTACAACACCGTAATTCTAATCTATAATTTATATTGATATCTTATAACTACCTCTTTTATTTGAGTAAAGCAATTATTTTGATTAAGAAATACGTACCATTCTTTGAGAGTCCAATAAAACCCTAAAATTCCTCGTATAAACCTCGAACCAAGATTCTAGACCAAAAGCACCCCTTGACCATTGAGGGCCTTTCCGAATTATCGACGGCGCATTGTGATTTGAGGGTGTAATTGAAGGGACCATTGGCGTTCAAATACCTGTAAGGACGAGAAAGAGACGAAAACGACAAACGTCATACGTGACGTGACAAAAATTTTTGCTGCGAACAGGAATTGAACCGCGCTCCAAAAATTAGGTTCATATATTGACTAAACATTGTATATATCATGGTAATTATTGCATTACTACTTGTGGGTTACTCTTCACTCTTCATTTGCTACATATTTCCTTTTACTCAGCACTCTGTAAGTGGCATTAATTTGCTCATTTTACAGGGGGAGGTGTCTGGTAATTGGATTTTATTTTTATTATTATTTTTTTTTATTTTTCCTGGTTGACCATAATAGAGCAATAAGTGTTCTTAGTCCCAGAGGTAATAAAATAATTTTATTTTAATATTAATTATTATAATCTTTTCAGTTGACATTTGTCCTGATTAATTTAATTGTTCCAGTTGACAAATTGTCCTGACAATAATATTTTTAATTAATATTTAATTACTTCAGTTGACTTTGAGTCCTGGTAATTCAATAAATATTTTAATTAATAAAACTCATATTTAATTATTTCAGTTGAAATTAAGTCCTGGTAATTAAGTGATCAAGCTTAAAAAAATTTTAAAATAAAAATTTATATTTAATTACTTCAGTTGACATTAAGTCCTGGTAGTTAATTTATCAGTTTAATAAAATTTTGTTAAATTAATAAAGTTTCATATTTAATTACTTCAGTTGACAATAAGTCCTGGTAATTAATTAGTTGATTTAAATCCTGAAAATAATTAATTAAAAATTATTAATGAAAATTCTAATTTATTTCTACAGTTGATTATATTATAATCCTGGTTTTAAATTTTTTTTATTAATAAATTAATTTTATTTAAGTTGATTTTTATCCTGAAAAAAGATTTTTATTTATTTATTTATTTTATTTTATTTTAAAATAAAAAAATCAAAAATAAAGACTAATTAATCTTATTGTCTCTTTTCTTCATTTCAGTAAAATCTTAAAATGACTGACCAAAGTGGTTCTTCTGCACGTGAAGAAGAACTAGACTTAATTGATTATGATGAGCCTACGTCTGTAAGTTCTCCTTTAACAAGAAGAATTTCTCAAACTAATAAATCCTTGCCCCAAACAGGATGTAGAGATGGAAAAAGTAGAAATCCTAGTGGACACCACTCAGGATAAGAAGCCTATGATAAACACACCAGAAGAGTTTCCAAAAGGCTTCAGGATAAAAAAGATGCCATTGTCTCAGCAGGTAAAGAATCTGTCAACTCACATAAAGGAGTTAAGGACAGAAAGCTTGAGACTAAAGGTAAGGGTAGATGCTCTGGAAGAAAAGGTGAGAAGAACAGATACCTTTCTTCAAGAGAAGAAGAAACCTCTTCCTCCCAGGGATCAACAACAATTGGCTCCCCAGTCCCAAGAGAAGGTAGAAGTGTCCAAGTGGCAGTGGGACTGGTTAAACACTCAGTGGGACTACCTGTCTCAAAATCAGCATCCATCAGTTACCTCAGGCAGGTCCATCAAGGCCCAACCAGGTCAACCCCACTCCTCCCCACCCTTATCAAGGAGGCAAAAGAAGAAGAAAGCCCAATATGGTGATACCCAGCAAACCCTGGTACGTCCCTCTATTGATTCTCAAGTGCCTTTTCTTGTGGCTGATTCTGTTCTTTCAGGTATATCTGAGTGGGAAGAAGACACCTTGAGACCAGTAGAGGCTGGGAGCAGTAGACAGATATCTCGTGTATCTAATCCATTACTTTTAATTGCTACCTCAATGATAAACCCTGATATGGCTGTAATTGATGAAACTCTTGACCCTGAGCTCTATGAGAGTCTGGAAAGTTACTCAGTTTCCTTATTGAGAAACACTCCAGATGTAGCAAGAATTAATGATGAGTACTTGAGAGATATTATTGCCAAACAAAATCATATAATGAACAATATTCAATTGACTCAGAGATATAATAGTTTGTTAACTGATCAGGGTTATCAAGCATTAAGAAGTGAATCATAGAGAGTCTCTAATTAATTGTCTCATTACAAAGCAACCCATGAAAAGAAAGTTGCTTTATGGCAAAATATAAAAAATGATTTGTCTAAACTAAAAGATACTGTATCTGCCTGTTGCCAGGAGGTGGAGATAGATAAGATAAATCTGAAAAGATTGAATGACCATTTGTCATCTTTTCAAAATAAAAATCAGTTATCTTTTGCAACTATCAATGAGAGTTTATCTAGTCTTCCAAGAATGAAAACAAGACTAACAACCATTGAAGAAAAATTGAACTGATTGTTGAATGACCAGAAATATTCTGACATTTCTGTGAAGGAACATATAGTGCAGGATGCTCATATAGTACCTGTGGCTAGTTCATCTAAAGTAAAAATAGCTCCAGAAATACCTTTTGATAACACTGAGTTTCCATCAAAGACTGATGATGCACCAGGATCTGCAACAGAAGGATTAAACAATGAGATTTCAGCCCAATTAGAGAAATTACAGCTGCTTCTTACTCAGAAACAAGCTAGTACTAAGGAGACTCCTTCAAATCAAAAGAATTGGCCAAAACTTGACCAATATCCTACTTTTGATGGTGATTCTTCCTCTGATTGGCAACAATTTATTTGCAGAATTGATAACTTAAAAAACTCTTACAAACTCCCAGATGAGGAAATTGTGTCCAAGTTAATTTCTTTGTTCACTAATGTTGCCCTAATGTGGTATGAATCTGTTCTCCTGGATGGGAATGACTACTCATGGGAGGAATGGAAGAAATTAATTAAAGCACAATTTGGTGGCTCCAAGTTCAGAATGGCTCAACAAAGGAAGTATAAGTAAACTATATATAGCTCTTCTACTGATAAACCTATTGAGTTTTAAATGAGACTTGTAAAAATCTTAAGGGCAATGGACCCAAATATGGAGTTTGATTTATGGAAGGACAGGATCCTTTATAAATTACCAATGTCTCTGAGAAACTTGATAGTGGCTAGGACTGAGTTCTACAAAGAACCCTCTTCTTTCATTAATACTTGCAATGAGATACTTCTAAACAATGAGTATGATTCCAGAAGATTCATTCCTAGGACCCCTTTGGAGAAACCCTCCACTTACCAACAGAAACCTCTGGAAAAGGTTGGTAAACCTTCTGCCCCTGTTGCACCAAAGAAGTATGCAACAAACACTTTCTTCAAGTGCAACAAGCCTTGGCAGAAAGGCCATGTTTGTGACAAGAAGATAAATCTTGTAGAACAAACAGAGGAGCATGCTGATGACACAGTGGCACTGGATGATACATCAAGTGATTGTGCCAGCAATATTTCATATGAATCTCAACAAGAAATCTTGATGCTGGAAGAGGATATTCATTATTTAAATACTATTGATATTGATAATAATGCTTTACCTACAGTTGAGGATGCTGAGATCATAAAGAACATTGAGGATAGCTCAATTGTAATTTCCCCTCTCAAGGCACCAGTCTTGATTAATAGAACCAGCATTGAAGTTGTTCTGGATTCTGGAGCTGGAGGAAGTGTAGTTTCTGAAAGAGCACTTGCTTCAGTGGATCAAGACTATAAATCAAAACTGATGCCTATCATTTCTGAAAATTGGAGAGGTTATGGCTCTGTTTTGTCCCCCATTGGTAAATACAAAGCCACAGTGTTTTTTAAATATAACCATGGTTTTGTAAGAGCTATTTGTGATTTTGTTGTCATGAAGAATAATAACTTAAGCAATTGGTTTATTGTAGGGAATGATATTTTAACCAAGTATGGCATAAAATTGGATCCCTCAAATCAATGTTTCACAATGGGGATGAATGGGAAGAGAAAATTTAAGATTTCCTCCCCTAAAAAATTATTGAAACCAGAATTAAACACATGTAATCCTGTAGTTCAATGTAAAGGAAGATCTACAAAAGAGATGCATGCCCTTTTGTCTGAAATTGACAATGCCTCTTTTGGGGAACAACTTTCTGGTGAGGATAAAGATTCCATCATTAACTTGGTAAAGTCTTTTCCTATGGCCTTTGCTCATGGATCACATGAACTGGGATTAGTTAAAGAGGAAATGAAACTTTCATTGTCTTGCCCATTAACTGATATACCACCTAGTTTAAAGAAGAAGCCTTATCCTGCTTCTCCCACAAAGAGAAAAGATATTGAAGACAATATCTCTACCCTTTTAAAAATGAATATTATTGAAAAGGTAGTTGAAACACCTCTAAATATTGTGTTATCTCACCTGTCCTAATTTCTTATGAGAAAGATAAAGCCAGGTTTTGTGGTGATTATAGAGCACTAAATATTTATACTGTTGATGATATCTACCCTTTACCTAGAATTAGCTCTATACATGCTACCTTACAGGGTGCTAAATATATCAGCTGTTTGGATGGTAACAAAGGATATCACCAGGTACCTGTTGAGAAAAATTCTCAGAACTTTCTGATGATTTCCACTCATATGGGTATTTATAAGTATATTAGGATGCCATTTGGCCCTAAAAATGCCCCTTCAGTTTTCCAAAAAGTCATGGATAACACATTCCATCAAGAGATAATTGAAGGATGGCTGATGGTTTACATTGATTATATCATTATATTCTCAAAAACATTTGAGGACCATCTTAACCACCTGTGTAAAGTATTCCAGAAAATGGATGAAATAAATATGACACTTGCTTTGAAGAAATGTAAATTTGGGTTTCATTCTTTAAAAGTTCTTGGTCATGTTGTTTCAGGCTTACAGATATGTGTTGACCAGAACAAAGTGGAAGCCATACAACAGGTGAAGGCTCCTACTACAGTGAGAGAGCTTCAAAGTTTTTTGGGAATGTGTGGATACTATAGACAGTATATTAAAAATTACCAAGTCATAGCTTTACCCCTTACCCAATTAACTAGAAAGGATGTTGCTTTTGTCTGGAATAGTTAAAGACAAAGAGCCTTTGACACTATGAAACACTGTTTGATGTCAGCACCAATTCTCGCTTTACCTGACTTTAATCAACCATTTGTTTTGTACACTGATGCCAGTTTCATTGGCCTTGGTGCTGCCCTCCATCAAAAACAAGTGATAAATGATAAAGTTTCAGACGTAGTAATTTGTTATATTTCAAGAACCTTGAGAAATAGTGAATTGAAATATGGTGCTACTCAATTAGAGTGTTTAGCTGTAGTATGGGCTCTAGAAAAGCTTCATTATTATCTAGATGACCAGAAATTTGAACTTGTCACTGACTGCAGTGCAGTTAAATCCCTTTTAAACTTGAAAACACCTAACAGACATATGTTCAGATGGAAGTTGGCTGTTCAAGAATACAGAGGATGGATGACAATTATCCATAGAGCTGGAAATGTTCACACCAATGTGGATATGCTGTCCAGATTGCCTCTGCCAAATAATGATTCCAATCCTGCTTATGTACCTGAAGATGATACTGTTCATATCCATGGTATATTTATAGTTGATATGGAAGAAGAGTTATTACAATTAATACTGGATTCATATGATAAGGATTCTGATTTAAATAAATTAGTTACTGTCTTAAATGATCCTATAAATGCTTCAATTCAAGCATTGATTAAAACTCTTCCTGCAAAGTATCAAAATGCTTTGATTAAAGGAAAATTTTCTATTGAAGATGGTTATATATATTATAGAAGAAAGCTTACTAATGTAATTGTAAATTCCTCCTTCTATGAAAGAAACTATCCTCAAACTTTGTCATGATGACATATTAGCTGGTCATTTTGATCTTTAAAAAATATTAATTAGAATCAAAAACACTGCTTGGTGGGCTTATATGTCTGAAGATACAAAATTATATGTTGAATCTTGTGATTCCTGCCAGAAATCTAAAAGGTTGAAAGGTAAAAGAGCAAGTTTATTACAACATATTGAAGCACCTGATGCTCCTTGGCAAATAATTAACATGGATTTTGTCACTGGTCTTCTTGTAGCAGGTAAAGACAGTTATTAATCTTGTTGGGTAATAGTAGATAGATTCACAAAAATGTGCAAGTTTATTCCTACCCACAAAGATGTATCCACAAAAGAATTAGCTTTCTTATGGTGGTCTTACATGTTTAATATTATTGGTTTTCCAAAAGCCATTATCTCTGATAGAGATCCAAAATTCACTTCTGAATTTTGGACCTCTTTGATGGATATTTGTGGCTGTGACTTAAAGTTGTCTACAGCTCACCATCCTCAGACTGATGGTCTAGCTGAAAGAATGATTCAAACTCTGGAAGATATGATTAGAAGGTATTGTGCCTTTGGATTAGAATATAAAGACAATGACAAATTTACTCATGACTGGGTCACTCTATTGCCTGTTCTTGAATTTGCATATAATAGCACTGTTCATTCTGTCACTGTGAAAAAGCCTTTTGAGCTTTGGTTAGATTATGTCCCAAACACTCCTGCTCAGATTCTCAATAATAAATTACCTAAGTTGGAACTACATCCTGGTGTAAAATCTTTTATGCAAATGCAACAGCTATGCAGAAAACATGCTCAAAGATGTATTAATAAAGCATTTGAATATGAAAAGAAAAGATGGGATAAATCCCATAAAGAATACACATTTAACAAGGGTGATGAAGTGTTGATATCTACTGTCCATTTCAATTTACAAGGTAACAACAAATTAAACTATCCTTTTGTAGGACCATTTGTTGTTAAAAGAATGGTTGGAGATAATGCAGTAGAAGTTGTATTGTATTCACCATATGATAGAAAACATCCTGTTTTTCCCATTTCTTTGCTTAAGCCTTATACTTACAACAGTGACTTATTTCCCAAAAGAAGGGGAAGACCTAAGAAAAACCCTCTGGAAGTCACAGAAACTGCAGAAATTGATAAAATTCTCAATGATAGGATTATCACTTCTGAAAGAGGTAATGAATATTTATTGAGATATAAGAACAAATCATCTGAACATGATGCATGGATACCTGGCAAGGAGATTTCAAATCTTTCTACTCTGTTAAAAAAGTACAAAAAGAAAAAATCCTAGCATTTTTTTTATTGTTTTTTTAGAGTGAGGGAGTGTCAGCCAGGCTATACCAGGAGCCCAGTAAATGATATGTTGATTTATTGGACCTGAAAGAGGGCATAAGAATTGCTTATTATGTATATAAATTAATCTTATATTGCATAATGAAATGATATAATTATTTTATTAAATATATATAAATATTATATTAATTTTATTATTATATAAATTATTTATACATTTAAATTAAGCATGATATATATTCTATAAATTATGGTGCATTTTTTATGTATTTAATATATACAAATTTATAATTAATTAATTATAAATATATATTATAACTATAAGTGTAAAATTGACTTATAATGTAATTAAATTAATTAAATAAATTTATATATTAAATAAACCTTTGTCATACATTATTAAACAATAATATTGGGCGCTTTTTTGACCCTTAATTGTGTCATTTAAATTATTAAATAAATTATAACATTTATTCAATAATATGGTATTAAAATTCTCACTTTAAATTAGAAATATCATTAAATTAATTATATGTTTCATTTAAACTAATTATTAAATTAATTACATAGTTAAAACAATTAATTAAAATTGCTTTATACTGGATTGAATTGATTACATGGATTTTTGCATGAAAATAATTCTACTTGTTTTAATTAAATCCTTTTCATCCTACTGTAATGTCTGTTTTGGATTCCTTTTCTCACAGTTATTATGTTTCAGGCTTACTTAGTTACTACTATTTTAATTAACTGGTTTGGGAACTTATGGTGGGAAAATTAGTTACTTATTCATGGGTTTAGTTAATTGTTTCATGTTTTTCTCTTAATATCTATGTTTCATTTCTATTTTTTTTATATTCATGTTTTAGCTTATTACTATTTTGTATATACTGATTTGTGGTGCTTCAGAGGTCCCCTGGTCTATAAAAGGGCCTTGGGTAATCCCCTTTAACCCATCACTTATTATACACTCAAACTTGAATATATTTTTTTAATATAATACATTTATTATTATTTTTATTAGTATTACAATTCTAATTTAAATTTTATAAAAATAACTACAGGTTGCAATAAGTCTAATAGTAATAATAGTGTTTACCGCTCATTGAAGATAATTCTTATTTAAATAAATATATTATAATTTAAATAACCCTCACCACTGTATCAAATCCCAAGGAATCTCTTTGCCTCTCTCTATCTCAGAATAATTATTTTTTTATTAGTTTTTTTTATTTCTTTATCTTTCATAATTTTCTCCCCATATTTCCTCCTCTTCTTCTTTTTCTTCTAGACGACCGGCCGATATCTAGGATGTCTTCACTCTACCCCAGTTAATCTCCTCCTCAATGATTCCCAATCCCTCACCTGAAAAACTGTGTCTTGACCTGGCAGTTAACAAAACCTGGGTAAGACTCCTTACTTTCCCTTCAACAAATCCCATGGCCCACATGGCAAAAGCCCTCATCTCACTCCCTTCCCCAAAAACTCACCTTCATCAATTACATCTCCTTGCTAAGGCTCACATCTTCCCTCTTTCTCTCCCCCTTGCCAACCCCTTGACACTAAAAATCTGTTACTCCTTTCCCCCTTGGGCTCCTCCTCTGTTCTCCTCCTTTGTGGGGAACTCAAGAGAGGAAGCATATGGTGAGATTTTCTCCCTAGTCTCTTCTCCTTTATCTTTCTCCTATTATATCTAGACTGATAGTTCCAAATCATAAGCTGGCTCTTTTGCCACAGCTTTTGATCCAGGTCAACAATTACTATTTGTTACCCAGTTAGGCAACTTGCAACTTTACTCAGTTTTGTGAAGCTGAGCTCTGTGGCATTCTCATGGGCCCTTCGCCTTTTGCTTCCTTGAAAATCCTTAGCATTTGTTATATAAAATCTCACTCACCCTACTTTCCGACAACCAATCGATCATCAAGGTCTTATCAAGCTTTGTCCTTAACACCTCCAACGCTTCCTTACTCATTGTAATAATTTGTACGGCTAATCAACTCCTGAAAGACAACCCGAAGTAGTCACTAATTATCTGATGGTGCTTCGGTCATCGTGGCATCCCGGGTTATGAAAAAAGTTGACAGGCTGACAAACACCTCTCACTCCTCATAGCTCTTGCAGGTGAGTGTGACTTCTTAACTTCTTTCCCCCTCCCCCTTCTTCCTCTACAATAAAAACTTACATCAAAAACCCGCTCAAAAGCTCCTCTCCCCTCCTCTCCCCTCTCCTCTCTTACAAGATCCACTTAGGAAGCTAAAGGGACATTTTGACCCCTTTCTCATTTTCAAAGTGCTCACAGAACTTCCTCATTCGTACTCAAGCCTACAGCGTTTGAGCAATATCGCTCACGCCATTTCCCTCTAAAACATGACCTATATCTCTTTAGGGCCTCTGAGTCCCCTCTGTGCAATCTTTGCTCGTATCACTCCTTTCAACACACCTCAACACATCCTCTTACGTTGCCCCAGCACACTTTGGAAGCTCGTAGTTCTCTTTTTGCGATTGCCAAGCACCAAAGAACCTCCTTTTGCTACCTCTTCATTGCTTTCCTCCTCTCAAATGACCAAACATGTTGTTAAATTCCTTACAGCTACAAATAGATTTCCAAATAAATCTTCCTTTCGTTAAATTTTCTTAACCATTTACTCCTTATGTAATTGTACTATGCCTCCCTCTCACTGTAGTCTCCCCACTTGTACTCAGTCACATTATCTCCTGTTATTCCCTTCATGCTCCTTGTTGACCGAGATGGTAAGAAATAAAAAAATAAACTAAACTAAATAAAATACCACAGTTTTATGAAATCCCATGTTAGATTTCTGGCCTGAAATTTCTTCAAAAACCAAAGTATGTAGGATTTCACAAAAAAAAAAAAAAAAAAAAAAAAAAAAGTCCTAACCTTGATACCCACTACTTTAACGAAAAAGTCAGCAAAATTCATTCTGAGAAACACTTTCTTCGAAATTTGTGCACTAGGGTGACCAACTGCATGGTGCAATAAGTGAAGTTTATCAGCAGACTTGACTTAGTTGACTGTAAGATTTCTTCAAAGATAAACAGATGAGACATTCTGTAATTAAATTTCCATTATGTGAATTAAAGTTTGAGGGCTGTAAAAGGTTTTGAGAGAGGGAAAATAGTTCTAGAAATTTTGTAATTTAATAACTTTTATTCACGAGGCAATAACAGCAAAACTCATCATTCTTATAAAAACTTCCTCCACCTCCTATATTTCCCATTCTCTCACTCCCATTTATACATTTAATTTCGGACTAAAACTTCATTTCGACGAGATAAACTGTGACAAAACCCTACTTATAAGAGCAATACATGACTCTATAGCTCGATATAATCTATTGATTGAGATAAGCTTGGAATATTTTTATCGTTTTTTTTTTCAATACTTTTGTAAAATAAAAAAACGAGTATAATGATATATATGATGTAGCATATTTATTTTGTTAAAGTAGTCACATCGACAACTTGACCTACAAGATTAACGTATTCAATCAGTGACAATATGATTAGCTTAGTTAAAAGATTAATCTTACCATCCTCCGAAAGCTGATAAACAATCGGTACACCCGTTTCAAGCTCCCTCGCGACTATTTGCTCTGGGGTAAGGTTTTCGAGCGACTTAATAATCGAGCTTTTTTTTTAAAAAAAAAAGAAAGAAAAAAAAACACTCAAAAAACAACTCTTATGTGGTAGGCGAAGATTCATGTGAAAAGGTTAACAAAATGAAATAATAGAATTTACCGAAGAGAATTGCCATGAGCAACGATTAAGACATTCTGACCTTGCAAAATCTTCGGTTTAATTTCCTGATCAAAGTAAGGAATCGTTCTATCACCCGTTGTTTTAAGACTCTCCCCGTTAGGTGGAGCGATATCATAGCTTCGTCTCCATATTTGGACTTGCTCTTCGCCCCATTTTTTTCTGGCGTCATCCTTATTAAGTCCGGTTAAATCGCCATAGTCTCGCTCGTTCAACGCCTTATCCTTTTCGACTGGAATGCTTTTCTCCCCTAGAACATCTAAAATGATGTCAAGGGTGGTTTGAGCTCTAGTCAAGGCGGACGTATAGGCCCGGTCAAACTTTATTTGAAGATTTTTAAGACGCTCAGCGCCGGCTTTAGCCTCGTTTCTTCCTTTCTCAGTCAAATTAGGATCTCTCCAGCCAGTGAAAAGATTGAGTTCTGTCCAAAGACAAATCATGAACGAAAAAACAAAATTTAAAAAAAGAAACCACATGATCGACATGATCGACATGAAGTCAGATATCAGCAAAGAAAGCCCACAAATCATCATGTTTTAAATACAATCGAAGCTTGTTACTCACCGTTCCATTCACTCTGTCCGTGGCGCACAAGAACAAGCTACAGTATAAAATAAATGGAGGTGAATGTGAGAAGGATAAATAACACCAAAACAATGCCAACTCACTTTTCGATTCATTGGCGGAATAAACCTAAAGTCTTCTCCGGCGACACCTCGTCTGCAATTTATTGGGGATCTTGTCGCAGGAACACCGGCGGTGCAACCGTCGCCCATCCCGGGGCAACCCACACTGTGCTATATAATACATCCCGGGTTTCGCTGGATTCAGGAGAGATCCTATGCTCTCCTGAGAGTATAGACCAGAAGACTATACATTATTTTTTAAAGAAATACACTAAAATATAGTCATGAACACAAATATGAATATCAAGCGTAGCTTCTTTAGAGGGGCTATTTGTAAAAATATGTTTATAAATTTTGTAAACCAAAAAAAAAAAAAAAAAGCATGTAAATTACACCTCAACAACTAGTTACTGAAACAAAGATAGGCGAGTGATAGATTAAAGTTATTTAAATAATTTGTTTTGAGGTAAATCAACCCATATGAAAATTAACGAAAAACTACTACCATTCACTGTTTATACATACCTATACATACTTATATACAGCCAAGTCACACTGTGTGCAAAATGGCGTAGTTTTTAGAAGTACGACACCCCATTCAATTCAAATGTAATATAAAACGGGTGTCGTACTTCAAAAAACTACGCCGTTTTGCACACAGTGTCAGTGAAGCTTGATGAATTTGCAATAACAATAATAATAATAATAATAATAATATACTTTTCATAAATTGAAAATTTTGCACACAGTGTCAGTGAAGCTTGATGAATTTGCAAAAATAATAATGATAATAATAATAATAATAATACTTTTTATATATTGAAAAGACCAGCCGCCCACAAGCCTGCTAAAACATGTCTATTCCTTTATTTTTCATTCTTTCTTATTCTGGATTCACAAAAAAAAAAAAAAAAAAAAAAATTAAATAGCAGCCAGTGAAAAAGTAGCATTTTTTTCTTTTTTTTGGTGAGCAATAAAAGATACCATGGTAGTATGTAAGTATATTTTAGTGTCTTGTTCCGAGCACTGAATCTTACACCAAACACCGACCGCTCTCAATTCAGTTAAGAGTACAAATGTACCGCCAATGTTTTTCCCTTTATAAAGTTATAACAAAGTACCCTAGTCAATATCAAAAATGCTGAATTGAACGGGTCCCGCAAAAGTCTGTGTCCAGAACAAAGCACAAACATATATGTTGTGTACATACCTTGTGTCTTTCCTGCTGCCCACTTTCTTTTATAATTTTTTTTTTTTGAAATCATCAAGCTTCACCGTCTTGGCTATATATATATATCCCCTCTCTACTATGACTTAATTTGTTACACTTTCAGTAACCCAACTATACTTTTGAGTAGTAAGTTAGCCTTATGTATGTACTTATAGAGTTATTAGGGGATATCAATGTTGACCAATCCACAATTAAATTAATTGCAGATAAAATTCATTATACCCCAATTATCTTCCACAATTATTTTTGCTAATAATTGGGTTATTAGACCTTTTACATGTCAATGTTCACCTCTATCCAACATTTTTATCCTCAATTTTTCATAACCACATCTTGGACAATTTTCTGTATGTGCCAGCCTACCTAGCTTGCTGCGCACTCCCATCTTGTCTATTCATTTCCGTTCAAAACCCTCCCCATCTCATCTGTTTTTTTCTTCTCCTTTTCATCTTCAAATATCTCAACATGCCCCATCATCATAGATTGTCTCAAAGGCAGGCTTCCCCCAGTTGTTCATCAAATCCCATTACTCCCTCTTTCCCCCGCTCATCTGAGAAATCAAAGACTTTTCAACTAAAAAAAGATGATCATCTCATACTTATCAACTAGCTGAAAATAAAAACTAATTATGATTCTTGTTTTGGTACTGAGAATGAAACTAAAGTAGGACAGCCCCCTGCATCAAAAGTCAATGGCTATCTTCTAATGGCCAATGAATTATGAAATAAGACAAAGGGAAGGATTGATCTTTTGCCTAAACAGATGTCTGAACGTTTCTAGAATTACCAAGCCAAATACAAGAAGGCAAAGACTCTTTCATTTTCTACTGGTTTTGGTATTACCAACATTGATATCAGTAAGGGTATAAAATCCATAGATGATAAACTTGAACCTCTATGTCCATACTTTAAAGAGATGGATGCTATTTTTGGAGAGCAAGCTGATGTTAATCCTGCCAACATGTTGGATGGTGAAGATGCTATCTTCAAACATGATTTCAAAAGAAATATTTTCCCATCCTCTTCCTCCACTCAAGCCTCCCCTGTTCTAAATTCAACAAATCTAGATAGCTTTCCAATAGATCCTTATGGTGATATAAACCAATGTGATCCCACTCCAATAAGTTTTTATTTCTTGTCTAGTTGTTTTATTTTTTTATTTTTAAAAAGGCTAATGAACAAACCCAGGATCCTCAAGCAAGTGAGTCTGAAGCTAGCATCAATGATGAAGAGGAAAATGTTACCTCCAAAAAAAAGCAAAGACCATCAACTACTTTGAATTTCAACAGTCATATAAAGCAAAACAGAGATAGTTTTTCCCAAAACCCTTTTTCTTCCATTGATGATTTTCTGGAGAAATGTGAATCTGGTAAGTGATAGCGTACCTCTTAATAATTAAGTAAGCTTTTCTTTTCTTTTTTTAATATTACTTTTCACTCTAGGTAAAGTTGAAGTTGCAAGAGATACTCTCAACTTTCAAAAAAAACAATACAATCTCTCTTTACAAAGGGACGATAGGGCACAAGACTTGGAGGAGAAGAAATTTGAGCTTTCTTTATGAAGGGATGATAGGGCACAAGACTTGGAGGAGAAGAAATTTGAGCTTTCTTTAAAGAGGGATGAGAGGGCACATGATTTGGAGGAGAAGAAATTCAAGATAAAGAAAGAGGAGAAGGCTCTTGAGTACAAGTTCCTATTGGATCAAATGAAACTCAAGTATCAACTTGAAGAAGGTTCAAAAAAGAAAGATTTCTTGAGAGATTGTGTTAAAGCTAATAAATCTATTGAGGAAATTGAATGCTTAATAAAAAATTTTGATAACTAGTTTTTTCATTTTGTTTAGAAAATTTTCTTGATAGAATGCATTAATGCTAATAATCAGTCCTTGGCACACACTCCTCACTGAGATGTGAAACATTTTATTGCAACATTTTAGATTATTTTTTTGTTTAGTTAAATTAATTTTGTTTTATTTCTTTTTGGTGATAATTTCATTTGTGCTGACTTTTTAAAGGTCTTGATTCTAGATGATTTTTTTTTGCAAAAATTTGAAAAACTCATACATTTTTTCTTCTTTGCATTCAAATCATTAAATTTACTTTTCTAAATACAGCTAAGTCAACAAAACTCCATATCTGTTTTAAATATTTGGCAATACTCTCCTCTGCATTTTATTGAAGCAAGGGGTGGGTATCATCAAAATTTTTCTAAGTCATCAATTTCACATGTCAGATTTGAAAATTTGGCAATACCCTCCCCTGCATTTTATTTAAGTAAGGGGTGAAAATAAGCAAAATTTAATATAATTACATAAATTAGTATATAAACAACTAATATATATCAATATCCCTAGTTTTAAAGTAATGACAATTCATCCTGCTAAAATGTGGACCAAGTCTAGAAACAAAGTTTGGGACTTTCCACAGGTATAGGGAAGATGAACCCCATGAAACAATTTAATGTTATCATGATTACCATTTATACAACACAGGGTCATTGGCCCATTACTTTATTTTAGGAATTTGAAATATAAGAGTTATTTATAAAAAATTTATGAAAAAATAAAAAATATTTGATGACTCTACTAATCCCCATACTTTTTTGATCTAAATAAAGTTTTTTTATATCTGTCAAACTTACCTTCTTTTTTTACCTTGTTTATTTGGTGGATTAAGTTTTGACTGATTTGAAAAGAACATCCGAAATGTGTGAAATCTTGAGAAGATTCCAAGACAGGTGAAGCTTTGGTTGTTTGGTGATCATCCTGAGAAAAGTTCCAAATTTTTTCAATCACACCATTTCCCAAACCAGAATCAATCATGCACTGATGGTCTGGAAAATATAAGCCATGTCCTTTAATTTTAGCTGCAGATGATATTGGTTGGCCAGTTATCGGATTGATATATGAGAAAATTCCAAAAGTAAGATAATTGGTGTCATTCCTATTGATATGAATTTATTATGGAATCCTGAATGAGTAATAATAAAATTTAAAAATAAAAGATATTCCTTGTTAATTTCTTCCCATTTGGAGTCACACCAATTTGGTATTCCAGCTTTGGTAGCAAGTTGATGATTCTTTTCAGTAGCTTTATTACAGAGTTTTTTGAGGCAAAGAGCAATAAAAGTATTGAAAGGAGGTAAGGTGTCCCATAAGCAAAAATAGTCATCTTTTTCAGATTTAGATAAATTTTTAATTAAAGAATAGATGCCTATGGAAATAAAATTAGTGAAATATTTTTAAGAAAGAAACATATATTATCAGACATACTAAGAGAATAGCCTTTAACAAATCCTGGTCTTCAACCAAATTCAATCATAATACCACCCAAAAAATTTGTATTCTTCAATGATAAACAAACCAATGCCATTTGATATAGTGCTATTATGAGATAGGGTAGTTGATTAAAGGTTTCATCTTTTTAACCATTAAAAGAATGATTTTCATAAATAAATTGAGGTTTAAAAGAGTTACTGATAACTGCTTTAATTTCATCCTCTCCTGATTCCGTTAAATACATTAAATCTTCTGGTAACCTTTTTGGATAATAATTTTTTCAATCCACTCTAGTTTTATAGTACTCAATATTTGATATATGGCAAAAAAAGCAATTTAAATGAGTTTTCTTTTTTAATTTTCTTTTATTCTGTGGACTTCAATCATCATAATTTTTTTTTTGATATTTTGGATGATGATTGAAATAAAGTTGAATTTGAAAATGATTATAAATATGATATAGAAAATGATGATAGAGAAGTAAGAGGTGATTCTGACAAAATAGACATTTTTTTTCTCTGAACAAAAAAAATATGTGTCAAAAACCAAAAAAATAAAACTTACAAAATTTAGTTTTTTTTCTTCAACCTAGTGAATTTTATTGATAAACAATAATCCAAATAATTGTTTTTTTGAAAAGAAATCAATTACTAAAACTATCCTTGAAAAAAAAATTGAAACAAAAAATATAAAATAAAATAAAAACAAACATCAGTGAAACTATTTGCCAAATAAATGAATTTTAAAGTTATTTGGTGTTAGATATACCATGTAAAGTCCTTGAAAAAAATGATTAAAAAAAACTATACTCAAAAATTTAAAAAAAAAAAATTGAATCAGAAAAATTATTCCCAAAAATAAAAAATCAAAATTATAAATGCACCAAATTTATTTTTTATTCAGCTTGAACTGTAAAATTTTTTTTCTATAATATTCTGTAAACAAAACCAAAAAAAAAAAATACAAAATAATGATATTCTGTAAAAACAACAAAAAATATTGTTAATAAAAATAATAAAAGTTTCTTACATATTTCCCTCTTTTTGGTGTCATCAAACCCCTCCCTCCCCCTTCTTGATCTCCTCACAATCCCCTTACCCCCCTTTTTCACCAGTTTCTCCTTTATTTTCCGCCCTTGAGGCGCCTTTTTTCCCCCTTCAGTCACCTCTTTTCCCCTGTATAAGTGGCCTCACCCCTTCCCCCCCCCCCACCTCACCCCCCTCTACCCTCCACCCCTTCCCTCCTGATCCCCCTCTCCCCTCCACTGCTCCCCCCCTCTCCCCCCTCCCCCCTAATCCCTTTCCCCCCTCCCCCCTTTAATCCCTAAACAAATTGCTAAGCAATTTGTTTAGGGATAAAAGGGGGGTGGAGGCAAGGTGAGAGGGGAGGGGGGAGGGGGGGAGAGGGATAAGGGGGGGAGAGGGATAAGGGGGGGAGAGGGAGTAAAGGGATAAGGAAGTGAGGGGGGAGGGGAGAAAGCAATGGAGGGGATAGGGGGATGAGGGGGGGGGAGGGGTGAGGAGGCCTAAAGGGGGGAAAAGGGAGTAAAGAGGGCATATAAGGGGCCTAAAGAGGGTAAAATAAGAAGACCTAAAGGGGATAAAAGGGGGGGAAAGGTGGTGAGAGGTGAGGAATGAGGAATGAGGGGTGAGGAAAAGAATAAGGGGGGAAAGGGGGGATTGAGGCTGTCAAGAAGGGGGGAAAGGAGAGAAAAAGAGCAGGAAAAGAGATAAAAGAGGGAGAGAAAAGACAAAAGAAATAAGTCTAACCTTGAAAAAAAATAAGTGAAGCACTTAAAAAACAAAAAAACAGCAAAAAAAAAACTCATGATTAGCAAATCAAAAATCAACAAAAATGATAAAAATGACTTACCTGGTGAGATGAGTTAAAAAAATGCAACCAAAATATTTGAAGGATGTTTGAGGAGAGGAGGAGAAGGATATGAGTGAAGAATGAAAAAAAGAAACACTGAAAAAAAATGTGATTTCATGTTGATCTGGTGAAAGAAAACCAATGAACCATCCAAAAAAGAGATATTCACCATAAATTCAAAAAAAAAAATGCAACAAACAAAAATACCAAGCCAAGTCAATAAATTATACAAAGTGGACATTTAGAGAGTATGAAAACAAAAAATTAAAAGGGTTGTGTGTCAAAATGGTGGAGGGTGATTGGCATAATGACAGAGCGTATGCTGGTTGAATGAATGTTTTGTGATTTAAGGGAGGGGAGAGCCGGTACTGTTTCAGGATCCTCTTCTTCATAAAGATCATTCCACTTATCCTTTAAATTAGCTAGGATATTGTGGAGTGTAACGCAAGTCATTATCCCATGATTTGCAGTTTTGATTTCCATTTTTTTTTGAAATTGGATTCTGAGTTCCCTGAGACTAGAAAATCTTCCCTTTAAAATCCCAATAGCATGTTCAATCCGTACTCTTGATTGGGAAAGTTGATAATTAAAGGTGGTTTTGGGGTCATTTTCTAAGTTTGAACCACAGAAAGCCGGTATAATGTACTTTCCACTTGCATATTCTCAGTCTGCAAGGAGGTACTGAGATTTGTCAAATTATGAGTCAGGACTTTGAGAAATCCTCATTCTTTGGAAGATGGAAGAGTCATGACATGAGCTGGGGCAGCCACTATGAAAAGCAATAAGCTTTTTTTTGACTTCAAAGACAAGTTGAACAGCAATAGAGTATCTACAATGAAGATAAAAAATTAGTTAATGAAAGATGTGAAATTGGAGAACAATTTGAAGAAACCTTTTTTTGTGATCAAAATGATGGTTCCCATCATGAGCAGGCTTTTGACTCAAAGGTATAGTTGTACCATCAACAAAACCTACAAATCTGGGGAGACCTTCAGCTTTCATTACTTGAGAGAATTTAAGTTGCTGTTGATGAGTTGGCCAAGCAAGTGTTTGAGACTTGAGAGAAAGGATAGCAATCATGAAGCTCTTGGTGTATAATATGACAGTATCATATCCTATGGCAAAGAGATTATCTAAACATATTACAGAAGCACCATTTCCATTTGAACCAAAGCAAAATAGTGCAACAGAAAGTTGAAAGTTAGGATCACACTGTTTGTTATGGGGGCTATTATGGAAGATAGGATGATTGGAGATGAGTTGAGAAAGTTTGAAAAAAGAATCAGGAGAAGTTCAAAATAGTTGAATGAAGTTTAGTTGAGGAATGTTGAGAATGGAGCAGAGATCATATCTGGGATTATGATAAAGATTTGGCCCCCTTGGTATGATGTAACACTTTTTGGAAAGATAAGACATATAAGCTAAAGTGTCTTCCAAATCAGAGTCAGAATCAGAGTCAGCGGCTAAAACTAAAGTGATAGCATTCATAGCTGTGTGAAGTTGATTTCTAGTAGAGAGGTGCTTCATTATTGTCGGAAGAAAAGATTTTTGGTAGAAGGTTTAGGTGATGAGTGGGAAGTGGGAACTCTCCACCAAATGAGCAGGTGGGGTGTGTAGATAGAAAAAAATGCTATTTGTTCACCACCAAAATTAAGTATCATAGAGTGAAGAGACACATAAGGATGAGAAAAAATGTTATGTGTTTGCCACCAAAATTTAGTATCTTAGAGTGAGGAAAGACTTAAGGATGGCATCAGTTATTATAAGTCATGTGACTTTCTTAAAAATCCATCATGGATGTGATGAGTTTGGGATCAGGAATTAGGAATAGAAATAGGGATATAGGAGGCGGGATAATGCATTATTGTGGATAAGAATCTTCCGCAATTAATAATGTCTGATACCGGCAAATAAAAATCCTGATCCCTAATTGCAGATCCCTGAACATTTATACCCCCTAATTGGATTATTAGATATTTTAAATGTAAAAGTTGACCTCTTATCCAACATTTTTCTACTCAATTTTTCATAACCACATATCAGACAACTTTCTTTCATAACCACATCTTGACCTACTTTCATTCATAACCACATCTTTGACTACTCTCTGTATATGCCTTCTACTGTGCTGTGAACCCCCATTCTCATCTCATCCTGTCTATTATCTCCATTCAGAACACCACACTATCTAATCTACTTGTTTTTTCTCCTTTTCATCTTCATTTATCTTAAAATGCCCTGTCATCATAGATCTTCTCGAAGGCAGCCTTCCCCCAGTTGCTCTTCAAATTTCACTACTCCCTCTTTCCTCCTCTCAGCTGAGAAATCAAAGACCATTCAATTAAAAAAAGATGATAATCTCATTCTTATCAACTGGTAGAAAAATAAATCTAACTATGATTCTTTTTTTGGTACCAAAAATGCAACTAAAGTAGGATGGCCCCCAGCATCAAAAGTTAATGTCTATTTTCTAATGGCCAACAAATTATGGAATAAGACCAAGGGATGGATAGATCTTTTACCTAAACAGATGTCTGAACGCTTCAAGAATTATTGAGCCAAATACAAGAAAGAAAAGACTCTTTCATCTTCTACTGGTTTTGGTATTCCTGGCCTTGATATCAGTATGGGCATCAAATCCATAGACAATAAACTTGATTCTTTATGTCCTTAATTTAAAGAGATGGATGCTATTTTTGAAGAGTGAGCTGATGTTAATCCTGCAAAAATGTTGGGTGGTGAAGATTCTATCTCCAAACATGATGTCGAAAGAAATCTTTTTCCTTCTTCTTCTACTCAAGCCTCCCCTTTTTTAACTTCCACAAATCAAGATATCTTTTCAATAGATCCTTATGGAAATATACACCAACCTGATCTAACTCAAGTATGTTTTTTTCTTTTATCTTACCAATTCTTTTTTTTATTTACATTTTCTTATTTCTAAAAAGGCTGAAGAACAAACACAAGAGCCACAATCAACTGAGTCAGAAGCCAGCAACAATGATGAAGAAGAAAATGTGACCTTGAACAAAAAGGTAAGGGCTTCAAGTAGTCTAAATTTCCACTCTCAAAGAGGAAGAAAAAGTAATACTTCATCTCAAACCGCTTTTTCTTCTATCAAAGAATTTTAGGAGAAACGTGATGCTGGTAAGTGATACCAAACCTCTTAATACTCTACTCTGCTTTTCTTCTACTTTTTGTTAATATTTATTATCCCTCTAGAACAAGTGGAAGTTGCTAAAGAGACTTTAAATTTTACAAAGCAAAAATATGAGCTCTCTTTAAGGAGGGATGACAGGGTACATGATTTGGAAGAGAAGAAGTTCAAACTGTCTTTACGGAAGGATGATAGGACACAAGTCATGAAGGAGAGGAAGTACAAACACTTTTTATAGAAGGATGATAAGGCACAAGACTTGGAGGAGAAGAAATTCAAGTTATCTCTAAGTATTGAAAGATCAAAGAAAGAGGAGAAAACACTCAAGCATCAAAACCTCATGGAACAGATGAAATATAAGCTTGATCAAGAATAAAATTCCAAAAAGAAAGATTTCTTGATAAAATGTGTTAAAGCTAATAAATCTGTTGAGGAAATTGAACATTTAAAGAAATTTTTTGATGACTAGTTTTTTTCATTTGTCTTACACTTCAACTGTTCATAATTAATTGTACATAAATTTTTATCTTAATTTCCTGTATTTCTTTACTCTATCCATCATTAGTTGAATTTTCATATTTTAATGTTATAAATTCTTTTTTAAATAAAATTTTCAAAAATTTTAATGTTAAAAATACTTTTTTAGTTAAAATTTTCATGTCACATTTGAAAACATCCCAATACCACCCCTGCATTTCATTGAACTAAGGGGTGGGTATCACCTAAATTCTGTCAAGTAAAGAATTTTGCAAGTCTTATATGAAACTTTGGCAATACTCCCCCCAGCATTTTATTGTAGTAAGGGATGGGTATCACCAAAATTTTAAGTCAATTTTTTTTTGCAAGTCTCATATGAAAATTTAGCAATACCCCCCCCCTGTATTTTATTGAATAAAGGGAAGGTTATTACCAAATTTTCAAGTCAATTTTTTTTAAAGTCTGATCTAAAAATTTGGCAATACACCCCCTGAAATTTATTGAATCAAGGAAATCAAATGGAAAAAATTTAAAAATGAAAATTTCATCAATCAATTATTTTCACCAATCCCAATTGGGTTTCCCTATTTTATATAATAGCCAGTAGAACAACCTAAGGCAAGATGCACCATTATATAAAACCAGTAATCTATCTTGACATAACTTCAAAAAATAATTGGAGGAGACAAGTCCAAAATTAAATGAAAAAATTAAAAATTAAAAATATTCAACCAATTATTTTCACCAGTCCCAATCAAGTTTTCCTATTTTATATAATAGCCAGTAGAACGACCTCAGGCCAGATGCACCATTATATAGAACCAGTAATATATCTTGAAGTTGTAGACAATCCTATAGTACTAGCTATAGGCCTTGACCAAGGGAGTTGGAGTAAAACAGGAGAGAAAAACCCCTGTCCCTTTGAGAAATACCAGGTGAGATTTATTTGCTACAGCAAATAAGATACTGTTACTATACCCCTTCCAACACACTTCTTGACTGCTTTACAAGTCAAGAAAGTAGCCAATAGCAGACCACTGAGAACCAAAGAACCAGAAACCTGAAATGCAGAAAAATCCACACCAGAAAACCAAAACACTGTGCACTTGTTGCACAGAAAACAGCAATAATACTTGATGCAGGTTTCAAAGCTACACCAGAGAAACCAGTTGCCAAATTTGAGTTAAGTGAAGAACTAACCTTGAAAAAAACACAGCCAATTGTGGCCAAAAAACAGTGAAAACTGAGTGAGAAAACAATGTATCACCTCTGTATGGTTGCATGATAATTAAAGTTCCCCCAAACTGTCTTATTCAGTATTTACACACAGACCACCATCTAAAAAATCTATGCACAGCAACAAATTTGGCACTTTTGGCAGCCAAATTGAATAAAAAACCTCTAGAAGTGCTCCCCAGCCTTCTATAACCAAGGCAGGCGGCCCTCCTGGAAGCGGCCAGACCTCCCTGAAGCCAGAAAACCACCAAAAACCTCCAATAAAGCCCAAAATACTTAGAAAAATCCACCACAGCTACTAAAACCCTTAAAACACAAATTTAAGCTATGAAAACATTGTGACATAAAATATAGAGCCAAATTAGCTCTACTTACTGTTACTAAGCACTTAACCCTAAGACTTAAGGCTATCCTGTAAAACACAAAAAACAAAATTAAACAGCTATCTTTTAGAAATGAAAAGTGAGCAAATGTCCCCTTAAAACTTAGAATATGAAAAATATCATCAAGATATAAAATATAAAGAAAAACCGGGGCTATCCAATGGTAGTACTCACATACCCATAGTCTTAATATTCACTGAATAAAACTAGAAAAACACCTAATGATTCAACCAATATCAATTAAGACATACTAAAACAGCACCAAACAGACCAACAAAGTCCTCTGCCAATGTTGGAAGACCACCACGTAACTTTAAAAAATAATTGGAAGAGACAAATCAAAAATTAAAAATGAAAATTTCTTCAACCAATTATTTCACCAGTCCCAATCAAGTTTTCCTATTTTATATAATAGCCAGTAGAACAACCTAAGGCCAGATGCATCATTATATAAAACCAGTAATATATCTTGATGTAACTTTAAAAAATAATTGGAAGAGACAAATCCAAAATTAATTGCAAAAAAAAATTAAAAGGAAAAATAAAATTGAAAAAAAGGAAAATAAAAAGGAAAATTAAAAAAAATTAAAAAAGATAAAAAATAAAATTAAAAAAAAATTAATAAATGAGAAAAAAAAAAGAAAAAAAAATGGAAGAAAATATTTAATGATAGAATTTTTTTTTAATATTTTAGTTACCATACTTGACAGATCTACTAAGAAAATTTTATCTATCTAAATATTTTTTTGATTATTAATATGATTAATAAGACCTTCATTTATTTGGAATGAACAGCCAAAATGGGTAAATACTTGACAAGAAACTAAAGTTGGAGGTGCTTTATTTGTCTGATGCCTATGTTGAGAAGAATTACATATAGCCTCAACTATTCCATTGGCACTACCAAGATCAATAATACATTTATGGTCAGGAAAATAAAGGCCATGTCCCTCATCAGAAGAAGGTGATGGAATAGGAACACCAGTCTCTGGATTAATATAAGAGAAAATTTAAATTTTAGACTATTCTTATCATTTTTATCTAGATGAACATTATTTTAGAATCCTTTATAAGTGATGATAACATTAGAACAAAAAAAATAAGCATTTATTGCTTCTTCCCATTCAGGAACAGACAAATTTGGCAAACCAGATTTTAAAGAAAGTTGATGGTTTTTTTGAAAAGCTTGAATACATAATTTTTTAAATCAATTTACCAAGAAAATATTAAATGATCCTAAATAATTCCATTGTTTCAGATTTTCTTCCATTTGCTCTGGTTTCAAATTTTTCAATAAAGAATAAATTCCTAGAATATATGACAAAATTAAAAATTACTTATAATAAAAAAATATTTAGAAATCAAAAGAAACTCCTTGATCATATCCTGATTGCCAAACAAAACATTTCATGACACCAGAAATGTCAGCCTGAATATTCTCAGGACTGAGTAAAATTACTAACAAATTATGTTAAACATATGTAGCATACATGGGAACAATAAATAATTGTATAAAAAATTGATTTAATACAAATATATGCCATTATAAAGCATTATATACACGCATATATCCACCTTATTTAAGTCTTATGTACTTAATATTTAGTTAGAATATGTTAGGGTAACCTTAAGAACCTTAGCCATAAGTCTACATAATTTTTAAGTACACATAAAGCTAATTTTTCTATTATTTTATTGAAATAATTGATAAATGCGCTTATTATCACTAAAAGCTGGATATATGCGCTATAAATGTTAAGATAATAAAAATGCGCCTTGACAGATCAATTTGCCTTATTTGGAACAATTGATCTGGCTATTTAAAAGTGTAAAAATAACACTTTTCAAATTTGGTGTTTTTTATGCCAGAAATGGCCTCTGTGCAGTGGCTACATACTGCCTGCATTTTTCCCATGTGAATAGCTTCATTTTTAGCAAAGTTAGTATTTTTCATGCTAAAATTACCCCACATACATGCACTATATGTGGAAACACACTAAAATAGGCGAGGGACGCTTAGTTAGTGTCTTAATTTAGTTTCAATGTGAATTAACCTTATTAAATGCACTAATTACATTAGTTACATCAGTCTTGGCGCCCAATTATGCTACCACGCTTAAAAATCGCCTATTTAGTCAAGGATTTACCCGTGGCTACGCCTGCCAAGAGTCTGCATACAGGGAACAGCCCTTACATGCATTAAATTGGGTTTTTCAGTGGTTTCTCAGTCAATAATGCTTATTTTTGGACAGGGATTTCACGTATAAATTTGTAATAATTAACTCTAACATTTCTACTGTTAATCCCCCTTAATACTTTGTTATATTTAGTACCTTTTTCTTTATTTTTAGTCTATTAAAATTAGATATTACACGCATATACACTCTTTTTTGGGTTATTCTTTATTTGTGATGGATTATCCCTATTATTTCAGGATTTTGACGTGTGATATTATTCTTTGGTTGTCATTGGTCATTCCTTATGTTGTTGGACAGGTCTATTAGTTAGTTTGAGGCGCATTTGGCCGTGTATAGGATTGGAATCATCAAGGGGCATCATTGGGGAATTATTGGGTATAAAAGGAGGGGGTTTTTGGTCATATTTTCTACATTCAATTTTATCATCTTTACAATTACAATTACAATATAACCAATACAATTTATCTTACATTTCATTAGTACTCTAGAGAGTCTTTGAATAGTATTTTAAATATATTACATCTATTTTTCTGCACAACAATAAGCCTTGTAATACCAGTTATAATAAGTGAGAGTAAATTACTGAGCCTTATAATTGATTTTATTCTACTACTTGCTTGTCTTATACCATTGTATTCATTTGGGACCTTTTGTAAATCTTCTAGACACTAGACCAGTAAGCTATTCACGTCTCTGGACTTGGACCTAGCCTGACAAGAAATCAGATTTTTATTTGATAAGGGTTGTCAAACCAGAGCCATTTGACAGAGAGTAGAAATTAAATCAGAAATCTGGCAAAAAACTTCATCCTTATTCCCATTAAATGAATGAAATTCTAAGATGAATTGAGGTTTGTATTTGTTATTGACAGCTGTAAAAATGAGATCTATACTGCCTTCTGTAAGGTTTTTAATGTTTTTGTAAAAAAAAATTTCTTAAGAGATAGAAGAAGGTAAAGATAAAGAAGAAGTTGAATATATTGAAGGACATTGAAGAGATAGAAGAAACTAAAGATAAAGAAGAAGAAGTTGAATACATTTGATGGTTATTCTTTGAGCTTTCAAGATTTGAAGACAAGGAAGAAAGAGAGGATAAAGATGATTCAGAAGAAATTGATGATAATGAAGATGAGCAAGTTAAATTTTCCATAGTAATGTCCTGGAAAACAAAAATTTACAAAACAAAAATGATAAAAATAAAAAAAATAAATTTATTAAAAAAAACCAACAATAAAAAATTATCAGTAAAATAATTGAAAAGAAATTTTTTTTTTTTTGGTAAAATAAAAAAAATAAAAAAGTGCAAAAAAATCAGTAAAAAATTTTGAAAAGAAATAAAAATTCAAACTAAAAACCTGAATTATGATTGAAATACCAGGTAATATCCTAGAAAAAAATTTCTTAAAAAAAAAACAAAAACAAAACACCAAAAAAAAAAATTTGTTAAATAAATTGCAAAAAAAGAAAATTAAAATCCTGAATGGTTTTTGTAATACCAGATAAAGTTCTTGAAAAAACAAACAAAATCACCAAAAAAAAAAAGAGTAAATCAAAAAAATATAAATAAATAAATTCAGTAAATTTAATTGCAAATAAAAATAAAAAAATAAAAAAAATTACTTACCTGCTATTTGAAATACCACTCTATGTCCTTCAATCCAATTTATTAAAATAAAATAAATAAATAAAATTGAATTTTGTAAATTTCAGAATAATTAATTATTTTCAAATTCAAACACAAATAAAAAAATTAAATTACCTGATTTATTTTGGAAACAGGGGGAATGTCCAGAAACTAAGAGAAAGAAAAAAAAATTCTGTAAAAAAAAATTAAAAAGCAGAGATCAGTCTTTATTTTCTTGCTTCAAAATGCCCCCCAAAAAGTCCCCCCTTTAACCCTTCCTTGCCTGCCTCAGACCACCTCCCCCCTCAATCCCCCCTTCAACCCCTCCTTTCCCACCTTTAACCCCTCCTTACTTGCCTCAAACTCCCCCTTTACCCCCTCCTTGGCCCACTCAAGCCCCCCCTTTACTCCCTCAAACCTGCCTCAAACCGCCCCCCCTCAAACCCCTGCACGAACCCCCTACAGCCAACTTATCAAATTGTTAGCAATTCAATAAGTTAATGAAAAATCAAGAACAATCATCCATTAACTTATTGAATCAATAGCAATTTGATAAGTAGGCACTGGGGGGGTTGTGGGGGGGTTGAGGTAGGTTTGAGGGGGTAAAGGGGGGGTTTGAGGCAGGAAAGGTGGGGTTAAAGGTGGGGTAAAGGGGGGTAAAGGGGGGTTTGAGGTGGGAAAGGAGGGATTAAAGGGGGGATTGAGGGGGTAAAGGGGGGAGTTGAGGTGGCCAAGAAGGGGAGAAAGGGGGGTATGAAGGCAGACAAGGAGGGGGGAAAGGGGGATGACGGAGGGGGTAAAGGGGGGGCTTGAGGTGGCCTAGAAGGGGAGAAAGGAGGGTATTGAGGCAGACAAGAAGGGTGGAAAGGGGGATGATGGAGGGTTAAAAAAGATAAAAAAAGATAAAAAAAGATAAAAAAGATAAAACAAATAAAACAAAATTAGTCTAACCTTGAAAACAAAAAAAAAACCCTTACAGGACAAAAAAAAACAAAAAAAGGACAAAAAATAAATTATTAGCAAGTAAAAAAATCAAAAATAAGAAAAAAAATGACTTACCTGGAGAGATGAGATGAGAAAATAGAAGAATTGAAAATATTTGAGGGATGTTTGAGGAGAGGAGGAAATGGATATGAGGGATGAATAAAAAAATGAGACAGTGAAAAATTATGCAATTTCATGTTGAGCTGATGAAATGAAAAAAATGAGACATCCAAAGAAGAGAATTGACAGCAAATTCAAAATTGTATTTATGCAAAAAAAAAAATAACCAACACAAGTGAATAAAACATGGAACATGAAAATAACACAAGTGAAAAAAACAAGGAACTTGAAAATTGGAAGTGTACGAAAAAATAATTTAAAAGGGTGATGAAGAGAAATGTTGGAGAGTAATAGGCATAATGAAAGAGTGTATGCTGGTTGAATTAATGTTTTGTGATTCAAGGGAGGGGAGAGCCAGTTCTGGTTCAGGATCCTCTTCATAATAAAGATCATTCCACTCATCTTTTAAATCAGCTAGGATATTGTCAAGTATAACATAAGTCATTATCCAATGATTTGCAGTTTTTGTTTCCATTTTTTTTTTTTTGAAATTGGATTCTGAGTTCTTGGAGACTAAAAATCTTCCCTTTAAAATCCCAATAGCATTTTCAATCATTACTTTTGATTGGGCAAGCTGATAATTAAAGGTGGTTATGGGGTAATTTTCTAAAGTTGCACCATGAAAAGCAGGTATAATGTACTTTCCACTTGCATATGCTGAGTCTTCAAGGTGGTACTGAGATTTGTCAAAGTATGAGTCAAGACTTTGAGAAATCCTCATTCTTTGGAAGATGGAAGAGTCATGAAATGAGCCAGGGAAGCCACTATGAAAGGCAATAAAATAGGCTGTAGTAGTTCTTCTTCCATATAAACCATATATATCCAATGAATTTTAACTATTTCATCCTCAGGATCATATGCAGGATTAGAGTCATAATTTGGAAAAGTTAACCTTGATAGCATATCTACATTTGAGTGAAAAATGCCAGCCCTATGAATTATTGTCATTCTCCCTCTGTATTCTTGAACAGCTAGCTGCCATCTGAACATATGTCTGTTAGGTGTTTTCAAGTTTAAGAGGGATTTAACTGCACTGCACTCAGTGATAAGTTCCAATTTCTGGTCATGCAGATAATAATGTAGTCTCTCTAAGGCCTAAACTACTGCTAAACACTCCAGTTGGGTGGCAACATATTTCAATTCACTATTTCTGAATGTTCTTAAAATATAACAAATTACTACCTCTGAAACTTTATCATTCATAACTTGTTTCTGGTGAAGAAAAGTACCAAGACCAATAAAACTGGCATCAGTGTATAAAACAAATGGTTAATTAAAGTCAGGCAAAGCAAGAATTGGTGCTGACATCAAACAATGTTTCATAGTGTCAAAAGCTCTTTTCTTTCACTATTCCAGACAAAAGCAACATCTTTCCTAGTTAAATGGGTAAGGGGTAATGCTATGACCAGGTAATTTTTAATATACTGTCTATGTTATCCACACATTTCCAAAAAACTCTGGAGCTCTCTAACAGTGGTAGGAGCTTTCACATGTTGTATAGCTGCCACTTTTTTCTGGTCAACACATATCTGTAAACCAGAGACAACATGACCAATTACTTTCAAAGAATGGAAACCAAATTTGTATTTTTTCAAGACATGTGTCATATTTATCTCTTTCATCTTATGGAACACTTTACACAGGTGTTTAAGATGGTCCTCAAATGTTTTAGAGAATATGATGATATCATCAATGTAAACCATCAGCCATCCTACAATTATTTCTTGATGGAATGTGTTATCCTTAACCTTTTGGAAAACTGAAGGGGCATTTTTGGGGCCAAATGGCATCCTATCATACTTATAAATGCCCATATGAGTAGCAATCATCAGAAAATTCTGAGAATTCTTCTCAACAGGTACCTGGTGATATCCTTTATTACCATCTAAACAGCTGATATATTTAGCACCTTGTAAGGTAGCATTTATAGAGCTAATTCTGGGTAAAGGATAGATACCATCTACATTATAAGTTCTTGATTCTCTTTAATTACCACATAACCTGGCTGTATCTTTCTCATAAAAAATTAGGACAGGTGAGATAACACAATGTTTTGGTGTTTCAACTACCTTTTCAATAATATTCATTTTTAAAAGGGTAGAGATATTGTCTTAAATATCTTTTCTCTTTGTGGGAGAAGCAGGATAAGGCTTCTTCTTTAAAATAGGTGGTATTTCAGTTAATGGGCAAGATAATGAAGATTCATTTCTTCTTTTACCAATCCTAATTCATGTGACCCATGAGCAAAGGCCATAGGAAAAGATTTTATTAATTGAATAATGGAATCTTTTTCCTCACCAGCAAGTTGTTCTCCAAAAGAAGCATTGTCAATTTTAGACAAAAGGACAGGCATTGATTTTGCAGATATTCATTTATATTGAACTACAGAATGACATGTGTTCAATCCTGGTTTTAATAATCTTTTGGGGGAGGAAATCTTAAATTTTCTCTTCCCATTCATCCCCATTGTGAAGCATTAGTTTGAGGGATCCAATTTTATGCCATAGTTGGTTAAAATATCATTTCCCATAATGAACCAACTGCTTAAGTTATCATTTTTCATAACCAGAAAGTCACACATAGCTCTTACAAAACCATGGTTATATTTGAAAAATACTGTGGCTTTGTATGTACCAATGGGGGACAAAACAGAGCCGTAACCTCTCCAATTCTCAGAAATGATAGGCATAAGTTTTGATTTATAATCTTGATCCACTGAAGCAAGTGCTTTTTCAGATACTACACTTCCTTCAGCTCCAGAATCTAAAACAAACTTAATGTTAATTCCATTAATCAAGACTGGTGCCTTGAGAGGGGCAATAATAATTGAGCTGTCCTCAAGATCTCTTATAATCTCATTATCTTCTACTGTAGATAAATCATTATTTCAAATGTCAATATTATTCAAATAATGAATATCTTCTTCCAGCATTAAAATTTCCTGGTGAGATTCATAAGAAATATTTCTGGCACAATCACTTGAAGTATTATCCAGTGCAACTGTGTCATCAGCACGTTCCTGTTTGTTCAACAAAATTTATTTTCTTGTCACAGAAATGTCCTATCTGCCAAGTCTTGCTGCATTTAAAGCAAGTGTTTGTTTCTTAATTTTTAGGTGAAACAGGGGCAGAAGGTTTAACAACTTTTTCAGGAGGTTTTCTCCAATAAAGTTCTAGGAATGAATCTTCTAGAATCATAAACTACGCAATATAGGGGGTGAACTTGCTAGCAAGTCCTCAACCTGAACTCAGATGGAACTCAGACTGAACTCATACTTAACCCATACTGAACTCTACTTGAAAACCCACCTAAAAATATTCTTCTGAGTGGTTTTCATCCCTGATTGTATGGTTCCTTTATAAATAGCTCAATGTGTGTTCAATTTGTGGTGAGTTTGGGTCCAAGGTTGCAGACTTGCTAGCAAGTCTGCCCCCCATATTGTGTGGTGATACTTTTTAGTTAAAAGGACCTCATTACATGTATTAATAAAAGAAGAATTTTCTCTTGAGAACTCAGTCCTAGAAACTATTAATTATCTCAGAGACATAGGCAATTTATAGAGGATCCTGTCATTCCATAATTCAAAATCTATTTTTGGGTCCATTGCCCTCAGGATCTTCACAAGTTTCATCAGGAACTCAATAGGTTTTTCAGTAGAAGAAGAGCTATATCTAGCTTCCTCATACTTCCTTTGTTGAGCTAACCTAAACTTGGAACCACCAAATTGTGCTTTAATTAATTTCTTTCAATCTTCCCACAAGTAATCATTTTTATCAAAAAGGACAGATTGATACCACATTAGGGCTACATTGGTAAATAAATAAATTAATTTTGACACAATTTTTTAATCTGGAAGTTTTTAAGAATTTTTCAGATTATCAATCCTGCAAATAAATTTCTGCCAATCAGAGGAAGAATCACCATTAAATGTTGGATATTGGTCAATTTTTGGCAAATTCTTTTGATTTGAAGCAGTCTCCTTATTACAAGCTGGTTTTTGAGTGAGAAGAAGCTGTAACTACTCTAAATGGGCAGTAATCTCATTTTTTATCCCTTCTGTAGATGAACAAGGTGCATCATCAATTTTTGATGGAAACTCAGGAATATCTACAGGCATTTCTGGTACTGGTTTTACTTTAGGTGAACCAGTGACAGGTACAATTGGAGTATCCTGTGCAACAGGTTCTTTTAAAGAAATTTCAGAAATATTTTGATCATGTAACAATGAATTCAACTTCTCTTCAATGTTTGTTAGCCTAGTCTTCACTCTTGGAATACTAGATAATGTCTCATTGATGGTTGAAAAAGATAATTGGTTCTTATTTTGAAAAGATGAATAATGGTCACTTAGTCTCTTTAAGTTAAAATTATGTCCCTCTAGTTCCTGGAAATTGATAGACACAGTTTCTTGTAACTTAGACAAATCATTATTGATATTTTTCCAAAAAGCAACTTTCTTCTCATGAGTTAATTTGTACTTATAAAAATTATCAGAAACTCTCTGTAATTCACTTCTCACTGATGGATAACCCTGTTCAGTTAACAAACTATTAAGTTTTTGAGTCAATTTCATGTTGTTCATTATATGATTTTTTTTGGCAATAATATCTCTCAAATATTCATCATTAATGGTAGCTACATCTGGAGTATTTCTTAATAAGGAAACAGAATAATTTTCCAGATTCTCATAAAATTAAGGATCAAGTGTTTCATCAATAATAGCCATATCAGGATTTATCATTGAAGTAGCAATCAATACCAAAGTATTAGTTACATTAGAATATTCAGCAATCTGCATACTACAGCCAGCCTCTACTGGTCTCAAGGTATCATCTCCTCTTCCAGAATTACCTGAAGGAACTGATTCAGTAACAATAAAGGGTACTTGGGATTCAATAGAGGGGCTTACCATGGTTTTGGCAAAAATTGAATTTGGTTGTTCTTCCTCTTTCTTCCTCCTTGGTAGGGATGAGGAGGGGTTGGGTTGAGCTGATGAGGCCTGGAAGGACCTTCCTGAGGTGCTTGCTTTTGTTTCTGGGCCTCGAGGTAGTCCCACTGGGTGCTTAACTAGTCCCATTGCCATTTTGAAACTTCCACCTTTTCCTGTTGTTGAGGAGCCAATTTTGGAAGGGCTTTTGTTTTTGGAGAAGGTTTCCTCTTCTCTTAAAAAAAGGATTCTATATCTCTTACCTTTTCTTCTAAAATTTCTATTTTTGATTTTAGTTTGAGGTTCTCTGTCCTCAACTCCTTGATGTGAATGGAGAGTTTGCTGACTTGCTGCTGCAAGGGCATCTTTTTTATCTTGATTCCTCTTGGAAGCTCTTCTGGGGACTTTTGATCCAGAGCAGTCTTTTCCACTTTTATCTCTATTTCTTGCATTTCCACATCCTGATTGGTCCAATAATTGAATAATTTGAGCATGTTTTGTAGTCAAAGGAGAAATTACAGAAATCTCATCATAATCAATCAAGTCTAGCTCCTCATCACCACCAGCAGAAGCACTTTGATCATTCATTGTTGTGTATAACTTATCTGAGAGAATGAAATATTAAAATTTAATCAGTTATTATTTAACTTTGTTGAAAGAAAAATAAAGGAAAAAATAAAAATATTTCAGCTTTATAATCAATTACAAGGACTATTTAATGAACTGGAATAATGAAAATATATTAATTATCAGGAAAAAAGTCAACTGAAATAATTAATACAAATATCAATTAGTTATATATATTGATATATATATTGATATATAACTATCAGGACTATGAGTCAACTGAAGTAATAAGAAATTTAATATAATTAATTTAGATAATTTTTATATTTATTATTTCACTGCCAGGTTAATTGTCAACTGAAAAAATAAAATAAAATTTTAATTATCAGGAAAATTGTCAACTGAAATAATAAAAAAATAATAATATATTATATTAAAATAATTTTATTAATTCTAGGACTAAGAACAGTATTGCTCTATCTTTGTCAAATAGGGAAAAAATTTAAAAAAATAATAATTTACCAGGCACCTCCCCCTGTAATGTGAACAAATTAATGCCACTACAGAGTGCTGAGTCTGAAGATATATGTAAAAGATTAACTAAGCAGAGTGAGACCTACAGATAGTACTTGGTATAGTCACTACAAATATATAGGAAAAAAACACCTATATAAACCTTAGATTTGGGGTGAAGTTCAATTCCCTGTTGCAGAAAAAAAGGTAAGTCACATGATTTATGACATTTGTTATTTTTCAGTCGTCCACAAGTCCTATTGCTCCTTGTAGTCAAAAGTCCCTCAGTTGCCGGCATCCAGATAACAATGTGTCAACAACAATTTTGAAAGTCTCCCAACTTTCAAGGAGTCCAAGTGGTCTAGAAGATTTTATGGTGGCCCAAATGGCAGAGAAGCTGGATAACTCAAGAATTTCAAAACAGGTACATAGTTTTTATCTTTTATGATTAATTACTCAATTAGAAGGTGAAGAAGTAATATTATTATTACTTATGGGATTTAGATTTACATAAATGTAAGTAATAAAGCAGAAGTAGTAGTAATAAAAGTGATTTTGGTTGTATATAAAAAATTGTAAGTGATAAGGAATGAAGAAAAACAGCACAAAGTGGAAGGCCTTTTATAGGCAAAAAAGGAGAGAGAGTACATGGAGTTAAGAAGCCTACATACAAGGGTGTGAGAAAAAAGATCCTTCCAAAATAAGAAATTACAAATAACAGAGAGTACTAAAAAGATGCACCTAAAAATATATTTTATTATATATCAATTTATTTGATATATTTTAAAGTTCACTTTTAAATTTCACACTTAGTGCAAAATAATTTGAATTTTCATATTTTTGAATTTAATATAATTTGAGTATTCTAAATAAACTAATTTGAATTTTTTTTCATTTTTATTAATAGTAAATTTTTATCTCTTTAACCTGTCATTGAGCACAGTGTTAGGGAATAAAAAGTATAAGGGACATTAATATTAATTTAAATATTTACTAAATTCACTTATTGTAATTAGTTAATTTATTACAAGTAATTTTTAAAGTAAATATAATATAATTAATAATAAAATAAGAAATAAAAAAGGTGTGGCTTCATCCCAGTAAAAAAATAATTATCTTACTGGGTAAGTCTAGCAGCCTGGCTGACAATCTCCCTACTCACAAAGCATCAAGAAGATACAATACCAGGAAGACCAGAAAAACCACCAGTGCCAGTCTACATTGGAGATGAAAATGAATTTGAAGTAGAAAAGATCATTGCTAAGTGTGTGTACAAATGGAAGGTTCAGTATTTGGTGCATTGGAAAGATTATGGAGTAGGAGACAGGTCTTGGGAACCAGTAGTTAGCTTAGATAACATTAAGGGGAAGGTGAAAGAGTTTTAGAAGGAGCAAAGAGGACAGGAAGGGTAAAAGAGGGGTTAATGTTAGGATTTGGGTTGAGAGGTGAGGAGGAGGAGCACTATGGGTGCTATGCATTGTAATAAGCAGGAGAGAGGGAAATTGCATAAGAGGTTCTTATGGGGCAAGCACTGTGGGGTGTTTCTTATTGGAAAACTTATATAGTAATCCAGTGACTTCTTAGTTTCCCAAATTTGTAACCCTCACTGTTGGTACAGCTATGTTATTTATTCTTGGTGCAGCTGTAATTTTTTTGGCCACTTTTTCACAGCAAGTTTGGTAGGTTTTCCGTTTCATCAGCTGTCAAAAAAAAGTTGACTGAGAATCTACCTTGTGACATGCCACCACCAGAGCTGGCCCACCCCATCCACTCCATCCTCCCAATCAATTCCTGGTGAACAATTCCACCCTCCTATAGATCCTGGACACTCAACCCCCTCCAGTTCTTCTTTTGTTATTGGCCGACAATTTTTTCTTTCTCTGGGTCTTCTTTTATAAATTCATATTTTGTAAGTTTCCTTTTTTTTCATTCACTAACCTTTTTCTTTTCTTTTTCAGAATTCTTTCCTCTCCAGTTCTTCTTTTGTTATCAGCCGGCAATTTTTTCTTTCTCCAGGTCTTCTTTTATAAAGTCATATTTTGTAAGTTTCCTTTTTCTTTTTTTTTCCTTCCTTTCTTTTCAATGTTTTTTTAATGACCTAATATTCTGTATCTATTCTCTTTCTATTAGTACTGTAATCCATCTGTTTATTTCAATCTTCCCCCTATGACCTCTCAAAATCCTTTCATAACTCCTCCCAGTCTTCCTCCAGGTTACTCTCTCTTGGAATTAAACAATATTGATCTGACAAACAACTCAGTAAAAAGCTTTCTTTCTGTGCCTTCTAATCTATCCAACAATGATCATGAAGATGATTCCATGCAAGCTCTGATAACTATAAATCTTGAGTTCATACTATTCATGAAGAAGAAGCAAGTCTCAGCTGCTTTCAAATCAAAGGCTAAAAGTGAAGCCAGCCCCCCCATGCACAAGATATGTTCTGAACAAGGAAAGTTAAGTTTTTTGTGGGATGTTGAAAACACAAGCCTAAGTTCCTTCAAGAGCCTTGCAATTCAAACTATCAGAGAAGATGAAAATAAATTGTTGGCTGCTCACATTGAAATGGAGCAAAATTCTACATTCTGGGTTGGTATCATTTCAAGATCTGGTGAATTTTTTGTCCTAAAGAAAACTAATTTGAAAAACAATGAAATTCTTAAAAAATACCTAAGTGTGGTGCAACTTGCTTTTCTTAACTTTCAAATCGTTCATCAGTTGGAGCAAATTTATCCCAAGGGTTTTCATGAGGTTTTTTTCTTTGTTTGTTTATTATTTTTATTTCTTTAACTTAGTCTCTTTATTTATTTTTTCCAGAGACTTCAAGCATACCAGGATCTTGAAGCAAGTGTTTCACTCAACAGTATTGAGAGCATTTCTCCTTCAGCAACTCAGAGCATGCAAAGAAATGCAGGACATTAAAAACATGTCAAATTACTATTGCAAGTCCATCATAAGAGGAGTGACATTACCAATGGCAAACTTGTTCACTGTTGTGTTAATCCAGCCAATCCTCAAGAGTACTTTATACTAACTTACAATATGGCTGACACTTGGGTAAATGCTATGGTATGTGTCTTGATCTCATCACCTCACCTCAACATTCTAATTAATTTAGTAATTTATTTATTTATCTCTTTGAAGAAGGAAAATCAAAAAGAAGTCACTTACCTTGTACCTCCCAAAGCCCCCCAATTTTCTTTCAAGATGAAAATTAATAAAAAAAGGGGTCGTGGTTTTAAAGAAATTCAAGTTTCCTCCTCTCCTGACTAGCTTCCAGCCAGAAATTCTTTAGTCTCTATTCCTTCATCTGATCTATGTGAGCTTGAAAATGAATCTTCAATGATTTGTTTCAAATATTCTTTTTGTAAGGCCATAGTTGATGCAAATAATATCAAGCTCCAGGAAGCTATTCAAAAATTAGGTTTGTCACATTGGAGTCATTTTCAAGACTATACAGTTGGAGAATTGATTGAAGCTGGTGCTCCAGATGCCCTTGCATAGGCTTGTATTTGTGCATGCAATACTTACAAAGCACATCTTAAAGATTCCCGTAAGTTGAATAAGAATCAGAAGCACAGTGTTGGTGCAGCTTGAGGGAATTTGAATGATATATTTAATTGTTTATTTTTCAATTAAAAAAGCATACTTATTATAAAATTATATAAAAAAATGATAAGATATGATGAAATGAATTCTTGTTGAACTTGAATTTCTCTAAGTTGAATGTGGCATGTCAAAATTTGGCACAATTCCCATGGATTTTTTTTCTAAGAAAAATAAGTTTCAAAGAAATTTTTTCCTATGTCATCAATGCGCCAACATTATTTCTAAGTTCCTCTTTCTCAGCTAGAAAAAAAGTAAAAGTAAAATTATATTTCATTGCAACATTTTCATTAAATTATTTCAAGCTTGCCTTTTTGGTGGCAAAAAATAAAATCATCATTTATTAAATCTGTAATTTAAGGTGTCTACATCAAATTGCATATCTTCAAAAGCTATCTATTGAACATATCCACTAGCTTTGAAACATGAGTACATCAAATCCAAGGTGAAAACTATTTTGATCCATATGTTTAATATTTCCTCATCATCTGCTCCTCCCTTCATAACTTGATGAAAACGTAACCTGCTCTTCAAAACACCAAAGTATTTTTCTATGGGGTTAAGGTCTGGTGAATATGCAGGAAGATACAGCAATTTACAGCCCTTTTTTTCTATTTTCTCACTGACACATCCTCCATGGTGAATTGAAGCATTGTCCATTACAAGGACACTATACAAGGCTCAGGAAAAGGATTCATCATCAGAATCTATGAAAAAAATAAATTATAGTTCTACATGATAAAAAAACAAAACAGAAGAGCTCACCAGAATGTTCTCAAGGTAATATTCTATATCAAATCAACAAACAGTTTTTAGTTGGGTAGTTGTTGCAACTAAACCAGAAAGGGGAATCACAGGGATGATTGTAAATTGATGAGAAGCCCTAACATGAGGACAACGCTTTGTTCGTGTTCCTACTTTAGACAAGCCCTTGCCTCGTAGAACTTCATCAAACAAGATTCCAGACTCATCTCTTTTTTCAATTGGAGTATCAATAGAGAGAATTTTAACATAAGAGTTTACTATGTTTAGTTACCAGTGAAAACCAGCATATTGGGATTATATTGGCCAACATTTGACATATACCTAATATGCTGATCATAATCTTGCCTTGGGTCAACTTTTTTGGTAGTTTTCTTGCTCATATGGAGGCATATAACTAGCTCATTATGTATAGTAGATAGACATACCTCCAAATCATAAATTTCACACAAAGCCTTTTGCAATTCTATTTGGTATTTGGTCAGATCAGTTTCAAGCAATTCTTGAAGGAACTTGTATTGATCATCATCAAGCTTGAATGGTTGGCCACATTTGAGGTAAGTTGGTGGGTCAGTAACCACAGCTCTTGTGCTGTGGTAGAGCTTCAACCAACAATATAGACAGTTTCTGTTGGTGGTCCCCTTGGTCTAGAAGATAAATTGGGAGGTCCTACAAGGTTTCAAGTGGATTATTGGACTCAAAAGTAATTCTGTATGTATTTTCTTTAATCTTTGATTACTTTACTCAAATAATAAGAGGTAGGGCTTTAATTATTATTATTATTAATGAGTTAGAACTACGTAATTGTAAGTACTAAAAACAATAATAAATAGTAATAAATATTTAAGTGTAGTATTTGTTTTAATAATGTAAGTAAGTAATAATAATGAATGAAAAGTACAAAAAGAGAGGGCCTTTTATAGGCAAAGATGTGAGAAATAAAGACACAGAGTTAACACCACCTGATACAAGGGTGTGAGAAAAAAGAAACTAAATAAAGAGTGTATGTGAAATAATAAAAGATATACTAAATAGTGTGTAAATAAAAGGTATCATTTTATTTGAAATAAAAATTAAAATCCCTTGGTCTGTCACATTTAGTACAAAAAACATTTGATTTAAAATGGAGATTCAACAAAATCTAAATAAAGGAATTTTGAAAAGTTTCTTCTTTTTATATTTTTTATATTTTTAATACTATTTTTATTCCCTCTCATCTGTATTATTGAGCATGGTGTTAGGGAGTAAAAATGTGTGTGACAATTACTTATTTTTAATAATTATTTACATTACTTATTGTACTTAGCTAGTTAGTTGTAAGTAATACATAAGTAGTTAGTAAATAATTAATTATTAATAAGGATTAAAAGGTGTGGCTTCATCTCAGTAAGATAATTAATTATTTTACTGGGTAAGTCTAGTAGCCTGGCTGACAGTTTCAATGAATTTTTGAGGCATTTTTTAAATTTATTACTGATAACCTTTCCCCATCAATAGCAGCATTGACAGCCTTGACCTTCAATTGGGGGTTGTACTTGATGAACACCATGGATGGAGGTTGAGTTGAGAGGAAAGAACACTGAAAAAGAAATGAAAAAGGTTAGTGAACAAAAAAAAAAAAGGAAGAAAAAAAAAAAAAAAAAAAAAAAAAAAACTTACAAAATATGAATTTATAAAAGAAGACCCAGAGATTAAAAAAAAAAAAAAAAAAAAATTGTTGGCTGATAACAAAAGAAGAACTGGAGAGGAAAGAATGCTGAAAAAGAAAAGAAAAAGGTTAGTGAATGAAAAAAAAAAAAAAAAAAAAAAAAAAAGGAAAAAAAAAGGAAAAAAAAAAAAAAGGAAAAAGGAAACTTACAAAATATGAATTTAAAAAAGAAGACCCAGAGAAAAAAAAAAAAAAAAAATTGTTGGCTGATAACAAAAGAAGAACTGGAGGGGGTTGAGTGTCCAGAATCAATAGGAGGGTGGAATCGTTCACCAGGAATTGATTGGGAGGATAGGGTGGATGGGGTGGATTGGGTCAGAGGGATATGGGGTGGGCCAGCTCTGGTGGTGACATGTCACAAGGTAGATGCTCAGTCAACTTTTTTTTTGACATCTGATGACATGGAAAACCTACCAAAATTGCTGTGAACAAGTGGCCAAAAAATTTACAGCTGCACCAAGACTAAATAACATAGCTGTAGCCCCAACATGGTCAGTCTAGTTAGTCTCACTACTGTAAAACAACCATCATAACACACTCCCCACCTAGCCCACTCACACAACACAACACAACACATCACATCACATCTTTTCATTTAACAACTCCACCAACCACTCACCACAATTCACTCCAATCATCTCACCCATAATAATAAAAAATAAAAATAAAATAATCACAATGTACAACATGTTTATTTGTTTCATTGTTTGTTGTCAGGGCTTTACATACGTCTATCTAATCAAAAACAACAACAACAATCGTTCATAATGATATGATATGATATAGTATAATATTTGAAAGAAAAAATCGAAAAAAATGTTACCCAAGAAATTATTTGTATGTATACTTATATCTATATATACATATATATGTATATGCATATACATAAGATTTCTGCTATAATCAAGTAAAAGAAAAAAGATCAATGGAAGAAAAAAAGAATGGTTACAAACAAATTAACATTTGTGTGTTGCATTCATAAATCTTTGTACATACATGTTAAGATGCAATGAATTGAAGTGAAGTACAACACACATACATCCGATAGTATAATAGAACACAACGATGATGAGAAAGGAATAATGAGTCACTTTATTGATGCACAATAATACAAGTTATTCCAGCTGTGTGCATGCAGAGTATGGTGTATGCTGCATGCGTGGATAAGTAGTAACAAAACGGGTGATAGAAATATTAAAGATGTGGATTGTATGATGATAATGAAGATGAGTTAATAAGACAAATGAAAAACTACCATGTAATACAAATTTGCTACGTAATTCTATCGTTCGTATGGTATGGATGCTAAATCCAAAAACAAAGCTGTATCGACGAATGAATATATATATATATATATATATATATATATATATATATATGAATAATGAAAATTTAATGAGATGGAAAATCAAAATAATCAATTGCTAATGCGAGGATAATATAGAAAGAGAAAGCGAATAATGCCATGATAAGGTGCCAAAAAAAAAAAAAAAAAAAAAAAAAAAAAACAACAACAACAACAACAAAAAGACGAGGAATGTTGGAAAAAAAAAGACATTTGTGTAAAGAAAGCAATAAATACAAAACCATTTCCATGCAATTAATCCATCAAGTGAGTATGATAGAATTCGTTATACTCCTCATTTTCTTGCCCTTAGCTAAGTGTACTGCCCCATAATCTATCGTCTGAAAGACTATTCAAGGTTTCGGAATCCCGTCTAACCACTAATTCATTAGATTCAATCGACCTAGGTAACGTCCCTTGAAAGTGCTGCTCTGCGGAAGGCGATGGTTGAACCACTGAATAAAAAGGGGCAGTAGATGATTGAAATACAGATGCCGAATCTTGACGAATGTCTGCGTCAACTGGTGCAAGTGTCCAGGATGATTCATCTGATGATGAGGCTAAGTGTGAAGAGTGCCGAGGGCTGATATTTGAGTCAAAAATCAATGGCAAACATGCCGTTTGAGGGCTGGTACTAGGAGAATGATATGAACGAGTTTGATGTTGAGGAGACAAATTCATAGGTGACTTATGTAATGGGTCATATGTTTCATATACAAGATTGGCAGAATGCTGAGTTGGATGAATTACAAATGGATAAGACTCTATCTGATGATTTAGGACTTCCTTCGGCTTAGAATCAGGTGTACTTTTTCTATTACTACTTTCCAACACTCGAAGTGGCTCGGGAGGATTAATGGTTAAATTTACAGCGTTACCCTTCTTCACGCGAGAGGAAGCTCTGCGTGATGTCATTGATACTTTCTTAGTTTGAGGGACTGCAGTAGCAGTAACAGTAGTACTCGACGGAGCAGAGGAGAGAATCGAAAACTGATTAGGAACCGATGACGATAAAGCTCCTTTTGATTTACTATTATTGTCTGAAGTTTTAGATAATTTGGCTTTTCGAGCTTGAGCCCTTGAGAAGCGCAAACCTGGGTATATTATGACGATATCAGCAAATAGGAATTAGACATGAAAAAAAAAACATGAAAAAAATACCGCAAGCATTGCAAAGATTTTTAATTCCTCCAGGACCTTTGCGCCACTCGGGACTATTTTGAGCACCGCAGGTGGAGCAAGATCGTCTCTCAGCAGTAGCACTGGGCTGTGCTATTTGACGCATAGCATTCGTCCGTTGACGTTTATTATTTAAATGAGGCTCTTCGGATATAGGAGGGACTAAGGGAGGAGGAGGCTGTTCATTATTGTCGGAAGTTATAAGATTATTCGGACTGCTGTTGTTTACTTTGACGACTCCTACAAATTCAAACCCTTGACCCATACCAAGCAAGTTATGAGCTGCCAAATCGACTGAGGCTGAATGACCATGAGTGCGACGGTAAGGGATGTTATGTGACTGAGTTGGAGTCATGGAAAGAGCACCAGAAGAGAGAGCTTCGGATGTTCGGGGGGAGGGAGAGCAAGACGAATTGAATTCCTCATATGATCCTCCTCCTGCTACGGCAGCCATAGTAGCCAGATGTTGGAGACCATAATTTTCAAAATTAGACATTTGCTGGATGTTCTGGGGTGAATTGAGAGGATGGTGAGGGTTCTGAAGAGATAGTGGTAAATTATTATTATGAGGATGATAATGAGCCCGGTGAAATGATCCTAGGACATTAGCAGCGGATGCTATAGTGGGAGATAATTCACCTGCAGGATGAGTAAAAGGCGACGGATAATGTGTAGGAGAGTCGGGAAGACCGCTTGAAGAGATTAATGAGGGGTGATGTGATGGAGATGGATGATGACAATAAGGAAGAAAAGAGGGTTGAGAAGGACGAGGATATACGGAGCTTGGTGCGGCGTGATCACTGAGTGCACTTTTGGGAGTCAAAACCTCTGAGCTCTTGCGCTGGTGCTTTAGCGGATTGTCTTTAGAAGAATACAGGTCCAGAGGTAGAGGCCGACTTGAGTGACCAGGGAAAGTAAAGGAAGAATTGCTGAGTGGCATTGTTGATTGATGAGTAGGGGAAAGACCAGAGGGAGGAGTCGAAAATGAAGAGTCTGAATTGAAATAAGCAAAGGTCAAGTCACCGTAACAAATGACCACGGAACGGATGCTTGATGGGATAGAGCCATCTTGAAGCCTATGAATATCAATAAATAAAAACATAGTTAAGCATTAAGATAAGGATCAAAACAAGATGGTTTATTTGACGAAATAATTCAAAATATAGATGTCAGAGAAAGGAGTTTAAACGATAATGATCATGATGACCAAAAAGAAACCTGGAGGCAAAATTAAGACTGAACAGAACCCAGACTTACAGTGTATAACGACCTTTGTATCTGGGTGTACAGTTGATATCGCTCAACGTATCGGATGATTGAGAGTTCGTACAAGCAGTGAGTGCCCATGAAGCGAACTCTTCAGCAGGATACGACATGACTGTATAAGGTGAAGATTGATTCACATGTGTAGTGAATAAGACTTTGCCGGTGGACTTTTGAATGATTTGAAAAACTTCAACGACTGGTGGTGTTTGTCCAACGATTTGAGATGAGGGCCGATGTTGTTCTGATGGTGAAGAAAGGTTTGTTCGACGAGTATTCAGGATAGCATTTTGTAGCACATCTATCTGGTCATTGGTTAAACAAGACCCGGCGGAACCAAACTCCCTACTCCCACATAAATCAAGCCAAGAGGTTACTGTGGACTGCCCTTCATTCTCCAAAACCAAATTAGCAACTAGTAATATTTGGAGACAAAAGCCATAGTATCGACATTGATTTATCGACGTTTTTTTTTTTTTTTTTTTTTTTTAAAAAAAAAAAAAAAAAAAAAACCCACCTTCTAATGAATTGAAAAAACACAGATACAAGTGCTGTCCTATGGGGCTGAGAGTTAGGGTAATAGGCTCGAAGTCTTCATCAGATGAAGCCTGTCCCAAAACAAATCCAAACGTCAAAGTAATGAGGCTAGTTAGTGAGGAGACAACTAAAGTTTGCAGAACATAGTTTCTGAAAGGTGAATTCAATTAAAAGAAAACAAGCTACACACATCTGACAGTGAATGTAAATGTAAATGACCTGTTCCTAAGCTCAACCCAAGCCTTGAAAAGCGGGTAAACCGACATCTAATTGAATAGAAAAAACAAGCCCCCAATATTCAGGTTACATCAACATGAAACAATGCCACATTATTTATTGAAGATATCCAGAATAAATCAAAATATAAAGACATGAAGGTTAGTATGATAGTCATTTCTCCGCGGTAAAAAAAGGGAGGGGGGAGTGGAGTAAGTGTGTCAAACTGAGGTCATGACCCTTCTACCGACCTGATCATAGGAACATAGTCTATTTGAGGATCAGAATGAAATACAGGTGATTGACCAGACAATAGAGAACCAGAAATAGCACGAGTACTTGCAGAACTATGATCACTTTCTTCTCGTGATCGACGAGATGAGTCAACCAGCTGAGATTCAAGCTCTAAGATAAGCTGTTGAAGATCAGATGGATGAACGTGTTGGTAGATTGAGGTTCCGATGACGTTTGAAGGTTCCGCTCCAATTTGTTGATTTAAAGAAGGGTCTATGTAAACAAATCTAAAGTATTGAAAGGTAAAAAAAAGAAAGAAAGAAACAGTTGGCGAATCCGGATCAAACGACGGACAAGAAAAAAAGATGTTGTCAAGGAAGAGTGAGTAAGTCAAACATGAAAAGATGCAAGTCTCGAAACCGCCAATGGGACTGAAAATGATCTTACTTGAGGGAATCATCCAACAGACTCCAAAAGCAGTCTATTTTGGGAAAAGTGTGAGAGTGAGGGTGATCTGTGTTCGACTGATGAGAGAAAGAAGGTGTGAGATGGGAATCATAAGGCTGATGAAGTTGAGGATATGGAGTTTCAGATGAGGAATCATCCAAAGATTCCAGTTTCTGAGCAGTAGGGCTGGTTCCACGAATATCACTGGTAGGAGTGCCTAGATTCCTTGCAGGGACAAGAGAATATACAGAAAGAGAAGAATGATGGGCTGATGAATGATTGATGGTGTTTGGAGTGAGAGGACGAGTAATTTGATTGAAAGATTGATTGTAGAAAGGGTTTCTGGAGACTGGATTAGCGGATAGAAACGAGGAATCTGGAATACATGAACGAGAAGATGCGCTTAGTACAGAGTCGGCCATTTTTCATTCCGCAATACAAGTAAAATAATGGTGATGATGATAATATAATCGAATGAGATGACAAAAGGATGATTGGACGTGTACGTAAAAAACGCAATGGTACGACAAGAAGAAAAGTGAAAAATTAAAAATAAAAATAAGGTGGGCTGTTGCTGATGTTGCTACAATTGGAAAGACAAAATTGGATGACTTTGTTGTTGAAATGGACTACCGAGGGAGGTGTACAGCACGGCAACCAATCGACGAGGAACCGAGTGATAGGAGAATATTTTGAGAAGATGGGATTGAGGTAAGAAGTGAATGGGTTGAAAGAGGGGGGAGGAAGGAGGGGGAGGGGGGAGGGGAGGGAGAAAAAGAGAGAGGGAGGAGAATGCAACAAGGCTGCCGACGAATAATGAATAACAAGGATGAATAAAAGTAAAAGGAAGATAGGGAAACAAACAAACCTAGAGCGACGAAGAGAGTATTCTAGAGAAGAAGAAGAGAGAGAGAGAGAGAAGGAAAGAAAGAAAAGAAAAGAAAAGAAAAGAAAAGAAAAGAAAAGAAAGAAGAGAGAAAGAAAGAAAGAAAGAGGAGTTGAGGAGTTGAATTGAATTGAATTGAATTGAATTGAATTGAATTGAATTGAATTGAATTGAATTGAATTGAATTGAATAGAGTTGGATATATGCAACTCTTTCACAATGAATAAGCAACTCGGCCAAACTCTATTTCTATCTGCAGAACATCGCACACGGCGCCATATTGAATATGCATCTCCCCTGCCCTTCAGGAGTTCCGGATCCTTCTTCACTCCTCACTCTCCTGTTCGCCCTATCGATCTCGCTTGCTCTCCTTCTTCCCGCTCTATCCAAACATTCCCTAAACCTTATCTCTTACACCTTACACCTTCAATCTACATACTTTCAATTCTCTCTCTTTCCCCCGTTTGGCTCTCTTCTAACCTTAATCTCCTGCCCTCGTCCCGTTTTAGGCATCCAACCTGAACTTCATTCCTTCTTCTGATTCCTGCCTTTAACCTTAATGTTATTCATATCTGTCCTCTCTATATTTTATAAACCTTAATCTTCCCCCTCTCCCTCTTTCTATTCACTTCACTAATCAATCCTTCGTCCTCTAGCTGCACCTTGCCTCCAGCCATCCCTCTATTCCTCCTTTCGTGTTTTTCTTTTTTCTTTCTAAAAATAAAAAAGGAGCCTATCATTCCTAGTCTGATCATCATTTCCATCTCCATTTAGACCACATCACATTATAATACACTAGGTAGCTGTTTACCCAGATTTCATTTGATTCTAAAAACAGAAACAGTCGTGATCTTTTTTTTATTTTTTTATTTTTTTCACTCCTACCCTTACCCTCCTTTTGACTCTATCTCCATTTTCAAAAAAAAAAAAAAAAAAAAAAAAAAAAAAAAAAAAAAAAAAAAAAAAAAAACCTTTCTTCCGGTATCCCGGTCTATTTTCATTCTATCCATTTTTTTTTTTTTCGTTCATTTTATTATCCTTTCTTGACTCTTTCTTTCTTTCTTTTCTTTTTTTTTTTGTTTTCGTCGCATTCTTTATCGTTGGATTTTTCGCTTTTTTGATGTTAAAAAAAACCTGTCTCTCCTTAACTTTGTCAGCTGGAGAGATGGATATCGAAAGGTAGAGTGAGAGAAAGAGAGAAAGAATATGACTTTTTTTGTCGTCTTTATCTTCCTCCAAACTCACACAACCTCTTGAACGTATGTACTTTCTCTCTCTTTCCCTTGAACCGAAATTTCAATTTTATCTTGTTTTATAGGCTTATAAAAGCTCAATCTGTTTCTTCTTTTTTTCATTCTCTCTTTTTTTTTGGGGGGGGGCAACTACAAGTCAAACCAGTAAACATTGAGACGAAAATGAAAATTTATTGACAGCCTGCCTAAAAGTTGAGCTGCAGTATTTTTTATTTATTTGTTATTTATTTATTTTTATTTTTTTGGTAATCGTGTTGGTTTCTCGGTTGTTTTCGTTGCTTTTTCAGCATCTGAGTTTGAAAAGTGAAGTCAACCTCTACTTGTCATACATTGAACTGATTCTATCATAAAAAGTAAAAAAGTACTGCAGCCGCTCGCTCAACTTTTTGGAATGTCAATCTTTTTTTTTTTTTTTTTGGAAATGTGTCATTTTTTGTCTCAATGTTTTTTTATACACGGGTTTGACAGTAGTACAGCTAATGGAGAAAAAAAAAAAAAAAAAGAAAAAAAGGTTGGTTGGGTTTTTGCCTTGCATCCTTTGCCCAAAACATGAGTTTTTAAGTCGCTTTTGGGCGAGAGACGAGGGGCGAAAGAAGAGCAAGGTTTTTCCAAATAGTTGTAACGTGTCCCACGTTCATAACTGGTAGGTGTTATTTGTCAAAAAATAAATAAATAAATATTAAATTGAATCAAATCAAATCATTAAAGTGACGTTTAAGATAGATGACGTGACGTAAGATGACATGACATGATTTGATCGATATAAAAGTTGATTCATTGGTCATCCTTTTGATTCCTCGCATTTGCGTCTTCGATTCTTTTTTTTTTTCTCTCTCTCTCTCTCTCTCTCTCTCTTACTCTCCTCGTGAAATAAAACCAAATAAATTATCTTATATATAAAGCTATTTGGGAAAAGCTTGCTGTGTTTTTTGCCTTCCATTCCCCGCCAAAAACATGAGTTTATGCCGCTTTTGGCGGAGGATGAGGGGTCGAAAAAAGAGCGAGCTTTTCCCAAATAGCTGTATATATATATATATATATATATATATATATATATATATTGAGTTGAGTTGAGTTTACGGTCATGTTCATGTTCATGTTGGAGAGCTTACTTTTATTAGCGCAACGGTAGTGTTTTTTTGGGAAAAGGGAAAAAGAACAAAAATACATTGCTGTTGTGGTGACGCAAACTATATACACTGCTGCGGCGTAGTCGGAACCTAACACCTGCCCCTCCGACAAGACGCTCATTCCAGTATATATAAAACTATTTACAATTTGTTATAATGTTATTATGATAATTATTAGGAATATACGAGAGAAGAGAAGAAAGAAAAAAAAAAACAATGATAAAGAAATTATTATTTTTATTATTTGATACCTAAGTTTTCACATCCCTTGTCATGTAACTGTTTGTTTAGTTGTTTCGTCATTATATCTGCTAGTTGTTCTGATGTAGGTACCCATGATATTGTAGCTTTTCTCTTGTGCAGTTGTTCATTGACAAAAAAGAATTCCCTGTCGCTGTGTCTTGTCCTTTTATTTGAGCTTTTGTCATTCGATACCTTTATAGAAGCTTGATTATCACATTTTAAATGGAACGGGACTGTGAAATTAATCAAATCATTGAGTAAATTTTGAATCCATAAGCCCATTCTAGTTGCACCCCCAAGAGCCATGTATTCTGCGTGGCATGTTGAGGAAGCAACAGATGGCATGCATTTTGAGGACCAGAATATTAGGGAACCTTGCATGTTAATAATCATGCCTCCAGTTGATCTTGAAAATTCCCCACCCCAGTTTGCATCTGAGTAGACATCAAGATTGATGGTATGTGAGGTTGGTAGTGGATATAAGTGTAGTTTCTTTGTGGATGTATATTGAAAATAACCGAGTAAGTGTCTCAATGCTCTCCAGTGTTTGTTAATGGGGTTTTTAGAGTGTCTGGCCAATTGATTTACAGAGAAACTGAGATCAGGACAAGTTGCTGTGGTTAGATAAGTCAAGGAACCAATAATTGACAGATAATCTCCTGGATTAGTAGCTGGGTGGTTTGGTGGGGCTGTGAAAAGGTCTATATTGGTCGGCAGTGGTTGATGGTGACATATTCCTGTTATATGATGAGTTGTTAAAATTCTATCTATCAAATTTTCTTGACTAAGTTGAAATCCTCTTTCATTCCTTTCTATCTTGATGCCTACTATTGCATCCAGTCTATCTTGCCATTTGATGATGAGAGTTTGGCTTAAATCTTTTTCAAGTTGTTTCAGAACCTCATTGTTGTTGCCAGTTACAATTCCATTGTCAACATGAACCCAAAGCATAGCCTTTGTGTTGTTATTCTTCAAAAAATAAACGCTATTGTCATAGGATGACATTTCATAACCCAGGTTTTTTAGTTGCTGTCCAAAATGTTGCCACCAGCAACGTGCTGCTTGACATGTGCCATAAAAAGCTTTGAGTAATTTGAAAACTTTTCCATCTTTTCTTTCAAAGCCAGGTGGGTCCTTTACCCATACTTCTTCGTCTATGGGACTGTGTAGGTATGCTGCTGTGACGTCAAAAGCATGGACTGGCCAGTTATACATTGCTGCAATTGTGAGAATAATTCTTTGGGCTGTAAATGAGGCAGTTGGGGCAAAAGTGGAAGAATAATCTATACCTTTTACTTGTTTAAAACCTTTTGCCACGTATCGAGCTTTCAGTTTTGTGTTTCCTGTTGATGCATCTTTCTTTTCTGCAAAAACCCATCTAGCATCCAGTATTCTGGCTCCTTCAGGTGGTTCTTTTCTCTCCCAGACCTTCATGTTTGTTAAGTTATCTATTTCTTGTTGACAAGCTTTTTTCCATTCATCACCCTTCTCAGATCGTAAGGCTTCTTTAAATGTTTTAGGTAGCTGAGTTGCAAAGTATTCACAATTTATTTGGATGTCCTCCACCAGACAATCTTGTTCAATCATTTGCTCTTCCAGATCAAAATTTCCTAGTATGAGATTGCTGTTGGTTAGAGTGTTTTCACTGTTCATTACAAAATTAAGGGACATTTTATTTTCACTTTTTGTTTCACAATCTTTGAAGCTGGCCCACGCAGATGTTAAGATTTTCTTTTCTATTGGGTCCCAAAAAATCCAGCCTTTCATACCAGCTTGAAAATCTACAGTGTACCATCTTCTTGCTCGGACATCTAGCTTTTTCCTTTTCTCTTCAGGTATGTGTACATAAGCCACTTCACCGAATTTCCTAAGAATATCTATTTGCGGTTTAGTGTTGAAGAGTGCTTCATAGGGCGTAATTAAGTTGCAAATAGTGTTGGGTATTCTGTTTAGGAGATATGAAGCCCATTTGAATGCAAAAGACCAGAAGGTTTTTCTGAGACAACTGTCAAATAGTATAGTTCTTTGCATTTCTGTAAGAGTACCATTAAATCTTTCAATATTTCCATTTTGTTGATGAAAATATGGTAATGATTTTTCATGTATTATTCCATTTTTTGTTGTGAACATGTCCATCAGTTTATTGTTGAATTCTCCTCCATTGTCTGATCTAATTATTTTGACCTTCTGATTTGTCTGTTTCTCCAATCTTGTTATGATGTTGATGACAGTATGTGTTGATTCAGATTTGTTTTTGATGACATGACACTCACTGTATGTTGTAGCTAAATCTCTGAAGGTTAAAGCATATAAACCACCATCAACTGATTCCTCTTCAATTGGGCCAATTAAGTCCATAGTTACTATTTCAAGTTTGTTAACTTTTCTACCAGTTGACTCAAGAAAACATTGTCTTCTACTTTTGCACATTTGGCAAGAGTCACATATAATATTTCCATTGGGCAGTTTATCAGGTAAGCCATGAACCATTCTCTCTTTGCACATCCTTTGTATTTGTCTCAGACTCGCATGGCCAAGTAGGCAGTGCCAAGTGTAGAGGATTTCTTCATCTTTGTTTCTTTTTCTTAATTCAGGATACTTAGTTGGGATCTCAAGACTAAATATAGCTGGTTGTATAGGTAAATCATTTATTTCATTTCTAGTATGATCAGCATGTGATAATTTAGTAGTTACATCAGAAGATATATTTAAATTATTATAATGAATTGGACTATTAAATGTCCATTTCCTATTGATGAACATGGCTGACAGAATTGGAAGGCCGTGATAGCTTATGAGAAAATCATTGAAGTTAGCACCACTCTTGATTAGGGATGCTGGAGAGATTAGCGTACCTCTAGCATCTTCACAGTAGTATACTGGTCTAATATTGATGATTTCCCCATTGAGACCACGGAAGCGTATTGTCCCTTTGCCTGTAATGAGAGGAGAGGAACCATTAGTGGCCACTTTCAAAGCAATGGGGGTTTTCAGGGGGAGAAAATCAACTAACTCATTTAGATTACCAGAAAGATGATGAGTTTCACCTGTGTCAAAAATAGGGTTTTCTGAGTACGCTTCATTATCTGAGAGTTGCATTCTAGCAAATGCAGCTGCAGATGCTTCTGGGGAGTCATCAGTGAGTTCTACTATTTGTGCTGAAGCAGATTTAGCTTGAGGTGGTTGTGAGGTGTTGTGACGGTTTGTTTGTCGTTGAGGATAAATTGGGCGGTAAGAATCCATTTTCTGTTGGGTGGGCCTCTGATGGATGGGTAGATTTGGCTTGGGTGGGGGATTGTTTTTTGGAACGATTATTGGTTGTATTATAGAGGGCAGTACTACCATTGGGTAGTGTGTGCTATAGCCAGCTTTTCTATTTTGGAAAAAGGAGTTGTAGTTGGTACGGTTGTTGAGGGTTTGTTTAGGACAGTTGGCTTGCAGATGACTTTATGAGTTACAGATATAGCAGTTGCCTGGAGATCTTTGAGTAGCAGCATTAGATTCATAGACATTGACAGAACCAGAGTCAGAGAGAGGTAGCTTAGCAGAAACAGAAGCAGAAGATTCATTTGCAGTGACAGTAGTATTAGTAGTAGTAGTATTCAGAAGTTTATCATCATGTTTAAGTCTTTCCCAAGTAGTACAGAAGATTTTGTTGAGAACTACAACAGTAATTGACTTGTCTGATTTGCATAGCTGTTCTGTTTCTTTGAGGACTTCTGAGCTGAATCATGGGTTGTCTTGAATGATTTGTTGGCAAAGACAGCCTAAGATATCATTTTCACTGAGTCCTTGAGCCCATAAGCAAGCACACGCATCTCGAAATTTGTTCATCAATTCTATAGGATTGTCACATTCTTTAGAATGAAGATTGATCAGTCTCTCTATAGCATTAAGTTGAGCCACTCTAGAAATGGTGTTGAACACACTTTTAATATGTTGAAAAGTAGTTGTGCTTGGTGCCACATCAATAATTTGAGATCTCATTTCCGGCCCAACAGAATTGATCAGTATTGCTTGACCTATTCATTCTTTGATGGAGGTTTTTGAGGCTCCTTTTCGCTCTAGAAAGTTGGTTTCACCAGTGAAGTCACTGATGAAGCCTTGTATTTCTCTATGCCACTCGCAGAAATTCAAACCATTGTCTTATAATGTATGTTGCCAGTCTTTCAGTAGCATCCTTGCCTTGACAATGCTGTCCAGAATATACAAGTCTTCTTTTATTCTCAGTAGCACACGCGGATTGGGTGCATCTTCATCATGAATTTGGGCTTCTTTTTCGTTTGTGGTGTTGTCCTGAGGTGGTCATTGTGGATAACTAGGTATTGGACGAGAGGTTGGCGTATCGTAGTCTTGAGGAGTTGGTTGTTGATTGGATGGCATCATCGAAGTAGTAAGGAGATGAGAAAAGAAAGAGAAAGTAGAGATAAAGAAAAAGAAAATGAGGAGAAAAAGAAAGGAAAAGAGAGAAAAAAGGTGTCAGCCAGGCTATTCCAGGAGTCCAGTAAATAATATATAAATTATAAAACCTTAAAGAGTGGGTAAAACTTGTATTTAATGAATATAACTTAATATTTTATTACATAATGAAATTATATAAGAATTTTATTATATACAAATGTTACATTAAATTTATTGGTTATATATATTTTTATATACAATTAAATTGAGCATAATATAATATATTCTACAAATAATGGCGCATTTTTATATATTTAATAATTATAAATTTATATTTAATTAATTAAAAAAAAAACATATATTATAATTACAAGTGTAAATTTGATTTATAATATATTTAAATTAATTACTTAAATTTATATATTAACTAATACCTCTCATATGACACTAAACAATTATTAAGGACGCTTCTTTTGACCCTTAATTGTGTTAGAAAAAAACAAATAAATTAATTTGAACTAAATTGAGATTAATTGATTGTTTTGTTGCGTCAAATTATTTTTTGTTTCACTTAAAATGTCCTCTAATCAGGATGGACCATCTGTTGGGAATTATATTTCTCATAGTTCCTATGTTTCCACTCTTGTTTAGTTATTTACTATTGTCACTTACTGATTTGGGGATTAATGGCGGGGAAATTGGATTCTTAATTGGGCTTTTAATTAATTGTTTCATGTTTTTCTCTATATTGTTATGTTTCATTTACTCTTTTTGATATATTTGTTTTATTCCTTTCTAATCATTGTATTTACTGATATAGTAGCGCTTCAGAGGACCCATTGCCTATAAAAGGGCCTTGGATAATCCCCTGTAGCCTTATCACTTATTATACACTCAACAATTTAAATACAATTTTTATATTACGTTTATATTCTTTTTATTAGTAATAAAATTCTAATTAAAATTTTATATAACAATTTAAAGGTTGCTCTAAGTCTGATAGTAATTATTTTGGTTGCCGCGCAGAACTCTTACTTAAATAATATTAATATTAATAAAACCAAGTTGTTGTCACCTCCCAGCTCACTTATCGTTGTTTTTCTATCAATAAATTAAATAGTTTTATTAAATTTTATTTTTTTTATTACCCATACTTTTTTCCTCCTTCTCTTCCTCTCATTCCTTCTTCTATTTTCTCCTTCTTCTAGACGACCGGCCGACAACTGAGGGCCTTTCCAAACGACGACGACGATCGAAGCCTGGCGACGAACGACAAAACGCACGGACCACCTAGCAAAACGAAACTTTTGCCGCGACTGTGTTTCGAACTTGGGTTCGACATATTAGGTTTATATAATATTAATTTTTATATTATTTTGAAGTGATTTTTCGATCACTATAGTAAGTTCACCTTTGCGCCTCTCACTCATATTACTATATTTTTATTGCAATAACAGTGATTGTGGCTTAATTGCTGATTCACTGAGTGTAAGTGTTCAATTTTTAAAATTTTTTTTTTTTTCCTAGTTGACCATTATAGAGTGTTAAATCCTCTTAGTCCTAGAAGAATTGACATTATTATTAATACAAATTGAATTATTAATTTAATTTTTTTTTATTATTAATTATTGTTAATTTTTGGTTGACTTAAAAGTACATTGTGCTTAGTCCCAATATATTGCCATATTTAATATTGGTAATTAATTGGTTGAATTAACTAACTTGTTATTCCCAATTTAAACTTGCAATCCATTTTTTTAAAAAAAAAATAAATTAATTTTTTAATTATTACTTTATATTGAAAGTTATTTTTTCTATAATTTAATTAATTAAAAAATTTTTTTTTTATATTATTTGGAGCAAATTATTGACTAACTTTGATTATTTTTTTTTTATAAAGTAAAAAGTAAAATATTAATCTTCCCACTAGTATGTCCAACAATTTGACAGAAAAAATGGATAACATGCAAGTGGATGAGATAGAAATTGACTATGATGCTGACACTGTAAGTTCTTCTAAAGTTGGTCATAAAAAATCTTATGCTAACACAAAGAATTCTCATACTGCAGGATGTGGAAATGACAGGAAATGCAAACAAACCAAACCCCCTTCCCCCAGTACCACAGAAGGAAGTAAAGCCTCTAGTGCCTCAAGAAGGTCTTCCAAAAGGCTTCAAAATAAAAAAGCTTCCTCTGCCACAACAAATCAGCAACCTCTCCAGTCATATAAAAGAGTTGAAGACAGAAAATATGACGTACAAAGCAAAGGTAGACACATTGTGGGATCAGGTCCAAGAACTCAGGAACCAGATTCAGGCCCAGGCCCCTCCTCAATTGCCTCCCAATCAGCTTCAATTTCAGGCTCAACCTTCACAGCCACCCAGCTCAACCATCCAAAATCCAAATACTATGGAAGTAGAGCAATGGAAATGGGATTATCTAATGAGTCACTACCAACAGAATGTGCAACACCCTCCTCATCATCAGCCTGGCCCATCCAGAACACCCAATTTCCATCCACCTCCTCATCCCTACCAACAAAGCAGGAGAAAGAAGGCCCAAGCACAATCCCAAACCCAGTCCCAGGGGAAGTTTCCTCCTCTGCCATGGTAAGTAATTTGGTTGATAGTCACTTGGGTATGTTTTCTAATAAATCTTCTTCTGCAGGTAATATTATTGAACATGGTGAAAGAACAGTTAAACCTGTTAAAAGACAGCTTCCTGTAACTAGTAGCCCTATTGATGTAATTAGCAAATTGTCATTTGATGAACCTTTACATTTAACTTCTACATCTTTAATTAATCCTTCTCTTGCAAGTAAAAATGATTCTGTTCCCCCTGAAATCTATAACTTAATTGAAAAAACTTCTGAGGAAATATTGAAAGATACCCTTGATTTTAATATTGTGAAAGACAAACATGTGAGAGATGTGTTAATCCATGAAAATGATAGATTAAATAATTTACACTTGCAATGTAAAGTGAGTTCTTCTGTACAAGATACAGCTTATTTAAAAATCAAAGAAACCTTGAATATTGTTCTTAGTCAACAAAAACAAATAAGAAGTGACCATAGAGCTATCTCAGATAGAAATATCAGTCTGCATAAAACATTGAGTGAATTGAAACCCCTTATTGAGGAAAATTATTCATTCAAAAATGAAATAAAATCTCTACAAAATGAGTTGAAGAAACTAAAAAATGACTTCCATGCACTAAGTACCAAACACTCAGTTTCTGAGGACAGAAATGTTCTATCTCTTGCAAAAGTGAATGACCAGATGTCTGAAATTCCAAGAATAAGAAACTATGTGTCTGACCTACAGGAAAAGTTCTCAACCTTAACCATCAATAATGAATTAAATGAGATTTCTGCCAGTAAGCTGCATAAAAATAAAGGGAAAAAACCTGAACAAAGTTCATCCTTTCTTCCTCATATTTCAACCATTAAACAAACTGACAATGAGTCTGTAAAATCTTTTGCTACTAGCAAAAAATCTTGTAATGGTCATGCACCAGCTGTTTCTGTAAATAATGAAATTTCTGAACACCTGGCTAAACTTCAGGAATTATTACTAATGAATAATTCAAATCAAAAAGTGGACCATCCCAGTAGTCAGAAAAATTGGCCTAAGTTAGACCAATATCCTACCTTTGATGGTGATTCTTCCTCTGATTGGCAACACTTTATCCAAAGAATTGATAATTTAAAGAGATCTTATAAACTACCTGATGAGGAAATTGTTTCTAAGCTAATTTCTTTATTTTCCAATGTAGCCTTGATGTGGTATGAATCTGTCCTCTTAGATAACAATCATTATACATGGAATGATTGGAAATCCTTGATTGAGAATTAGTTTGGTGGTTCAAAATTCAGGTTAGCTCAGCAAAGACTGTATGAGAATACTAGATATGTATCCTCCTCTGTTGAAAAGCCCATTGTTTTTCTGATGAAAATAACTAAAATCCTTAGAGCAATTGATCCAAAGATGGATTATGATGTTTGGAGAGATAAAATCTTGTATAAATTACCAAATTCTCTTAGGGATTTGATTGTTGCTAGAACTGAGCATGTAAGGGAAAATTCTTCTTTCATTAATATCTGTAATGAAGTACTACTCAACCATAGATATGAACCAAAGAATTACCTTAGTAAATCTTATAATGATCAGAATAAACCTTCTATAAAGCTCCCAGAAAAATCTGGTAAACCCTCTGCCCCAGTTGCACCTAAAAAATATGCAACAAATACTTGTTATAAATGTAACAACCCGTGGCAGAAGGGTCATGTTTGTAACAAGAAAATTCATCTTGTTGAACAAAATGAAGACACTGATGAAGTTGAACTTGATGTCAATAATTCTTCCAGTGACTGTGAAAGTAATATCTCCTATGACAATGAATCTGTTAGAGATGTTTTAATGTTGGAACATGATGTCCATTATTTAAATAATATATCTGAAGATTGTGTATTGAATTTATCTTCAGTAGAAAATGCTGAGATAATTAAAGATATTACTAACAATTCTATTCCCATATCCCCTTTAAAGGCACCTGTTATCATTAATGGTAAAAATGTTGATGTTGTTCTTGATTCTGGTGCTGGAGGAAGTGTAGTATCTGAAAAAGCTTTGGCTTCAGTGGATAAGGAATATTTAAGTAAATTATTGCCTATAACTTCTGAAAAATGGAGAGGGTATGGTTCTACCTTATTTCCTATTGGCAAATACAAAACCTCTGTATTCTTCAAATATAATGGTGGTTTTGTCAGAGCTATTTGTGAGTTTGTTGTCATGAAAAATGATAATTTGAGCAATTGGTTTATTATGGGAAATGATATTTTAACCATGTTTGGTGTGAAACTAGACCCAGCAAATAATTGCTTTACCTTAGGAATGAATGGGAAAAGAAAATTCAAAATTTCTTCTCCTAAACCTTCTGGGCATTTGTTGAAATCTTGTAACTCACTGACCCAATGTAAAGGTAGAACAACAACTGAAATGGATGATTTATTACATGAAATAAATACCGCTTCTTTTGGTGATCATTTGACTAATGAACAAAAGGATTCTATTGTTGCCTCTATTACCTCTTTCCCTATGGCTTTTGCTCATGGTTCTCATGTCTTGGGAATTGTTCAGGAAGAGATGAAAATTACCTTATCCTGTAATTTGAGTGATATTCCTCCTTCCCTTAAGAAAAAACCATATCCTGCTTCTCCATCAAAAAGAAACGATATTGAAGATAATATTGAAACATTATTGAAAATGAATATCATTGAGAAAGTGAATGTCACCCCCAAATATTGTGTCATCTCCCCAGTCTTGATTTCATATGAAAAAGATAAAGCTAGATTATGTGGAGATTACAGAGCTTTAAATACTTATACTGTTGATGATATTTATCCTTTACCCAGAATTAATTCAATACATGCTACCTTGCAAGGTGCAAAATTTATTAGTTGTCTGGATGGTAATAAAGGTTATCATCAAGTTCCAGTTGAGAAAAATTCTCAAAATTTTTTGCTTATTGCTACTCATATGGGAATATATAAGTATGTTAGGATGCCATTTGGCCCTAAAAATGCTCCTTCAGTTTTCCAAAAAGTCATGGATAACACTTTCCATCAAGAAATTATTGAAGGTTGGCTCATGGTTTATATTGATGATATTATTGTTTTTTCTAAAACTTTTGATGAACATATGATTCACTTAAATAGAGTTTTCCAAAAAATGGATGAAATCAATATGACCTTATCTTTAAAAAAGTGTAAATTTGGTTTTCAATCTTTGAAAGTCCTTGGCCATGTTGTGTCAGGCTTACAAATTTGTGTAGACCATAATAAAGTTGCTGCCATTCAAAATGTGAAAGCACCAACTTCTGTAAGAGAAATCCAAAGTTTTTTAGGTATGTTTGGCTATTATAGACAATATATTAAAAATTATCAGGTCATAGCCTTGCCTCTTACAAAACTAACCAGAAAAGATGTTGCTTTTCTCTGGAATGATGACTGTCAAAAAGCTTTTAATACATTGAAAAATTGCTTAATGTCAGCCCCTATATTGGCTCTCCCAGATTTTAACAAGCCATTTGTACTTTATACAGATGCTAGCTTTATTGGTCTGGGTGCTGCCCTTCACCAAAAGCAAATTATTAATGATAAATCCTCAGAGGTTGTAATTTGTTATATTTCAAGAACCTTAAGGAATAGTGAATTGAAATATGGTGCCACTCAATTGGAGTGCTTAGCAGTTGTTTGGGCTCTTGAGAAACTTCATTACTACTTGGATGACCAAAAATTTGAGTTGGTAACTGACTGTAGTGCTGTGAAATCTCTCTTAAACCTCAAAACACCTAACAGACATATGTTCAGGTGGCAACTTGCTGTTCAGGAATACAGAGGAAGGATGACTATTATCCACAGAGCTGGAAATGTTCACTCTAATGTTGATATGCTCTCCAGATTGCCTCTGCCAAATAATGACTCCAATCCTGCTTATGTACCTGAGGATGACACTGTTCATATACATGGTATATTTATAGTTGATATGGAAGAAGAGTTATTACAGTTAATACTGGATTCATATGATAAAGATTCTGACTTAAATAAATTAGTTACTATTTTGAATGATCCTAAGAATGCTTCAATTCAAGCATTAATAAAAACTCTTCCTGCAAAATACCAAAATGCTTTAAATAAAGGAAAGTTTTCTATTGAAGATGGTTATATATATTATAGAAGGAAGCTTACCAATGTAATTGTTATTCCTCCTTCAATGAAAGAAACTATCCTCAAACTTTGTCATGATGACATATTAGCTGGTCATTTTGATCTTGAAAAAACATTGATTAGAATCAAAAACACTGCATGGTGGGCTAATATGTCTGAAGACACAAAATTATATGTTGAATCTTGTGATTCCTGCCAAAAATCTAAAAAGTTAACAGGCAAGAGAGCAGGGTTATTACAACATATTGAAGCACCTAGTGCTCCCTGGCAAATCATTAATATGGATTTTGTCACTGGTCTTCCTGTTGCAGGTAAAGACAGCTTTAACTCTTGTTGGGTAATAGTTGATAGATTCACAAAAATGTGCAAATTTATTCCAACCCACAAAGATGTATCCACCAAAGAATTAGCTTTCTTATGGTGGTCTTACATGTTTAATATTATTGGTTTTCCAAAAGCCATTATCTCTGATAGGGATCCAAAATTCACTTCTGAGTTTTGGACCTCTTTGATGGATATTTGTGGCTGTGAGTTAAAATTATCTACAGCTCACCATCCTCAGACTGATGGTCTAGCTGAAAGAATGATTCAAACTCTGGAAGATATGATTAGAAGGTATTGTGCCTTTGGTTTAGAATATAAAGATAATGACAGATTT